>JBBMKD010000170.1:51643304-51727659 GCA_037834095.1 Argya squamiceps | reverse complement strand
CGCAGCAGCGTCTTCGAGCTGCAGGTGGCCGACACCCTGGACGGGGAGAAGCAGCCGCAGCTGATCGTCAAGGGGGCGCTGGACCGCGAGCAGCGGGACTCCTACGAGCTGAGCCTCCGCGTGCGGGACGGCGGCGACCCGGCACGGTCCTCGCAGGCCATCCTGAGGGTGCTGATCACCGACGTGAACGACAACAGCCCCCGCTTCGAGAAGAGCGTCTACGAGGCGGACCTGGCGGAGAACAGCAGCCCCGGGACCCCGATCCTGCAGCTGCGAGCCACCGACCTGGACGTGGGAGTGAATGGGCAGATCGAGTATGTCTTTGGGGCGGCCACTGAGTCCGTCCGGCGTCTGCTGCGGCTGGACGAGACCTCGGGCTGGCTCAGTGTCTTGCACCGCATCGACCGGGAGGAGGTGAACCAGCTTCGCTTCACCGTCATGGCCCGAGACCGGGGCCAGCCCCCCAAGACAGACAAGGCCACTGTGGTGCTGAACATCCGGGATGAAAATGACAACGTGCCCACCATCGACATCCGGAAAATCGGGCGCATCCCGCTCCGGGACGGGGTGGCAAGTGTGGCCGAGGATGTGCTAGTGGACACCCCTATTGCCTTGGTCCAGGTGTCAGACCGAGACCAGGGTGAAAATGGTGTGGTGACCTGCACCGTGGTGGGTGATGTGCCCTTCCAGCTCAAACCAGCCAGTGAGGGTGAAGGGGAGCCACAGAACAAGCGCAAGTATTTCCTCCACACCTCGGCCCCTCTGGATTATGAAGCTGTCCGTGACTATAATGTGGTGATTGTGGCTGTGGACTCAGGCAGCCCCAGCTTGTCCAGCAACAACTCCCTGCTAGTGCGGGTCGGGGACACTAATGACAACCCTCCCATGTTCAGCCAGGCCGTGCTTGAGGTCTCCTTTCCAGAGAACAACTTGCCTGGTGAGAGGGTGGCCACAGTGGTTGCTACAGATGCGGACAGTGGCAAGAATGCTGAGATCACTTATTCCTTGGAGGCCTCACCCCTCTCCTCAGATGCACCGGGCAGCATCTTCAGCATTGACCCTGACTCTGGGGATGTGTCAGTGCAGGCAGTGCTGGACCGTGAGCAACGTGACACCTACGAATTTCAGGTGACAGCCCGGGACAAGGGGGTGCCATCGCTGCAGGGCTCCACCACAGTGGTAGTGCGAGTGTCGGACCGCAATGACAATGAGCCGCGCTTCATGCAGGATGTGTTCACCTTCTATGTGAAAGAAAACCTGCAGCCCAACAGCCCTGTGGGCATGGTGACTGTGATGGACTTTGACAAGGGCCGCAACGCTGAGCTCAGCCTTTCCATCCAGCCCGGAGACCACGACCAGGCAGCTGGCATCTTCTCCATCGAGAATGACACTGGAACAATTTTCTCCACCGTCTCTTTTGACCGTGAGCAGCAGACCAGCTACACCTTTAAGGTGAAGGCAGTGGATGGGGGTGAGCCACCACGCTCTGCCACAGCCACTGTGTCTCTCTTTGTGATGGACGAGAATGACAATGCACCCACTGTCACCTTCCCCAGCAACAGCTCCTACACCGTGTTGCCACCCTCCAGCAACATGCGCACTGTGGTGGCCACAGTGGTTGCCACGGATGCTGACACCGGTCTCAACGCTGACCTCAACTACAGCATCGTCGGGGGTAACCCCTTCAAACTGTTTGAAATAGACCCGGCCAGTGGTGTGGTGTCACTGGTAGGCAAGTTGGCCCCCAAGCACTATGGCCTGCACCGCCTGGTTGTGCAGGTGAATGACAGTGGGCAGCCACCCCAGTCCACCACTGCCCTGCTCCATGTCTTTGTCAATGAGAGCCTGTCCAACGCCACTGTGGTGGAGAGCCAGGTGGCCCGCAGCCTTCACACCCCACTGGCCCAGGACATTGCTGGTGATCCCAGCTATGAGCTGAGCAAGCAGCGGCTTAGCATAGTCATTGGTGTGGTGGCTGGCATCATGACGGTCATCCTTCTTATCCTGGTGGTGGTCATGGCCCGCTACTGCCGATCCAAGGGCAAGCATGGCTACGAGGCCGGCAAGAAGGACCATGAGGATTTCTTCACCCCCCAGCAGCATGACAAGGCCAAGAAGCCCAAGAAGGACAAGAAAGGCAAGAAGGGCAAGCAGCCCCTCTACAGCAGCATTGTCACTGTTGAAGCTTCCAAGCCCAATGGGCAGCGCTATGACAGTGTCAATGAGAAGCTCTCGGACAGCCCCGGCATAGGCCGGTATCGCTCGGTCAATGGTGGCCCAGGCAGCCCCGATCTGGCCAGGCACTACAAGTCGAGCTCACCACTGCCCACCGTCCAGCTGCACCCACAATCCCCCACTGCTGGCAAAAAGCACCAGGCCGTGCAGGACCTGCCCCCAGCTAACACCTTCGTGGGTGCTGGCGACAACATCTCCATCGGCTCGGACCATTGCTCTGAGTACAGCTGCCAGGCCAGCAGCAAGTACAGCAAGCAGGTAAGAGCACTGCGCCCTGCGGGCCCCAACACGCACACACATGCACACAGAGTGGGTGAGGGAGCCGGGATGCCCGTCCCCCTGCCTCCCACACTGGCACAGGCACACACCCCGACAGGTTCAGTGACCCGTTCAGTCTGGTGCTCCCGCCCCCCTCCCTCCAGGCAGTCAGGTGCACAGACCAACACGCAGCACGAAGGAAGGACGGTCAGAAATCTTTACTGCTATTACTGTAATTTTTCTTTCCCTCCGCTTATCAGACACGGCAGCCACCCAGCCCCGTCCTTGCAGCCGGACGGCATTGCCCCGCCGCAGGGGCAGCGGGCAGGCGGCCGCGGAGGCCGGGGGTTCTGTCGCCAGTCGAGCCGTAAGACAGCCTGAGATGCCTTTATCAGCCGCGCGCCAGCAGGCCAAATCCGGCGGTTTTGGGGGGGTCGAGGGGAGATCATGACCCCCCACCAGGCGGAGCCGCCATCCTCTCCCGCCCCCGGGCCCCGCCTCCATCAGCCTGTCCCGGCTCTTCCCCCACCGAGATGGTTTCCCAGCCTTAGGAACGTGTCGGCTCCGGCTGAGGGGAAAAGTTTCGCCTCGGCAGCCAGTTGTTTCAGGGAAAAGGGGTTGCTGCGTGCCTGACGATTCCTAAAGCTGTGGGTGAGAGTGGATTTGCAGCCGCCGCGCTGAAGCGTTAATGGCTGTAATTACCGGGTCTTTCATTAGGACCAAAATGCTTAAATAATCTACACAGCCTAGCTGCGCTCTAATTTACACCACAGAGATTTGCACTCATGGCAGCAGTTACTCTGAATACACGTAAGCGTTAGTGGGTTTAGAATCACACTTCAGTATGTTATGTTTTCATTGCTTTTTTTTTTTTTTTTGCTTTTTTTTCTTTTTTTTTTTTTTTTTTTAATGCCCCTCTTGCCTATTCCTCTCATGGAATTTCATTCACGCTGAGAGGCCCTAATTTGCTCGCCCAGCTGCCGCATAGCTGTGTTTGTAGTGTGACTGCCGTGAGACCTCTCGGAGCGAAACGTGCCCTCGGGGTGCCACGAGTGACTGGCTCTGGTCTCGACTGTGTTAGCGGGCTCGGTTCAGTGGAGCTCCGATAGCCTAAAACTGGTGATGGTAGCGACAGTCTTTGCAGTCCTTGAAATAAGGTAGGGATAGCACAGAGGGGAATCAGGCTTCTAGGTGAAGCCTTCCGTTTATTTTATAGGACATATATACAGCCTGAACAGAGGGGAGTATTTTTGGGTGTTCATACGTATAAGATAATATCCTGAACGTTTTCTCAACTACAATGCATGTTACACAAGAAGCTAGAGGCAAATTAATGCTGATTCATGTAACTACACGTCCAAGTCTGGAACAGAGAAATTCTGACTAATTTGGCAAAAATGCTTTCTCTTCCACTTATTGACATGCAAATAAGGTACACAATGACATATTTTTATACCTTGAAAGGTTTGCTATCTTACTAAAATTGAAGTTTTATAAGTGTTGCCGGTATTTGCATTCTGCTCAGAAATACTTAAAATACAGTAGCATAAAACGAATTGTAAGAGCCACCCCCTCCAGTCTTTCAGGCCACCAAAATAGTGTGATTGTAGTATCCGCCAGTGCTTTTGTGTATGTGGTTTTGCACGTGATACAGACTTATAGAACGTTTGACACTGTAGTTTTCTGTGTGATACATTCTATTAACACTTTCCTAGAGAGTACATCACAATTTCAGTTTGGGAATAGTCTCTATAAAATACAGATTACTAAGGTCTTTATCTTTCATCTCCTAAGGCTTATTAAGCACAGAGTAGATTATGCCATTTTAGCAAACACTGGAATAAAAGTAACAGTAGAATATATGCTAATCAGATACTACTTCTTTCTTGATGCTGCAATTCATCTAAACATATGGATTATAATCTATCATAGTGTAATTTCAGTGTAAAAAAATGCTTTGCATTCTGAGTGTAGGAATGGTAAATGAATACACATTACAAATTACTGTTTTGCTTGATAAACCCCCCAAAATTTATTTAAGATTATACAGATATATATTTTGAATTAGTTAATATTGTCCAAGGATTTCTTTTGCTATGAAGTATATGAGAAAACTTAGTAGAAGATAATGGCTTTATTGCACTTCTACAAAGAAGTGCACCTTGCATTGCTCTATTACTTGTTGTTTGCTGCAAACCAGTTTCTCAGTGTTGATAGTTCCCTTGTGTTAAATATTTAGCTGTTATGAATGTTCATTTATTCAAGTAGTTTATAGCCAGTATTCTAATGTCTTATCTATTTATTTTTAAATACGTAGAGTATTTTCACACTTGTAAAGCATGCATATAAATTGGAAATTTTCCAAGAAAACAAGAAAGGTAGTGTTAAATAACAGACTTCATGGGAGAGTCTATCAGCCACAAACCCTCTGTTACCACTTTCCTATGTGCACTTGCCAGCTTGTTGCTGAGTGACATTTGTATACTTTTGTTCATTTTACATAGTAGTGAGCACATTAAAACTTACTTGCATATGTACACTTTTCACATCTCAAACATTGACAGTGCAGTATTTCTCAGTTTAGCAGGCAAAACACCTGAGGATTTTTAACACCCAGACCACGTGGAGCTCTTGTTCAGCACAATTGTTTGGAGAGAAATGTGAAGCAGGTGCAGAGAAAGGGTTCTGATGGGGCGTGTATCAGATTGTTTCATAGTTCTGCTGTACATGTGGAACAGAACCAGTAGCATAATGGTGTTACTGTGGTAGGGAAACTACTTGAAATCTCTAAGACTGCCTTTATTTACTCAATGTGAGTTCCCTTTGTTCTAAGGAGACATTAGACAGTGTATAAAATTTTACAACGAATAAGTGGATGCAGCAGAACATACCTGCTCTAAGTTACTGGAGATGAGAGTGATGCTGATTTCCCATTAGTGTAATTAGAATTGGTAACTGATACTTTCCTACAGCAGTCAGCAAATAAAGTCTCTACTTACATGATTGACTGGTGTACCCCAGGGAACACAGGTTGTTTTCACTCCAATGATTTGATACTTAATTTTTAAAGTCACAAATTGAATTCTTATGAGTTTCAAAAGACATCGTGTTTGATACAGGACTGCATAAGAGAACTTAATTGGAGAAAACTGCCAACATTTTGTAATTCTCCTCCTTCTGAGAACATGTTTTTTGTGTAAAGTTTAAAACAAAATTCTGTATTCAGTAGACTTCTGACATTTCACAGTCACTATCTTTTTAGATCTTTAACAAGTATAACTCTTATCCTTGTCTTACTTAGCAGCGTGGTATCACTCTGAAATATTCCCTTAGCCTCTCACTTATCAATTCTCTTCTTTTCAGTAAAGCTCTGCAAATGTTTAACACACTTAGTATTCCACTTAATCAGTCTTAATCAGTTGCCAAAAGTTTAAGCTGTGCAGAAGTGTTTTACTGAATGGGGACGAGTTTAAGTAAGCATTTTTCTAGATCATGGATTTAAAATTTAAAAACCTCCAGGTGCTGCACATTGCCTGTGAGGAGCCTGGATACTGGGATTTCCAGCAAAGGCAGCCAAAGATAATGAAAGCTCAGTGCCAAAGGGGAATCACTTAACAGCTTGGAGAGTTACATACTTAATCATACATCTCATAATAAATTTTAATCGTAAATAATTGTTTATTTTATCAATTCGTTACAGATATATTTTTATAATATGTTCTTCTTCACGTCTTATGCAAAATAAGCAGTTTTATTTCAGTGAAACTTCATCATGAATCCGCATGTTACAACCACTCTTTGAAGAATGGGCCTTTAAACACTTTTTATGTGTTAATATTTCTTGACCATCATCTTATCTTGGTTTCTTTTTTACTTGCTCTTCTAAGCAATGATTATTGGCTCTTTTAAGCACTTCAGTTCTGGTGCTGAGGGGGTTTTTTTGCTTGTTATTTTTTTAAGAGAAATTGGTAACTATCAGTGGAACTAATAGAAGCAGTAAAGGAATTTCTGGGTAGAATTATTTCTGTACTTCAGGTATTGACTTCTTAACCAACTCTCTAATTCTTTATGAAAAATCCCAATGCCTTTTCTCATTGAAAATGTACTGTTTCATGAAGAAAAATGTTTATCAAACCAGTGTGCTGACACTCTAATCAAAATTATATGCATTTCTTGTAAAGGCTTACTTCCCTGAAAGTGAAATGCATAGAAATTAATTTCTGAAAAAAAATCCTTATTCAGTAACCAGTTAATTTATTTTAGAAAATTTCAAACATTAATCAGTCTGCTGCAATATTGCAGAAGCTTTTTGACTAGTTGGTTATCATGTATGTCAATTGTATCTATAAACTAAATAGATCAATTTCCTCATAAACCTGCACATATACCCAGAGGCCTTAACAGGATCCCAAATTCATCCATTAAAGAGTCAATCAGTTTAACCATACAGGAAGGCATCATCTTTCCTCTTGTTTATGTACAGACACACACATACACAGAAAGGCTTATCTCAAAGTCTGTTTTTTATATTCCCAAACACCTCTAAAGAATAAATTTTTTCACAAGTTTAAGCTAAGCAAGTATACTACAGTATAATAATCATAAAAATAACAATGTCATGGTGGCACTAACTGCCATGTCAAAAAGAAAGACAACATGGTTATTGAATATAAACATTTACATTGGTGACTTCTTTCATACATTTAACTTTCATACTTTTTAGTGAAAAGTATACAGAAGTATTTTCAATTTTCTGTTCTCATTTTGCATTATGTTAAATGTTTTACAATTAGTTTTTAAAAGTGACCCACATTTGACCTTCACTACCAAATTAGGATGAGAGAGGGGCTAATTAAACATGAAATGGATGTATCATTTATGCTTTAATTAACTTTATTTAACAGAAACTCTTCCACTGATAAGTGCAGCTTTTCTTTTTTTCCTCTCCAGTAAAATCATCTTGTACAGTGCACAAATGACTGAGTTACCACTGAATCATTCTGCATTCCCAGGAGATGCACAGAGCCAAAAGGGACAGGATCTGAGTAAAGGAGGATACATGCTCTGAATAAGTAAAGAACAGTACTATTATAGGCAAGGGGTAGCAAGAAACATCTTTAAAAGGATAGAATCTGATTTATCAACTCAGACAGCTCTCTGGCGTTGTACACAGCGAACTTGGGCTATAACCATGGTTAGCAGCTTTACTATTGCTGCCCATCTGTATGTTTCTGAGGGTGTTGTTTTCTCTTTCTCTATCTCCTTTTTTTTCTTCTTTTTAATTTTTTTACTTTAGTTGTCTGGTTTTCTAGTATTTTGGGTAGTTGCTAATTTGACCATCAGTACAACTTTGTTTCATATCTGCAGCTTCAGACTCCTTTTCCTTTAAATATTTCCTTTCAAAAGTTCTAGAAGGTTTATGTACTTAGTAATATGCTGGGTTACTTTGAGATATCAAACTAATCAATTTGGTTTTGCATTAAAATATAAAAGAAAACCAACAAACTTCAGAAGTAGTTAACTTTATAAGTCAACTTGTCAAGCACCATAATCTCTTCACTATAATTGCAAAAAATTTTAGTACTTAATTACTAATCTTAACAAGATTAACATAATTTTGACTATATATATAGGAAATACTGATAAAAGCATATGAGCAATCCAGTACAATATTTAGCAGGCAGATTTTCTAAGCAAATCTGCTTCTAACAGATATTTAGAAACTGTTAAAGCTGCAAAATATCCTTTTTTCAGTCTTAGGCCATATTACATGTAATAGGTTCCATGTAATTTATGTTCTACATTTCTCCATTTAAAAAGCAATTACCTTCTTAGATGGTTTTATCTCAGCATGTACTAATAAGATGGTATTTTTGTATTTTTCTTCCCTGATTTTTTTTTCCTGGTAGAGTAAATTTGTTTTCTGTTATCAGATTTTGGACTTTTCTAGCATATACTATACATTCATTTTAATCAATAATTGAAATGACAAAAATAGATTAACAGCCACTCTCAAAGATCAAAGAACCCTTTCTAATTATTGTTATTTTATGTATATAAATTTGCATTATTTTAATTTTTAATTAAGTTTATAAAAGAAAATTCTAATATGAAAAAATGCATATTTCAAGCTAGGACTGACTTACTGCCTTCCATATATTTCAGGAAACAGACTTCCCAAGGTCACTTGTATTCTGTTGTTGTAGATGACAAAATATCACAGCGATGCTGGAGTAACTCAGATTAGTGGAGCATCTGAAATGGGTGACAAGAATAAGAATGGAACAAGACCATATTAATCCATAGGAGATTTTAAACTTTTTAATTTCTTATTGGAATGCAATTTCCTCTATAAATATTTAACTGAGAGCAGGTCATGAACACATGTCAAAATCTCAATATGTGATTATACTGAAGTACCAGTTAGTCAGGTTCCTGAATTGTATCAGTGATACACACTGAAGTTTTCCAATTGTGTGGAGATGTGCTTAGCATGAGTCATTTGCTCAATCTTATGTGTCCATTTTCATTGACAAGAGATCTAAAATTAAAATTAAGAACAACTTTTGAAAGTATTAAAAAAACCCCAAGGGATTATCTGTATATATAGCACATACAAGCAGTGTGGAGGAACCACTTATTGGTATTTTTTTGTGAAAGGAGAATATGGAAAAAACTTTAGAGTACATTTTGGGGTTTAGAAGTTTGAACAAAAACAATGTTTTGGCCCCTTTTAAAACTGTAAGGTGGGTAAAAGTGGTGTGATTTCTTTTTTTATTGTTTGTACAAATCAAAAAAATCCTCTCATTTAGGCAAAAAAAATGTTTTGAAATCATTAGTTTGTAAAATGGTGCAGCAGAGCCTCAAAAGTTCAATTTTACTCAGAGTGGATCACAAATAACACAGTTATTCGAAGCTGAAGAAAAACATTATCTTTGTCTTTCAAAAACTAATTTACCTTATTAACTACTGATTAGAGTGAGTATAATTTTTAAAGGCAAACATTGTTCTAAGGTCTGAATTTGTCACTGAATGAAAGGAATGTGTGCTCGCAAATAGCATCTTGCAGTATTAGGAAACAATACAATTGGTATTTATCAAACTCTTCGATATAAGGTCTTTTATTTTCTACAGATAATTATGGATAATGCAAAGTTAGTTTTTAAGGCTAGGTATAGAAGGTAGGTACTAGCTGATGCTGAAAATTGCTCTTAGATAGAATCAGAATGCAGAAATACCTGATTCCATCTGCCAGAAATTCAGAGACAATATTATCTTGCAGTCATGTCTGGACAATTTCCTTTATGGTACCACATTGTAAGTAAAAAATATTTCCCACCTGACAGCATAAAAAATCCTGAACCACGTGGTCACGTGATGATTACAAAGAATCTGCCATAAACTTGATTAAAATTAGATTCTTGACTGGTGGTGTGGCCAGGAAATGTACTGTGTGCTGTGTGTCAAATGTTTTGTCTGTTGTAGCACTTCTCAAAGAGAAATGGGAGGGGCTGCTGTAATTTATTCTGTCTATCCATGTATAAATGTCAAGGTCTCTTAGACCCTGGAGCAGTGTAAAATACGAGAAGTAGCCCCTACTTTCTTTGGATACCAAATCTTGAGAGGCAGAATTACTTCAACACAGAGACTTATGCTTGGGTAAAAAAAGATCCTTCATCAAGACAGTGCTTTTAAAGGGATACAGTTTGTTGTAGAATTATGTTTCTGACTTCATTGTTGTGCTGGAAAATGAACTAAAGGAAGTTATGGAGGCTGTCATGGCATTCTGGTTATGATTCAGCTATCTAAGGGTGTTCATCCCAGTGCCAGTTAAGGTACCTGAAGGTTCCTGTGTTATCTGCACAGAGCTGCACACACAGGGTGTGTGACACTAGACCTGGGTGTCTTCTGTGACACTTCTGCAGCTGCAGCTCAAGGCCAAACAAAAAAGTGATCACTAAATGCTTTGGTTTGCTTAAAGGAACAATATTTAAAATAAAATTAAGCACTCTGTGCATGTAGTGCACTTTGGCAGGGCTGAAAATTATTTTTCCTCTGAGAACTTCCGCGCAATTTTCCAATGTGTGTGCCATACACATGCCAGTTAATAGAACAGAATCTGCATGTGCAGATACCTGGGCACATATAAGCAATTAACTAAATTTCCATTCATCTTCAGACTTCTCAGGTTGATGTTCATCTCAGGTGAAACTACAGGTAATTCCACTAAATTGCACTAAATCAAATTTAACTTGTATTAACTGCAGTAAATTGTATTAGGTGTTGTAATATTCAGAAAATGCTTCATATTAAAATAAAATATAGATAGAAAATACCAATTTATCAGTTTGGATGTTAATCCCTCTCATTTAAGTTATCAGCATGTATATAATTTGCAAAATAACACAGTTGGTTTTCACCATGTATTACATCCAGATGTAAAATTATCTTTCTAAAGGGGTCTGGAAATGATGTGGCTTTAATGACACTTCAAAAAAGTAAGATTTTACTATTGAACACATTTTTGCTCAAACTAATGGAACAGCAAGAATGCATGTGTCAAGCTACCTTTTTTGGTCCCCAGACAGGTCATGGTGTTTGTTCATGGAGTTACCCCTTGTAGGCATATTTGCAAGAAAGGATTGACCTACAAGTTCCTATCAACTTCATAATACAAAACTTTGCTTCAGATGAAATCTGGCCACTTACTTAGGAAAATCTGCTTAGTTTATTGCAAGTCATATTTAAAACACTGTATTTAACAAGAGAAAATACTTCTGTAATTTGCAGTCTTTCTAAAGGTGAAAGACAAGAATGAAAATACAGATAATAAACCAACAGATAACTAAATCACCAGTTCATCTTCTCCTAATATTTTCACAGTGGTATTTTAAGCCCCTATTTTTCACTTTTGCTATTTACAACTTTTACAGTTTTGCTGGTTTTAACATACATCTGGTCTCATCATGTCACACCTACTCTAAGTGAAGTTACATTGTCATAAAATTTGACTAATGAAATAGTTAATCAGTTTCCTTATCTCCACCCATGTATTCCAAATTGGTTATAATGACATGAAGTGTGCCTTGTGTGAAAGTATGACAGTGAGAGAGGATATCCATCATTCCGCTGGATTAGAAAAGTGCTATTTTCTGTGAGCATGTAATTATGTTCCAATTGCAGTACAAGTTTACAGAAGGACAGTAATTGATTTACTTGAGAAAGAAATATTTGTTGAATTTTCCAGTAATATTGTGAGTTCTTATATGAAGGGAACAATTGCACTGGAAACTAGAAATGTCTACTTAACAGGGCACTACATGCTCAGCCTCTGAACCTCAGCCCAGATCTTGGGTAAGACCTGTCACACCTTAGTGTATTTAGAAAATTCACTCAGGTGGCTCCTCTGACTATATACTGAAGGGTTTACTTTTCTTTCCTACAACTTAAGGGCCTGCATTTTAATTGTATACAGAAAAAATCCATTAAAATAAAGTTCCATTTTATTTTAGTGGAATTCTTCTGAATACGAGTAAAATTCAACTATTTATAGAGCAGGTGTTAATTCTGATGAGTAGAAGTGACAGCAGGGTGAAACAGAGCAGTACCTATTTTTGTAGAGTCTTTAAAATATGAGTGTTTTTCCAAGGAATTACAACACAAAGTCTGGGTCATGGATTTTGCTCAATTTGTTACTATATACATTTGAAACAGAATAGTATGATATATCTGAACTAACTACAGTGCAGATGTGAGTAGTACTTCATAGACTGACAGACAATCACCACCAAGGTGCAGTAGGTGTTTCACCAGCACATGGGTTTGTGTAATGGAGGGGTTCACTCAATAGTTTGAGTCCTGGCACTGGCAGATATCCTTGAGCAGACATGAAACCACAAGGGCTTGGTGCACCACAGTCATTCATGCTCTTTAAATTCACCAGCTTCATAGGTAGAAGTGATAGATACGCTACTAAAGTACTTGCTACTCGTGGTGTTTTTCTGTGCTTTTATATAAGAATTTAAAAAAAAATATGCAAGACAGCTTTAGTTTAGAAGTAAAGGAAACTTGTGCAAGTGTTTACAAAATGGCTCTGAATTTGCTATCCTGTGTTTTGCAGAGATCACTGGACACTTACATAATTTATCCTTTTTTGTGCAATATTGGTACTTTAAATAATTATGTATAGTGTTTGCTAGTATTCTGGATCTTTGTTCTTTAATGCAGATGAGAAGATAAGCAACAGTGTGAAATTCCTCAGTGCAGCATAAATTAAGATTTTGTTTTCATTAGATTGCAAGATGTTTTATCACTTATGGTCTCATATTCAAGGAGACTGGGTGATATTTTATTCAGTTGGCCCTTCAGAAGCTGCTCAATGCATTGAATATTTATCTTGGACTTTCTAATATTGCACCTTTCTAGGAATCTTGAATACTAAATTTATGTATTTTTTCTATACTAGTTCTTAATTAAATATATGAAGGGACCGAACTCTTTAAATTATACAGTAAACTTCCTGGAGAATAAGTGTTACAGAAATATGAAAGGGCTGGCTAAAGCATCACTCTACCAAATGTTTCTAAAAGGCTTTATATATTTATAAGACTTCATGATCTACTATTGATGCAAATTACTAAGGATAAAAGAAAATCCATCTGTTATCAAAGAAAAAAATAAATTAAATAAGTCCAAGGATTTGAAATACTTAGCATTAAGGACTAAGTGTTCATACTTTGTGATGGGTTTATAGTAATTGACAGTAGAAAGGACTTCCTTTTAGCATTTACAATGTGGGGATTTTTTTTTTAACTAAAGAAAATGACTTTGCCATAAAAGCTTCTCCTGTAGCGTATCCTGTCTCATTTCATAATTTCCTATCCTTCACTGAAATGTCTCCGTTAAAATATGAACTACACCATTTCGTGTTGTGTTGGGCATTACCAGTTTTATTATTACCCTTACATTTAATCAAATTGTCAGTAGCTAAATAAATAGCATTTCATCAAGAGCTGTTGTTTTTCAATCAGCTAGGAAACAGATTACGGGCCTGAGAACAGATCTAAGGCTGGTGTCTCCAATCTACAACTAATTGTGCGCTGATAATAGCACTGCCCACAGGCAAATCTTACTTGCTGTCCTGATCTATGATAGATTTTCCTGTATGTTAATATTACATCAGATGGAGTCATTTTGTTGCAGTTGCCATATTTAACCTTTCCTTTTTTTAATTGGAAATATATATTGTTTGGAGATACTACCTTCATATTTAATTTCTGAAAAGAAATGCATAAAAGAGGAATCTCAAGGGCAACATTATAGCCATGCTTTTCCTTTTAGCTTCTCCTCTTAAAACAGTTGCTCCTCTAGAAGATGAAGTACTGTTGATACTTAAAGAAGTATTTACATGTAATATTACATATTCTATGGCTTATCTCAGGGATTGAGGAACATATCTTGCAAACTGCAGCAGGAAGCAGTGCTTCAGTCTCTCTTGGTGTGTGTGGATTTGCTGTTGAAGTGTGAGTGCCTGCCAGCATTCTCTCTGGATCAATTGCTGATCACATGCTAATCATATATAACATATGTGCAGATTACATAGTTAAGACATTATAAATATTCCCATTTTTCCAGGGTGAAGTTGATGAAGGTGTTTAAATACACAGGAGCCCCAGTACTGTACCAAGACCTCCATCATTTCGGGTGCTTCACAAATGCAGAAGTCACTGTTAAAGCTGCTTTTAAACAAGGCATACATAGAGGGTAGAATAGCAAATAGTGTCTGTAGTCAGCACATTACAGTGCTCTGGAAGAAAACTGTCTTCTGGGCTGTGTACATTGTTCTTGTGAAATGATTCCAGCAGTTTCAAATCTTTTTTTTCACCTTGCTAGTTATGCAAACAGCGCTTCACTTTTTTCACTAAAGCAAGTGGGAATTGTTCACTGTCACAAATAATAAATAACAGGAGTACTCGATCTGCAGAGCATGGAAGTGATAAAAACACATGCTTATGAGTGCTTGAGATTTCACAGCTATTAATTTTGAACTTTTTGATTGCAATTCTGTTTTACAAGAGTGGATGCTGTTAGGGCAGCAGTACACAGTGACAGTGAAGGATTATGACAACATGCATTTATCACTGTGAGCTTGATAAATTCAGTGGAAGAGATGGTCAGAAAATGCCCCTAAACCTGAAGTCATAAACTGTATCTTGCCTTTACTGAAAGTTAAAATAGTGAATGTTTTTCTATTACTGCTAATGATCTTTTTCAGTTAGTAATTTAATACTAATATGAGTATGTTTGAGAAGGTTTCTTTGTTCATAATAAAATGTGTAGCTCTTGCCAACATTAGAGGATTCCTTAACATGTACACTGAGGGAATCTAGGAGTTTTGTGCAGAATGCTCTTGTATATACAACATGTAATCACACACAGAAAGGTCCTTTACAAAAGGTCAGCAAATACTATAGCAAGTTTGGCATCTATAAAAGTCAGAAAGACTCTTCAGACTTTCAGGAATGCTTTAAAACATTTTTTTGCAAGTTTGTCTAAACATATACTCCCCAACTACTTCTATGTAAATCAAAATGTGGTAGATCATGCCTTCCATTTTGAGATTGCAGCATTCACAGGTAATAGGAGTGTTTCCAATCAGAAACCACATTTTTGGATTATGGATAGAAAAAGGAATTTCTGTAATAACTGAACATCATTCTGAAGTTGTATGCTGTAAGCAATTAGAATACAAAGAATCAAAATATTTAATCTGTAATTTTTATGTTCAATTTTCAAAGCGATAACAGAGAAAATAAATTCTAAGTTATAAGGTAGAAAGTCCCGAATAAGGGAAGCAATTGAGTAAGAACATGTCTAGAAATGTTAGTGCTTCATTTTTTTTAAATCTTTCTCATTCTAGGGAATTAATCTTCAGCCTTTCTGAAATCCTCACTGAGCTGGCAATTTTTTTCACATTTTCAGGACATCATCAAAGCCATGCTAATCTGGACCAAGGGCATGTCTCAGAGCCCTTGAATCTCTGAAGAAAACATTTTGCTGTCTTTCCTATTTTTAACATAATTGAGATTCACTTCAAACTTTTATAAAACCTATAGAGAGGACAGTTTGATTATTTACAAGACAAGTGTTATAGGATGCAATCAACAGCTTACAGTTCATCACAAGATTAATAAGAAAAAATTGCAAATCCAGGAGGCATATGTTCTCCCTGAATGTCTGGCTCAGTAATTAGACAATCTGGCTACTAAGTGAGGTACATTGTAATGTACATCCCATGTTCAAGGCATTGTAACCCTGTAATCTGGAGGAGGAAAAGGAAAGATCTCATGAGAAAAGGAAATCCAGATTTTTTTTCCTGTAACATGAATCTGTAGGTATTTGTTTTTCTTTGAAAGGAAAGGCCTATCATTTGAGCAAGACTTTTCTCATAGAAAAGGAGAACAGTTGGAGTTCTGCCATTTTTATTTTTCTTTAACTCTAGAATTTTCTTCGTAACTAAGAAAATATAATTTTTAATCATCCAACACTAGATTCTTGCAAAATCTGTCATTAATTAATATTTGTGTATATCTTTGTCAGGTAAAATTTATGCTCTCTACATTCCTCATCATCTTCATCAAAAGCAGTGCACTTTTAAGACACTGGGGCAGATAGAAAAATTTCATCTTTCTGTATTTGTAGGACTGCCTACTTTTATTTCCTGTGCTTATATTTGGAATGATTTTGAAGGGACTTTACAGGAAGTATGGACTGGAAATATACTACTAAGACATAAAGGAATAAAATATAAAGAATCTCTGATGGAAAAATTGCTTTCAAAATATTTTTTCCCAGTTTTTTGTTTGTTTAAATATGAAGATTCTGGTTTAAAAATCAACCTAGTGAACCTTAAAATATTTACTTGTATGTTGGCTTTGTGGAAAGCTGTCTTGAGAGCCAAATAAAATCAGTCTGTAAAATTGCTTGGTGTTTTGAACAGAGAACTTCTATTAAGGAGGCAGGAGAATACATATACTGACATATGTTAGAATTTCACTCATGTGTAACATATCATGGACTCCTATACTATCTGTCCTCTAATCTCAGCTTTGTGCTCTGCATTTATCGTTTTATCTTCCCAGTAGAAGCTTGAAGATTTTTAGATTTTTGTTTCAGTCTCTGTTCTTCCCACCAAATCAGTTTATTTTTCTAATACTCGAAGAGTCAGATACCACAATAAGAGATCAAATGTTATGAAAATGTGGAGACTGATTATTATTTCAATTTTGTTCCTTCTGCTGGATTGCAGAAAGTGGTGTAGGTCTACAAGTATGTTACTATTTTTTTTTGTTGGTGTTTTTGTGTTTGTTTGATGTTCTTTATTTTTAGTAATTAAATTCCATTCTAAAACCTTAAACATTTGAAGATCTGAGCATATATGATGAAAGACAGTGAAGACAGTAAAGATCTTCATTTACAGATTTTCCCTGTCCCATGGAGTAACAGCACATCTGTAAGACTTTTTGGATACTATTTTCCAGAAGAGGCATTTCTTTCTGTTATAGTAAGTAAAACTAAAGGAACAACAACAAGAAAAAGTCAAAATTGAAAAAAAAAAAAAAAATCTAAACACCAAAAAACCCCCCAAATCAAGCCAAACCTGCAAAAACGTTCCCCAACTCAGGCTGATCAGTCTGATTTCTGTTTCCGTGAATCAATGCCCCTAGTCAAATTCACAGTCAGTTTGGCAAACACCTATGACTGACCTGTGCTGTAGAGAATAAACAGAGACAGTGTCAGTTTTATGACTAATCTTCTGTCTTTCATGAAACCTTTTCTTTCCAAAAGAGGCTTAAGTATTTCGAGCACAAATGAAATAGTGCCCATGTTCTCTACTTTTCCATAATTCAAGAGCTAGGAAGCCTGATTTGTGAGAAGCTTATTCTGTGACTTTGTGTGTAATTGACAGTGAAGGGGGAAAATGAGGCAATGTTACGCCTTTGCCAGTTCTTTTTAAAGGCAGGAATATACTTACTCATTAATGATCCAAGCTATGAATAGATTCATGGTTTATAGCACAGCCTTAGAGTGGGTTAAGAGAATTTAAGGGTTTATCACACAGTCTTAAAAGAGGCTAAGAGAATTTAAAAGAAAGCTATTCAGACTGGAAAATTCTGGGTAAACATTTACCTATCTTCTTGGCAGTTCATTATTAAATGTAAAATGTTGGCATTTTACAGGCATAGAAATAAAAGAGAGGTACAGGCAAAGTAATAGAAACACTCTGATGACCTATTATTAGAGTTTAAGCTGAATAAATATTTAGCACCTAAAGTATGGAGCAGAGGTAATAAAAATCATTGCAAACTACTATCCAGAGTGCATAATATCCAGTAATACAATTTAATTCATTACATTAATACATGATGTAGTACTGGATGATGCAGTATTACCACACTCTTTCTATACCCTGGGCTTAAATTTTTTCAAAGTTGTAAAGTAGTTCTAAATAGTAGATATTTCATGATGACTGGCAAAAAAAATTCATTAATAAATAATGAAATCACATAAAAGTGTGGGGTTTTATTTTTTTTTTTAATCAAATATTCTCATTTGTATTTAAGGGGAGCAGAAGAATCTGTGTGAGAAAGAATCCATGTGAGAAATACAGAACCTTGTTAACAGTGTGCTGTCACAAGTGTCCTTTAACATATGTTCAGCTCTGTCTTATTCTAGACATGCCCTTAATATCACTCTTTTGGTTTCTTGTCCATAGGAACTAGATAACAGCATTTTTTTGCTTCATGATCATGTTGCAAGTATGGAGAAGGGTCAGTAAATGAACCAGTGTTCTTGTTGCATGCAGAATTTTGTCCCCACTCTGGATTTTAGTCTGCAAAATGTTGCCGGGTTCTCTGATCTGATTGTGCTATACATCCTAAAAGAAATGCAAACAAGCACAAATTGTGAGGTTACTGTATTCAACTCTTAGAAATGTTGGGACAATTTTTGTAGGACAGTTTGAAGTTACCCTGATGAGATGATGTATCTTATATATGTTTATAGAGATGGTTTGCAATACACTAAAGTATGCATTGTAATCGATTTCAGCATCTTGACAGAGTTTGAATTTGGTTCTCTTGAGAACATAGTGTCTTAAATTTCTTATACATTTTACTTTATTTTAGTACATCAGAATTAAAATCCTATTTATTGATGCTGATAGTAGGAAAATACGTCTCTACATTCTTTATATATTCAGTTTGTGTTTAATTATTAGAATATAGTTGATATTTTATCCTAGTATTAGATCATACTGGCCTTATTTAGCACTATTGAAATAAACTTAACTTCATACATATTTAGTCAAGAGGGATAAGGTCTTCAAAATTTCCCTGTATTAGTCTAACTCTGCGTTCCCTTGAAAGATTTAAATAACTGGAATTAAGAATTCTGCTTAACTCATTTCTATGAAAGTATTTAAAACAGAACTGTTGTTACATTCCTATATGCATATCAGATTGAGTTCTGCCAGCAAGAATGAGGTACAAATGCCAATGTTAATAAAGAGAATATTTTTTAAAGTTTGTTACCTAAAGGTGCTCTATGGCCCTTAGGCCAATTTATTTCACCTCAGCTTGCCGGTCATCTAGCCCAAGTTACTTATCTAGGGACAATTCATGTGAAGAGGGATAGATGCCTTAAGGAGTCAAGCTATTCTCTCTACTTTACCTATGTACTGTCTCCTGGACCTCTCTCTCCATTGATCATAGCAGAAGAGTAGTTTAGGTGGCTTCTAGGTCACTGCTTTGGGTTGAGATTCCAGCTGCCCTGTGGTTTTTCTAAAGCAGGTATAAGTTTTGACTGTTTTGATGGTGTATTTCATCCACACAAATGATGACACAGACCTATAATAAAAATATTTTAAGATATTTCTGTGAGTTTTGACTGTTGGAGCATAGAAAAATGCATTTGGTAGTGGAAGCAGGGGATAGGAACACAGGGACTAGGCCTACTGAAGGGGTGTAGCTATGCATCCTTCTGCCCTCTCACCTGTTGCCTGGATGTACTTTCTGGAAATGTGGAAAATGACTGGGGGGAACTAGGAAAACAAGCAAAATGCAGATGCTCTATAGATAGTCTCTCTAAATACCGGTCATACCACTATTTCTAAAAATTGCAGTCAGCTCTTTAGTTATTTTAAGTAAAAAGTATAAATGATGGAAATGCAAGCACTTATGTGATGGTGATACAAAAGACTGAATTCATCACCACCAGGATATATGCGTGCTTTAATTTCACCTCACATTTGCAGAGAATTTTGATGCTTTGCTTTGTCCTCTTGCCCTAGGCAAATTTTATAGTCAGTAAACATCAAAGTTAATTAAAAAGAAGAAAAGACTTGTAGTGTTCATCACATGTCATAAATAACACTGATGGATTCTGTTCTCTCTGTATCTAAGCCTAGAAAATGAGGAATATGCAAACTGATCTACTAGAAAGTATTTATAGCCTGCCTAATAACTGAGATAACATGCAGCATCCACAGTGTCTTAAACCGTTTTATGTTTTGTCCTCTATTTGGCATTTATCTAACAAATACAGCTTGAACTGTAATAGTCAAGAGAAAATAGCAAGTAGATAAATTTTGTATCATGACAGAGAAGTTGTATATAAATGTACCAAAAGACAGGGATTTTATTTTGTCAGGATTGTAAGAACATCAGATTTTAATAAAGTACTGTTTTTATCTTCATCATAATGTTGGTGCTGAAGATTATGAAAGAGGTTTGGTAAATTTTCCTCTAAGCTGGGCTTCTTCAGGAAGAAAAAGGGAAACAATAATGAGCTAGAAATGTTAGCAATGGTCATATCCAAAACTTAGTAATAACAACAATCACAAACTCAAAGAAATTGGAAAGGTAATTTAAGGAAGTTCAAAGAAATAAAATTCCTGTTTGCAAGATGAACCCTATTTTTTTTTGCAAAATACTTTTGTAACAACTGTTTGTTAGAAAAAACCCCCATACTTATCCTGGTTTTGTGATGACACAATATAGTGTTGTGTTACAATATCTTCAGTGGTATTTATAAGGTGACTATAAAAACTTTCTTTACCCTTAAAATATATAATATACTTGTAGAAATGCAATATAAAGTAAAAATAGTAGTGCAGTTGTTCTAACAAACGAAGCTTTAGGCTTGAAAACAGGACTATAGTGTTCTGATTGTCAGATGTATATATTTCCAAAATCTGTGTCTGTACATTCAAAGTTATGTCCTGTACTTCCTTTGCTGAGAATCAGCTGATATTTATGAGGTAGAAAAGGTCGTGAGGCAGATAAAAGAGATTCAAGTGAGAAGATGAAAAATATGCATTTTCTTTTCCCTAGGAGGAAAGAAAAACACAAATGAACTTGGAAATATTTGCACATGGGAATATAATGGCTGAACAGGGAGACAGGTGTGGCAGGAATTATAGCTGAAATGGTTCAGAGAGATGCAACCAACTAGGATGGATTTGTATGTCCTTGGTAAGTGTCTGCCTAGCTGCAGATGAGGGCTATACGGTCCATCAATGGATACATCTTTTGATGTGAAGAATAAGATGCTGTGTCAGATAAGAAGCAGTAACTCAGTACCATGGGTTCTTACAATAGATTCTGTTTCATTTCACACAAGTTATATAGGATACCAGCATGTGGTTGTTATACTATAGTTGCTTATACATGACCTATAGACTCTTCATGCCCAAACAACATAATATATAGGTTGCCTGGATTTTGAACAATTAATTTTAACTTTATTATCCCTTATTTCTTCAAATGCATTTCTCATATAGACATGGTTCTATTACACAAATCAAGCTGCTCTTATTTTCAGCTTTCACAAATGTTTTAGGCCTAGTCTATGGATTTTTAGGGGTCTATAGAACTCAGACCGATAGAAAAAATTTCATAAACTGTGTAACTACTTCCTGTGACTGGTTTCTCTAACATTACAGGATGTTAATGTCAATCACTGCAAAAATTTGTAAGGACACATCTTGTTTCCTGTTCTCCTGGATTTGTCATCTATAGAGACATAAAACAGGCAAAGAGCCAGACTGAGCACATAATTAGAAATGTCATCACTCTTATGTTATTAGTCCCCGGTTTAGTGGATTTTGGAGAAGTCATTGAAGATTTAGCTGTGCCTGTCTCCCAGCTATTGCCTTAATGCAGGCTTGACTTCTGTTCTAGCATAGGACCATTTGGTGCATTGCTGATATAGAGCTGTTTCTGTCATTCAGACTGGGGGCAGCTGACTTGTAAAGTAAAGATGATGATTCTCAAAGTGGTTTGAAGAGAGATTTTTTTATCCCTTTCTCTGATCTTGAACTGCACATTTTTTGAAAGGAATCACCTGTGTATCAGTGACTTAGTATTTTTATCTCCCGGTTTTAAAAACAAAGATACAGAGTTCGCATTTGAAACGTACAGAAAAAAGCAAAAGCCACAGTCCTACATGCTCTGATGAATATTGTGTTTACAGGACCTCGGGTTGATATTTTAATATGCTGTTTATTCTCAGACTTACTGTTAAATCAATAGAGTTATTTTCAATACCTAAAAACCATGGTTTTCACTATTTAATGTTTTATCCAATAATAATCAAAAGGTGATTTTTTGTTTGGCACCTCTGATGTAATTCAATAATTTTGTTTACTTTAAAGAATTAATTATCATTCTTCAATGTTGAATTGATATTCTGCATGACAATTTAAATAATAATTATATAGAATAGAATTATAAATAAATATATTTACCATATAAATTATTAATTATGATAATAATTTAATTAATTGAGAAAAGGAATAAAATATATTTTTAAAAAGTTCAAACCCTGCATTTTTTTCCATTAGTTAAGAGATTAAGGAACTTCTGAGACTTAGCACCACCCCATGCATATAAGCTATTTTGCCTTTATTTTAATATAACCTTTCAATTTATGCAATGGATAGTTTAGAAGAAAAAAGTTATAACCATATGTATTAGAAGTGTATTAGTTTTATATTCACATAGATATATTTATTTTACTATTTAAAGCTTAATTTTTTAAAATCAAACATGGCATTCATGCAAAATGTGTTCTTTCAAAGGAGGGTACTCAAATGATGTAAACAACAAAGTTAAATGGTTGTCTGCATTAAAAAGATGTATGAGAAATATCTCAGAATAGAGAGAGTAGGAACTTGAATGGATTTATAGTATGAGTGTTTTTACCATTGTGTTCAACATCACTTATACAATAATATTTTATAGGATTGATGTTACTTGATCACCAGACAGGGCACTCCCTGATTTTTTTTTTTTTTTTTTTTTTTTTTTTTTTTTTTTTTTTTAAATTTGTGGTTTTTCTTTTGTTTTCAGAAGCATGATATATCAAAACACAGGACTATCATTTTAATTTTATGCACTGGTTGATCACTACTGTGTTTCATTGGTTGTTGGTGGCACAATCTTAGTGCAATGCATTGAAATATTTCATTACATTTTTAGCAGCTGCTGAAAAGTGCTGTTCTTTGATATTTCTCTGACAATTCAAAAGTGTTGAACATAAAATTTCTCGTTGACCTACCTAAGGAAACACTCTGGCAAGTCATATAATTCTGTAAGTGTTTCATTCACCTGCTGTGAAAGTGATCAGGGACCAAGTACCTTATGTAAGTGTCTGTCTGCTGGCTTTTGGAAGTGATGGAAATTGGCTGTGATATACTCGGGAGTATCCCATTCTTCTCCAGTAATCCCAGCAGGCAAAGTCCAGTAGAAGAGAACAGCTAATAGAGTATCTGTGATAAGGAGTTACAAATGTCAGCATAGTCTCTTCCAAGTTATCACTTTCCCAGAGGATGCCAGAGAAGTTAGTGTATTACTCAGAGCAGTTTCAGTATTTATCCTCTTATGAGACCTACTTGAGGACAATCTTCCTTATGTGTTCTGTGTAGTACCCTGCAGTGTAATATCAGTGTCGAATTTTATTTTGATACTATCTTGGTAGAAGAAAGGTAGAGATTTTTGCTTTCTTTTAAAGTAACCAGTGATATATGTCATTTGTTTCAATTTCTTTCTTAAAAGTTGACCTTGTATTCTGGACTTTGTCTTTTTTCTCTCTGTGCATGTGAACTGTGGCATTAGTCAGTATTTTAAGGAAAAATACTTGTCACATTTTTACATAGATATGCAGGTACACTGATAAAATACAGCAATGTCTACTTCCTCCTTTTATCCCCAGGTACTGGACAAGTAGCTAATGCAGCTACAGTTGCTGCAGACATTTTGGAGCCTTATTCCAGAGGTTTTTTTGAGCTTTTTACATTTTTATGCCAAAAAGTATTTAACTAACATAATTTAATTCATAGGATTATGCCTGTTCTTTGTCAGACCAGCTAACATGCTTCTCTTACCCTTCAGAACACAATGACTGGGTTCAAACTATGGATTGGGAATGATTCCTGGCCAGTGGTGTCTGCTGAACTGTGGCTAAGCACTCCTGGGGACCAAGTGCTGGTTGGCATCAACCAAAATTGTACTAAAGGTCATGCAGATAATTTAGTACTATGGATGCTCACTTATCAGAAAATGAGAATGTGCCATGACCCTGCACAATTTACTATAAATAATACTTTATTGTCCTCTCAGAAAGCTTTTAGTTTATTGCAGTAATGGACTTCTTCAAAAATAAAAAAAAGTATTTTTTGTATTGCATGTTTCGTATTGCAGCTACATGACAAGATGCTAATGGATAACTATATTTCCATATGGAAAATAAAGTTTTATGTGATGGCTGAATATAGATATATTTAAAAGATCAAGCAGATTTTTAAGTGACTGCAGTCACATGTATTTTTTTGATGTGATATATTTTTTGCATGAACTTAGAAAAATGACTCATAAACATCAGGCTTGGGATTTTGTGCAGACTATTACTTGTAGGATCATTGTTTTTGATTTCAGATCTCAGCTTAATGAAAAAGTAAAAACAAGAACAAAAAACCAAAGTAAAGCAAAAATATACCTATAATATTATGTGGTAGGTATGATTGTTCTTAACTAAGTTTAACTTCTTTTTCTGAGCCTCTTTTAAAAGCTTTAAAAAAGGTTGTGTTTTTTGATTTGGTTTTTTTTTCAGAGGGGGTTTAATTAATCCTTCTAATGTAAATATCAGCATTGCTACTCTGATTACAGTGCTCTGCAGAATCAGGGTTCTTTTGCTCTTTCCAATATATGACTATTAAATAAGGTCTCATGGGAAAAATAATGCCCACAGCATTTCCTATTAACCACTTGGAACTGCTTTTTGTAGGAATATTACCAATGGAACTACAAACTCTAATTCTCATTTCAGCTTAGGTATAAAAGTACACTAGAAAAAATATTCTAAATTTACATTTATATAACTGAAAGTAGAATATGTCCCGTGATACTTTTACATCTATCCCTGCAAAGTGGCAATTGAAACATTCTCTCAACACTAAAAATGAAATCCCTACAGTTGTGTAGGAACTTAAATTCCTGTCACTGGGAAATACATTATCTCAGGATGGCCATGGTACCACAAGATGCTGAGAGCAGTTCCTGAATAGAGTGTAAGTAGTTATCAGCAGGCCTCAGTGGTATTGAGTGAACCTCAGGAAATTCTTACAGTGTAATGTTATGACAGGTTCTTGTTTGGTTCTTGAGGCACAATTGGAATTTCCCATTGCAATAAGCTAATAAAAATGCATTAGGGTTAATGTAGATAGAAAAGTTCTGAAATGGCTACTACAAGTAGAAAATATAGTACAACTGCTAATATCAGGGTTTGATGCATGCTTAAATACCTAAGGAAAGAAGTGCTAGATCATTTTCTAAAAGAAAAAAATCCGACTTAAGTATCATTCTTTCACACTCAGATAGTTCCTAGATGGCTGGAGGAGTAGTACTCAAATTAGGGGGAAAAAAGTCTGCCCAAGTATGAAAGGTTTTAGAACCCAAAATACATTGAGGATTATATGAGAAATAGATGATGGGAATAAAAGTGCAATTTCAACCTCCTAATAGGTAAAACTCACAAGAGCAGTACACGAAACACAGATAATTCTAACTACATAAAGCTGTTCGGTGAGACTATTGTGCTATGCCATTCCAAACCCCGTGATGCTCAAATTCAAATACTTCTGGTTTCAATCAATCTTTGTTATCCACTTATGTGCTTGGGATTGATGAAAACAGTTGGCAATGCTTGAAAAAAAAAGTATCAGGTGTGTGAGCTTTTAGCCTTTAACATGGTTCATTAGAATATATCCTGAAATCCCTTTTGCCTCATACAGGGCCGGCTGTTGTACACACAAAGTAATCCATCAAATAGCTGGAAAATTGACTGTAATATGGCAACTGCAGTAGTGATAGAAGCCCAAATGTATCACTTCATTCCTTTTTTTTTTTTTAAATGGGAAAATATGTTTTATTTTAATTTGCTTGAAATCTAAGAGGTTTTCTTTTTGTGCGAGTTATCCATGATTACGAGCTTTTAACAGGAAAGAGATTGTCATGCAATGTAAGAACCTTTAGTCTGAACAAAAATCTTGACAAAATTGGGGTATTTTTTGACTGAAAAAATTAAGATCGTATGATAATACCCTCCTGGAAATTATATTAGATTTAAAAAGACAAGTTTTACACACTGATATTACAAGTAATAAGTATCACACACTGATAAATTTTCAGTAATTCTGGAGTTCTTATGAGGTTTACATCTTTAACATTCATTGATTTTAGTTTAGTTATAGTAAATTACTATAAGTGGCCATTGTTGCAAGATGACCCTGGCCAGCAGTCAAGTACCCACATAGCTGCTTTCTCCCTCTCCTCTCCATGGAGGGGGAGAAAATAAAGGGAAGATGAGAAGACTTGCAGATTGAGATGAAATCAGTTTTGTAGGTGAAGGGAAACCTGTGCACACAAACAAAGCAAAATAAGGAATTCATTCACTACTCCCCATTGGCAGACAGGTGTTTAGCAACTTCCTCAAAAACATGCTTTAATCACAAGCAGTGGTTTCTTGGGAAATCAAATGCCATAACCCCAAACTTCCCCCTTTTCTTCTTCTCTCCTTGAGCTTTTTTTGCTGACCCTGGCATCCTATGATATGGGATATTCCTGTTGGTCAATTTAGTCCTCTGTCCTGGCTGTATTTGCTTCCAGTTTCTTGCTCACCCCAGGCCTACTTGCTGGCAGAGTGGGGAAAAAGAGAAACTTGATTCTGTGCAAACTCTGCTCATCAGCAGACAAAAGATTGGTGTACTATCTACATGATTTCAGTCACAAATCTGAAACACGGTACCATGCGTGCTGCTGTGAAGAAAAGTAAGCCAGTCTCAGACAGATGCCACACAGTCATCTAATTATTTAATTATCTTATATTTAAAGACTTTTTTTTCCTAAGGAGTTAGGTGAGCTTTGATTTCCTGTCATTTTTTCCTCAAGTTCCTAAGTCTTAATGATAATGTCATCATAATAGTAATAAAAATTCACCTTTTCAAAGCAGTAAAATAATCAGCTCAAATTCATTGTTTTGGCTTGTGTCATGAGGCAGCACAGAGGATTAGATAGAAATTGGTGATTCTGCCTCAGAACTTAATGTGGTTTGAATAGCAAAACCATTGGAAGTCTTAACAGTGACCTGAAAGCCATCTGGATAAGCATCTATTCATAAGTTCTCATAAACTCAGGACAGATAATTTATAATTACATATACCTACTCCTAGCAGAAAAGAGATTTATCAAGGTGTTTTTATTTGGATTGACTTGAAGTGTATTTTTTCACATTTATTCCGTGCTAGTAGCTGCTATGTTATGCTGAATAACATCTGTAAATAGTTATTTCTGAAGTTGCATCAAATGTCAAATTGTATCAAATGTAGTGATAGAATCTTTTATAACAGAGTTCTTGAAGGCTTCTGTATAGCCTGGAGTTGGACAGAGAAATATGTTACAATCATACAGAATAATGATAAAGATTATCTAAAAGCATCATAGAAATACACTGGTCTGGATAGGCAACATGATGATATCTTAGCATGTCACAATGCTGTCTACAATCATAGATGAAGCTAACTGCATAAGACAGCATGATATGTTACAAAATATGTCAATATTTGATCTAGTAGAAAAGGAACTATTTATTTACCTTCAGATGTTCCATATTTTAGCCCCTGAGCATTAAAGAACAAGCCTTGGAAACCATTTGGGAAGCATAAGTTGATTATCATTGTTTGTCATTGTTAACAGAGGCTTTGATTTCTGAACTTTAAAGATAAATGGCTTTTAAGACACATTCAGATGAGCAATTCAACTTTACTTTAAACACTTCCTAAACAGATATTTTTGGTTGGTTTATTGTTTTCTGATTTTTTTTTGTTGTTGTTGGGTTTTTTGTTTATTTGTTTTGGGTTTTTTGTTTTGTTTTGTTTTGTTTGCTTTTATAAAGGAAACCATTTTGACAGAACTGAGCTGAGAAGTAAGTGCACATATGGTTCTCTTGTCAGATGTGAGGAGCTTCTTACTTCCAACAGGAAAGTCAGGAGAAGCAGCTGGTAAAAACAGGAGGCAGTGACCTCCTGGCCCAGAACATCATGCTTAATTGTCATCCCATGGTAGAGATTTCACAGTGCACATGAATGTAGAAATGATGTTCTGAGGGAAAAGAAAAGGAAATAAGGGATTGGATTTTAACTAGGTATCATGCTATTTTTTTTTTTTAATGGTTCTGAGAAATTTGAAAATGTTGCAATGCCTGTTTTTGGAAGCTTATCCATGTTTCTTTTGAGTCCTCTAATTGTAAAAGTAATAATCCAGTTAAGCTTCTTGGAGGGGGGATGTGAAAGAACTTCTTTTCAAATGTTCCTAAATGGCATGTTATGAACATTGGATGAATTTGTGGAATATATTTCCAAACAAAATATCTGGCTGAAGATCATGGCAGCAAATCATAGAACTAATTGATAGAGTAAATGGAGATCTATATCAAAAGGGTAATAATACAAAATTCATAGTTGGACTGTTTACCCCCAGGCGATAGATATTACCTATGAGAAATTTATCTATTAAACCAATAACTTTACTAAACTCACAAATGAGAAACCATAAAAATCCATTCTGTTTATGTTTACACTACCTAAAAAGATCAAGGGGAAAAGGCTAATGGAATATTTATTAAGCACATGCTGAATGGTGTCTTTTTACATTTGATTTCCCTCATAAACGTTTCTTCATTAAGTGTTTTAGCTCTACTTTTTCATAAATTTAATATAAGGTAATGGATGCTGCTTTTTACTTTGTTTTGACCACAAATTAGAAACTCAGAATGAACAGGAGGAGGCACAGGAAGCTTTGATGCTACCTAGCATATTATTTCTTAGACATTTTTGTCCAAGGGTACAAAACTTGCAGAAGCATTAGTGGTGTAGTGTTAGACGTCTTGCATCTAAATTCTTCAAAACCTTTAAAAAAAAGGAACATTCACTGTCTATCTAGGCAGAGTGTAATAGAATTTATAGCTGTATCTTTTTTCCCTAAAAGCTTTGCTACTGCTGTTGTTGTGATTCTTTGTGCTGCTTAAGAGTACTTCACCTCTGTCCCTAAGCTGCTCAAGCCTTCTTCATATCTGCAAGTCACTTCTATTGTTTTTAATGTTCTTTAAGTGCTTAAAACAAACAAAAAATGTTTAATGGAAACATGTGACTGAGAGAAAAAAAGAGAGAAATAGGAAGCATTCAACAAACAAGAGACAAAAAGGGGAGTCAGTGAATGGGGTGTGAAGGAGGCAATAAAGGCCTAAGTCAGCATATGGAAATGGTAGTGTGGAAACCAGGGTAAGGTAGTTTCATTTTTACCTCTCCTTTGTTAGAGTACACAGAAAAAAATTTCTTCATTGTCCTTTTATAACAATTTGGAGACTCTTATTAATTTTTTTTATGTTTTGATAAGGTTGCATCAAGAAAGACAGTTTATGTTTCACAGGCTTCTAGTTGTTGTTGTCCTCTGGGCTCTTTTTTGAATGCCAGTATATCAGAAACCAGATGCCAATACAGTCAGAAAAATTCTAGTGCTGAGCAATGCTTTTTATTATAACAGAAGTCTTATAATTTCTGAATAGAAAATGGGTTTCTCAGTGTCCTACGTATCCATTCCTATTCATGCATTTCCAGTGTTTGACTCTTTACTACACATCTTGGCTTAATTTTCGTTGTCATTCTGCTTTATTTTTAGTTCCATTGGAACAAGTCCTGTCTGTGAGGCAGCATAAAATGTAATTTGTTATGTATTTGTGATTTTCTGCCCTTTTTTCAGTGCTACAGTTCTACTGTAGAGTTAGTCTGTGGATTTGTCAAGGTCATTCGAATTCAAACCCTGCTTTCTTCCCAGCGCTCACAGCCTTTCTGTGTTTTGGGTCATCCACAGTTTCCACAGGAGTATACCATTGCTCAGGATTAAAGAAATACTGAGCCAAATGTTAGAAATATTCCTATAGCGTCTCATTTGCAGTTTCGCCTTTTCCTGCCAGCAAAACATGGATAGCTACCAAACGCCATTTTTTTCAACTAACTGAATATCAATGACATGGAGAACACTAATACTGTGGTCATTTCATCTGAGCAAGTTCATATTGAACCTCTAGCCTATATCCTCTTTCAGCCACTTAAGATTCTTTCAATTCTGGGTTTAGATCAGATGGTCTTTGTATAAACTAATCTACTTACAAAGAATGGCCGTAAACCAAAATAAATTAAGCTAGTACAATTCCTAGAAAATAAAAATCAAAACACCCCATAGAAAAGAATGATGGCGTTTCATATTTTTGTGTTTTCACTTCTAGTCAAGTGAAAATCTGAATGTTCTTTGAAAAAATATGTATATTAAGTTTAAAAGAGTATGGTTTAAAAACACACTAAATACCAGACACAGAGAAAATTATTAGATACTGAATACCTTGATTATATTGTTGTCATACCCTAAATGGGGATAAAGCAACATAGCCAGTTTGTTTAGGTAGTAATGGCAGTATGGAATTCAGAATGAACTGAAAAAAAACCACATTAAAATACCAGTTCAGTGTTTTTGTAGTTGCACACAGCCATTAACTGCTAATCAGTTGATTAACACTGTAACTAAGCTACTTCCAATACCTACACAATCCAATCTCACTGGGCCCTGCAGCGTAAGCCTACCTGTAAATCACAGAGAAAACTATGGAGCTGCTGCCGAGCTTGGCAATCACAGAGACATTGGCCTGATCCCAGAAGCCAAAATACTTGCTGCTGCTATAAAGTCTATTTTAATTCATTATTACTTCAGTCATATGCTTTCCTTCAGCTTCAAACTCTTCTATTATTTGTTTGTTTGTTTGTATGAGTGCATTTGAGTTCTTGTAATGTTGAAATACTAACTCTGTTTATAATAGCTGATAGTGCATTTTGTGTATCAACCATTAATCCAGTGGTCTGGACTTGCTAATTAAATCCATCTGCATTTCTGCTCTTCTAAAGTTCGGAAAGCAGGAGTGAAGTAAATCAGCTGTAGCAATTCTAGTTTTTTCCTGCTGTGGAGTTAGGCACGTCATCGCTATTACTTTGGTTAATGCAAGGCTTCCTTTCCAGTTTGACTTCTTGTAATGGAAGCTACAAAGAATGGATTTATTTGTTAGTGGGTTATGCTCATGGCCTTCATGACTCTGTTGTAATTCCTAAAGGAGACATTCTATTTTATTTATTATTTTTCCTCTCCTTTCCCGCAGAAGATTTTCATTGGCTTCAGAGAGAGATCCTAATGCATTTATAATTTGTTCTGTTCTTAGCTGATACAGAAAAGGGGAATGAGGAGTTTCGCTGTTTGGTTTCCACATCATTTTTGCTTTGTCATTTATTCCATTGTCAGCCTTTGTTATTCTTTACAACTCTTTTGAGCAGGAAGTGGCTGAAGGAGAAAAATCTGACTGAGAAGACTTAAACAAAGCTGTTAATGGATTGAAAAGGGAAAGTAATACCTGTTTCAAGAGAGAAGAGAACCATACTGAGGGGATAACTCAGTCTTATGGGTACTTACATATATGATGAGGATATCAGTAGATGGCTCTTGGGTGTCAGCTGGACCCTTTGTCACAATGGGGTCTTAATTCATGTCGGTATGTGCTTGAAAAGTAGTTTTCAACATAGATTTTTTTTTCAAAGCGACATTAACCTTTGGAAAAACATGGCTTTGATTTTTAAGTTCAATGGTAGAAAAAAATTCATTTAATATGCTTGATTTTTAAGTCTCATTAATAAAATGTGATGTAAAAGTAGCTTTCAAAAATGCTGCATAGATTTGTTCCTGTACTTTTTTGTTATTCTTTGAGAAAATGCAACTATGCTTCTGTGTTTTGTATTTATGGTCTACTGAAACATGTCCAAGATTTGTCCAAGAAATAGGAAAAAATACTCACTTTGTTTCATTAAGAAGAAAATAAGCAAATATTTCCTCATATTTTTCACAATGATAATTTGCACTTACTTTTCCCACCTTATTTCTCATATTTATAATATGAGAATAATTACCATGGAATATTTACCTTTATTCCATGGAATAATTACCTTTATTTTTACTCAATTTGATTGGTCAACTCCTTTAATACTTTTATTAAAGTTTAATATTTGTAGATGAGTGAAAGCAGTTCAAATAAAGTGACCAACAACTAGAAGGAATTCAATGACCAGAAGAAAAGCTATTTTGAAAAAAAAAGTTAGTTGCCCTATTGGCATAATTTACTTATTTCTGTTTTTTAATTTTAGCATAATGTAAAATTCAACTTAAAAGTGAGATAAATCAGGAAATAGAATTTAAATTAAAACTACAAAATTACTAGTTAGAAAAAATAGTTTATAAAATAAAGTTGCATTATGCAAGATCATTAAAAGCTTGTTTTTCAGGCAGATGAATAAAGACAATTCTCACTACAATCAGTGAAGAGCAGTGGGTGATTACTGCCTCCAAAGATAACTCCTGCAGGCTAGATCAGATCTATGTTAATTGTTAGGATGAGAGAATTAGAAAACGAAAAAAATATTCAGAGTTGGAGGAAGAAATGTTTACTCCAGAGGGCTCTACCAGTCGTCTGCTGTGTTTATCCCATCTACATAAGATTTTATTGAAGGGAATCTCACAGTGAATATTTTCTGTATAATATATTTTATTTTAAGACATTTTTTAAAAAGGATTTTGGAGCATGGCCTGGAATAGGGATTAGATTTTAAAGTATTTTCTGTATGGAACTGGGACTAGTTTAAATTTTCAGGCTGAGGATGTAAAAATTGCTTCTTTTTGTTAGTTGAAAAAGCAGTTCAGTATGCTGGAACTGTTCCTTAGGGAGGAAAAAGAAGCAAGTGCAGACTCCTGGCTGGAGCCCAGCTGCCTGTTAGAGTTCCAGAGCATGTCCTGATTCACTTCTATTTGTTCTTCTCTCACTTGTTCATTCATATCCTTTTCACTGAATCATGAAACAAGAAACTGTGAAATCTTTGGGTCAGTGGATTTTGGTATAGTCTTAGATCTCCAGGCATACTGTGATTGAATGTAGCTGACAGTGGGTTTAATACCTTGTTTCCTTAGAGCTTTTTTTCTAATGTGGGCAGTACTAGGTGGCAGACTTTTTGTGTCTAGGAACACTGAACTGAAACACTGCTGCTGATATTACCAAGTTTTTCCAAAATACTATAAAAGAAAGGATAAATAAACACTCCTACATACATTTAATAAGGTATTTATAAACAAGTTTTACAAAACCAAATATTTTTAAATCTGTTTTGTAAACCAACTTCTGATCCATTACTGCATAAAAAGAGTAGCTCAGTTTTCATACTGCAGACTTGTTTATTTCTCATTTGTCCATGACAGTAGTCTGCCAGATTTGGTCTGTTGCTGGTTGTGGTGTAATGAGGCATGGGCCTGTAGAACTTTGGATCTGTCTGAATCTAAAAAATAGTTCCTTGGCATTAGCACAAAAGTCTTGATTTTAGCATCTGAATGCGTTTGAACAAACAAGTACATAGGTTTGGTTAAATTAAAAAAGAATTTTCTTAATTTCCTGGTTACTAATGAAATAAATGTATAAGTGTATAGAAAATAGTAAAGAAATAGTATGTTCTTAGAATAGGAAGATAGGTGAAGAAAGTCTAGATGGCTGATATTTTGAGCCTTAGGTCTAACAGGTGTCTGAAGTCTGGTCATGTTTTCTGGAATTGTCGTTCTGTTGGATTCTAGAAAATGTAGGAGCTAAGTACATGTGGGTATAAGGGAGAATAAAATAGTGTAATACTGCTTCTGCTCCCTGAAAGCACATTGCATTTACAGTTACTTCATACACAGTCTGCCTTAGAGGTCTGATTCATGGGCATGAGTGTCTAACTTTGTGACACCACCTCTGTCTATCATTTTGTTGTTCCTGAGCAGAGGAATTGCTCATGCAGCAGTTATTGGGTCAGTGCAAGTTGAAGCCCAGATATTAAAGAATGAGTGCTCTTTGGCCTCACTATACCAGGTTGTAAACTGCAGCTGTTAGCTGCTGCCTTATAAACAGCTTTGCTTTTCCTAGTGTGGGTGTAGATAGCTATGTGAGGAGGCAGAAAGGTGGAGAGCTGAAGGAAAGATCACTTCTGTCTCCAGGAAAGCTGCTCTTTTTCTTGCAGCAGAAGCTCTCAATTCAAACCACATCCAATTGGAAACCTTTGCTTGTTGCTTAGATTTGCCAGTTGATTTTAAGACAATGTATTCACCACACACGTAGGATAAAATGCGCAGAGAAAATCTGAAAGAATGTAGAAAGCAACAAGTTTCCAGCCATAGACTTTTCTGTTTATCCCTCTGGTAGGAACTTAGTGCCAGTGCAGGGAATCACCTTTGCTCCCCTTTTCTGCATCAATTTAGCTCCCATGTAATGTCTAACATGTAGCTCACAGTGGCTTGTTTAGCACTGGTGTCATTAATTCAGACCAGAGTTGAAAACAGTTTTCCAGGTTTGAATTTACACTTGTGTTACTCTGAAGTCAAAATTGGTTTTGTTTTAGTCTGATTCAAAGACATTGAAATCAAAACCATCTGAATTTTACAGAATATTTAGACTTCGGGTTTGTTTTCTTGGTTGGGTGGTTTTTGTTTTTTTTTTTTTTAATTTTGTTGGTGGTGGTGGTTGGTTGGTTTTTATTTGGGTTTTTTTTGTTCTTTTTTTCCAGAGTGAGTGGGACAATTATAAGAAATTCCAAGTGCTCTTGGAAGGCTCTAGAGGTCTTTTGAGGAGTTCAAAGAATCCCTTGAGTACTGAAATAAACTCTGGTTTTAGAAACTTCAGGGTGTTTAATTAGTACTTCTTTCTTTGTTCCTGGTTTGCAACAAAGACTCTCTGTCAGCTTTGGGTTAAACTACTAATGAAAAGGGTGTGTTAATTAAACAACTTGCTTATTTCTAATTGGCAAAAGTATTCTACCCCTCCCGAGACTTACAGCCAAGCACAGCAATGTCTGCTAAGAGATACTCATGAGCTGCTGGGGGATGCCATGGAAAATGTTAACACATTCAGGAAAAGTAACAATAGTAACAATTTTGTGTGGGGAATGCTTCACAGGAGACAAAACATGGATATTCATATTCTCAGGGATCTTCCTAATTTTTTTTCTTTTCTTTTTCTTTCTTCACAGTATGCAATTTGTGACTTACAGCTAAACCCCATTATTTGGTGGGACAGTTGCAAAGTCATTTGAAATTTTCAGGTTCTATTGCAGCATGCAGAAACCATATTCAGCTCTTCTTTTTTTTTTTTTTTTTTTTTTTTTTTTTTTGTGTTTTTTTTTTTTTTTTTTTTTTTCCTTTTTTTTTTTTTTTTTTTTTTTTTTTTTTTTTGTTTTGTTTTGTTTTTGTTTTGTTTTTGTTTTGTTTTTTGTGGGGTTTTTTTTGTTGTTGGGGTTTTTTTAAAAATCTTTGCTTGTTCTAGATGTCATTGATTGAGGGAAAAGGAGACCAGCACCTGTATGGAAACAGCCTCTGAGATGGAATTCAACGATTTCACACAGCAAAGTTGCAGCATTGCCTCTTTTGAGGTTTTTTTTGTGTTTCTGGCCATTAATGTATTAATGGAAAGCCCTACTGATAATCCCCTCAATTTAGTTAGTATTATGCAGGATAGCCAGCAGCTGGGTTGACAGAACGGCACACAATCATTCTACCACAGTATGTTATGTCAGTATAAAGAAAAATTTCAGGAGATGCAATAGGTTTTTGAAGAAAAATTACCTCTTATCTGTCTGCGACGTGGCCTATGCTACTACCTTAGAAACATATTCAATATTTTACATGTACTTTTTTTACATGCAAGTGTTTACTACAACTTCAGTACTGATACATTTATTATCTCACGTGTATAAATCAGTTGGAGGATCATATTTATAAAAAGTATTGAAGAATCCTATTTTTACAGGAGTATTTTGTTGTATACTAAAGCAAATTGTAATGAATTAATACAACACTAAACTTCATAAGAATCCAGTTTGAATTTGCTAATCTGTGCTGGCCATTTGCTATTTAAACTGAGAAAATAACTAATTTTCATATGGATTAGGAAGACATTATTTTATTAATTTAAGTAGTTAATGTACCTTAATGGAAATATGAATATTGACAACTAAACCTTTTTCTTTTTTTTTTTTTTTGACAAGGCCTTGGAGATATACAGAAATCAGGTGTGCATGTGTGTGTTTCTGTGTGTACATAGCTTTGAAATCCAGAGGTTAAAGAAAGGCAGTAATCTTTGCTCTGCCAGCTGCACAGCAGCTGAGAAGGAGGTTTTGAAAAAATGGTTTTTTTCTGTTAAACATCCAAGTAATCTCAGATTGGCAAGTATGTATTGCTTATCCAAGGGTGGAACACAAGTAATCAACACTTCTTGTCTTAGATTTGGAAAATATTTTTAAGATTTATTTGTGAGAAGATGCTGATGAGTTTGTCTCATCTTCAATTTTCCACTGCTGTCAGAAAGGTCAACAACTTTGTCTCCAATTCCTCCTAATGTGCTGCAGAAGCATTTTTAAAAGTAAGGAATTGTCTTGTCTCTCTTGTTGTACTCCCAATATTTAGATAATCATATGAGAAAATGGACAAAATAATCTTTAGAAGAGCTTTGTGTAACTAAGATTTGAGATACTATTGTTTGATTATAGTAAAATTTTTATTTTAGTTTGGGGGTTTTATGTTTGGTTGGTTTCAGTTGGGTTTTTGTTTGTTTGTTTGTTGTTGTTTTGGTTTGGTTCTGTTTGTTTTTTAAATCCTATCCTGCAAGAAAATTTAATCAAGGCCTGTGTGGGGGAGGATCTGGGAATGAGGTGTCAAAAAATCTTGAAAATGAGGAGTAGAAGGTGTGCACCTTCAAGTGTTCTTATTCAGAGGGGATGCCTAAATGACTTTTAACTTTGTTTACTTCCTATGTTTGATTGAGTGAAATTTTAGAAAAAACTCTATCTACCTAGACTGTTTCCTTCTTAGTAAGAAACTTGAAATTGATTTTAACTTGGCACATTTCTTCCCTGAAGTAATGCAAAATCTTTGTCTAATAAATATATACAGAGGCTTTGTGACTCATCAGGGTGCCGTGACATTCCAGTGTATTGATTCTGTGGTGTTAAAGGGTGACATACTTGGTGTTAACGGCCCATCAGAGTGTTGGGATTTGAACTGTACACAGAAAGGAACACTGACTTTCCTCTAACATGACAGACTTTCTAATGCAGAGGGAGTGGTTAGACTTACATAGTTCCTTATATATAAACTTCAAATATTAATAAGATTTTTGTATAATTAATAAAATCAGAAAATATTTTTAAAATTCTGAAAATAAAATTTAATATTTACTCTTTTGTAAGAGCAAGCACCATTCTGCATTTTTTCTTTTGTAAAACTTCTTGCCATCCAGAGTTTAAAATTCACTCTTGAAAGAAACATTTTATTTAATGCTGTGTTTTGTTTGGGTTTTTTCTTATATTATTTTTCTTCTACAAAACGTAATCTGTCTTAAGAAAAGATCTTAACATTTTTTTAGTGTAGTTTTTAGCAGCCCACGGAATTTGTGTACATTTCTAATGGCTGTTCTCTTTATATTGGAGACTAAAGACACCTAAGTGTAAAGTTGTTTCAGTTTTATGTTACCTTGCAGGGCATCAAATACAGACCAAAAGGCCATGTGGACCACAGAGAGTTAAAACTGAGCATGTTCTGTTTTTCTGTCTTTCAGATGAAATGTTTTTTTTTTAGTTTTAATGACCTGGAGTGTTTTCTTTGGAAATGGCATTTTAATTATTTTTTATTTTAAGCGTTGATTATAATTATTGTGAAAAAAATAAAATCGGCTAAGTAAAAAAGTGAGCTAATTCTATCATCTTTGGAAATTAATCAGATTTACAGTTTAAAAGAGTCTATAGGACTCAAATTACAGATGTTTACATATTCATTCTGTTTTGTGTTTGAATGCCAGTTGTCCTGCAAAGAAATGTAGAATGTATTTTATATCATATGTTTGCTCTGTTTTATAACATAAGTATTTTGCTTTAGCAGATTTTCTAGCAAGTGACAGCTCTGAAAAATTGGACACAGTGACTGCTGGAAGTATTTCAGTTCCCACCAATCTAAATAGTGCAGAAGGGAGAAGATAAAATATCACCATATTTTAAGCATGACAGTTTTGTCAAAGATTGCTTTTCACTCTTAAAACAAATTGAGTAAATCAAGTAGATCTAAAATGTCTGCACTCATTTAAGATGCAACACTTTTTCAATTCCTTTTGTTTTTTTCCTTCCCTCCTCTCTCTTTATGAGCATAGGGTAGAACAATGACTTATTAAATGTAAACCACTCTGTGAATAGCATAATTCTTCTGGTTTAATTGTTATCTTTAGATAGTTTTGAATCATAGCAGGCTTTCATGAAACATACTTACATAGAAATAATCTATGTAAAATTTGGTAAAATGAAACCAAAATGAAGTCTTACAGTCTTCAGAATTATATTTTGTAAATAATTTCAGAAGAATGTTTTTGTCAGATCTGGTTCTCTAAACTCTCAGTTTCATGGGTTCCTGCTGCACTTCTGCGGATCACGAATCAGGAAGGTCATCTGGCCTGCTTGTTTCAATCTTTTTGAGCATTAGCAAGCATCTACAAAGATAGGTTTTGTAAATATGGTCTTTAAAAAAATAGGAGAGGGGGAGATGTTTATTGGGCATAGCTCTTCACTTGAGCACATATAAATGCTTGTGGTGAAATTCTTGTTCATCCTAGTAGCAGGGGGGTAAATATCCAGTGTATGTTTCTCTTCTGCTACTTTTAAATGTGGCATAAGACTTGCTGCAAGTGTATGTTCTCTTCAATTTAACTCACAAGAAATAATTTGCAGAAAGACTTTGCCAATGTTTAAAGTTCGGTTAGAGTGGAACTCACTATCCATAAAGTAAAAGCCCTGTGTGTTACCCACAGTCTGTGCAGATACTGACAAGGAAGCACCAGAGTTCAGGCTGCTGCTGTTTTCTATGTGTTCTGCAATGAATTGGTCTTATTTGGCAATCTGCTCCAACACAGCTTAGCTACTGTGTTATACTAAAACCTATCAAGATATTTTCCTTCTTTTTAGTCCCCTCTACAATATTGCAAAATGAATTTGCATTATTTAAATGCAGCAGATCCAAAGATATACAGCCTTGGACTTCTCAAGTTCCTGCCTGATACACAGAAGGGACTTTAAGTGTTTTTCATCCTACAAAGCAAAGGGTGTTTATGGACCTACACCATGTATTTGTTTGTTTCTAGGAAAGCCAGAAGTTGAAGTAAAGCATTAATGTGTTTTTCCCTCAGATATGTAACGTGAAATCTTTAAGAAAATATCTTCAAAGATCTCTCAATTTCTTGAAGAAGCTAAGGCATTATTTTGAAATTTCTGAAAAAAATTCTATATTTGTCGGCATCCAAAGGAAGACTCCACTTACAAGTACTAACTACTGAAAAGACATCAGGGAAGAGGTTATGTAAATTTTAAGATGAAATCAGCTTAGGAATCTTGCTATTTGAAGAAAGAGAGAGAGGCTTTTCATTTGTAAAATGCTCTACCAGTGATGCAGAAAACCAATTAAAATATACATGAAGTATACACTCCTTTTTAATTTCTGAGGCATCCTTCCATTTGAAATAGAAACCCCCACACAAATAAATACCTAGAATTGTAACCTATCAGTCTTGGCTGGTGTACTCTGCTTGCCAGCCAGGCTAGGCACAGTTTCATTGGTGTACATGTGTCTCTTGAAACTTAACTGGAAAAAGATCTTTTGTGGTTCATCCTCCCTCCAAGATATGGGGCAGCTATTTTAATGTGTCTTGCTCCTGAGTACTGCAGCTGGAATTATTCTGAATAGAGGCAGCTGTGTAAAAATAAACTGGACTATCCTTCTGTAACTTAACCTGGACAGAGAAAAGCCTTTTCCCTCTGCATATTAGATGTAATTCAATTCAAAAGAAGTGGAGACACACTTAAGACTGATTTTGGGTCCTACAACAAAAATTTTGCTACTTCACTGGAAAAAGATTTTTTTTTTTTTTATCACATATGAGAGAAAACCCAACCCTAAATGCTAAACTAAACCAGTTTATAGTGTTAATTTAGTACTCCCATTTGCAAATTCTGTACATATATTAATTGGCCATGAAAAATTTATGAACAAAAGGATTAGTAGTTACCTAAAATCTGTAAATGTGTAAACTATGCTATGTTTGAATCACCAGAGTGCAATCTAATGTGATTACCTTCAACTGATCTTGCAAATATTTGAATGTCACATTTGTTGCTTTCCACTGTTCAGATATTTTACATGTGAACTTTTAGCATGGCAACCTAATTTTAATATGTGACATTATTTCATTTATATAAACATTGTCAAATCTAGCTTAAATTTGGTCATTTTAGATTTAATTTAAAAGTGTGTCTAAGAAATTAAAGGTTACATCATTAATTGCTTATTTTTTCTTATTTTTTTTCTTAATTCTGCATTATATATTAAAGATAAAAATAACTTTCTCTGTTTCCATTAACAAAAAGTGAATAGGGAAGAAAAAGCAATTATTTGCAAAATGTAGGAAAAACTTATGATAATTTGACGGACTTTATTTAAACGAATCTACCATAGTGTACTCATAAGACAGTAAAAATAAACTCTTTTTTGTTAGGAAACACCATACTTCTCCTTGATAAAGGACTTCAAATGTTGCAAGTGGTTTAGAAGCATGTTTCCTTTGAAAGGGAAGACAGAGATACAAAAAGACCCTTCTTGTTTTGTACATAATTTTAAGAAAGTGAATAGTTGACAATGCAGACATGTTTACGGTATTGTTATAACAATTTAGTGTTTTGCATACATATAGCATCTAAGAATAGCTCTATCTATAAACTTAGTTTATCATTATGATGCTTCCATAACAAAAGTGATTATTTAGATGAATGTACAGACTAACCAAGAATTTGTACCTTTTAAAATCCTTTTGGTTGTAACTTGGAGGTACATTTAAGATGGATTCTGGAAGGCTGTTATGTTTTGTTTAGTGAACAACACTCCCCTTTAATGTCACTTTTTGAATCTCTGTTTTACATCTGTGTTTTCTGTGATCTGTTCAAACAGTGGGTTCAACTTATGCCTATTGTGACATTTCTTTTCAAATGGCTGGTACACTGGTAAAAGTGCTTTATTTCATCTTCTGACATTTTCTTCATAGTTGTTTTTTTTTTGTTTGTTTGTTCGTTTTTTTTTTTTTTAACTGGGACCCCTATCAGGAGAGGTATTGCTGTGATCAGTGAATTTTCTAGGTGAGACAGATATCTACTTGTGCTGCAGAATTTGATATAAAGGCTGGTAGATCTGTCGTTTCCTGCCTAAGGATCATGTATAAAACAGCTAAACCAACTTCCCTACATCTTTCACTCTCCCTGCTTTGCATAACTTTTTCTTTTAGCTTTGGCTGCTGTGTAAGTCTCGACCTCTAGAGCCCTCCTGTGCCGTTGGGATAATCTTCTTTGCTGCCTTACAGATGGAATTTTAGTCACCCAAGAAGGAGCAGCGGGTCTCTGCTTCACATATGCATTAGTTCATTTTGACTATAGAGGAGAATAAGTGCCTCTCAATCAAGGGCAAGCAGGAGGAGTGCTGGTGGGGCAAGAGAAGGCCCTGGAGTCTGTTGTACCCCAGGCAAAGTAGGAGGGTCTGTATTGAACAGGGATTATGGCCCCATGTCTCCAAAGGCCTGAAGTATACAGCTTTCCTGTGAAGCCTGTCGTGCCCATGAGATGAAAAGTAAGACTTTGTTTAACAAAGTAAGCAATAAGTGTATCACCTTGCTATTTCTACCACATCACAGAGATCTGTTTTAAATATGTCTATAAAATATTTGATTCCTTGAGTAATTCTTCTGCCTCCCATGAACGTTTCACTAGAAGTCTTTTCTGGGTTTGTATGTGCAAATGGAAGCCTTACTAAGCAGCAAATTTAATTGACAGCTGCCATTCTGTGTAGATTATATATTAGGCAATGATTTAAAAAGTCTCCCTTAAAACAACCAAATATTAATGCCTCTAAATAATAAAATTACATTAAAAAAACCCCATGTTTGTCTCTTACCTCAGCTTTTATATACATTAGACTGAAGTGTTGCCACTCTTAATTTTCTTTCTGTCTTGGTGAGTACAGCATGATGGCTAGAGAAATTATAAATAATTATAATACTATGTTTGAAGTGACAAAGGATCATTAATAGAGAACACAGACATTTTGCCTCTAGGCAGATTAATTCTGGGACTTGGAAAAGTACGTCCCCTCTTCAATCAATACAGTTTATTCTCTTTAGCATTGGCCTTCAGTAGTAGGGGTAGACAATTAATTTATATACAGTGACAGATAGGAGGAAAGTGGGAATTTTGATACAGAAATATTCTTCATGCTTGTCTGTGAAGTAAAATATCTCAAGTTTCTCCTCAGAGTCTCAGCTGCGTAGGTGTCTATCCCATGTAGATGCATGAGAAGATTTTTTTTTTAATGGAATAAATTACAAGATCAGGAAATTGCAATGAGTTGGAAGAGGAGGGAGATGGGAAGTCAGATAATCAGAGAGATGTACATTGTAGGGGTGTGGTCATCATCAGGATAAAGTGCTGACAAATGTCAACTAAGGTAGACCTTAAAGGGATGATTAAAAGAGAACTTTATTAAGCTATAAGAGCAAGAGAGAGAATCAGGATAATTATTACACTTAGAAGGGGAAGGTTATGTAGATGTAATAGAGATATACATGGGAGGCAAAAGCTGGAAGTCCAAGAGAAAAGCAAAGCCAGGAGTCTGATGTATGTAAGTCAAGCAGGACCAGACAGGAGTCACCACAGAATTCTGAGTGATATAGAGCAAAGCATGCCACGTCTTCTTTTAAATAAATCTGTTAGGGAAAAAAAAGGTACTGTTTTGCTGGAGAATAACAAATACAGTATTTATATTTAAGTGGTGGAGAAGATGGAAAAGAAGGGATAAAGGTCTAAAAGAGTGACCTCATCTTTTATCTAACAGTAGAGCAGAGTTTATATGAAAAAAATTAAGTTACTGACATAAAGAGTGAGGAAAGATAGCATGAAAATTGAAAATGTCTTTACTGAAAAGAGTTCATACAAACCAATCTGATAACTTTCTTTGAAAAGATAACCAATTTTCTAGACCAAGGAAATTTAGTAATCTCTCTCCTTGGACTTCATCAATCAGTTGATACTGTGCCACCTGGGAAATTATTTGTGCACCTGAGGAAGATGGGTACTACTAAAGGAATCAAAAAATATGTAAGAAATTCACTTAAATGAGATGACAATTGGTTTTATTGCAAAGGTAAACATTATAAGAAGTTGCCTGAGTCAGGAATCAGTCTTAAGAACATTTTTGCTTTATATTTTAAAGAAAAATAAGTGCAAGTGTAATAAGGAGACTTGATTGTGGAACAAATATGATAAACATAATGAATTTGTGTGAGAATTAGATTGTATTAGGGATTCTAGACTTAAGTAGTTAAAACCTAAAACAAAGCACAAACAAGTTGTAAATTCAGTTAGGGAAATAATGACATGGGGGCAGTAGAAAAAGAGAATTTAATAAATTAGGCAAGAGTTACTAGAAGCACTAGTGACACAAACAAATTAATTTTTGCCGTATAAGGCTGCATCTATTTGGGTGTTGCTGTGGGAGAAACAGACATAGTCAGGTCATTTGAGAAGTCGTTCTCAAGACTTCCTCTTAAAAATTGTTCTGTTATTCTAGTCAACCATTTTCAGGAAGAATTAAGCTTACTTTTAAACATTCAGAAAAAGCTGTTTAATAACCGTAGGATATAGACTTAGCTGTGGAAGAGATGACTAAAAGGGCTTTGCTCATTCAGACTTAAGGCTCTGAGAGACGTGCTGTGGCAAGCTAAAATTGGATGGCAGAAGTTGTTACTATCCTCAAGGCACAAATACTTGAAGCTCCTTTGAATCACTTTGTGAACCACTCCTTTGTATATTAGGCTAAACCAAAACTGGAATTCTTTTACTTTAATACACCCAACTGAAGATGGCAATAGTACATGAGCTCTTTCATAGGCATGTCATAAAACCCTGCCCTGAAGGCTTTAGTGCCCCTCAGAAGAGTGGAGCAGGTGGTAACTATTCCTGCCCTCTGGTTTTAAGCCACTGCTACATTTACCTCAGAGCATTAAGAAAGTAACTGGGGAGAGGAGATGTGATTGCTCTTCATAGATTTATTGGGAATAAATATCAGCAAAGCTTAAAACAATATTTTCATAACAGCAAATAAGTATATTCATATCAAATATTCATAACAGAAAATAAACACTATATGTTTAGTTTAGAAACTGAAAAAAAAAATCATCTGTCTGAGATGAAGGTAACATAAAAATTTCTTGATCATTTTGAAATGAAACTTCATCTGTTTAGAATAACAGAATTACAGATATGCTCCTTCCAGTGACTTTGTGTATTCCTAAGAAAAGGGAAAATGAAAACAACAAAACCTGGGCCATGCTTTTAAGGCCTTAGTTCCATGATGATGGATTAAACTGTTAGTAGCATTATCTACACCAAGATCAAGCTATGTTCTTTAAGCTGGTTAAGGAGCAGCACAAACTTCTCAGTGTGAGGTTTGCAGGAACAGAAGCATCTAAGGATATCAGTAGTTGTGCTTCGTTTTTCCATAAACCTTTTTTTTTTTCTTGACACGGCAGTATTGTTCAGTTTTTAAGGAGGTCCAGAGCTTCTGTGGCTTGATTGTAATAAATAACTTATTTAAGTATCATTCTTAGCATTGCAGTGCTTCTTAATGCAGTACATCAATAAGCAAGGTGACTGAATTTTGATAAATGTTTTACATAAGTGAAATGCAAACCGTATGGAAGTTTGCATTACTGAGACTTTAGGTAGATTAATGCTATGTTGTTCTACTCTGTGCCTTCAAAATACTTTTAGCAAGTTATATTTCTGAATATGGTCTACCTGACAATGGCATGTTCACAGTTCTTCCATCAATAGCCACTGTCTTTGTGAGCCAGTAGTCCTCTAGTGTTTAACATCAAGAGTGATCTATATGTCCCCAAATTATTGCAAAGCATGACTATGAAAATAATATAAGTGGTGGGATTTGACAGATTCCTAAATGTTCAAAAGTCATTGATTAGCATAGCGTGAGAAGGAAATCAATAAACCAGGAAGTTTGTAAAGATTACAGATGATAGATGTTTATTTTATCAATTGTAATGATGGGTTAAGAGGATAATTGTTTTTTTGTTTGTTTTGGGGATTTTTTTGTAAGAATTAAAAATATTAGTTTTGAAGGAATTGATTTACATAACATGCAGGACTCAGAAGCAGTGACAGAAAAAAATATGAAAAAATTTAATTTGAGGTTAGGTGAGAATACAACCATGTGAAACTGTGTACTAACTCTAGGTGTGTTGCCCTTTAAAACTGTTTTCTTTAACTTTTTTTAAACTTTTATTTTCAGAATTATTAATTTTTATATTCATTTAGATGATATCTATTACAGAAATTTTAATTATCAAAATCTATGCATCCCTTTGTGATCATGTGTAGAAGTCCTCATTAATTTCTTATTCAGAATAAAACTATTTAGGGGTTCCATTTTGCCTATTTTTTGCCCTATATGTGGCCTTTACATGTGTATACAAATGGCACAAAATAAAGATAGTGGATGTTTTATTTACTGATTAAGTTTCTTTTGTTTATTTAAGAATATGAGAATTAGTTTTCTTTATGCAACACATACATTCTAAGGAAATATATTCAGTACCCTTTCTGTAGTTCCCCATATCCTATTTTGATTTCTGCCACGAACCGAAAATGAAGTTACATATGTATAAGAAGTTTAAAAATAGGTTAGAAGTATCTTGTGAAATGTAACAGGAAATCTATGGAGATATATTTTTATCTGGCATTTTCTGTAGTGGGCAAAAATGAGCATGTTGTGCCTTTCAGTTCCGTTTAAGAATATTGCAGAAATTTGTAATCTGTCACATTTTTAGTCATGTGCACACGTCCATCAGATGAATATATAATATGTATTGCAATCATAACATATTTACAGATAGAGATATAGATCTAAGAATAAAGTGAAATGAGTGGCAACCCTTCCCCACAATAAAACTACGCTTGCAGAAGTTAATAATTCCAAGTTTTCAGCAATATGTTATGGCTGGGATCACTGTTATAGTATGACCTCTCACTTATTTAATGAAAAATAATTACAATTAATAGCAAATATATATCACTAATACTAAAAGGTCACTTCCCAATGGCAATGAATATGTAAGTTAAGAGAAAAGGAGGAACAGAAATAAATGAATAAATTTGAGCTTGTTTTGACAATAATTTATGTGTACTGCAGCATTGAAATTCTGCAAGCAATTTCCCATTGAAATATTCAGGCAAAAGAATTGTAACCTATCAAGAAATTATGTGAAATTATGCCTATGATAAGCAAGTGTACTCAGTATGGAATAAGAAACTTCTAGGCCTATATTTTAGTATTATGGACTGGATTAGTGGAGAGCTACAAGCATATTGGTCATGACAACTGAAGCAAGTGACTCTTAATTCTTCATTTAACTCTCGTGTATGTGCATTTTTGTGGAAGGAAATGGAAGGAGGAACAAGACAGTAGTATCAATTTAATTGAAATTAGCAAGATTCTTCAACTACTGTAGAAAGATGGGGTAAAGAGCACCTTATTTAACAGAAATTTGGGGAGAAAAAAAATTTTTTAGATTATTTTCTGTCAATTATGGGTGTATGGATCCATCTATTAATGACACAGAGCATGGGAATGTGATTTGGGTGTGAATTTGTCTTCAGGCTATGTTTGGAGTCCTTCTGTACAAATGCACTGAGCATTTTGGAGCATTGATTTGTTCCAGCCTTGTCTTTAGGTTGTCATGTAGTGTGTAGCACTTGCAGTGCAGATGCAGGGCCTTCCATCATTTTGCTCTCTGTGCCTGCACAGTGTGTGCCAGAGATTGGCAGGTGATGCAGGCTTTGTTCCTCATTAGGGTGTAATGTAAAGAGGCACAACAAATCATCCTTCCAAGTCTATGCTACGTCAGGTGTACTGCAGGTGATACAGACATACACACACACAAAGAGAGACTTCCATGATTGTTGGAGATTTAATGACATAATATATTAATTTTGTGATAAAAAAGATTCAACATTTTGTCTAGTATGTGCCAGGTAATTTGTTTTGCTTGTTTTAGGTTTTCTCTCACGATTGATGATTTGATTTGTTAACTGAAAAAAATGGTATCGGTATCTGTCATACAAGAAAACTAATTATAGACAGTATATGTTACATCTATTAACTGTTTTTGTCTCAGAAACTTTTTTTTACCTCAGAATACCTTATGAATGCACCGAATACCTACAATTGTGTTTATATTTTGGAGAAAGATATTTAAAAACATGTTAGCAGATCCCTGTTGATTGCATACTGGGCAAGTCTACTAGTCCAGTGAGTTCACTCTCCTTAGAGCTAGCAAAACTTAATTTTTATATGAATTTGAATAACTGTTAAGTTAGGAATTTTGAGATACTCAGTGAACTTAAATGAAAAGTACAGAGAGATCAATAAAAATAGGTAGGTAGATAGGTAGGTAGGTAGGTAGATAGACAGATACATTACCTGTATTTTTATTGAACGTTTTGTCCTATTTAGTGTTTTTGCTGTTTCGTCAAGTCAGTGAACAAAGACATTTTTAAATAATTTGGTTGGTGATGATGAAGAATTTTACTGTAATGTAAATATACTTTTTCTGCAACCAAAAAATGAATGTTTTGCTTGCTTGTCCCAGGTGGGTTCCTGTAAGAAGATCATATATAGATTGAGAAGCAGACATTATTATTTGAGGACATTTGGGAGTCTTTTATGGATTATGTTCATAGAGTAAAAGATGCTTTATAGAGATGCTTGACATTGCTATCCTATTTTTGTGTAATTTGGTTTTAAGTTTACATATGTGTAACAGATTAGAAGAAATTGTTATTGAAATAAGGATGCAGTAGTTATTGACGTAAAATAAATAAAACATATAATAATTCAACAGTACTGGAAAAACTGAAAAGACTGATGAATGCCAACAAAACCTGTTATGTAACCAACATTAACAGGTTAATATTTTTTGTGGGGATGACCCAATTTCAAGTGATATTTTAAGTGCTGTTTCTGAAGAATATATTGGACAGAAACCTTCACTAGATGTGCATGTCTCTTTAGTGTCTCATTTTCTTCACAAGCATATTGGTCAAAGTGATTCAAAAGAAGAAGGTTCTCTCCTAGTTCTCCATTTTCATTATGTCCACCTTAGAGCAAGATAGTTGATACCTGGCATTTTGAAGAATGTAGATATTCATAGAATTGTCACTATATGCTGTATGTTGCCCTTCAAATCTGGCTTGCTCACTGCATTTTATCTGGTGGTTGAGTGAGAGAGATGAAGGGAAAGAGGAGTTGTCTGTTTGTTCTCTTGTAAAATTCCTATTTTTTTGCTTCTTTCAACTCTCTGTACTGCACTATTTATCCCATCATTAAATGGCAAAGAGTTATGCTCATCACTGATACCTGAGACATCTATATTATTCTTTACACCATCTGCAGTAACTCTGAGTAAGAAAGGAAAGAATTTATAAATCACTCCAATTTGTCTATAATTTAAAACCAGCCTATTTCTGGGCATAGTTCACTTAATTCCTTATTTTTCTTAAGAAATATGAAACAGTATGTTTCTGTACATGTCTGTATGAAATAGACAGTTCTAACTGGTTTTGCTGCCAGAATAGTTAGTCTGTGGAATATGTTTGGACCTAAGGCAGAGAAGAGAAATTTTTTGCTCACTAGTAAGATCCATGGTAGAGGATTAAGTTAGCCAAACCCTACTCACATCCTGGTAAGCAGACATGTATTTCTGTATTTTTTGTAGGTGGATACAGTGCAGACTACACAGCACCCTGGCCACATTGAGGAATCATGTAAAATGAATGTATGTGCTCGTAAGTGAATTATTTATGAAATGACACTCCAACTCTAAGGGACGTTGGATCACAAAATCCATGAGATCTCTTATGTTAAGACATTGATTCCCAGGGGGCAGGGTTACTGCAGAACTAAGTGGACCTTTAAAGCAAAGGTATTAAAAAAAACAGAATAAAAATGATAAATCATGATAAAAACCATTGAAAACAAGAGATTCAGATTACATTTTGGATGCATTTGGAAAGAAACTAAATGGAGTCAAGAATCCAAAACAGGAAAACAAATGGTACGTGAGAAGGGTTTGCTAAGCAGAACTGATCGTAAGTGGAGGAAGAGGATCAAATACCATCTAATTCAGAAGCATGAATAGGATGAAAACACTCACCATTTTCTTTTTTTTTCCGTCTTTGAAAGGACTGAAATTTAATTAGATGATTTGTTGAAACTGAGTATGATTAATAACTGAGAGATGAGTGTGAACAAGGTTGAATTTTCAGTGTTTGAATCAATGAAGTGTTGGTGGTTTGCTGAAAAAAAGCAAAAAACAACCCTGATGATATGCTAGATAAACAAAGAAAAAAATATACCTCAGGACTGAAATTCTGGAAATCCAGGAAGAGTCATAGTATTTGAAAATCTTTGTCCTGCTCAGGTACATGAGAGAGAGTGTGGAAGAGGATTCAAGTCAAGCAGCATTGGGTCCTTCAGATTTTGCTGAGAGAAATGGCTCTACAAGGAAATTGAGGTAGATACGAAGAAGAAACCAAACATGCTGAATGACTATCAGCAAACAGGGAAATCAGCAGTCACTCACATGATACACATCCAGATTGGTTGCTAAAGGCAGCTGAATTCACTTGTCTAGAGCAGTTCAGACTAGAATAATTGTATCAAGGATTGTACAACTGCCAGTACTAGAACCATATTTACACGAAACCTCTGACTCTGCAGTCACTACCAAGCCATATTCATCACATAAAAACAAAGGTTATAGTGCCAATTCCAATTTTATATATATATACATATCTACACACACCAATTCTTATATTCATTTTATATATGTATTTGGATATTACTCTATATGTCAGCTTATGATTTAGAGAAAGGCTGAATATTTTCTCCTAAATAATTTATTTAGTCATATCCTTCATCGTAAGAAGCAACAAAAGAGGATGTTTGAAAAATAATTTTCCAACAAGGTATTTTTCTTAGGAATAAACCATAACTTCAGTCCACTGAAGTTTGGGATGTAAATCTGGTATAACTGTGTGAGAAAACTACATTATATTTGTAACAGGACTGTATATTGTGACTTGCCTTCATAATATGGCTTTTTCAACTGTATGAACAAAAATGCTGAAAAATACTTTTCCTCTCCTGATTGTTATGCTTTTATGTTTGAATTAGCTCATTCTTTGTGCTTATCCCTTCAAAACTGATGGTCTGCCACTTTTTTCCATTTGGAGTAATTAGTTCTGAGTGGAGGAATTTATGATACAGTAGGGGCTTTGACCTCTTTATTGTACTGAGATACATTATCAAACTTCGAAGTCAGTAGGCTGCTATCATATTGATTTTGTTTTCTGTGAACAAAATCAATGAACAAAATTAAAATAAAAAAATCAATTCTTTCATTTTTGAATTGATTCAGGTTTTTAATGTGTACATTGTTTATTTAAACTTGATTTCTAGTCTAGAACTTTAGTAATTCTGCATAAAAGAAATTAATAAAATACACAAAGAAAGAAAATTGCAGTTAAGACATACAGGAATGAGAAGGAAAAAGATGCAAAAGAGATAAAGAAAAGCACAGTTTTCTATTGGAATGCTTTGTTTAGGAATATCAGAGAACTATAAAGATTGGTACCAACAGCTTTGTTAAAAAAATCAGCACACAGGTTTGGTTTTTTTTGCATTTTCTATCCCTTTTATTTAGTTCAATTGATGCTTAGAACTGGTGGATGAAATAACTACAGTCCATGCACCACCATACTTTGTGAGTTCAGAGCATTTGCAAATCTTACCTAAAGATGAGGGGAAAAAAAGGAAAAACATCACCAAAATATTTAAGATGTAACATTTTGCAGAAATAAATGCACTAAGCATGCAAATATATTTGTAAAATTTTCAGCCTTTTTCTGAATATAGACATTTTCCTAGAAAAAAAATTTTAACCTGGAACATGTAAAGGAATTGTTAAGTACCTCTGATCAGATTCTTATCTCAAATACACCAATTTTATTTCAATAAAATTTTTCTTCAACTGGAAATGAAATCAAAATTGTGTCTTCTGTGTTCATTGCAATTTCATCCTTCTGTATTTATTTTTCTGGTCAGAAGCAATTGCGAAGAAAGAACCCTTAAAAAAAAAAAGTATAACGACTGTGATTTTCAGATTTCAGAGAGTTTAGCAGTCAAGCAATTTGTATGGAATAAAAGCACTTTTCTATTGCCTCCTGCTACAGTACCAGTGGGGAAAGGGCAGCAAAACAGTGGGAGACCAAATGAAGAGTTTTTTCTTCTGTTACATTAACTTGCAAGATACTGGGAGCTTCACAATTGCGAGTGGTAATAAAGCTTTTATGAACTATTACTTTCCTTTTTGCCTCCTATGGCTGCTTCATTGTTGGGTAGTGTCTTTTTTATGTCAGAATGAGGGAGTGAAAGATATTTGTGACAAGTAGCATTCTACTTTCTGTTTGCTGTTATCCTGCTTGGATGAGAGAAAAAATACATTCATCTGTTTCTCATTTTCCTGTCTTTTAGGAAGAGGTTAATTTAGAGCTTTTAAAGCCAAATCTGTATTGTCTTACTCATAAGACCAGGCCAAATATACCCAGAGATTTATTGTATAAGACCACTCATAGTGTATAAACTAATTAACCTCATTTTATTTTCAGTTGTTTCATACAAGAACACTAGAGAAGAAGATATGTTGGTAGAAAACCATCAGGGAAGTTGTGATATGCAGTTTTTTTAGCTGGTTACAAAACAAGTTAGATAAATTATTAGTACGAAATGTCAATCACTGGGAAAGAGATCTGTATGGCACAAGATCTCTTTTTCTCTTCTTAATGCTTCTACTTCTGGTGAATGTGTACTGTCACAATTTGTAGAGGCACTCTCAATGATGCCAAACACAATTTTACATATAAATAGAGAAGTAGATGTGGTCTTCTCAGTACTCAGCTTGCTAATCTATCTGTCAAACCTAGACTAAAGGATTAAATTGAATAAACTTGCACCACCCAGATCGCACTTTAGTATCAAGGTGAACAATACAATTCAATTCAAGTAAATTGTTTTTGCAAAGGCTCATAAGCAATTTAAAACCTTCACCTAAGATTTCTCAAGCTTAAAAAAAATTCTGTGTCTACTCTTCCTGCAAGCTTTATTTAGGCCCATAAGCACAGCCTCTTGGATTCACCTACTCATCATTTAAAAAGTCTGGACAATCAATGCTTTAACCCATTACTCATTTTACTCTTTGAGAGTCATTCAATAGACTGAATTTTGCTGAGCTAGTAAAAGATAGCTTTGTACTATCGAATACACTGGCTATAGTTAAATTTCCAATGTATACTTAATTATGCATTCTTACAAATTCAGTATTATCTCCCTTTTCATTGGGGAAAAATTAAACTATTGTGCTTGCAGACATTATAGCTGACTTTTGACATTTCATTTAAAGAAAACTATTAATATGTGGAATGCTGTTCCATCTTCTATGTTGTTCTCATTATTTTACCAGAATCTATATTAAGAGCAAATATGGCAAGTGTTTTAAATCCTTTCTATCACCATGAAAATGCCTCAAATTTGTTTAGCATTAAACTCTTTGTTTTTGTTGGAATGAAATACCAAGAAGCCAAAAATGAAGTCTCCTCTCCATCATACTCTAGTAGATTTCTATTTCAGCAGTGAGTTTTTGTTTGATCTGTAGTTCCTAGAAGTGGTATCTATCACAGGAAACCAATTTGTTGTCCTGTCTGAGGACTTTATGGTGTTAATGAGGAAAAAAATAAAGAAGATTTGTTATGACCCCTGGCAGTTACCACAGAGCCCTCAATGTTCTTCAGTGGTGGAATTGAAGAAGGGCATTAATGTTTCTACATTTAGTTTAGAATTAATTTTCTTACAAATCAGATTAGTTTTCACATTTAAACGTCTTAGTCTAGCCCAGTAACACTATTTTGAATAATAAGTGCCAACCAAGCCAATTTTTAAAAATTCAATTTTTTATTATTTACACATAAAAATACTATGGTTATTTATATATTGTCTGTGAGAAATATGACAGAGAAAAATATTCTCCAGGACTTAATAAACCTGATTATGCTCTGTAGTTTATTTTATCAGGATTAATTATCTGTTTGTGTTACATTTTGCAGAGTTTTTATTCAGGAAAGCAGGTTTTTCAATTGGCTTTTGACACAAAATAACCTTTATTTAAATGGTGAAACTGTGCAGACAATTGTTTCTGCATAAAAGGTATCACTTCTTGAATATTTTCTAGAGCAATTTTATTACAGAAAATACAAGCAAAAGAGTGGTGTATAAACTAATTAACCTCATAAGAAGTGTGGCCAAAGTTCAATATCATAAATTTCCATTGGCTTTTTTACCTTTTTACTCTTAGAAGAATGATCATCTTCTTCTGCCATGTACTGTGAGAATGTTAGAAGCACACAGGGAGTAAAGATAACTCTAGCCTGTCCCAGCTTTCACCTCTAAGAAGGGAGTTAGCATATAGCCAGTTGCACAGGCATAATTTTAACAGGTGATTTATAATTACTGTAAAGTTTGGCATCTCACCTAGATGCATAGTGTCACAATCTGTGGGAAGTAGGCGTATGAGGGCACCATTTCATTCAGCCTAAGTTGTTTTTCTAATATTTAGGATGAAACCTTTTTTGGTGTCTCTGAGAGTCTACAGACACTTAATCTCAGAGGAATTTTATGTGGTCAAGCTCAAAATCTGTCTGCATCTAATGTCAGTTAACATGGAACACTTTTAAGCAGAAATGTCTCATCACACTTGGTTTTGTTTTAGTGTACATCTGATGATGGAAGACAGTTTGCATATTTGACTTTACTGACATCACAACACCATTTCTGTGGAGGGGCAGAAAATCAGTCTACCTGTTGAAGGGCTAGAAACCAAGAAATTCAGTCTCTGTTCCTAGTTCTGCCGCTAGTACCCACTTCTTTGGTGTTACACCTGTGAAAAGGTAATTTTGATTGTCAGTCAGAGAAAATTCTTTGATCCATTTTGTTTTGTGAATTACTTACAAGGTGTAGTGATGAGATCAACAGAAATGTCTCTGACGAGTAGTATGATGTAGAAATGCTTCAATGTCTTCTGTTTCACTGGAGATGGGAGAACTGATTTTCAGAGCATATCCTTTTGTTGCTTTAACAGCTATGAACTGACTCCTGGCCAAAGTGTTTGAAAAAGATATTAATTTTCATCACTATGTATATGGGACACTTACATTTATATATGCATACACATTTCAGTGCACTTTTGTCAAAAAATGCTTTAGATTTAACCATGCTGCAATTAAGGGAAAAAAAAATACAAGTAATGTTTTTTTCTCCTAAAGCATCATGTTAAGCAAGCAAATCAAACCATATTTTTTGTTGGTTTTAAATATACATAGCACATCTGTTTTCATTCAAGTATTTCATGACTGTGAGGCATGGTTAGTGGGTAAAGTATTTCAACACATTGGAGAAAAGACACAGAAGTAACTAATTCAATAATATTTTGAAACCATTGATTATATACTCAGTGCTGGTAGTGACACGATACATGGGCTTTGTCCTGGGAAACCAACATTGTAAAGAGAGAACTTGACAAGCTGTGGGAGACCCGGTGTTTTTCTTGTTGCCTTCATCCTGCTTCCATCCCTCATTTTGAAATACTCCCCGTGGAGGGCATTAAAAAGTTGTGAATTAAAGCTCCAGGGAGCCTGAAAGAAACAGCTATGGCAGTGTTGTGGAATAAAAAGAGTAGACTTCCTGATGCAATTAGTCAGGTGTTTCCTATGCATGATAAAGAGTTTGTAGTGCAAAGAAGATGGTGAAAGGAGAATGCAAATAGTACAGCTACATGTGTGTGTAAAATTGATGTTATATTGCGACACCATGTCATGCTCACCTTGTGTTTCAGTTAAAACTATGTGAAGTCTGAGCATCTTGCAGTGATAAGGAGTTGATAATTGCTGGTTACCTGTTAAGTTCAGATTTTGATCTTCAGGGAAGATCAGTTTGAGTATTTTTATGGATAGCTTTTATGACCATAGCTCTTGAGCAAAGCTTATGCCTTTCTCATGTACAGACATTGGATCATTCTCAAAGAACTTGAAAAGTGTGCAGGGACCTAAATCAATTAAAATCTCTTGAAGCAGCCTCTAGTTTTCCTTTTTTTTTTTTTTTTTTTTTTTGCACTGATGGTGTTGATTTCTGGCATTAATATTGAAATAATGAAAAGGTAAAAACATAGGGGCAATACTAACAAACTGTTTTTAAATTTTTAATCTCCCATTTAAAAATTTAATTCAATTTTTAAATATAGCATTAGATTTTTAATATGACACAATTTCATTTTGTACTGTGTTGTGGAGCACTTCCATGCAGCCTTCTGCACTTTGCTTTTAATCATTCTCACTGAAATTAGAACTGTCAGTGTGCAGCACCAGACAGATTTTGATTTCACTCAAAAAGTTATTTTTGATAGGATAACTTTCGAAAAATGCATGAAATTTTTGTATGTGTTTTTAAGGTGATTTTAATATTAATTTTTTGTACCTTTGATTGAGTTTGTGGCTTATTGTAATACATGCCTTTCAAGGTAAAAATCACTTTCAGAAAAATAGGATTAATAACTATGGAAGGTCAGACAGTAATGTCAGAATCTCTGCTTTACAGAATTCATTACTGTAAGTAATGAGAGAAGATGATAAATTTAGCAAGTCTCGAAACAAGGCAGAAGATTTTTGAACTGCCATTTAGTCCATTAACTTTTAGAATCCTCTCAATATATTTTTTAGATTTCTGTTAATATATAAAACTTGCATAAAGCAGGACACATTTCTATGTTATTGTCTACTTCAATAGAGACTGCATTTACACCATGAGCTGCATTAATTTCAAATGAATTATCTGTTTACTACATAGAACTGGGAAATGGGAATTGGAGATCTTGTTAATGACGCTGACCTACTATCCTGGGATGGAAGAAGCCACCTTAGATCTCTGTGTGCCTTGACAGTCTGGTGTATTAAATACGTACAGGATAGCTTACATTACGTGATAAGAATTGCTTAAGTAAATTCTATCCAAGACACGTGAGTGTCAATGGGAATTTGTTGATTTATACCCAAATATAAAATTTAGGGAAACTCTTCCTCTGCACATGTGCAGTGTTTTTATATGTTGAAGTTAAAAAATTAGAATCATGAAGTCTGGCATAATAATTTCAGCTTTACCATTGTCAGAATGATTTTTTTTTTCTCATATTAATATGATGGGGAAAAAAGGCAGAGAATTGTCCTTAAAATGTTACCATATCATTTTTTGCATAATTTATTGGAAATATACTAAAATATTTTTCTTATAGTGCATTGGCTCTGCTGGATTTCTGGTATTCTGCCCATGTTGAACTGCACCAGGGAGATTTATAATGACTATTATAAATCATATAGGAAATAGTGTTGAATTTTCAAAAATCTTTCCTATTACTTACTCCAATGATTAACTTTTTGAAACAATATGACCCTTAAGTGTAACTACCAGGCAGATGGACAGATGATTATCCACATCTTGCAATAACCAGCGTGAATTCAGCCAGGTGTCAGGTGAGAAGATTCTGGACAGCTGTGTCATCTCTCTGGCTTGTTTATCTGTCTCTCAGGGCCTGTACAGATGCACTAGCTGCTTCCCTACATGCCATAAGCAGGAAAGATAAGGCACTTGGAATTCTTGTCCCCAGATATGGATATCAATGCCTGGAACTTAAGACTGGATTCATAACTCACTGTGTGCACTTCATGATTTTTGCACATCAACAGACTTTATGTTGCACATACCTAATACCTCAGTGTACATATCCAAACTTTCATGATACTTTGCAGTACTGCATTTTAGGACAGAATATAAATATGGCAAGTCTCTATTTTTAGGAAAAAGTAGACTGAATAACCTTACCTGAAGAAGTTCTACTATTAAAAAAAATGGAATTATCACTAGATCTTTTGATACTTAGTTCTGCAAGCCATTGGAATTCTGTTGAAGAGATTTGTACTTTGTCTGGTTGGAATGGCTGCCAATCATCCTTCCCGCATCTATTATCTTATTCAAATTAATACTGGTAAGCTTGGAAAATCATAAGCAGCTTTAGCCACTCTGTAATCTGCTTTTAATAGGAATAGGAGTGGAATATAGCCCATATGGTAACCTGGATGATCGATCTTGAATTATTTCTGGGATAAGATCAAATACATACCTGAGTTTTGGTTGCATACCCAATCTCAAATTATTTTCATTAAAAAATAAAATCTCCTTTAAGTACACTGAGGTTGAGGCCATCTGTTAATTTCATAAACCCTAGAGACTCATCCTAAGTTTTTTTACTGAATAACCTTTCCTACACTATCTCACCATGGAGGTCATAACATCGGAGGAGGCAGTTGTGGGATGAGCTTGGAGTGCTGCATACTGGAGTGAAAGGATGAACAGCATTTGACTTTTAAAAGACTTCTGAGTCAAGAAAGTTAAAGGAAAATGGGAGTCAGTGACTTCAGGAGGGTTTGAATCAGGTTTTAGCATGGTAAACTGAAAAACTGTATGATATATGACTAGGTGAGGATAAACAGTATGCTACTTCATAGTAAAGACTTTTCCAAATAATGGTATCAACCTATAATAGAATGATAAAATACTTTGTATTTTTACTAAGTGATTTCAGAGAGACAGAAAAAATGTGATTTTTAAAAAAAAATATCTAACACTAACCTAAACCTCTAGGAGTTCCAGACTTGTATTTAAAACAATAGTCCTATGTTCCTGCTTCTGAATTAGTCATTAAGAAGAATATATAGCAGAGAAATTATAAATTTGACTTCCCTGTATAATTGTGGATCCATATCTGTATTATACTGTCAAGAGACTACTATATCTGCTTAAAAGGAAGCCTTGCTTCAGCAATGAAAAAGCAGCACATCATGATTAGAACTAGCAGCAAGCATGCAAACCTAAAAGGATTTATCACCAGGGTGGTGTTGGGGCACTTCTAAAACAGAGGTCTCCAATCAAGCTGTGTGAAGTCTGCAGTGATACAAAGGAACATTTTTCTGATTGTCAGAAGGTGCTATGGGCTCAAAGTTTGCTTCTGCATTTCAATGGCAATATGAAATGCTGTGAAAATACAGAATCTTAATATTTATAAAAGTTCCTCTTTTTTTTTTTGCATGTAGACCCCAGCCAGTTTAAAATGCAAGAAGAAATTACATTTCCTTAAACTTTTTTATTAAAGTTGATTGATTTCCCAGAGATATTGCTAGCTGTCACTGAGAGCCGTTGCTGTGACAATTGTTTATTGTGGTGTAACAATAGCATCACATTCCTTAAAGTAATATGTGAGAATTGGATAACATAATGGACTTCCAGGGCCTTTATGAAACACCTTTTTTTTTTTTTTTTTTTTCTGATTTTGTATTAAATAAGTACCAGCCTGTGTTTGTGGGTTAATTTATGCGTACCATTTGGAATGTACTTAGTGACATTATGTAATTCACAGATGTTTTATTATTCATAGTACTGTGCATTCATAGCTCTCTGTAGTCACTATTGTGCAAAAAAAATCTAATGAGGGAGAGTCTGTGTGTGTTTTGCTGGTCCTTTAGTCTTTTAAAATTCTCATTCACTCCATTCACAAACAGAGGGATGTGGTACCCTTTCCTGCATTTTCATTCATAGAGTGGAAAGGATTAAAAGTACAGATTTCTCATGATTTGTGCATGTTTATTTCCCATTGTAAAAATACGGGGTAGGAGACAAAAAAATCCCAAGATCTTATCTTTGCACTGTATTTGGATTGTGCTGTAATTTATCCCTTTGAGAGGAAGTGGTTAGTCTAAGTATTAGATAAAGACTTTAGGCACACTTTTATAGGAGTAAATGAAATCACACTGTTGCAGACAGAAGTGAACTAAAGAAAAATGAGAAAGCTCCTCTGTTTCTGTTGTTGTTGTCTTAAGTTATATTAGAAATACTTTCTCCAGCTGGTCTACCAATTCACTTTCCCTGATTTCCATCATCTGATCAGCACCAGACCACTAGCTGATGAAAGAGAAAGTAGTTGTTAGTGATTGCAGTGGCATTAATAATTTTCTAATAATAAAAAAAACTATAGTGTCTCAGTGCAGTAGTTTTATTGAAGATCTAATAAATCATAAGAATTAAATGATCTTCAAAAATCCTTACTGGAATCAGAATTTTTGTTCATAATTTTGATACCCTTTTTTTTAAACCTCTTTCTTTGTTTTCTTATGAATTATCCTTTTTTTTTCCTCTGTGACTAATGCATTCTTTGTCACACATTTTTGAAACTGCTTTTATCTTTATCCCTGCTTGGTTGGACTTTTTGGACTGTATAACCATAAACCCCTTAATTTCTTTTTCGTATCACCATTCTTTTCATTATTTTATTGCATGTTTATTATCATTTTAATTATTACCATGAAATGTAGTAATTCACTTGGTAAAAAAATATTCTCACTTAAACATTCAGTTATTTAGACTTAGCTTGTGTGCTTTTTACATACAGTTGCAAGTTCTTGGGATAGTATTTTTTTCTTTTTTTTTTTTTTCCTGTTTCTCCATGGGGAGTTATTCTTCCCCAGGAATGCTTTTGGTGAAAATTGGATCTCCCTCTGTGTTTTTGTTCCCTGGTGTATAGGTTTGTCATCTCTGACTACCTGACTTTGTGGAAAAGAAAGATGTAATACTATGTAATTTAACATATCTCTGACTAATATCTTGCAGGAAAAACAAAGCAGTTTGCAATGTTCCAGCTTTCTTTGTTGGGATAGTGATAGCCTTACCTTTGCAGAGTCTGGGATCGGTATTAGGAAAGTAAATGCATTGAATAAAAAAATCTGTCAGTTTTGTAAATGCACTACTTTTTCACTTTGTGTTTTGAAGCTATGTTTTGGATTTATTTAATATTCAGTCATTCACTTTGAAGTTCTATTCATTTATATACCACTGCAGTAAATACACATGTAAAGCCCTTTAGAGCAAAACGTAAATTTCAGTCAAAATGCTGATAAGGAGAGTGCTGACAAACCCAAGGAACACAAAGACTAAACGTAAATTGGAGGCAGAGATGGAAAAGTTGAGCTTTCTGTCACATTTAAGAAGAGTTAGTGTAAGAAGTCATTAGGAAAGTCATTTTTTTAATCACCTGTGTGCAGTGAATTTTGTTAATGTGAAATACACTCCTGAAAATGTCCTTCGTTCTGTGCCACCGTTCTGGCTCTCCATGACTGTGTTAGTGATTGGCAAGCTGTAGTCTTCATTCTGGGTGAAGTTAACAATATTCCAACTCGTTCTTCAGAGCTGTGTCATCTTTGTAGTATTTTCTAATACAACTTTGATAATGGGATGGTTGGATCCAAACCCTCACTTTGAAATCTAGCAGTGGTCCCTGTTTAAAATATATAGGATGTTCCAGCCTGCTAAACAGAAGGGGCAGAAAACATAAAGCATGCACTGTTCATTTTGATTCAACTTGCAAAATTTATGGAATGTCAAATGAATGATGTTTTGACAAAATAGCTTACATAAGGTCTCCCAAATGGTGAATAAGGCCTTTTTTGGAGCTCCAGTGGATATCTCAGAACTCCTCCTACAAGCTGGCAATGCAATTAATTCAAATTATGTGCTCTGCTTCAGCTTTTGTTGACTTTGTGAAGAGAAATGGATTCAGGTTTTTAAAGGTCTAATATCTAAACTAATATCTAAACAGAAGCAATTGAAAATATTTGATTAATTCCTATTATACACAAGAAAATATTAAAAAGAAAAGGTCTTTGTGGACACTGGCATTTTCTAGCTGTTTAGTTCACTCCCGCTCATGTCAAAGTTGGAAACTGAATGGGTGTTCTAGTCTTACTCATGCAGATTGATACCATCTTCACACTGTGCAAGGGTACCAAGTAAATTTCCACTCATGGAGATCATATTATCATGCACAGGAGCAACACAGGAGTTAGATTCTGTCTCTGGTTCTTTGGTGGCATGATAGCAGCTTCCAGATTTAGGTCTGATGAATATAAATGGACAAGAATATGTATTCTACACAATGTATAAAGCAAAATGCCCAGGGCAAAGTAGCTGCTGTTTGGTTTTATGTGGAAGAAGATATAAAAAGCAGCAGTTAGCTTCTGCCTGTGTTTGTCCCTCTAGAGTTTCTTCTTCATTCACTGAGGTCACCTATTGGAGACAGATTGGGATTTTCTGTTTCAGATTTTTGTTTTTTGATATGCAGAGAACACTGCAAGGAAGGAACACAAAGAGAAGGATGAGACAGCTGATGTCTTGAAACAGAGCTGCTCACTGCAATGCCAAAGGAAGATAGGTAAAAACATACAAACTATGAACAAAGCCCAACACAGAGTTCTCTAAAAGGAATAATTTTTGTCTTTTGTAAGTAGGTTCCAGATACAGAATCGTGGAATCACAGAATAGTTAGGGCTGTCAGTGAGCACTGGATATCACAGGGTCACTTAGAGCAGGTTACACAGGAACTTGTCCAGATGCATTTTGAATGTCTCAGGAGAGGGAGACTCCATGACCTCCCTGGGCAGCTGTTCCAGTGCTCTGCCACTCTCAGTGTAAAGCAGGTCTTCATCCTGTTGAGGTGGAACTTCTTGTGTTTTATTTTATGACCATTGCTCCTTGTCCTTTCACTGTCACTACTGAAGGGAGTCCAGCACCATCCTCTTGATATCAGATGTTAAAATACTTGTATGTATTGATGAGTTCCCCTCTCAGTCTTCTCTTTTCTAGACTAAACCTGCTCAGTTCCCACAGTCTTTCCTCATAGGAGAAATGTTCCAGACCCCTCATCATCTTTGTGGTCTCTGCTGGACCCTTGCCAGTAACAATTTGTCTTTCTTGGACTCTGGAAATCAGAATTGATTCTGATGCAATACTTCAGCTGTAGCCTGCAGGACAGAGTAGAGTGGGAGGATAATATCCCCAGGCCTGCTGGCCACACTCTTCCTGATGTACCTCAGGATTGGCTCTCCTGGCTGCAATGGCACTGCCAGCTCATGGTGACCTTGTCATCCACCAAGACTCTCAGGTTGTTCTCTGTGGAGCTGCTCTTTAGTAGGTATCCCCTAACCTGTGCTGGCACCTGGGGTTATTCATCCCCAGGTTCAGATCCCTTTGCTTGCTTTTATTGAACTTCATTTGGTTTTTCTCTGCCCAACTCTTCAGCCTTTTAAGGTCCTGCTGAAGAGCAGTGCAGCCTTCAGGTTTTGCAGCTACTCCCTCACATTTTGTGTCATCAGCAAACTTGCTTAGGCTACACCCCATTTAGTCCAGGTTGCTGATAAACAAGTTGAAAAAGTAGGACACAGTACTGATCCCTGGGGAACAGCACTGGTTATGAGTCTCTAGATGGATTCTACTCCACTGATCATGACCCTCTGAGCTCTGCCATTCAGCCAATAATACCACTTAAAGGGAGGATGCTGAAAGAAACTTATCTGATTTGAAATAAATAATTAGATCCTTCACATAAATATTCCATTTACCTGCATGTTTAAGAGGGGAAGCTGGAAAGACCCTCTTCTCTGGCACAAAACCAATCACAACACGATGAAGATTTAAAAACTTACAGCAAAATATTTTATTCACTTTTATAAAAAATAATTTTTAATATGAGTTAAATTAAAAATCTAAGACAATAAATTCCCTGAAGTGAGTGCAAGGCTAGAATTCCTTGACTGCACTTCACTGTTGATGCTACACATTGTAGGAGGACAGTATTGTTCTCCTCTTGTTTTCTTCTCAATTAAGGTGCTGGGAAGAAGCCCAGTACTTGAGTAGAATGAACAAGAGATTGCTATATTTTGGTATAATACATTTATCCTTATAGAGAAACAGAAGCTTTAAGCAATGTATTTGTTTAGGGACATGCTTGGGGAGATAAAATATTCTATAGATTTATGACTTGCCTAATGGACTCTTTCCAATTACTTAGTGTTCCTCGTTTCTCTGAGGCTGGAAACACTATTCTCTTCCCAGTAGTGCCAAGGCAGGCAATAATGTGTTCATATTTTTAATCCTGAACTACTTCTTGTCCTTAATCCATATAGGGGTTTCATCCTCTTAACATGAGAAGTTTTCCTCTTTGAGAAGTTCCTGTCTCAATGGAGCAGTTTGGTCTATTTTGTAAGAACTAAGAACTTTTGTCTGGTTTTGTTCCCCTGAAAGAGCTGGGACATTTCCAAATTTTCAGAAAACTACTAGGTATCTTGTATGGCTGTTTCTTGTATCTCAGAGCTGCTGCTTTAGGTTTTTGGTGGTTTTTTTCCCCACTTTCTGTTTTTGGTGAAGATTGTCTGCTGAAGCTCTTCAGAAAAGTACTACAAAACCTAACCAAATTCAAACAAAACCATAACCGTCATGGAATATGTATTTGGTTAAAATAAGACAGCCATGCAGTGATCAGTCAATGTACATAATTAAAAACTGTATTATAAATATTAAATTTATTATTATTATAATTTAATTACAATTTTATTATTTTATTAAATTATTATTAATAATATTATAATAATAGTTTCAGTGTTTGTCAGGCTAGTACTTATAGTAGCAGAATGTAACTTAAAGGTTTGCTTACTGTCATTCATGTCTTTGGGGGATGAATTCCAGCCTATAAAGCTAAACATATTATACACAATGTGATGAATGAGAGATAAGGGGATAAAGCCCCTTTAGTGCACACTTAGATATGAGTATAAGAAAAGAGCAGAAAAGAACTAAGAGGGACTTGGTTTAAATTAACTAGGTGTAAGTAAATTAAAACTCATCGATTCACATTCTGCAAATGTTTCATACTTAATTCTACCAATGTTTGTTATGTCTGTGATTTCTACCCACAAGAAAAAAATAAAGCAGCTGTTCTAATTGTTAAGAATAGTTTACCTTTTTGTTTCAAAATGACTGATATTTGTTGTTTAGGAAAAAGAAAAGGAAAACTTGTACTTTAAAAGAAATGGCAGGCAGAATACTTTCATAGTCCTTATGATTAAATACTCCCCGTTTGTTGCCTATATGACAGCCCTGGCAACATTATAAATCTTTCTAACCTTCCTCTTCCAATTTAGCTGTACTTGTGAGGATATATGTTGAGGGCATCTTAAGCATAAAGAAAACAAAGATGCTAAGATATAAAACAAATATGACAACTTGCATTTTTAACCTGTGTGGATTTGGAAAGGATTTATACTGTAAATCAAAGGGTAATTTATTTTTGTCTCTCTTCTGTTAAGAAATTCACCTATGTTTAAGAAATTCACCTATGTTTCTCAGTGCCAAGATTGTTCTATTCAGTTTCTCAACTTTTATATTCTAGAAATGCATGGATAAGTTAGTTATTTAGGAAATTAAAAATATTGTTCATGTTGGCGCACACAGGCTCTCAAAGTATTTGGCAATCAGACTTATGGGCTAGAGTGTAATGACACAGAAGATTCCCAGTCTCATCACTTTCATTATGGAGCATCAGGGAAAGCTATGGAAATAGCATATAAGCTCCTGGCAGCCAGGAGTAGTCTTTGCATTTAACTGCAGCCATACTGGGGAGCCTGTAAGGATGCTTAAGTCATCCTTTATGACTTGATTCTGGACTTATAGAAATTAGAAGGGTTTTTTTGGTTGTAGGAGGCAAAGAAGTCTTTAAATAGATACAGGAACAAAGTGAAATAGAACATGAAGTGAAGAAGGAAACTGTTCTCCACTCCTCATGATGAGGCAAAAGAAAGAAATAAGTGCACCAATGAGTAAGTTAATAAAGGTGTATAATGTGGAGAGTATTATTCTTATATAGTATTTAAATGACTTGGCAGAAGAAAAAAGTCACATTAACTGATAATGAAATGGGACAAGGGCAGTCCTACTCTCACAGCACAGTATCATCCCCTTTCAGTTTTTAGATTATTGCTTGTTTTTCAGGATTTGTTTGCTCTGAATTTTAAAATTAAATTAATGAGTAACAGTAAGAAATTAGATATTATTTTTGGTGAGAATAATAAAAGTGGAGTTTGAAACAGCCTCCTATATGATGATGCAAGCACAAACCAAGGAACAGAAAAAGGCTTCAAAGGGTCTGTAACTCATGGAGCAAAGGAAGTAGTGTATTTGTTTGGTGCTTCTCCTTAGCTCCCAGAAACTCTTCTGTATATATACCTCATAATTAGGGCTTCATGTGCCTGCGGGGAGGGTACACAGCCAGGGAGCAGCCTTTTTGCACAGCATGCTATCCTAGCAACCTGATAAATTTCCAGCAGAAATTTGTGTGGGAGTTAATGCTGATCTTTGCAGAGTTAACCATTTTTTGGAGAGAGAAATATGCACAGCTGTTATGGACTAGTCAGCATAGTTTGCCTTCTGAAATCTATAGGAAAAGAACTTAGTAATTTCAAATTTGGATATGTACTTCGAATTTCCTCGCTCATCATTCACAAATCTCTTTGGGAAGTGTAATGTGGCATCAGCCACATGGGATGGTGCTCACTAACTGTGCTCTTGGCATCCCATAGGTTTGACATTTTTGTCACCTAAGCATGATATGAGTTTTGAGTCTGTATTTTGCTCAGTTATACCAGACTAGCCTTTTTAAAAGTGAAATTACCATCTGAAACTGAGCTCTGCCAGTCCTAGCCAGAGCCCTAGGTCTAATATACGAGAAAATGTAAATGAATACACAAGTGAGTGAGAAAGGGGTCAGGAGAGGAATTGTGTTTCACTGAGATCTCCTGTCCTTGCACTTTCCTCAGGTCAGACCTAGAAAAACATTACAACTACAGAGTGAATAACATATATGTGTCTTGTGGCTGTGTTAATCTCATTCAGTATTTTAAGAGCATAGAGAAGAATATCCCTTTTGGGTGTGCAGAGAGTGGGAAATTGCCTAACGGTCAAGTGTGAAAGAGTAAGACTGTGGAGGAGACAGATATCTGAATCTCTGACAGGCTTTAGGGACTATTTGCAGCTTGTATAATTGAATTTTGAACCGTTGGAAGAAGAATTTATGTGCGCAATTTCTGCTGCTTTCCATCACTGGAGGAAAATTTCACTGCATCACAGTCTACCCAGTCATCTGATATCCTCATTACTCAGCAGAAAAAAAGAACTGTGTGATAAGAAGAGTATGTTTGCATAAAGTCTCAATGACATTAAGATGTAAAAGTTCTGATTTAAGCTGTCAATTTTATTGTTAGGGTAATGAAGAGATTTCAGCATTTCATACTCAAGTGCAAAGCTGAGAGTCACATACGACAAGGAGCTAAGATTCCAGCCTTACTAAACTTCAGTGGGTTTATCAGAAGTAGCATTGAGAGCCTCTCACTGAAAATTTCATCTTTCTTTTTATTAGCACATAAAATCTTAAAATGCTGTCAGTGCATTTCTATTAGGATTGCTGAATGGTTTCCTTGGATTTACTAATCTAACTAAAAATTGTTGAAGAAAGTTTGACCTTATATCCTCTACTATATTCACTGAGAAAATTTGAAATGGGTTTATACATTAAGCTTTTTTGGTGCTCCAAACCCTTTTTGTCTGGTAATTGACTTCCTAGTATTAGTTAAAATATGAGGGCAGAATAGTAAAACCTGAATAGATTGAAGGGAAATAGACTGGTCTGTAAGAAGTTTTCTGTACATCTTCCTCATGTTCTTGGGATACCCAACTTTTCTCCTCATACAAGAATTACATATGTGTCCACATACCTGATGTGTAAAAGACTGCTTATTTGGCCAAAACCAGAATGAGGCAGAAAATGAGCCCTGTGATGTAGCAGTCTGCCACAATGCATATCCATTGTCCATAGAGAAGTCAAGGGTATTCTGTCTCTTACACTGCACTGGAAAATAGGTGGTTCTATATCACTTTAAGCCAAGAATGCTGTAAGCAACACAGTAGAATTTCAGTTGTTTTATAGTATATTAACCACAATTTTATTTTACCCACATGGAAGTGTGGGATTAGTTTGAACTATTACAATCAGCTTTATAGATAAATACATCTTTTTTTATTATCTAGTTCTCTATCAGTCTTTCTACCCACTTTGAAATTTTATATTGATACCCTTGAGCACTACTATATACTTTTATCATTTTTCACAATAAAATCAATAGCTTTACTGAAATCCCTGCTAGAAGTGAAGGACCACTCACTGGATAGCAAGAAGGAAGGCTTTGCAATGGTTTTCTGAAGATGTCTGTCTGGATTTGCTGGATCTATTGTGCAGTATTATTTGTAGGATTCATAAAAATATCACCTGGACTATACTACAAAGGAACATTAAGTTTTTATTTTGCACCTAGAATTCAAAGTGATATTTTTATCTTCTAAATTTGAAACATCCATGAATAGGTTCTAAATGGATTTTATACTAGCGGAGGGAGGCCTTTTGTGTGGTATTCATCAGTTGCTATTCTTATTCAAAACAGTAATGAATAAGAAGGTAATCAATACAATTTAGACTAGTTCTGGCCCCTTGAAAACAACAATTAAACAAACACATTAAAATAAAAACTCTTCATCTCACACCTGGATATGTTCACCAGGCAGTTAAACATGGAAGATACAATGAATCTTTTTCCTCTTCATCATGATTTATACAACTGTTTAAATTAATTTCTTTTTTTTTTCAAAATTAGGACAAATATGTTAATAATATAAAATTAATTCTATATGTTTCTGAACTGGACACCTATATGTTTGTTCACATTAGGCTTAAAGTCTTCCATGTCCACAGTAACTAATATATGCAAAGAGAAAATTTTACTATTCAGCAAAGAGGGTCTAGCAGCCCTAAATCCCTTCTGTCTCAAAATTTATGCTGGTATGATATCAGAATATATCATATATCATATGACCCCGAACTGAATTATTCCTCTGTTATTACAGCCAAATTTTCACCAGAGTTGTTCCGTTTCTCATATATACCCTTAGGAAAGACTGTTTTACCTCTTTCCCAGTTAATACTATCTTAAGAAATTGATTTCTGAGTCCAAATTTTGGCAAAAGCTTTCTTTATTTCACAAACACCAGTAATAACCACTAAAAAAAATTCATTAATTACCACTCTGGAAATGGCAGCTGGATGCTCATGCTTTTCCACTGACTCCAATTCAAATTCCAAATATTTTAAAAGCTTTTCAAACATTCATCTATCTTAATTTGCTTTGCTTCTCATCCAGTTCCTTCGCCACCTGCCCCATCCTTCCTACAGAGTCATGCCTGCTGGTGTGAAAATATGTTTTTTTGCATAGTTCTGTGAAGCAGCCTACTTGCATTTTTCCTTCTGATCTAGCCTTAATTGCCTTTCTAAACTTAAAAAACTAAATTGTTTTTATTTTCTTTTTCTTTAATTGGCCTTTTCTTTATGCACATTTGCTTTCTGTAATGCTATTATGGGGGTATGTTACATTACACATACTACTGTCTGCTTTGCTTTTGTAGTACGTATATTTTTAATGGTGCAGAAAATATATGTGATACAAACTGGGCTACTTTTATTTTGACTCTGTGTGTGTATTCTAGTATGCTGGACTTATTTAAGTGTTTAATAAATACTTACAATGCTATCTGTTCTATTCTGCATGGATATAGGAATTTGCGTGACAGAGTATGGTTTCATATTGTGTCCACGGTGGCAGCAGTGCTACGTGTGCTTTTACCTTTGTTCATGTGTTTTCAAACTTGTGTTTCACAAGTCAATATTGCAACAGGAGAAAAGATAACGGCATAGAGTTTGAGAGCACTTTAGGACACTGAATAAATCACTGAAGCACTTCAGCCAAGGCTGCTGATGCAATCTAAAAAAATTCATGATTCTGACCCTCTACTTTGCTTGGGTGAAACCCCACCTGGAATACTGAGTCCAGCTCTGAGGTCTCAGTACTGGCAGGACATTGAACTGTTGGATTGAGTCCAAAGGAGGGCCACAAGGTTGATCAGAGATTAGAATGAAGTGGTAACTTTACCTACAACATGATTCTGTGGACAGAAGAACAGGCGTACAAGCATTTAAGATGGATCCAATTTGCTTTTTCAGTTGTATTTAGCTAGCAAAATTTTCATCATACATATATGGGCACTGTGAAAGAATTGCAAATACCTTTTCAGAACTTTCTTGCCAGGCATTTGCAGCAAACTTGTCAGGTTTCCTGTAGGACCTGTTTTCTCTAAAACTGATGTGTTGCTTCACTGTATTGCAGAGACTTTTTCAGAGTGGCAATATCCTTCTCCTTGCCCATACCTACTTTTGTTCAAATGATGAACATGTCTCATTTTACAAAGAATGGAGATCAGGGTATCCCTGTTGTAAGACATTTGAAATTCTTCATGCAATCTGCACTATGAACCAACGTACTGTGAGCTGGAGGGATCACCCTGTTGTGCATCTTTCAGCTGGTGGCATATTTCCCTGTTGTTAGGAAGGCTGACAGCTCTTGCCCTAAATCAAGACTTGTTCTGCTGCTAAATAATGACACTGTGCAGTACTTGGGATGTTTGGCTTCCCTAGAACTGACGTAATCCTTTCTGTGACAGGTTATGTAAATTCAGTTGGCTTCTGCTGCTTTTTCAGGAGTTGCAAAAACCATAGTTTTCATAGATGCTTCATAAAAGTTAAAATTGTTTGTAGTTAGTTCTGATTTTTTCTTGTTTATTTTTCCCCCTAGTTGCGTTCCAAAGTCTGTTACTGTCTGAGCATTAGTTGAGAATATAGATCTTATTGTCAGGTGTAGTCTCCATCCTGTCATCAAATATCATTCCATCAATATCCAATACACTGTTTTTCAGTGTGCTATGGGATATTCAGGATAGAAGGAGACTCTGTATACTGGTATTTTTTTTCATATGACAAAGCACCATGATGATGCTCCTAATTATTACAGAATGTTTCAATAAAAATACTCATATTTAATATTATACAATTCTTATTTAAGGCTATTTAAAATAATTTGCTGTGTGAAGATTTCTATAATGCTCTGAAATATTATAAGCTTTTATTCTGTATTTATTCTAGGGTTTTTATATAGGTTTAAGTCTCTTAAGTATTATATTGCCAATGGTGCAAATACATCTGATTGTTAATACTTCTTCTGGCACCAAGATGAAATACAAAATCTTTTCCTTAAGAGTCCATAAAGAGAGAGCACACAGGCAGCTGTTAGGTAATGTGATCTGACTTTAAGATGACAGATAGATCTACATAGAAAGGAAGAGACCTGTAAGATCAGTTGTGCCCAGGAAAACAAAATTGTCATTTATGTTTCTTCCACTGTGTTATTATTTCTACTGTACTCTGCCTACAAATCTGAGACAATCACTGCTCTTCTCAGTAGTAAGTAATTGCAAGAAAAAATTAAAAGCTCAAAGAACTAGTTATGGTACTTAATTTGGGATTGAGATAATCCAAGATAAAAAGACTAATGAATTAGATTTAAAAAAAAGAAAAAATAAAAGAAGCTTTATCTTTTTTTAACCTTTCATTGAAAGCAATAAATTATAGCTGTGTCACCAGAAAGTTCCCACTTGGTCTTTTGGATTTATGTCTTTTCCATTGGCTTGACTTCAACAGTATGAGACTCACTTGCTTCCTTAAGGAAAATGGCATTAAAGCCCATTTTCTACTTTATCAGATCCTTACCTTCTTGGGTGTTGCATTGTATGTTTAAATCCATGTATAACTCAGTTGGCTTCCACATGGCTGTTCACTTTCTGTGAATTTAGTATGTGTGCAATACTAGGTCCTTGTTATTTCCTTTAATAGACTTTTCATGGATTAACAAGGATTTACCTGATTTCTCAAATTTAGGAAACTTTCCCATACAAAATTGTCCTGACTTCTCTAAATTAAATCATACTTTTAATTAAGCAATGAAAAAGATGTTGATAAGTAATAAATTAATAATGCAAGGTTCACAAAAGCAAGCAAAATAATGAAAACTAATTGCAGTGTTGTGAAAGCCGAAAACTTGCTTTATATGGATAAGTGTATCCTGCAAAGTAAATAATTTTGCCTTTTAAACATTGCATAAACATTGAATGAGGAACTTTTTTTTCCATGGGGATGACATTAAAATGTGAATTCGTTTAAAATACTGTTTGTCTAAACTGCAGTTGATTATTTTCATTAAATTACAGGGGAAAATCTTCCAGATCTTCTAAAGAATATAACCTGAAGGCTGACCTGGCAGACTAACCACATTCATTTCAGTACTGGTTAGAGATGTATAGTTCTATAGTAATAGACATGCAGATATTACATGAAGGTTAGTAATAGTTAATAGTAATAGTTAATAAACTATGGTGCTTAATGAGGTATTAAGGCACACCTTGATTTCGAGGAAATCACAAATCACTGAAATGTTGCAAAGGATTCAACAACGCCAAAATCAGTTATTTTTTTTACATATACTGAGAATATGTTTTGTTGAGTATACATTTATCCGCTTGCAGCTTTCTCTTCCTTTGTAACTTGAAGAAAACCTTACAGTACCAGTTCTTGCTTCGTGGTCATTAAATGTCTTTTAATTTATTTTATACTTCACTGCATGATTTATGATTGAAATGCAATTAAATTTTCATCTAATCTGTCTCTTCTACACTAATAATAATAATAATAATAACTTTTTCTACAATATCTTTTGCTCAGTGAAGATTTTCTCTTTTACATTTTTGGGCTTTTATTTGAAAACAGACACCTTGCAGTTGATTATCTTTATCGTAGTGGAAATGGTTGTGCTTTGTTTTTGGTTTCTTTTTTTCCCTTTTTTTCCAATGTGAGGGTGAGGCATGTTTTCAATTTATAAAATTTGTTTTTTACATTCAAAATTCTTTGTGTACTGTTTATGAAGAATTTCTGTAAAACATATAATATATATATTTCAGTAAACTTAAAAAATTTTTAGTCATAGAGTCTTATTTTCTTAGGAATTTTGTTGTTGTTTTCTTTCCAAAAAACTAAGAAAAAATGCTTTTAAAGTACAAAAAGTGAAACTAAAAATTTTTATGTACAGTCAAAATAAATGAAAGTAATTTCAGAATATATTTATAAAACTACCTATCCATATAATATCTACACTTAAGAATCACTAGGAATAAATAAGAATTATGAGCATATTCAATAGCTATTTTTTAGTCTTTTTGTATCTTCTTTCTCATTATGTTTTAAATTCTTTTTTTACCTTTCTTTCCTTGTCTTGTATTCTACGTCTTTGAAATCTTCAATGCATGTCATATTTACTTGACATTCAAGGAGCAGTTTCAACAAGCTCTTTTGACATCTTTTAATAGAATTTCAGCAAAAACCTTTTGAATATAAGTGTTTTGGGGGTGTGGAATGTATTTTAAATAAATAGCTACATAGGTTTAATATTCATCTTCTCAGGTGGGTGAGATGACATTCACCAGTTAATATGCAGATTTCTAGCTGTCAGGATTCTACTAACAGATAAGCAAACATGAATCCTAAATACCTGATACTCCACTCATTTGTGCAAATAGAATTATTACAAAGCTATATAGATTTAAATAAGGAAGCAAGATTTAATATAAGATTAAAATAAGATTTATGTAGATTTAAATAATAAAATATAATAAAATATAATTTTAATAATAGAATTGTTAGCCTTTTTCAGTGTTAATAAATCACATACGCACTGTTGTACTCTGTCTTCACGGTAGCAGATATAGCCAAAATAGTCAAAGCAAGAAATATCTTTTATTTACAGATGAATGAGGAACACCTGAACAGCTGAAGAGAGTTTTATAAAGGATACTATTCCAAGAGAACATTAGTTTACTTTCGACAGATACGTGAGTTACAGGAATTAAAGCAGCACAATTTGTCTATCTACATTTTCACGTACAAGTTTAGAAGAGATTTTAAATCCTGTGTTTCAATCCCTGTTACTTCCCTATCCTGGCTAATTCTTTCATTCAGTGTAAAATTCAATGAGCTCACTTTTACCGTTTTTCTTGATTCAGGAGTATTCAGTCATAGACCAACAGCTATTATTGTAGGTGTGTTAAAACCAAGTGCCTTGTGGGTAATGAAGACATTTGACACTGAGAAATGAGGACCATAAGTTAATAATTTTTTTCTAATGAATTTAACACTAAAACTTGATATGGATTAGAAAAATCAGAAGATCCAAAACATTAAACAAATATTTTAAGACAAATTATTCTACTATTCTAATACTTGGGGGTTTTTTATCCTCAATATGTCTTGTGGTAACCTTAAAACAGGCATTCTTTATGCTCCATAAATGTGTGCAGAGCTCTTTCCTGAAGAAGTTATTCAACTAAAACAGGTATTATTATTAGGCTATATGTGTAGAACTCCATTCAATTTAAAGAATCTAAATGGTTTTTGGGTCATTGCAAAAAGATGTTGGAGGGTATGGTTTGGTTTATATAAATCAAAGTTGCTTGTGAACAAGGATCAATCAATACCGACTGCACTTAACTGAATGAAGTGAATTCAATAGCTTATGAATTCTATTGAAAATTATTCATTTCTCCATCCCAGCAAAGGGATAGGTTATGATAGGGAGTATAACACAGATTTTTATACTAATGGTAAATACATCAGCCTCTGATTTGCAGTATAGTACTCCATCTATGTTTAAAAAAAAGTATAGATGTGTACATGTTTTGACTGGAAGACTTTTAATGAACTTTTTAATATAGCAACACATCAATATCCATTGAAAACTAGTTTTAATTGGAATGATAATTCAACTCTTAGCAGTAAAAATGCCTTTTAAATTATTTTATTACAGATTGGAAATCTGACTTAATTGCCTTGTAAAACTATTCAGGAATACAAAGGGATAGTTCATGGTAGCAATTTCACTTATTTTTGGTCTTTATTATTTTAATATTTTTTCTTGATATTTATGAATTTTTTTAAAGAAATCGCTATAGATTTCACCCTCACAACTAACTTTTCTAAAGGAGAAACATTTTTATTTCTTGTGCTCTTGGTTTGCCTTATCCCTATGAATTCCATAAGGGAGTCAAGTATAACATCAGGGAGAGTATGTAACAGTAGGTTTAAGAATTTTTATAACTGGCATTCTAAAATGGAATTTTTAAATGTAAACCATACATTGACTATACACCAGTTAACACACTCATCTTCAAAAGTCTTTGACTTTTACCATAAACATTATTTCAAACTCTGTATAGCGAAGTCCTACACTTCAGCATAGCAGTTCAATCTGACCTCAAAATCTTGTCTTTAAAGAACGTTTCATGGGTAAGGGCAACTTCCTTCAGCAATATATACCCATTAGTGCAACACATTAGATTAGTATTTTGCCATAATTGTTACTGATTTCCATGGATTGATAGAACAAATTCATTTGTCAGGGTATCAATTGGGTGGTATAGATTTGGAATTCGTTGGCCTGATGGTGATGTGGGGATGGAGTATGCGAGGAATTAAATGCTTATGTTTGATTGTAATATAAAAGTTTCCCCTTGTTCAAATATAATTTAAATGGACAAAAATAGAATTCTGTGCCTTTTTTAACAAGGACAAATGAAATGATTCATCTGCAAATTGCATGTACCCAAAGTAACTGAAGAACGAAGTTATGTTCTATGAATAAATAGGTTCAATTGGGTTACAAAGTCGTTCTTTTCAAAGGCAAATTGTAAAAATTTCAAAAAATTTTTACTGATAAATAACATGATGACCAAATACAGAGGGAAATACTGCGTACTTTTTTTTTTTTTGTAAAATCCTTTATATGAACCCAAAAATTTTCACTTCATCTTCATTTGTGACTGTACTTCACTGTGTCAGAGGGCTTTTCTGACTAATTTTTTGGTCACTGGATGATTCTTCATGTGCACAATCCCTCTCTCTAATACCATCATTTGTAGTGGTTTGTGCAGCTCTAAGTCCGCTGATATACCTTGCTTAGTGCTGCAGAGCAATGTGCAAGAGTTCTCCATACTGGTGTGATATTCCAGAATGCAGTTTGAAAGATTACAGGCTAGTCAGCAATCCTGTGGTGTTAGTTATCTCCTCCTTCATCCATCACTGTTCAAGTAAAAATAAAGTATTCATAGGCAACACAGTGACAAGGACATATAAGGACATATTTACACAGAAGTGAGACTCTAAGCATGCCTGTATATGCCTTGTATTTTTATTAATTCCCAAGGTCAATTGGATGAAGATTTAGTTATTTTGCCTTCTTATGCATTAAATGCCATGTCTCGTATCATGTTCATAGATTGCAAACCTGAACTTTCTTTTGTACATCAACTCCATCTTTGATGGTTATTCAGTTATCCCTATAATTCTCTATTTCCCATACTTCTCTACAACACATGATTATAACATGGCCAGATTTGCATAAAACCTCAAGTTTAATTTTGGAGAATATTATGCCTGTATCAAAAAAAAAAAAAAATCAGGTTGTTTCAAGCATTTTGAATGAGTTAACTTAGAATGAACCTTAATGAAAACAGAGAAAAGTAAAAAAAAAAAAATCAAAATGTGTTTATCTAATTTATTTGATTTTTTTTTTCTGACAGCATTTCCAAGAACAGGAAAGATAAATACTCTGATACATTAGCGAGTTTATTGTTATTTTTACTACGCACAATGAGACAGGGATGGCAACTATTTTCAACTAATTCAGTTAAGATCTATTTACTTTCCAAGCTACTTCATGATGGTGAGACAGAGTACTTCATAATGGTGAGAGAGAATATGACATTTGTTCTTGTGGCCCTTACTCTGAAGTGCTTTTGTTTTTTCATGTACATACTGAAGTAAGCAGCTGTTTGCAACTCTTTAGCAACTGTGATTGAAACATTATTTTACAGGAAAGCAGGAGAGATTCTCTTCCCAGGGAATGAAAAGTGAAGTTTGTACGTTTTAACTGTCTTGGGGGACTATTTCCAGTTCTTTCTCATCTGTCTCATTGTAGTAACAATTTAATGTTATAATAACACAATGCAATATGACAGCCGTAAAGTCTTAACAACAGGCTTTATTGTGAGCCCTCTCTATGGCTGCAAAGTTTGAAAATTAAGATAACACTGTGATGGCCTTATCTATGTTTCAAATCTTCATGGAGGGTGGATATTTACTGATTTTAATACAGATTTTATGTCAGTGAAATTATTTTATACAGGAGCATGATATTTTTTCCCAATGGAGTTGTATAGCATTAGCATGTATGCAGTTATATCAGCTTACAGTAATTGCTTTGGTGATTCACATCAAAAGATATTGTCCCTTTCCTTACAGCTGTAAGGAAACCTGAACTAGACCTGGTTTCTAATACCAGTATATTTGCATCTACACTCTGCGTAAGCATGGCTTTAAGTACACAGGTATTGTTAAAAGGGTCAAGCTCTGTGTATAAACAAACCCAGAGTGTTTTATGAGGAAGGAGAATCTTCCCCCATAACTGTGGCACAGCACCTCTGACAGAAGAGCTCACTCCATGAAGGTGCACTCCAGAAGCAGCAGGGGCATCCTCAGGAGCAGAGTTCTGCTCTCTGCAGTACACTAGACATGCTTTTGATTTCCAATAATATATAATTTTCACATCCCTCTGGCCTGATTTAAAGGCTGAGACAAAATGGAGCCTGGAACATAGTTTCTCCGTGACTAGCTTAAAATAATGATAAATTACTTCCCCCAATTCAATTCATCTACAGAGATTGATAATACAATAGCTCTCATTTTAATTAAAACCACTTCCTTTTAATTTTTTTCCCAAATCTATTAAGAAAACAAGAAAGACAGAATTTCTTTTGTGAAGATGCATGCATTAATATATTTAAGAAAATCTCTTTTAAAATTTTCTCATTGCTTCTAAGCAGCCTAGATAGCTTTACAGCCTATTTCCTAAATAATCCCCTGGTCTGGACAATGTAACAGCACAACTGTATTAGTAAAACAGTGCATGAAGATCTTTTCAAATTTTCTTGTCTTTAGGTAAAGCATGTATTTGTAGAAGGCAGTAGCATACTGAAGTGCCAGTTAAACCTCAGTGAAGGATTTTGGTATTTTGCAGAGGGTGAGGCTTGTTCCCTGTATACAACTGCTGGTATCCCAGAAGTGGCAGTAAATCATCAGAGCCATTTTTATAGCCTGACAATATTTTCCAGAGGAGACAAGATCTCCTCCACAGTTTTGCTACGTAATTTACATGCAGAAAATGACAAACAGAAGCAGATGGCAACCTCTCCTACTTTCTTCCTGGAGCCACAAACTGGAGTGCAACAGGCATGCTGTCTTAATGCTACACCTTTTGGCAGACAGCAGTCACATTGTTTAGTCTGTATATATGACACAGTTATAACAGAAATCTGTCCAGTTAAGGGAATATTTGATGTTGCAATGATGAGGAGTGTAGTATGTTTCTAATGTTCCCTGGCATCTCTATTTTCTTTTTAGTTGACACAAACAAGGGAAGAAAACCAAACTATTTAATACACCTTCCTTTTCTCTGACACATGCTGGATCAGAACCTTACTCAAAAAAAAAGATGAGTAGATCAGTCCATGTAGAAATATGAGAATTATTGAAACAAAAATATTGATTAACAAAATCTTAAGAAAGTTTATTTCAACAAAAAATCTTCAATAGGAAACTTCAAAGGATGAAATGATACCTGTACAGAATCTGTTAATTACTGTGGTATTACAATCTTGTCTGGAGTTAAAAGCATCTACTGTTCTAATGCTACTTAACAGATTTAAGGATAAAATGTGAGTGAGAGTATAGCATGCCATAGTTTTGTTTAATGAGAAATATTGTAAAATATGGTTAGTGTATTCAATAAAGCATAATATTCCCCATAGTACTCCTCATGCACCTTTCCTTGCTTATTCATACAAATGAAAGAAAACACAAAAGAGTGCATTCTCAGCATCAGTGGTTTTTGACATGAGTCTCTGTTCACATGAGTACCCCCATTGATTTAATGGGTCTATTCATGTAAAAAAAAAAAGATTTCTCATGTGACCATGGTTTGCAGGGTTCCTCTCAGGTTCTAAAAGAGACCTTTATAGCAATTCAAATCACTAAGTAAGTGAATTATAGGTTGTTTCTTACTACACAAGCCTTTGATTTCAATCATTTGGTATTCTGAGCTAGGTTTAAACTAATTACTTGAGGCTTACTTAGCTCAAAAATGTCTAAGTGGTAAAGAATGCCCATGAATACAAGTGACCGAGCTCTTTGAAAATGCACTTGCCCTCATCTTCCTTATAAATGAGATTCAGGTGTAATTATTGTTTCCTAATACAATTAATCCTTATGATGAATGATACACATTAATGGACAGAGAATAATTTCTAATTAACTTATTTCTTGTAGTGGTTCTGTGTTTTTGACAGTTTGAGGCAGGGCAGGAAGTGCAAAAAAGTTACATTATTCAGGGATATCCCACTGAAACACTCGATTAATAGTGTAAAGAGAAAAGGAAGAATGGGGATCATAAACTGCATGTTCCAGAGGACTACTTATGAGGTTTCTGACGTTTCTGAGCTGGCCTCTGATGTTCAGCTTGTATTAAGTAGCAAATTAAGAGAACAGTATAATGGCAAATTATACAAAAATGTACTTTGAAACATTTCCTCATCTGGTAATAAGGCTGTCAATTTTTTGGTAAGTTTTAAAGACATAAAATTAATACTTCAGAAACCCACTCTAACTCATGATTTCCAAGATTTGGTGCTATAGATCAAACTCATCAAATTAACACTATTCTGAAAGTCAACATCAATGGAAGCCAATAGAAAGACTCCATAGATTTAGTAGGATTTTTATTAGGCACATTTCACTAACAATTCCAACTAATTAAGCCCTTTGGTAGTAAAACAAAGATCTCATTAGCAGCATTGCAATTTCAAAGAGTGCAAAGTTAGATGGCTACTCTTGTGTCTGGCATTTGTTAGCTTGTTTTTTTCTTAAGTGGTGTCTCAGCTCAGAGTCAAACTCATATTCACAGATTGGAATGAGGGAGAGGGACCTCAATGTTTGTTTGTCCTTAAAACCAACAAATATGCAAGTGCAATATTCTCTCTGGTAGGTTAGGACACACTTTATGTTTCTGTGGAGAAGTAAGGTCAATATTTAGCTTTGAAAAAAAAGTCAGGAAAATGTCTACTAAAATCGTATTTTGCTGTAGGTTTTTAGATGATTATAGGTCTAAATACTTATACATGCCTCATTGGTTATATTTAGCATTTTATTCAATTGGAATTAGTGATAAAATGTTTGTAAGCAGAATTTTAAACTGCCAGTGCTATGTCAGATGGAAACAGATTTTTATCTGTGTGTAATGTGAACAGTTGAGTGCTTCTTGCTGTAATACAGGCACACTATGAAGGTTTCGTAATCTTAGTGCTTCTGAAGATTTCAAAGTCTTAGTGATTCTGGACAGACTCCCAGTTTTAGAAGGAGAGAAGCTGATCAACACTTTGCCAGTGGTAACAGAAGCCTTTAATCAAAGTCTGGAAAATTAATTCTCTGTAAAAGCATCTGGATGCTTTTCCTGCCTTGTATTCATCTTCTTTTGCAGTACTTTATGTTTTACTTGTGGACTCTATCATAAACTGAAGTTTAAAAAAGAAAAGCTAAAGCAAACCTGCTGCCATCAGCAGAAGACAACAGATGCCTTAGTGGGAAATGAGTTTCGAAGTGAAAATTAATACAATGAGTGATACAGCTACAACATGTGGAATATAGAGTTGAATTACAATGGGGAAATTGCTCTTTCTACTGAGCAAGCTTTTTGCCATATTTTTATTCATGCACTTGATAACACTGTTATCCTAACATTGTTCTGCCTAAAAAGCTTTTCCAACCATAATGTACAAGAGCTTTGTTTTTTCCTTCACTGTGATGACTCTGTCCTTTGGTATTTTTCATAGCTTGACACGAGGCAGTAATGGTTCTATTAGCTGCACTGTATTTGCTGAGCTTGCTGTTTTCAGGGAGCATGTCATCACCAGTGCCTTTCTGCAGCTTCCTTATTAGCATGTGCCCTTTACTGACTCTGCAGGAGCTATCACCTAGAATTAAATATTTTCTGCTAGACCTGTCCTTACTCTGTGCAAAAATGATTACAATCCATTATGCCACCCTTTTGCTGACAGGCAGATACCACTGAGATTGCAATAAAATTGCTCCACATTTAAATATGACTCTAGCTTGCTGCACGGAGTATTTTGATAAAAGGAAATGTTGGAAAAAAATCCTTTCAGTTCACTAATTGCTGATAAACTTTTGAAAAAGAAAATGTAGATACTTATTAAAATTGTGTCAGCTATGCTGTTACAATTGTGATAAACATAAAAATGGCAAACAAACATTTTTACTTCATTAAGATTGTTAATAAGGTGTAGGATAGCACAGACATTTAGAAGGTACAGATATTGTAATGAAAAACAAAAGCTTTGAAATTATTCAAACTTAATTTTTCCTTTAATACAAAAGAAAAATGAAGTAATATTCAGCATTTCCTACTGCAAGTTCTTTACACCTCAAAGAAAAAATCCTATGTGCAGCCTATTTTAAAGCTTTTTTAATGGAACACCATCACTGTCATCATTGATTTGAATATAAACTTTTTTTTTTTTTTTACATATTTGTCTTCCTTTCAAACCCTATTCTGATAGAACCTCAAGGGTGTCATTCTATAGTTACCTTTATTTTTAGCAAGATACCACCTCCAGCATCGTAGAAGATTTTGATATGAACTTCTCTCAGTGGGTGTAATGCTCTTGCTGCAGCTTCTTTGGAATTGTTGCTGCAAACAGCAGAAAAGGCGGCTAAGCTCCCCCAAAATAGGTGCTTTCTATTTGTTTTACTTCTAAAAATGTTGTTCCATGAGTAAAATACTTCTTGAACTGGAAGCCTCTTGCATCACTACACTGCCATACAGACAGGGCTATCCTTACATGGCACAGTAAAGTCCTTTCTGTATGTGAAAGCCTAAGGATCCATTTTGTAATTCCAACACTCGTTGCTTACATGAGCATGCTGCTTTGCCTTATCTACATCTCCCTTAATAACCTTAATAATTTTAACTGTGATCAGACTTAGTCCTTCTATTTGTGAAGAATGACACTTTGTAGATGAAATAAGGAAAACTCCCTTTGAAGAATTTACCATATAGACATATCAGTACATTCCTAACCTATATTTTGTAAAATGTTTTACATTTTTAGCCTTGAGGGCTGTCTTTCTTTAGCATCCAGCTGTTTTTTCATGTTTTACACATGAACCTGAGTGCACCACAAAGAAAGATAGATCACTGTCACATTAAAATTTGTGTGCCTGTTTCATAAAAGTCATATGCTTCATTTACATGGGATGATCTGCTACAAAGAAATATATTGTGTAATACATCACTTCAAAATTAATATCCATTTTGGAGAGCACCTGTCTTACTATGACATTGCAGCTTATGTATGAAGTGTCTGAAGCCTAGAAATGGACCAGTTTGAATAGGTCTTCATAGGATTTGGCAATGTTTTGAGACATTTTCACCACAGCATTTTTGCATCTAAATAGTAAACAAAGTTCTATTTCAGAGATTTTCTAATTTTAAACGACTAAGTGCCTGTGTTTTCTGCCATCCCATTTTGCATGTGAAGATTATCTGATGAATCACTGTATATTTCTTTATACTGTGTTTCTGATGTCAGGGCCTTAACAAGAATTATTTCCCTAAATTTTCCTGAAAGTTGCTTTGCTTCTTGTTGAAACCACAGAACTAGAACTATTAACCACTTTATATTACACACTATTAAAAGTACTTTATGTTTTACTTCAATTCAACCTATACATATTATTGTCTCTATTCTTCTGGATATACAGTAGGTTTCAAAGAGAGACCCTGCATCCCATATTCACATTTAAATCAATCTGAAATTAGGGTGAAATTAAGTTAGCCATGCTTAACATGATTGGGTTATGAAATTAAGGTTGACAGCAAGACTACGTGAACTGCAGCTGTGGAATATACAGCTTAAACTAATTGAAACGTGGCCTTCTCATAGGACTCACGTCAGTGGTAAGAGACCTGTACTGAATCAGGGTAGTCTGAATCAAAGGGAGTTGATTAGCTTCTCATTAAAATGACATTAACAACTATTCTGGGACCACCCTGATGCTCAGAAAGTTCCATTCTGCACAGGAGCTTTCAAGAAAGACTCTGAGGCACAGTTGGTACTGCCTGCCTGTGAAACGTAAGCCTCTTTTTTGAGTACGTATCACGTGTCTCTTGGTCAAATGGGCATATTGGTATAGTCTGTAAGGTCCTGCACCCATGACACAGCCTGAGATCTAGAATCTGTTAGTGCTGAAGTTCATGGAAAAAAAAGGCCAATAAACTCAAGGATTGTATATGTAAACATTGAATGTAATATACTTGAAAAGCCCTTTTGAATCAGCTAGGACTTGATGCCCTTTACAGAAATAATCATGTAGATCCAGGGTCTGTATGAGCAAATCTCTTAAACTTGTATTGTAATGAACATGCACTAAAATGGAGCTAACTGCCTGCAGGGAGGCACTGACAGAAGCTGGGACCTGCTTTCCCATTATACTTTCTGGCAGCTACCAACTCATGTCTTCCAACTGTGTAGGAAGACATGTGTTTGTATTTATTTATTTGTTTTTCATTGCACCTGTTTTGCAGACTGTTTGCTGCTCCCTGAACTACCAGTTATCTATAGACCAAAGCTGAAGAAAGAATGCATTAGTGGAGCCTGGTGTAAGCCCAAAAAGTGGGAAGGTATTATATCTTAGGTCTCAAATTATTCTTTTCATTGGGAAAAACAGTGAAATATGCTCACCATATTGAACCACTGGAGAGAAATAATTTATTGAGATATTCTAGGAACCAGCACTGGTTCTAAGGGCCTAAATCTGTGGGGCTTCAAGTTCTACCTTAACTGAAGGGAAAGCAGTGACAGAAGCTGTAGTAACAGAAAAACCTATGAGATTGGAACTAGCCATAATATTAGTAGCGAGATGACACATAGGGAATAAGTAAGCCTATGGATCCGGCATGACCCAAGCACAGATGACTGTCCAAGTCAGGGAACTCCAACAGAGCTGTAAGTGCCCCCAGTTATTTCTGCAAGCCTGACAGTACACAGTGTATTAACTTGTTCCTGTGATAGACAAGATTCACCTGAATCAGAAATGGTTGACAAGTTTTGTCTTACACAGAAATGCATATTTTAGCTCCAACTTCATGTTACTATTCACAGATCCATTAGTCCTACCTATAGTCTTCTCAGATTCCTAAAGCACAGTCTTCCTGGCGAAGGAAGGATGTGTTGAATAGTCTCAAACTTAATAAGTAAGTGACAATAGTTCTTCTGCCTTCATTGAGTCATCTGCTAAATTTCTCTAGTTCTGATAACAAAACAAAAAGTTTTTCCAGAGTAAAACACATCATAGAAAATTACCACTGCTACTTAAATGTGCATATTTGTGGATAGCACCATGTTTATTATATATGCTTTTCCTTTTATTTTTTTTAATGCAAAGCACAACAAAAGCTGAAGAAAAATGGAGTTTCTGGATTTCATTTTAGTCTAGATGTCACATACTTCCTGATGTGACAGTTGCTCCACTGATGCTAAGTTATTTATAGGTTTATACATATATGTGTGTATATGTACATGTAAAATCATTTATATACACAAGTTAATAGATAGTTTTTGTATGTCTACCCATTTAGATGATGTGATGATGGTTGAAAGGTTCTGCCTTTTTTTTTTTTTTTTTTTTTTTTTTTTTTTTTTTTTTTTTTTTTTTTTTTTTTTGTTGTTTTTTCTTTTTTCAC
>JBBMKD010000170.1:51620788-51643204 GCA_037834095.1 Argya squamiceps | reverse complement strand
GGGGGGGGGGGGGGGGGGGGTTTTTTTTTTTTTTTTTTTTTTTTTTTTTTTTTTTTTTTTTTTTTTTTTTTTTTTTTGGTGTGTGTGTGTGTGTTTAAATTGTAAATATGTTTCTATGGGGAGAAAAAGTCCAGGATCAGGAAAGTAGAATTTAGAAACAAGGAATGAGAACTACAGTAAAAAAATAATATATTTAAATAATTTTTTGAAAACTAGCAAATAAAGAAACTATTAGTCTAACTGTTAGATGAGTTTTATCTTCAGCATCTGTTACATATTAATAAATAAAATGAGAATTGTATCAAAATTTTTCTACATAAGACAAACTACTTTGCTTTTTAGTACATTCACTTGTTTAATAATCTTATACTAACCTCAGTAGTAGTGACAGTCAACTACACAAAATTTTCCTATACAGATGTATCCCTAACTAAAGGTTTACAAACCTCTATCAGTTACGGGCAAAATTTTCAGATGACAGGCTTGTAATGCCACATATAAAATTAGCAAGATATTTTTCCATTAAAATTTTCTGAATGATACGAGGGTTCAACTCATCAGTCCATTATTTTCTTTCTGCATTTAGCTTTTTTTTTGTATTGACTTTTCAGAAAAGAAAATTTGCCCTTCTGCCCAAGAGGTGTGAAGCAGACATGATTTTCTTCCTACTTTTAGGAAACTTGCAACAATAAGGTCTAACCAGGAGATACTTTTCTACATTACCCTAAATATTGCATCATTTACATAATAGATTAACAATCTGTTTCACACTTTGCAATTCTCTGCATAATTTCCATTTGAAGCTTTAGAAATTTAAATAGCTCATGACTTGAAATTAGATATTACTGCATTCTGGATGTGTATGCAGTGTGTACATTGTCTATGGTTTCAAAAAAGGAGGACTATTTGTGGAAGTATATCCTTTAATTTACTACTTTTTGTACGTGGGTAGTTTTTATTCAGAATTTTTCACCTTTTACAGATTAATTACTGCTGAGCTCTATTTTTCTTAAAGAGTAAATAAATTGAATGGCACTTAAATAGGAAGCAAAATGATGTATGTTCTAATGACTGATATCTAACCCAGAAAATTATTATTTTTTAAAAGAGATACTCTTTGTAAATAGTTTTCATCCTAAATATTTGGGTTCTTATTGTACATGAAATAAGGTCCAAACCATCTAACAAGATGCAGCTTCATGGTTTCAATGAGGAAGATACTATTGTTCTGAAATCATTAATTATTTCTAGTCCTAAAAATAAAGAATTTCTGCCTTTAGAGAATGCATTTGTAAGATAAAAAAAACAAGTGCAGCAATGTGTATATGTGCATAATCTGCATACTTACATGCATTTGAATGTAAAGTATGTAATTTGATTTATGTTAAACAAACAAACAACTTACACATTTCAATTTGCAATTTTATTTATTTTGTAACTACCAAGGAAGAAGCACTGGGGTATTTAGAAATCCAGATTTTTGTAATAGTCTTTTGTATACAAAACCCTTTCCACATTTTTTCTCCACCACTTTTCAGCATCATGTTTTATGGAAGAAAATGCAAAAGAATGGGAGTCTAGTAAAGCCGAATTATTGACGGAAGAGAGAGGGCAGAGCATAATTATCTTGTCTTTTGCAGAGTGTTCAGCAGCAAAGAAGATGCTTGGATCTGTGGATCTATGATTGCCAGTCTTGGCCCTGGTTCACTCTAACATGGGAGTAAGCAAAGCGAAAAAACACAGTTTACTAAAGTGCTTGTCACTGTGTTTTGAAGTCACTCAACATGCAAAGGAATCATTTTTATAATTCTTATTTCTTTTTGTTATAGCATATCGAAGGTGAACATCAAAATCAAGAAATATAAAATACAGTGGTGTCATGCAAAAGACATATAATTTCTGTTTTGCTCTCTCCTCAGAAAAACATACTCTGTAAATTCTGTTGATTTATAAAAGTGTCTATTGTTTCAGCTATTTTTGTACTTTTTTTGGATTTGTTTAATTTACTGAGAGGATCAGGGTTGTTTTATTACATTTGTAAAGATGTAGAGTTGTTCAGGTGATCCATGAGCCTAATGAAAAAAACCTAACATTCCAAAACAGTGATTTTAAAAGAATGACCTCAAACTTGCTGCCAGACAGCCTTTTGTTGTCTCAGTGCTACCTCAGTTGGAATATACTATTATTGCATACATGCAGCTCTTGCTTGTGTAGTGCGAATTATAGACATATGGAACTGTAAATACTACAGCGGAAGTGTGGAATTTTTCTATAGTGAAGTCTTGCTCAACCCATAGATAGACATCAGAGATAGTCTTCTTTCCTCTGTATGAATTAGAATGCAAATTCTCAGTGTCCTGTGAGAACTGTACCTTGTTTCTGCAGGTGACAAGAATGAGGGGTAAATTGTGGCATTCCTGTGTTGTCATGTCTACTTACACCACTGATAATAATGCCAGCCTGATTAATGTGTCTGTTCTAATGACTCTCTTTATGAATAAGCTTCAAAAGGTCTTGGTGTTTTACTTCAGTGCTTCTTGAGGCTGATTGTATCTGACATACCTCAGGCACAGAGGGTTTGTCTGCCTCAGCACACTGGAATGTTCTTGGCTGCTTGATGTAAAATGAAGATCTTTAAGGTGTAGTAACAAGAATTCAGTGCAACCTGTGGAGCAGGGACAGAGAATCAGAGAGGAAAGCCCTCTCCAGCTTTCAGATGTTTTGGGAATTTCCAGTGGGAGTCTACAGCATTCTTTGAGCAGAATGATCAATACAGTGGTAAAGAAAGATGAGCAGAAAATAAAATATAAAAGGGGGAAAAAATCCCAAAGAAGACTTTAAATTCATCTTGATTGAGTGGATTTAGACATAACTGAATAGCTGTTGTTGCTGGTGGCTGCCTGCAATGAAAAGTTATGCTTTTATAGCTTCCTTTGAGGGCATGAGAGTCATTGTGGGGCTGCCTGGTTTCACATTAGACAGTATCAAGAGGAGACAGGAATGTGGAGAAGGGGAGGGTAATTATCGTGAGCTTATTCATTATCAAGCAAAGTTTTTGAAGACTGCTGATTGATTTACTTAACAATATGAATGGCCGGATAACTTTTGAAATGTACTATTTTTTGTTCATTCCACCTGAATGTGCTTTGTTGAGGTTTTCTGTAAGTTTTGAAAGAATATGCATTTTATATTTACAAAGCCAGAATTAAATATGGAAAGTCTCTGAGAAAAGACTGCAACAGCAACATAAAATTTCCAGGGAATTAAAACCAATTTTTTTTTTCATTAAGAAATATCAGGATTTACTTTGAGATAAATTTCTGCTGTGAAACCTTCAATTTTTTTTACTTTCTTTAAAATTCATTTCCAGATTTGTTTTGTTATGTGACTGCTACATGACCTGTTACAACAAGATATTGGTGTATCAGTGTTGCCTGATTACTAATTATTCTCAGCAGTCAATAACTGAATAAGAATAGAGAAAATAAAACAAAGATTGAGCATTATCAAAAAAAAAATCTTTGTTTGATCCCCCACAAAATTTTTAATTAAACTTAAAGTATTTTGTTATTTCTAGTTTAATTCATTAAAAAAAAGTTTCTTCAAACAAAATTTTCAACCAATTACATTCAATAAGTAACAGAAATTAAGGATTTTTAAGAGTTGACAATATCAAATTTTATTTAATTCCTGCTTAAAAAAAATTGCAGAATTGAGAAATTTATGAAAAGATGTAAAAGAAGGAATAGGTAATAAAGTCATGTACTTTCTTTCATGTCATGTCTAGTGGAACATTTTTGAATATTTACAACAAATCAGAATATTGGTGACAGGAAAATTTTTTACCTCTTCAGGAGCTTTGTATAGTGAAAAACTGACAGAATTTCAAACCATATCTACTACTAAAATACTTTGACTATAATGAGTTTTTAATTTTATTTTTTCCCATTCCGCTAAAAAAAGAAAGCGAACGTGATCAACCTTAGTGTTTTATGTATGACTTTAGTAATTTTAATCTGAAAGTACTACACTGTGAAAGAGTTTCTGCAGATGATTTACCATTATTATCTCAGCTGTTGGATTTTTTTTAATGACTAAGTATAAGAAAAATTGGAAGATTTTAGGAATATCACTCTCTCCAATTTACTATTCCAAGTGTCACCAGTGAAAACAATATTTAATCATGTACTTACTCTCAAAAAGAGCATATAAAATGTGAGTAATCTTTTATACCTACTATGGGACAGTGCTAAAATCTGAATTTCAGGTGATCATTGCAGTTGAAAGAGAAAGTTTTTGCATGAAATCTCTCAAATAGCTCTGAATCAATTCTTAGAAATAAAACTCATTTTTATAAAGTCGTAGTAAGAAACCAGTATTTTTTTAAAATATTGGTTACCTGCAATTCTTTTTCACTATCTGAGCTCTGTTAAATTGAGTATAAATGTAGGACTTTGGCTACCCTTGTAAACAAATGCTAAGGCAGACTACCTATATATAGGCTACTTAAAGATCAGTGATTAAAATGGCAAGTGTTTTGGGTTTAAGTCACAGTGTTCAATACAGGAAAATGTGAATGTTTTTGGAATTTAAATCAATAATACTATTTTTTTTTGTATTTTCCTTGTTATAAAGGGGCTATGGTTATCAAAATATTCTTATAGATATTTAATCTAATCAGTCTCTGGAATTTGGATAATTCCCTGTTTATTTATTTGTATTTTTAACCAGAATCACTACATTTGTTTTTTGGGGTTTTTTTCCCCTTGAAAACAAACCAGGGCTGCCATTGTAACATATTTTGTGTGACATGGGCATTTTAACAAAAAAAAATTGCTGTAAACCATCATGCTCTAACTGTCAAAATCATTTGGGTTGATTCTTGCATTCTTACTCTGCACAGTGTCTTAGTCTTTAAAAAGTCATGCTAATTTAATTGTGTAAGTATTCTGAAAAAATAACAGTCTGCTGCTCAGATTTAAATTTATGGAAAGTCTCTGAGAAATTTGGAAAACAAAATGAATCATTAACACTAGGAATAGAATTATCATTCATTTAGATTTTAATCCAAAATAAGCACTCCAGAGGACACCTAAGACTCTGAGGTACCTTGGCATGCATTTTAAAATATAATGTAGAGACTGCAATAAATAAAGCTTCCCAAAAAAGCAGCAGTCTTCTGTCCTCCCACTCTCTAACACCCCATTTAATTCCTGTCATAAGACCTGTGCACCTCCATCACGCCTTCCCACGAGATATTCCACCCATTACTGCCTCAGTCAGCTCACACAGATGGACCTTGTAGCACACCCAGAATGTCAACAGATTATGGCTATTTTAGACCTTGGCAAGGAAGAGCATTCCAGAGGAAAAGTCCCTTGAAAAAGAATGCTTTGCCAGCAGCTCTGCAGCCTTTTATAAAGAGGAGAATGGAGTTTGAGGGCATCTGCAGGTGTCACAAATCTCAATGTAAATTTTACAGACAAGTGCTGACCACAACTCACATCAGCATTTTTGTGCAAAATTCTCTCTACTCTATCATTGAGTCAAGAGGCCAGTTTGTTATATATTGAGAAAAATGGTCTCATTTTTTCAATGAACTTTCTACCTATGCTTTGATTGTTGCCAGCTGCTTTTCATTATGTTTAATAGATCATTCAGTTTTGCCTAATATTATTTAATATTTCCACATGTGAAGATGTTAAGCAAAAATTAATAACTTATTAAAATAATAAACTTTTCCAGAAATTTGTATTTTCTTTTACATTGTAATTGTGTCCTTTGATTAGTTTCCTATTGTTTTTTCCCCATAATACTACAATTTACGTTCACTATAAAATTTTCCCAAATCACACTCTACTAACATTTGTTAATTTGTAATTGAATTGAAAATTATATGATAGAATGAAGCTTCCATCCTTCAGAGATATTTATTAAGCTTTGTTATTCATCCCTTAGAGGTGCTTAAGCAGGAAATTTTTTTCACGTTCACAAGTCTTTGTAGGATTTTTTGTTGGCCTTATGCATGTTAAGATGAATCATTCTGGTAGAAAAACCTGGGGGAAGTTATCAAAGACCAATACATGTATATTGTGTCAGTTTTATGCATTTTATGTGTGCTCATAAGATTAAGGTACTCAAGATTCTAGTGGGTGGTTGAGCTGGACTTTTCTCAGAGGAGTCAGTAACAAAAAAAGGGATAAGTCTCACTAGCTGCAACCAGAGGAATTTTAATTAGATATTGGGAAGGAGTATTTCATCATGAAGTTCACCGAGTACAAGAGGTTGCCCAGAGAAGTTATGGTAATTCTATTCTTGGAAACTTAACTAGTCAAGGCCTTGAACCTACTGCTTTTAAGATGTCTCAGTTTGGGGCAGGAGGATGAACCAGGAGGGCTACTTGCTCAAATCATGCTGTGATTTACTGTGTAATACAGACAGCAACTGGGAATTAATGTTCACTACAAACCAGACACAAGTATCTTGGAGAGGCAAAGTTTGTGGATAAGATTTTCATTTGACATAAATTGGTATTTGAAATTATTAAACGCTAAATAATTTAGTGTAAATGAGGCTCTGCTTTCATATCCTTTGAAATACAACTTGTGGATCATATTAAGTTTGATTTCTTTTTTGTTGGAAGTGGTCAATCTGAAGGTTTATGAAATACTCTGTTCTCATCATGCTATAATGTTATCATGCTGTTCCACACCAGTCTTTTGACTATAGAAGGTAGGATTTACCCATGAATAGGTGTGCTCACTTTGTCCCGAAGAATTCTTGAATTTTTGAAAGAACCAGGTACTCAGATTGCATTGGCATTCTGCTTTGACATTTCCAGGCTAAATTCTCTCCTGACTGATAATCTGTTGATTTAATTGGAAGATTTGGGCACTGAGTTTCTCAGCATCAGATGATTAAATAAATTATACCTCTTGCCTTTTATTTTTCCTGTTCGCCTCTGCCTTGATCTCAGTAAAAACTTTTCTTCATTACCCTTACTCTAGTACCAAACTTGGATTTATGGTGAATTATTATGAATTTTAGGTTGCTTAACTGAGGAAACCTTTGTGTTTGGTTTCTCTGTCTTAGTAGGAATCTGTCCTTCTAGGAAGCAAGAATTATAAAGGAAAAATATTTCTGCAGTAGGTTTTTTTGTTGTGTGTGTGTGCTTTGGTGGGTTGTTTTTATTTTTGTTTTAATTGTCAATGACATATGATATGTATTCAGTCTGCACTGTCAGGGCAAAGGAATACTTAAATAATTAAAATATTATTTTATGTTTAACTTCAGAATTTATTGTAAACTCTGAAAAAGTAATTTAAGCACCAAAATAATCAACAGTTAAAGTATTTTAATTCACTCATTCACATTTTTATTACATGATGTCAGAGATCCATGAACAATTTGGGAGACTACTTTTGTGCAGGCCATTACCACACTATTATCAGACATTTTTGCACATAAGTGGATATATTGTACTAATTAGCTTAGACAGTTCTACAAATGTATGGCTCACCACTGAGCATGGAAAAATGCTCATGAAATTCAACTCTTACAGAATGAAAAGCTGATCATTAAATTATCAAGCATTAGGATTCACAACATAAAAGCAGAAGTACAATTCTCATAATTTTTATAGTAATAGTTCCGGTCTGTCTACATGAAAAGTCATATCATGAGAAATTCAATGTAAGAAATATCTCAGTTCTCAAAACCTAATTAAAAATTAATAATAAACTGTGCAGAAACTGATGATAACAGAAAAAATGCTGGTGTCATTTCACTCCAGTCACTGATCTGGAATGAAAAGAATCTCTGGAGTGATTGTATCTTTTAGCTTCTTTCCTGACACAGAAGAATATCCTTGAGGATGTCTGTAGAGGGTCTGGAGTATAAGAGGAAACCGGAGCTTTCAAACAGAGTTTTTCTGCTTACTTAAGAGTAGGTGGATTTGTTATGACAATTCCTAGTTTTAAAAGGCAATTCAGTTCACATACATAAGAAATGGGACTGGAAAAAAAAAATATTGTGTCACCAAATAAAGTCCCTTTTTTTGAAGCCCGACATGCAACCCCATTTACCAGAGCCACCAAATGCCATCATAAAACTATTGTTCTCCCTGACTCTTCTTAATTAGCCATCATAAAACTATTGTTCTTTCTGACTCTTCTTAATAAGCTATTCTATAGTTTTATCTGAAAATTTAGAAATCTTTCTGGTTTCTAAGTTTTCTTCATTGTTAGGTTGAAATAATTTGGTGGGGTTTTTTGAAAATATTTTTTGTTTGTTTTTTAATCTTTTCTCATTTGCTATTTTACCTGATATTCACAGAAGAGTCTCTAACAGTTTATGTATTATGAACTTTCATATGAAGTAAGTTTCCTGACTCTGAGACACATATTTACAATATAAGATGTTTGTTTGTTTGTTTTCAAATGAACCAGCAGTGTGCTTTTTATGTCTGTTTTTGAAATACTCTGACTTTTGTCTGCTCTGGAAGTGGAACATGACTGTTTGATTTCATAAAGTTTAAGTAAGTGTGACTGTATGAATTCAGGAGTTACTGTGGCTAATCTAAGAATTTTACACTTTTTTACTTGACTCAGAGTTTTGCATGTTTTTGCTCTTTAAGAAAAATATCAGTCTGCTCAGTACCTGCAGAAATACTGAAAGAATATCCTTTCTTCAATTAACATTAACAAAGACTGTAGTATTCAGCCATGCATTTAAGGGAAAACAATAAAAAGTCAATGTGATATAGCCTATGAACTTTAAAGTCCAAAGCTCTTTTTTGTTGGTTTGTACATTGTTATCCGTTGTAAAGAAGTATACAAAAAAAAAAAAAATATCCAAACCAGTTTTCTTTTTAGTAATGAGGGTTAGGAAGTGTCCCTGTCTTCAAAAATCATTATCATTTTTCTGGTTTAAACACATTTAGTACTCTAGATTCTTTCAATTATGGTCACTTTAAGAGCGAACTGTCAGTTTAAAAACCACCTCCCTTGATGCAATTCCTGCTTTTTAGTAGTCAATATATATCCCCTTGAGGTAAATGTAGACCTTACAAAGGTAACAAACAGAACAAATGTTTTTTCCTCCTTACCGAGCTTTGACAAAGAGAAATGTATTTCCATATTTAAGAGTAAGATAACTCATAGTGAAACATATCTAGAATATTTGTACAGGAGAAACTGTCAAACAATATTTTGTGTTAACTGATTTATGGAAAATTTACCTGAGGAGTAACTAAAATTTGGCTTGCTTAAAAGTATCTTGCTTGTGTTTTTTGCTACTATGGGATTTTACTTAATTAAAGATTAACAAAATAATAATAACAACACTAATACTGTATTTATATTCTTTATTGCAGAAACTTATTGGAGATGTAGATAGTAAAAAATAAGCTAAAAAACCTGTGCATCAGAAAACCCCCCAAAATTTCCAACATTTCCATGTTTTAGAGTAAAAAATTAAATTAAGTATTAGAATTCATTTTTATGTTTGTCTTGAGGAAAGAAACTATCTATTTTTTCCTTATCTTGAAGTCTTTTTATGGGTAGACATCACACAATGAAATAATTCTAAAGCCTCAATATTTCTCATTTAGTTTATGACACCAAACAGATGCCACCTTAGGGAACAGGTCTCAGTTGTTTCAAATTCCTTTGTCAGCAGTCCTTAGAGCCAATACTGGACCTTTCCTATTCAGATACCACACAGGTTTAGGAAATGGGTAATATTGGTTAAAACTGTAGGCACTGGGGAAACAAAATCTTTTCTGTGGCACAAGAAAAAGCCCCCAAAACTTAAAACCCTAAAACAACTGAACTATCTGATCTCTTCTTAATATTCAGTTCAGGCATTAGCCTGAGGAAATAGTTTGCCATGTGTGCAAGGCTTAATTTTTTTATTTGGTTACAACAGTTGCATGTGCTGTACCTCCACTGAAAATGGAAACAACACAGTTGACAAAAGTAATATAAACAGTTGGATAAATCTAGAATTTAATAGATATGATAATCAAGAAGCATTGATAAGTTTTATCAACTTACTACTATGTTCAATAATTTTTGTATTATTCAGAAGAGTAATTAAATCTTTACCATGGATCACCTGAAGATAGTGGGTGTAATTTGTCAGATGGATTTCTGTAGTAGTTAGTATAACTACTAATATAATTGCTTATAATAATGAATTCTATAATTCTATTACATATTTATATAGTCCACTTTGGAACATACATTCCTAGTCTTTAATTGAAATGGTGAAGACTTCAGTTAAACATTGAAAAAAAATTGATTTAAAAAACCCACTAAATTTCTTTTGTTTAGGACAAACCTATATGTCAGTGATCTAACTTTTAATATTTTTTGTAGCAGTTGAAATTCCAAATTTTACTGTTTATATATTCTATACAGTCTATTTTTGTCAGTATTACTTACAAGTATTCTTTATTCATGTTTCTAGGCTTCCCTCTTACATATTAGATTCTGCATTACTGATTTTATGATTTAGTCTAACTTCTGCTATTTAGTTTGTTTCAGCAGAAGGTTTCCAAATGTCAGACTCAGCATGATTCTTCTCATAATTCAGCTGTATAGTAATATTTATAGTATATATATATATGCAGATATGGAATGTCTCCCAGCTAGTTCAATAAGAAATTTTGCAGATGATTTTGCAAAAATTTATTCACCAAATTTTTTCCCAAGAAAAATTCAGAAATATAAACTTTAAAAAGATGTTCCAGTGGTCAAATCTCCCTTGCTATGTGGTTATGCACACACACAGGGTTTTTTTTTTTCCTTTGTCATTTTACAGTAGAAAAAAAGAAAAGCTTACATAAAATTATTAAAAATAAAGAGTAATATTTTTATGTGCTTAGAATACAGGTTATCATCTTCTATTTCAGCTCTTCATAAAAGATTTGAGGTAGGAATTTTAGTTTTCTTTTAAGAACTGTGTCAGGGTATGACCAAGAGACTTTCAAAACACCAGAGATAAGGTCTGTCAGCAGTTCCATTTATAACCCCACTCTGTCTCTCCACACGGTTTTAAAAGCTTTTTGAATTGATTTTTAGATGCTTTGGCAACGTCCATCTTATTGCTGGTTACGTACAACATATAAAAATAAAATTAAAACTTAATGAGGTTGGTGATAAGTGAACAAGTCCATTGAACTTCACAGAGCAATGCGTATCCTTACAGGATATTAATAGCAGCTTCTCTTCCTTAAGCAGCTGTACATTTAGGCCATTAACAAGAAGTTTATCTGAGGTCAAAACTGATTCAGATATTTTAGCTTTTATTTCAGAGATACATATATATGTTTATATTTGCCATTGACATCCCACTCCTTTTGCATAAAATTAAGGCTAAATTTCATAAAGGCAATTTACCCTCAAACAACTTAATGTAGTCTCTTATACCTAGAGTGGTTTACGGATCATACTTTACTGTATCATGTTAAAGTCTCACATGGCAAACTTTTCAAATTTGTCTAGGAAGACAGACATTTCTGCATATTTCTGCATTTTTCTGCTTAGCTCAGAAGCACAACAAAATGCAAGTTCTTATGTATGCCAGTGTCTTCATCCTCCTGTGGAGTTTTGGATACAATCATACTGTATCCAGCATGGTACATCAAATTAAGGCATTCAGTGGTTTGTATTGATTTTGGACACTGTCAGAAATGCTTAGCTAATGCTAATGCTAGCAAGCAAGAAGCCTGGATCAGCATATGAGATATAACGATTTGAAGACTATCTGAAGTTCCAGGTTTATTGCAGAAGAGCTAAAATGTGAGCAGTCTCATTCTGGTATCCCTATGAAACAAAAAGGCAGTACTAATTTGATGTAAAATACTTGTGTGATGATTTTATCTGGTTTTGACATGGGTTGTAAATGTGCTAGTCATTTGTGCTTGATCCAAAAAAATTTGTTTTTTCCAAATTTTGATTTTAAAGGCACTGACAGTGAATCACTTCACACCAAAGTGCTTTAATCTAGTAAATCAGAATGGAACACAAACCAGGAAATTTCTTATTTTGTAGAACTCATTAGGAAAACAAACAAACAAACAAACAAACAAACAAAACAAAACAAAACAACACCAAAAAAACCCACCAACCTTTTAAGTCAGGTGTTCATTTAGGATTTTTCCTATCTTTCTAAATTTTTTTTGTGATAATGATGATTAATATATTGTCTCTACAGAGAATAAGTAGTTTGCCCTTTTCTTCAGTCTGGTCTAAAAATTATGGTTTTTTTAGAAGATACTGCAAATAACTCATATTTTATCCTAAGTATTAGTTCACTGAATTTTTCAGCAAAGCTGAGTGCAAGGTTTTTCAACAGTTCTTGAGAAGGTAAATGTTTAGATGGAATTATTTTGCATAAAACATGTAAGAAAGTAGCTACTCCAGATGTGAGGAGAGATTCCAAAGGCTTAGTCAGCCTCAGAACTGTGCTAGAGAAGAATATGTTTTCCTGTGTCACTGTTCTGTCTAATCAGCTTCAATTCTGATATATCTCTGAGTGTACTTGAAATGCAGTAAACTTTCTGTGAGTACCCCAGATGCAGAATACACCAAAAGAACAGAAGGTGATCAGCCAGCAAAATGCCTTTGCAGAGAATGTATGAAAGATCAAAGTAGCAAAGATATTGCTTGTAGCCAAAAATACTTGGCACGTATTTTCAGCTACTGTTCAAAAGAATCGAATGAGCAAAGCTGGTAAAATACCATTATTGTAACCATGACTTGAAAAATTTATGAGGCAGATAAGGTGAAAGGGTAAACCACACATTTTTGTTAAGCTCAGACGTGTTTCTTGTATTTTCATTATTGTAATTATTTGATATTGAAACAAGTAGAAGTTAGTAGATTTTCCAGATTTAGGGTTTTTTCAAGGTAAAAATATTTCTTTTCAATGTATTGGAGCAAAAAATATTTCTGTCATTTGGAGATAGTTCTTCTAAGGACGTAAAATACAACCCTCCCCCAAAACCCTAAACCAACGAAGATACAAAAATTTATCTTTCATGTCCTCAGTTTCTTTGGATTATTTCTGCTTTAAATATAATAAAATACTGGTGTATGATTTCATTAAACCAAAAGTCACCAGTGCTGGTACCCACATTTTGTTAGTGTACCAGTACAAATTGCAAATAGTGACAGATATCAAACCAAAATGAGAACCCTAGGGAAAGTCCAAAGAACAGACTAATTTTATATGAGAAAATAAATTGGATATTTTCTATTTAACATGTTATTCTGGTTTGCCTTCGTTGGAACCACTTCTAAGTCTGCTTCAAAATTGTTTCGTTTTTAAAAACATTTGAGAATAATGAAATATCATGCTTTTCAACTTTGAAAATAAAAGTCAAATGCTTGACTTAATAACTTTTAAATAACTTTTTAACTTAATAACTTAATAACTTTTCATTCTGGAAGTGTGTTAATAATAGTGGTATAGCATATGTTATAATGACACTTTTTGAATACATAAGATGAAATTCTGATTGACCTCTTTTTACTTTTTCCCTTCCAGTTATGTAGTAAGAAAGAGCTGAGACTTATCAGTTTTTTATTCCAACTTGGAATGAGAAAATTATAGCAAAAAACATTAAAAAGGAAGAATTAAGTAGCAACACCATTCTAGTTTATAGCCTACATGTCTCTGGAGAAATGTATGGGGTTTACCATCTTAGACTATATATTCAAAATCTATATAATAAACAATATTTTGAGTGTATTGCCTCAGAGAAAATTCCAATCAAAGTAAGATAGATATAAATTAAAATAGTCCATAAGTTTTCAACTTAATTAATATTTCATTACAAGAAAATATCATAAATTTAAGTAACAATTCCATGCAAATTTTCCCATTACATGTTTTCATATAGAAGTTTTACACAGTATGTTTTTTTTAAAATGTGCTAACATTCACAAGAAGCTCTGATATAAAAATACAATTTGCACATCTTTGTGGTTCATGATAAAACATGTAATGTGATCAGCCATTTTTTCCTTTCAATAAATGTTGATTAGATAAAAGGCATTTGGGTTGTTCTCTGTGCTTATGTGGCAATATTGTAGGAGGATGTAAACTTTTGATTGAATCACATTATCTTAACACAAATACAATGAAAATCAAAATGTATTTTATTTCGTAGTGTTTCCTAAAGGCTTTTGAATTGTCTTGGTCCTTCAAATTGCTTTGTTTCCCTGTATAAACCAGTTTTCACTGCTTCCTTTTGCAGTTTCTCTTATTCCCTTTTCTTGTGTGAGTGTAAAGAGGAATTTGACTTCCCCCCTAACCTGTAGGATGCTTCTGATTTCCCAGTTAGCACCTTCCTGATAAAATGACAACATTAATTCTGCAAAAGCTTTAATTTCCTGTGGAATAAACCCTTCCAGGAAGTTTGTTCAATTGTGACTTGCAATTAGCACACCTTTATGAGGAAATATAAATGGGACTATGTAGTAATGCATTTTTAATTGCTTTTTATCCCTAAATAAGAAAAGGTTTACCTTCACAGTCTTTGGATTATATTGGTAAACTTGTTTATGTGCCAGTATGAGCTACAAATTTAAGAGCCCTTTAGAGCCTAATCTTACTCCTTTTCTTCTAAAAGCAGTGGAAGTTTAATTTGTTGTTTGCTCTTAGTAGTTCAGAAAAAGGAAGCTGCTGAGTCTTTCATTTAAAAGTATGAAGATATTATGAGACTAAATCTACACTGTCTTTTGATCTGTTAGACAGCTGGTGCCATCAGTAAAATATGTCAACTTTATTAATGCTGGAGGCACGAATCAGATAATCAGCATCTGAAAGCAATGACATAATTTTACCTCAGTGTTAACATAAAGTTTATTATGTGTGTTTGGGGTGTTTTTAAAATACATATATTCTACCTCTGTAGTTCCTGTTTGGCAAAACTGATTCCATTATTTTTGTGAAATATGTATCCCTGATTAATTTCTGGTGTTTCATGATCCATCGAGATATCGGCAGATTCCCAAGAGATTTAATACTGGTGATTTGAAATATCACTTAATTCCCTCATCATAACTCCTTTTTTATCCTTTTTTTTTTCTTTCATTGCCATTTTACTTTTATTCGTTGCTGTTACTGTTCCATTGGGAGCTACTGGAAGTTTATCCTGTCTTAAATTGCAGAGGGACAGTATCAAGTGGCATGAGATCAGCAAGACTAAGAGTGGAGTGCAAGCAAAAAGTACAGTTGCACAACTTGATTTCAGAATGGCTACCATCAAACTTTCATTTTAGTATGAAATACTAATTGTTAAAAAGATTTATCTTATTATCTCATTTTATTATATATCTTATTATCTTAAATTTTTTTTTAAAGTTACAGCAATTATCTACGTCTATGTATCAGGCAACTTGATGACAAGTATATCTGACGAGGCTTCCATAATTTTTGTTTCCAATAAAATAAGTAAAAAAACTTCTAACTGACCAGGAGAAATCAGCATTGTAAGAACAAAGTTTAATTATTAAAAAAAAAAAAAACCCAAAAGCCAAAAACCAAAACAAACTTTTAAAAAAAGGAAATATTTTTACTGCTGGTATTTGATCTCATTTTCATTAAATTTAAATTCCACAATTATATTAGGAAATCTGTTTGTGTGTAATTTAGAAACATATCTGGAATGTATGCCTTTTCAAAGCATTAAATTTTACTTTTATTTCCTCCAAAATTTATTTTGATCACAGAAAGATTTTCAGAAAAAAAATCGGCTATTTTTTATTCAAACTTACAAATGTGAAGATGAACACACAGACAACAGTGCTGAAGTGCTTATAGAAATTCTTAGGACCTGTCCGTGAGAACCTAGAATGTCAGGGAAAGGCTGAACTGCATGAAATGGGCTGGTGTTAACACTAATTAAATCTCAGGTGTGTTGGTTAATTCTGACTTGGATGTGAGATACAAAACAAGAAACACTGAACACTAATGGTTCTGTTGCTTCCTTGAAAATTATAACACACAGCAGGGTGTGTGATTCTTGATTAATAAACAGGCACCTAAAGTGCATGATGAGTCACAGGCTAAAGCCAAATGTTTTCAGACACCCTACGAAGCGGTTGCATATCCAGATGCCAAGTTACTGAGGAGAGTGTAATCGAAATTGTTCCACAAGTAGTTAAGAAAAGCCAAGCACCCACAAATCTTCTTGTGCTTTAGGTCTGTCTGTGCAGAACACAAGTGAACATTCAGCTTATGGTAGACAGTGGGGTTTTTTAAGTAGTGGTGTTTACTGATGAGATGCATGAGGCTTGCTAGTCTTTGTGTTGCTTTCTGAGACCACTCATGACATCCTTCTCTCTCTCTCTGTTGCTCTTTGCTGCCTCATGCAAGTCAGGGTAAATTAAAGGGTGTCCAATCCGCTACCTTTCATTGTACTTCGACAGCAGATCTCTTGTGATCTGCCTGTGCAGTAAGGCTTCTGTTGCTGGCTGTTTTAGGCGAAATATTATGGCAGATGTAGCAGTGGTTGTTTGGTTTTTTTCCATTGAAAATATGTGCCTTGGTAGCTAAGAGCCTTTTTATTTGAGAAAAATACATCTCCTAATAAATAGCTTGAATTTTTTTTCCTGAGTACATGAAATTATAAAGGGCATTTACTTCAAAATTTGCACAGGGGCTTGTTGTTTCACGTCAAATCTGTGAAAAAAAGACTGGGTTTATGCAATGATAGGGGCAAAGTCATCAGTAACATTAAATCCTAGGTACTAGTACAGCAGTTGATCTGAAACAAGAACAAGTGGGCCCAGGAGCTCCACTTCAGCTCAGATATGGATCTTTATGAATCGTTTTGGGTTTTTTTTTTTTTTTTTTCAGTTTTCTGGGCTGGTCTTAGCTGGCATTAGCCTGATGCTCCTTATGCTGTTGGTAGAACCCGTTGCTGTCACCATCCTTCTTTGCTTGCCTGTCTGAGGTGCAGAGGGGCTGCTCCCACTCAGTGCTGTCACTGCCTGGCCTGTGTTAGAGCCATCCTGGGTTCCTGGCTCACCTTCCTGGAGGGATCAGCCCAGATATTGCAACTCACAGATATTCAGCATTTCTGGAACTGGATTGGGAGGCTTCCTTTCTAGTTGACTTCAGAGACATTCTGGAGTACCTTCTGGGCAGAATGGGATAGCAAGGCATTATTTAAACTTAATTGCTATACATTTCCTAATGGGATTTGGCAAGCACTAGTGGAGTGGGCGGGAGGCAGTGTTTCACTCTGAAGCACTGAGTCAGCACAAGAGTGAATCACAATAGCTGACTGGCCAGAATTACAGTGGGATGTATTTGACATGTCACTTTATCCATATTGATCCAGCAGGGGATACTTACTCTATTTATCTTGTTTGTACTTTTATTCCCTGTGTTCAGCAGAAGACCAGGCTACCTTATTAATATTTAGACACTGACATAGAACTTGAGGCCCATAACCAATGGTGAAGCAGTTCCAGTTTGTCACCCACTGGTGCAGATTTATACTATTTATTCTCATTGTAATGCTATTAATATTTTGTACATACAAAAATTTCTTCTACATGCTAGTCAGACCATCTGCTTTAGATAATAATTTTTCCCAGGACACATGAAACAGTATTTTGATCTTTCTCAAAATATTACATTCTTCTCCTTATTTTAAAAATTTTTCAATCAAAAAAATAAAGGAATTTGAGTAATTTAAAACTAAATTTTGCTTCTATGATATTTTGCCAAGAGCGCATGTTGCTGAGAGATTTTATCCAGACAATGGTTTTATACTTCCATTTGAAAAAGTCAGTATACCTGTCTTTACCATAGCAAAAATAGAATAAATCACAAAAGTCCAAGTCAGTGCTTATTTGATGAAGAGGACTTAGACATTATGATTTTGCACTGTTTTTTCTTTTTCTTTCTAAAGGTTGATATACAAGTTTTTCTAATTATTTTATTTAAAAGAATGGCAACAGATATCATGTAATACACATTTGTGGTTTGTCAGCTACCTAGTACATCTCACATAACTGGCTTGCTCCAGCTGAGTTCAGATGACCACAACTGCCTAAGTCAGAAATCTGTCATTATAATTCAGTAGCTTTTAACAAAGGCCTGCACTTATTTTCTGGATTCAGTAATATGATTCAATAAAACAAAGAATATATTGCAGCTTCTGATTACATGAAGAATCCTGTATTCATCACTGCCTTCCCGAATAGGTATGCATTTCCCTTCACCTACATTGCTGGACATGTAAAAATACTCAATCTGCTATGCATTTAACGCATAGAATAATTTATTTTAATGTTTAAAAGGGTTTCTTTGATAGTACATGCTGTCAACATGAACCACATTAGTAATCTTGTTAAGAATCCTCACACTGTGGATTGAATCAACAAGTAATGGGGATTTTTAGATTGTGATGGCTACGGATATTGTTCCTGTTCTTATCTGTCCATTATTTGTGTTTTGTTGCAAGACTGTGGAACTACAAGGTGTATGGATGGATCTCATGGATCATTTTATAATAAATAAAATAAAATTACTTTCAGTGGCTAGATAGCATACTTGTAGCATTACAAAGAAACTACATCAAGTGGAGCATTTCCAGAATTTTTCACATGTAAGAGTTTACTATTGGAAATGTCATTTTTTAAGCTTAAAATACTTTAAAGAAGTGTCCTAATATTTATTTTTTCAGGAAAAGAAAAGGCTGATTTTTTATTTTTATTATTAAAATAGTTTTTTCATTTTAATATTATAAATAAAATAAGAAGCATCCTTGACAATTGACTTATTCAAACAACATGCCTTAATTGTTCTGAAACAAAAGATGTCAGAATTTTCCATGGAAAATTTATTCTGAAAGGACAACATGGTTCAAAAATCAATGAAAATCTCTGCTATAGTTAAGACTATATGTTATATAGTTAAGAGTCAATATGTATTTAGTGGAGATTTTGCATTATTACACTGAGACAGGACAATAAGATGAACTAAGATGTCTGTGTCAAACACTTGTAAAAAATTTGTAAATGATTCATTGTAATTTCTGTTAGGTTTGTAATTTGCCCTTTTCATGTTTCTAATGTAGATCATAAAAATCACTTTCATATTTCAACTTTGTAAAAGATTTTTAGGTCTTTTTTAGCCCTTCTTTCATGATTCAAGATCAGTAACTCCAAGGATGCCAGGACTTCTCTTGCTGTCTTTGCTTCTGTATGCAGCCCTACTCACTACTCTTTCATATTTTTGAGGCTGCCTTACCCACACATGTATTATTGCAGCTCTGGGACAGAATATGCATGCTTATTTCTCTAAAGAATAGTACAAGAAACCAATGCTACCATAAAATGTGCATGAAGAAGGAAATAGAACTGAGTAGGAAAAAAGAAAAACAAAAAACCACACACAGAGGAAACAGACTCTCTAAAATTGCAGCAGATTTAAACAAAAAACTTAGTGCTGTTCTTAGTCATTCTTCTCCAAAACAAAACCAAAAAGACAATTCCTGGAGAAAAATCATTGACTACTCTTTCATTACACATTTTTAAATGCTTTTCATCTAGTATTACTCATCTTTGAAGGTAGTTCTTAGGACTAGCACTGAGCACCTCAGTAAACGATTTTCTCAGCACTGTTTGTCTTCCTCTCCCCTTGAGAGCCTACTCAGGCACCCACCCACACAGAGAGATATTTTCTGACCTTGTGAATTTTAAAACATGCATTCTAAATAGCAGAGAATTGCAGTAGCTGAGGTTAATAATTAACCATGCCCCTTAAACCCTTAGGAGGCACTCACTTGCTCACTTACTAGAGACCCATCACCCCCCAAGAGACACCTGTTACAGTGCTTGCTCACTTGAAATTTAAGTGTTCCTATTTCTGTCTCAAATATTGGAGAACAGGTTAGGGCAGACTCAAGGCATATTGCTGCCAAGGATTTACCTCCAATTTACGACTTGAAGAGAGAGAGATCTGGAAAGAACAAGTAATGTACCAGCTTGCTACTGCAAATGGATTTCAGGAATTTAGAATTCAGTTGCTCAGTTGGTCTTTTTTCTCTCCCTCTTTTTTTAAACATTATTTATAGTTATATTGAGAGATAGATAGTAGAGGTAGATATGTTAAACCCAAATAAATCCTTCTACTTGAAAACCAGCTAGGGAGACTTCAACATGTGTAATCTGGCACACAGAACAAATTTTCTTTTGATCCTAACCTATTTTTGTATAAACTAGTAGGTAAAAAATGTACTATTAATTATAAATTATTAGTTATTAAGATGAATATGACCTGTACAAAGATATCTCAATTCTAATAGCCCTCTGTGGTTTTTCAATGCCTTCATAGCTCCTCAATCTCTTGTGAGGTTTGAGTGTAATTCACTATTGGTTATAATCAATGTGCTGTAAATCAATCATTTACAGCCTAAAGAGGAAATTAGCCTCCTGTAGCAATCACCTTTCCATAAGCATATGAATGGAAGTTGATCCTTCTCTTTTGATCTCTAGGTTGTTCTCTGATGCCTTTGGGAAGAACTAGCTGTACAACCCCATCTCTCCCCTCATATTTCAGAAAGCTGGTTAAAAAAAGGTCTTGTAACTACCCTTTCAGTCTAGCATTGCCATGTTTACTCTGAACAGAACATATTAGGAATCCTGTTCTTGGTAGACATAGGAGATTAAATAAAGTAAAGATTCTTTACAATTTAGAAGGTTGATTTTGATCTCACTCATGCTCTTGGAACAGAGTTGTAAGTTCTGTGATGTCACCCTCTGATTTAAATTGTGCTGAATACCAGAATCCCTTTCTAAAACTGTCTCCCATGTCCCATTTCTGTCAAGGATCATACTCTAGGATCACAAAGGGATGATTTTTGATATTTATCTTAACTAGTGATGCCACTGACTGAACAGGAAGAGAGATGTCATAGACCATCTGTGAAAGACCACAGTCAGAGCTAAAGCTTGATTCTTTATCAACTAGTCTGGAAAGAGGAATGCACTGTGGTACTGTCTTATGACATGAAAAGTTAAGTGAATTAAAGTATCCTCACTGCTCTGAAGATTCAGACAACTTATGTTTTGCCTGCTTCATATGATTACTTACAAACAGCAAACAGAACTTACTGATACTCATTCATATTCTGAATTCCTTGTAAATTACAATGTCATAGCCCAATATAAAATTATAAATTGTTCAGAAACTTGTTGTTCAGAAAGTTCAAGTATTGATAAATACCTTGATATCTTTGATGTGTGGGTACTCAGTTACTGCAAAAAAGCTATGTCCAGGATTGTCTTTACAGTGAAACACTGAATGCTAAAAATGTTGGACATAAATTATTGGAGGAAACTACCCATGATTGTACTATTGCAGAGTAAACAGGTAACAGTTTCAAAGCGTTGACAAAACATTTGAAAATATATGAGTGACTGATGAGTTTATATTTCAGAACTAGGAAAAAAGTATTGGAATGATAACGTTTTCTCAGCTTCATTCCTACAAATATTTCTGCTCTGACTGAATATCACTTTAACATTTTTCAGTATTTTGACAGCAAACATGGCCATCTGCATTGTTAATATATATGCCTGTAATACAATTTTTCTGTCAGTACATTCTTATTCTTTTTTCAAGTGTGAATGTGATTGAATCTGTTATTTCCTTGTCAATTATAGTTCCTCTAAAGCCTAATTTTGGGTTTGATCGTGAAATACCAGTTTAGGAGCATCCAAAATGGAGACTAATATGACTCAATGGAGGTTATCTGTCAGATACAGAAGGTTTCATGTTTCATACAAAAGTAAGATTACAGAATCACTAGTTTGGAAGAGACCTTCAAGATCATTGAGCCCAACTCAGCCCTAATATCTCGCCTAAACTGTGACACCGAGTTCCACATCCAGTCTTTTTTAAACACATCCACCTCCCCAGGCAAACCGTTCCAGTACTTTATCACTCTTTCTGTAAAAAACTTTTTCCTCATAACAAACCCTTGGTGCATCTGAAGACTGTGTCCTCTTGTTCTGTTAGTTGCTGCCTGGAGAAAGAGATCAATCCCCATCTGACTACAACCACCTTTCAGGAAGTTGTAGAGTGATAAGGTCACCTCTGAGTCTCCTTTTCTCCAGGCTAAACAACCCCAGCTCCCTCAGTCCATTCCTCGCAGGGTTTGTGTTCCAAGCCCCTCACCAGCCTCATTGTCTCCTCTGGATGTGCTGAAGCATCTCAACATCCTTCCTAACCTGAGGGGCCAGAACTGGACACAGCACTCGAGGTGTGGCCTGACCTGTGCTGGGTACAGGGGAAGAATGACCTCCCCGCTCCTGCTGGCCACACCATTCCTGATCCAGGCCAGGATGCCACTGGCCTTCTTGGCCACCAGGGCACACTGCTGGT
>JBBMKD010000170.1:51540849-51614069 GCA_037834095.1 Argya squamiceps | reverse complement strand
GACAAGCTGTCAGTATTTGCTACTACTTCCCTAAAGACTAAAAAACAAAAAAACTACCTGTGCTAAACCATCACAACACTATCTGTTATTTTGTCTGTAACTACCTTTTATCAGTTTCCTCTTCAACTACCTTGTTCAAATATATTTTTTCCAACAATCTATTTGTCACAATGAAAGTGTATGTAACTCTGATTAAAATGAAATTATGGAAAAAAAAAGTAGTTTTAACCTCATTCAAGTCTTCTTTTTTCCCTTTTTTATATAGCACAATTAATAGTGCTATTCCAAACACCTAATTTCTGAATAAAATAAATAATTTTCCATTTTAAGGCCTTGTATTTTGAGCGTATGCATGTTTATTATTATACTTGCATAGCTACAGTGCTTACCAAAATTGCATTTGTATCCTCTGATGTGAGTGATCTCAAATTATGTAGATAATTTAAATTTCTTAATATGTAATGAAGAATATTTCCATTCTATTAAACATCTTCCAAGAAGGGATACACTTCTGCCCTTTCATTTTTGTAGAGAAGTGTAGTTGACTAGCTGAGATTTTATGCCTGAGCTTATGTTGCCCAATGTATAGAAAATGTATCAATCCTTAAAAATCACTATGTCTTTAAATTAAGACGTTTAAGTTTAAAGAATAATTTGGATGACTTAGATGAATAAACAGTAAACAAACATTGAGGACTACCTTGTAGATAAAAATAGTACAAAATATTAACTATATTACCTAATTTTGGAAGACATTTCAACTGCAGATTTTGGAAATTATGTCATCATCAACACAATTTTGGTGACCAGTGCAGAAGTCCTTATTCCTAATCAGTCAGAGAATGAATGAATCTTTGTATCTGTATTGAATATATTTACATATCTTCCCTATTGAACTGGAAATGTCTTGTTTATGCATTCATATACATTTAGAATTTGATCTCATTCTTCAAGGAGTTATTGCTGAATTTTCCTAAAACTTGATGCTGTGACTCTCACATTGGGCTCAAGTCTTGTGAACAGTAACTAAAACCAAAATATTCCCAATAGTATCAAAAATTGGCCTTTTTAACAATGACAGCACATAGGTGAGACTTTAAGACACAAAAAAATTCTACTTTGATTTAACATATGCATTAATAATTCAAAACTTTTCTGATGGTAATTTTTTAAAATTATTTTTAGCTAATCATGTCTATACAGAACACTCTGGTGTATTTTCAATTTATTCAAAATATTTCATTTCAGTAGCAAGAATATTTTACATTACATAGAAGACATTACTTATGCATCAGTGATTTGCTAATAGTAAGGCTCTGTATTTTGAAAGGTTCATATATGCTTTAGCTATCTGTATCTGTGATTTCAGTAGCATTCTGGAAAAGATTCCTTTGCAGAAAAGCCTCTCTTTGAAGGAAACAAAACAAAGAAAAAGAAATTTTTAAGAATTGTCTCTGTCTACAATAGCAAATAGAATGGCTCAAGAGGAATTGATTTGTATGGTGAAACAGTGGGCCTTACGTGAGCTAAAATATTGTGTAAATGACTTCTGAAGTAGGTTTATAATGGGTTTCCTCCATTCTAGGGCTTGTTAGGGCCTGATAACTATGGTTAAGAAGTATATTCCTTTTCCTTTCTACACGTTAAATTATTTAATAATAATCCAGATTCAAGAGAATATGATGATATTCACAACACAAACATTCAGGTGGTGAAGCTGCTAGGATGGAAATGAGGGTTTTGATTGTTTTCAGCCAATTAAAAACGTCAATGAAACTTTAATATCTTTTAGCAAAGATAAAGATTTCTCATGCTGAAAGACAGGAGCTGAGAGACACAACACTCTGTGAACTAATATCCCTGAAGTAGTTTCAGGCAGCATATTCTCTGCTGAAAACCAAAGAAAACAAAGCAAACTCCTCCAGGAAAGGACTCCTCTCAGCAATATTTCAGCAAAAGATAGTATCACAGCAAAGTTTGAGAGAACGTAAGCCAAGAATGTGAAGGTATGAGTAGTGAGTAGTATCAGATACTCGACACTTAGCTAAAAGAAGGCATTTATAGTGTTTTAAAAAATTAAAATTTGAGTCAAAAAAGTTTCAAGGGAAATTATTAGAAAGAGTAGAATACTGGAATCTAATGCATTATGTTCAGAAAAAAACACTCAATACACTGAAGTTCTGTTTAATCTTCATGAAAGATATACGAAAACCTTCTATTTTAAGAAAATAGAAAGAGACATGATAAAAATCTTAATTCATGTTGTAATTGTTCTCGGTAACAGAAAATGCTATTTCATCCATTTTGTTTTGCAGTAGAATAATAGGAGAGCACTTCAGTGTCATAGGTGCTCTGTTTTTATAATTTTCAACAATTGGACACTGAAGTGATAACAAAAACACATTTTTATGAACATTACAAAGAGTATGGTAAAATTACTTTGACCATCTCTGATGCAGATTCTAATTTATTCTTGGTTTCTTTATGCTCACATTTCAATAGCTAGCAAGAGCTCTTGTGATATGCTAATATCACAATATCGGACTACAAGCCTTCTGTCTAATTTTTCAAAAAGACCTTGTGTGTTGTATTTTGATATGAAGATTCTCACATGAAAGGGTATTCTATATTTGAGAGTATCTTTGAGTGAGAGATGTTCTTCATGGTTCTTCACTGGTTCTTCTCAGGTGATATTCACTGAAATAAAGAAATGCCTTTTATTTGTTTACTTAGAGACAAGAATTATTAGGAATTTACTTAATGAATGTAGCTAGGTGAATAAAAATAATTTTGGCCTGCTAAGAAGTAATTGTTTTGATTCAGAAAAGGAAGTTTGGATAACAGGAAACAAAATATATTTGAGAAAAGCATTAAACTTAAAAGTATGTTTGAATGGTACACTATGATGTGCATAATGTAAAATGAATTATGAAATATTATCTCTGAATAGCAAGTCTTAACATGTAGCCTTGGGCTTAAACAAATAGATATTAGGGGATGCATGTTTCAACTTTATATACAGAACAAAAAAAACGCTCTTCTGGTTCATGACCAGAAGACAACAACTGCAAGATAAATTAATAAAAATGAAACCAAAATAAATGAAAATAAGCTTATTTAAGTTCATCACAGGAGATGACTGCTGCAGAGCTGTAATATCAAAATATTTATTTTATTTTATTTAAGTCTTATTTAAAGTTACAATTGTCACTTCATTTTGATAAATATAAAAAAAATCTTTTTTTAAAATTTGTATCGTTTGTATCATAAAATTCCTCTTTTAGTCTGCTACTCTAATACTAATCTCAGGTGTTTCAGTCCTCTGATTGAAAAAATAATGTCTGTCTAATTTAATTTCCTGCCAATTTTATATTAACTGATGACAGGAGTTTAAAACAGTAGAAATATGTGATTTGAATAGGGAAAAGAGTTGTGTGGATTGAAACTATTCATGCAGAATAGGAATCATTCATTAATATTTTGTTTGTCATCCAACAAGCTTCCAGCAATTAAGAGTGAATAGAAAGAAAAGGATAATGGCATGTTTTATCAAAATTCAAGTGCTAAATAAACAATTTGAATTTACGTGATCAGTTGATGCATCTCTTCTGCCTGTTTTTCAGATCTACCCTATGCACACCTCAGAGTCACTGTATGAATCTTACAGCTTGATGTTGATTGACTTTCTGAAGCTAACAGGAATTATATTATTTAGTCCTGACTCATCACCATTGCTTTTCATGCTTGGTGCAAAGAGAAAATACAGAAATGCCATTGAAAGTTAAGAGAAACCTCTTTTATTATCAGAGCTGCAAAACTTCAGAACAGCTTGCTCAGAAAGACCATGGGGTCTCCATTCCTGAAGATACTAAAAACCTGACAGATCATATCCCTGGGCAAAGTGCTCTAGCTGGCTACTTTGAGCAGGAGAGTCCAGCCAGCTCTTAGGCCACCTTAAATTCCTGCAAATACCCAAAGATATCATACACTGTTAAAGTGGAAGGTCATCTGATTTGAAAGTCAGGGAAAAATAAGAACTTTAATTCCTAATGTTCCAGGGGTTTGCGTAATGTCCAAGCTAAAGATGAACAAAGTGGTAGAAACATTTGAAATAGTATAGCTTGCTTTAGCTTGGTTCTCAGTTTAGGCTAATGATTTTGTCCTTCTCTACATGCTAAGTTGCATCTTGGATTGCATTTTGCACTTGATTAAAATGTTTTCCATCCTTATGATTTTGAGATGTAGGTATTGTGACCACAGGAAGACCTGGAAGTCTTACTATTTTTGTCCAAGTGTTAGGGAATTAAGATAGTTGTACTTCAGTGCATGCACTTTGTACACAGAATAAGTTGTGAAGTAGCTGGCTGAGAAAAGGTTGATGGTTGCAAGCTTAGCTCTCTAAACAATTAAACGTAGAAAGGATTTACTCTGCCACCCCCCTGCTACGGTCCAAACATTTTTGAACAATGTTTGTAATGTTGATAGCAACTGATATACAGAAACCATGAAAGAATACAATCCATGAGCAGTGTGAAATATCAGAAATTACAATGCAAAACTTCAAACTTTGGGATTTAAAAAAAATCTCTCGTAATGGAGGAAAAAGTTTCACAATTAAGCCTTGTGGAGCTATATGGATATATTGCTTTTTACCAAGTCTATTCAAACTCTCTCCCTAATGTCATGCTCCAGAACTGGGGTTCTTCACATGTTCAAAATATAATTTTAATTTCCAGCTTGGATAGGGATTATTTAATACAAGTTAAGATAAACTCTGTACCATAAAATAAGTTAATAGAGCTCAATTACTACAGAGAGCAGGAAGTATATATCTTTGGCATTGCAGTGATTTTTGTTCTATGGGTGAGTGGAAAAGAAACTATCCCATTAAAAAAATACAGTTGAAAAAAGGAAGAAATGGATTACCACTGAGGTATAATGCAAAAGAGTATCTTTTCTTTGTGATCTGTTAATCTCCAAGATCAGATGCAGCTAGGAAGAACTCCATATGCTGTTCTCAGAAAATATATCAGTTTTCCAAGAGTGAAAATTATCAAACCCACAGTCTTCTTATTAAACCTACAGTCTTATTAAACCTGAATATTGTAAGCCCCTACCAAAAAGGACTAATAAAGACTGAAGGTTGCTTTTTTGCTGGGGTGGATGAATTGAACAGTTGTGGACTTATTTAGGTAAAAATAACTCTACCATGTTGATTCACAGTGGTGACAGATGCAGTTGTGTTAATGTTGTGCATTGAAAATCAATAAAACTAAACATAACCCTCTTCCCCTCATAGGTAGGTGCCTTAATTTGTCAGCACTTGGAAATTTCTTATGTTCATTTTTCTGAGAAATTACTGATGTAATTTTATAAATGGTAGAACAAAATTTAGTATGTAGCCTGTCTTTGCTTGTTAAAGTGGAGCTTACTATTCTTATTTTTTCATGGCAATAAATGCATGAGAAAACCAGCTTTTTACCAATAACTGTTTGCAAATATTAATGCTTGTATTCCTCATCTTTCCCTCTTGTTTGTTTCATTAATATGCAGTTTTATGTGAAATCTCAACTATTTTGCAGATTAAGATATAAAAAAAGATTAGAGTATATGAAGAAAGTTCTTGGTTTTAGAGGGAGCTTATTGCATTCATAGAAACTAATGCATAAGTACTATTTATTATGTATTAGTATTCTAGAGTTCATAATTTAGTTCATAGGGATTTAAACTCATTTAACTTAAATGCTCTTATTAGTAACAGTTAAAGGACTAACATGAGTTTTGTGAACAGTAACATGTACATGCATATACAGGGTTTTTCCAGAGGTATTTTAGAGCAACCTCATACTGCTGTGTTTTTATCAACTTTGTCTCTATCATGTCCTAGTTTTAGGTATAAAAAGGAGGTGCCATAATTCATTTAGCCCAAATGTTCAGTGTAAAAACTCAGTATCTTTTATAACTGATAGTTCTGCTATGACAAATATTTACCCAGATTATACTGTCTAAAGTATATGGTAATTTGCATATCAGAGATGATGACATGGGAAACAGTCAACTGCAATATAGATATTTAATTTTTTTGTTCTTAAAATTCTTTATATTAATCACATGAATGTTTCTAACTATGCAGACAACAGACATATATTCTGATCCAAATCTATTTCTTCTTATTGGAAAAGGACAGGCCATGATGTTATTCCATGAGGCCGGATGCATTCAAAATTGCAATACTTTTGCTTGAGAAGGTCTGGTTCTCAGAGGTAATGCAAGAGAAAGGTTAGAATTCTCATGTTTACACTGAAAGTAGAAGTGTAATAAATCCTGCAAAATAACGATTAACATGAACATCATTCTTTCAGAAAGAATTTTATCATCATTATGTCATTCTCATTGATATTCTGTGGAAAGGGCTGAACTGACTCTACTGAGCTGAATACTCTATGTGTTAGTTTTGCATTAGATAATTCCTATTCAGTACAGCACTTAAGAAAAAAGCAAGGTTAAAACCCTTATCTTTCTTAAAACTATTATTAACAACTTAGTAAAAGTACATCAAATTTCTTTTAGTTTCAAGGACATGTAGTGATGTTCTTAGGGAATTTTCAGCCTCAGCTATAAAACAGCCCAGTTTTGCATCTGTCACATCTCTTCCCTACATGCCAGTTAGGTAAGGCATATAGCTTTTAAAGAATATGTGAAAATGAACAGGATGTTCCTAAATCTTTTATAGCTTGTTCCAAAACTTATTTTGGATAACTTTGCTATGATTCTTATGGTAACTACAGGTTAAACAGGTGTTCCGTTCATATGATCTAGTTGAGACAGATTTCCAAGAAATCAATAAGAAATGGAACATAAAGTTCCAAATATTTGATGAGGTTTTTTTCTAATTCCCATCTTAAGCTACATCACTGCTCTTGCAGGAACTGTAGATGATGCAAAGTCCTTCTGGTGTTGAGGAATACAGTCAGTGCAGGTAGCCCTGTGAGCAGCTGCAGTGGGAGCTCGGGGTGTTGGGGAGCCCTAGGCAAGAGGCCATGGACAGCTAACTCTTTGCATACAAAGGGGATGGGGACCTGTGCCCATCGAGGTGACCAGACACTCAGAGACGCTGCACAAGCTGAAGAGCCGAAGACTTCCATGTACTTAGAGTAGGAAAGTATAAAAGCCTAGGACTTCCTCAGTTCAGGGTCCCTCCTCAGAGGTACTAGCTTGAGCTGTTACTTTTTAAATGGTTATAGAATCAAGATGAAATTATTTTAAGGATTGGGAAACCTGAGACTCTGCTATAGGAAATTTGGGGTTGAGCCGGTATGAAAACCTAATATGACTGTGTGAATTTGAGGTGTGTAGATGCCAAAGAGCCTTGCTCCCAGCTCAGTTGGTCCAAATGTGACTTCCAGAATAGTATGATATTCAGGAATAATTTGTGGAATGGTCTAAGTGAATTCAAATCTCTGAGACTCAAAGTTTGTGTCATTGGCCCGCAAGTAATTGATGCATAGTTTCAGATTGCAGCATCTCATTGCATGAAGTTTCCGTCCATCAGTTACAGTGAAGTATTTCTGGTAACTGTCGGCTGTTTAAACTTTTGATGTACTTGTGCCAGGAAGGTTTAGCATTATATTTGTTGTGTAACCTGTCTATTGTCAGCACTAACAACCTTTATATCTTCCAAGTTTTGTACCCTAAAGAGAATTTTGTACCCTCAAAATGAAACTCCACCTACCCTTCTACTTTGTAAACCTGATGTGAACTTTTGCTCTTCAGGGCTTGTGTGAGTGGTTGCAGTTGCTGTTTTCTCCCTTCTGGCCTGCATATATACTTCCATCCTTATAGTGACTGCAGTTACCAGCGGGAGTGATGTATGCCTATATCTCATTCTAACTTAGGGCTTGAAATACATCTGAATCCAAAGGACAGCACTGTCAGACACCCCATTTTAAACACAGGAAAATTTGCATGGTGTCTTATAAAATGAATCTATTGGTGTTTGTTTCAGAAGGTGCTTTCTAGAACAGCAGACATTTTTTTGCAGTTCTCTAGTCTTGTGAACAGCAAGTTATTTCAAACGTATCATTAAATTATTTTAAATGTATCATTGCTGCTTGAGTGTAGTTCAAATCCTAGGAGAATCCCCTAACTTCTCACTGAAAATCCTGCATGTCCTCAGCATCCTCTGAAATGTAAAGGATTGACTCTTCCACTTCCTGGGATTCTCATTGGTGCCAGGGTTCAGCATGTAGGCTTCCAGAGCAACAGTAATATCTGTCATTTTGAATGAATACAAATCTCTAACAATCCATGTTTGTACAGTCCCAGTGGAAGCATGTTGTGTCAGCTGTGCTTGTGGTACATTAAAGGCTTTACTAAGTCAGCTGGCAACACACCCTGTCTCCAGGCACTGGCTTTTATGGGAAAGGACCTAAGAGACTTTTTTGTCCCTTTCCTTTTTTTTTTTTCTTTTGCCCCCCTCCTTTCTCATCTCAACTAGCTGTCAGGAACACAGATAACAACTTTAGAGAAATTTTATGGGTGTGTTGCTATGTTCGTAGTATCCACAATATAGTTTACAGATGAGCATTTTTACCCACCCTCAGAATGTTACACATACATGTGCACACACTGTCAAGTATCTTTATGCAGTCTGATATTAATTCTGATCAACTTATTACAAGTGATTGATAGAGAAACTGTACAAAATTTATAAATAATTATAACCGGCTTTCTTAGCTCATGTAGCCATTTGAAAGGAGGATATGATAAACTGTGTGAAGGTTCTGGGCCATGTATTACAGTAAAATTCCATGCATACCCTGTCTAGTGGCCTTTTATGTAAAAATTGTACTTTCTGTTTGCTTTAATGTAGACAAAACTGTTTAATTGGTAAATGTTAAAATATTAGTTTGCTTAAGTCATGTATTGAGAATCCGTTGTCCAAAGACTGAACTTTGCAGTGACATTCAGAATCTTTTCTCTTGCAGCCATTTCGTAGAGTGACGTTTTCTGTTGTGAGTCAGCCTCAGGACCCGCATCAAGGGTCATTGCAGAGTTGCTATGACAGCGGTCTGGAGGAGTCAGAAACACCAAGCAGTAAGAGTTCATCAGGGCCAAGGCTGGGTGCCCTTCCACTCCCAGAGGACAACTACGAAAGGACTACGCCGGATGGCAGTGTTGGTGAGGCAGAGCATATGGAAAATGGTAGGGGCAAACACGACATTCACACACATAATCTCACTAGCAAGTGATACTAAGTAGACTTTTGAAAGGTCAGTCCAAAAAACATAAATAAATATATTAAATAATTAATATTGTAATTATTTGATTTTAAAGTTTGTTAAAATGCAGGTATACAAAATAATGGAACATAACATCAATTAAAATAGCACTTTCTTTTTTTTACATGACTTAAAATCTATACTGCAGAAGCAGTTAAAACACTGAAAAAAATCTCAGTAAAGGTCTGGGGAAATGGTAACTGAATAAAATTACATACTTTTCATTTTAGATAAAAGACCATAAAGGACATATATTCTCATTTCCTTCCATTTTGATTCAAAACATACTTAGAAAATTTCCCAGAATGTAATACATACAGAATCAGGAAAAGAAAATAACGTTTTAAAACCCCACTCTAGGGAATTCTCTTTTCCCCAAAAATATTGTGTAGACTGTTTTCAAAATAAAACCCAATGTCAAGTCCATTCTTCATTATTCAGAATAGAAGAACATTACTTTCCTTTTCGTCCCACTTTTTTTTGTACAGTACTTTTACAACATCTTATTTAAGTTCAGGGTCCATTTATGTAGAGGGAAAAATGTTAAATACTTATTTATTCCATAGTAATTCTCCTGTTATTAAAAACAAAAAAAATGTTAATATAAGTCTCAGGTTAGGTTCTGTTTTTCTTTCTTTACACAACTATTCAGGATTAAAAAACCAAAAAGACTTATTCATTTTGAAATGTATTTTATAAAACACAAATATTTCAATGCTCTCCACTTTTTGGCCTTGATCTAAAGTTTTATGAAGTCAGAGGCTGACTTCATTGTATTTTCATCTGCCCATAAACAACAAAATAAATTAATACATGTCAAAGTGTACAGATTATTGATAACCAAAGAAATAATTGATTTTCTAATTCAATTGTAATAGGTGGGTACATGCAAGAAGGGTGGTGTATTTTTTTATAGAATGAATTAATTAGTATGGCAAAGTGCATGTTAGTTTTTCAGAGATTATAATACTGAATAATTGTTCTTGGGGTTTTGTCTTATGAGCTAGACATGTCAGCCCATGTTGCTATGTTATTTTTCATGGTAAGATATTTCCAAATCTAGTAATATATTACTGAAGTATGGCTACAGCAGTCTATATATGCTTAAAGTGTATATCCCAATAGCAAAAAAAAAAAAATTGACTAAAAAGGAAGATAGTATTATCCATCTAAAAATATATTAGGTTATGTATGTTTATACATTTATATATTCTCCTTGGTTGTTTATTTGAATATATTTGTTTACCTTTCATTTTCCTTGGGATGTGGTAGGGGGAAAAAGTGATAATGGCATTACTGGAAAAAAATATCAGGAAAAAACCTTATAGAGTTTGTACCCAAATTGGGCTGATTATTTTATTGTCTGTTTTATAGTGAGATTGTGTGGTTAGGATAATAAAATTAAACAATTTTCCAATTCCCTTGACATCCAGAAATGTAGAGAATTTGTAGACATGAAGTTCTGAGTTCAGAAAGTATTTTGATGTGGGATATGCCTGATCCATGCTGGAGAAACTTTAGAATCACAAATTAATATAACTTTAATCTATTTGGTAGCCAATGAAAAAGAAAATCATACTAATGAAAGTGTAATTGAAAACAAAAAGTGCTTGAGCAGTGTCATAAGTTAAAGCAAAATAGTTTAAATTTTTGTATTGATGCAAAAATTTGAATTACATTCTAAAACCTAAAATATTTTAGATGCTTTTTTTTTTAAACCATTTGTTTTATATTTGGTAGGAGGAATTTCTTAGATTTGGTTTTGAAAATAGTATTCTAAAATTAATAGAAACATAGAGGTAGATAAATACATTAGTTCATGGTGAATGAAAAAAATCTCCAGTAAAAAAATTTTGCATGGTAAGACATGCATAGAATTAGGATTTCCTCCTCTATAAAACCTTGAACAGAAACCTTTAAAATGTGGGTGATATTGTGGTGAAAATTATACTCTATAGACTTCTGGATTTTGCTGTCACATTTTAAAGACAAGATTTCAACAGTGGCATGTCATCTACCTCCCAAAATTTCTACTTCCCTGAAATAATGGAAGAGGATGGAATGTACTTTTGTTCCTTCATATGTGTAATACCTGGTATTTGAGTGAGAGTTTTCTGTCATATGATTCTTAAGTCCATTTTTATTTTAACTATTGCTTTGTTCAAATTCTGATAATGTAGTCTTCAATATTAATAGATCATTCTGACAGAAATTGATTTGAACTTGAAGTATGTCAACCTTTCCTTTGTCATATTTAATTGGAAACTAGGTAATCTGCAGTGTTTGGCTAGGTTGGGTCTTAGTCAGGATTTATACTGGATTTTTATGAAGATCTTCCATGGAAAACAGTATTTTGGAAGGGATTTTAGTTAATAATTTTTACTTCAAATATTTACCATTTAATTTCAGTTGGCGTGAAACAATGAAGTTATAACTAATTTTTTGGATGTCTTTTCATCTTAGAATTTAAAATAGTAACCTTCAGCACAGTACGTGAAACCTTCCAATATATTTCCTTCTTTTTTTTCAAGCCTAGATATCTAAGAAAAACAATTTGCTTTATAGTTAAGGCAAATTTAACAAGGTTCAGTTCACAGATCGAGTATACAGGAAATTCAACTTTCTGTTTGCTGTTAAGAGTTTCTTTAAATTTTCTCAGTTGAGAATAAAACACTGCAAAATTGGGAAAAAAAAGGTAAGGGGGTTGATTTTCTTAGAATGTGGTGTGCATTGCCCACCAGCCTACATGACTGTCAGATGTAGATTGAAGTTTTATTCTGCTGATTAGCTGTGGTGTCAGATGTGGGAGAAAAAAAAAAAAAAAAGAAAAAAAGAAATGTTAGCAGATTGACTGTGAAAATTCAGTATGCAAAGATCTTGCTAATTAGTAAAATCTGCAGAACCAAAAGTAACTTCTGAGCTAATTTATCCCCTGCCCTTGGAGCTTTCCTTACATGGAAATTCTGCTCATATGTGCAGCCTTCTCTGGTTTTGCTGTTAGAATGGTAGTGTCTTAATGTAAATTGCACAATAATTTTCTGAAGAACATTTCCATTACATTCATATTTGTATATCAAGGGCAAATACATTACCATGGTAAATTAGTTTCCTGGTCTTTTGTCATAGCTTTCTAGTTCTGACTGTGCCTAATACAACATCTCAGAAGAAAATTAAAAAAAAACCCTGTTACAGAAACTTCCAGAATGACCTCTCCTATTGACCCTAACAGTTAATAGGCAGCGTGTGATTTTCTAAATAATAATAATAGTACTACTAAAAAACCACTAATTTACCACAAGCCGAGTTACTGGCCTGAAGTATATCTTTCAACAGCGAAATCCTCTGAAGGCTACCAAAATTGTTTTTGGGGTTCTTTGGTTTTTTAAATTCTTTTTAAACTGTTTTAGTGACTATTCTTTTTTCCATCATCAGAAAGAGCATGGAAGCATTCCATTTTAATTTTTAAATACTATGGATTATTATGTTTCCTTAAAATTTACCTTTCCTCTAAATTATAGATCTTCCTAGGTTCTATTTCTTCTAGCAAAGGTAGGGGTAGCTGGAGATGTATTCTCACAATTTGACGAATGCACAAGACAGCTTTTTCATACTAATTCCTATGCTATTAATTACAGATACAATCTTTAAACAGAGCTTTCATTGTTCTGTTTCATTTCCCTTCACCTGGTTCTGTTAGGTCTCTCAGGTTTCTTGCAGTTCTCATTATATTCCTTCTCCCTACCCCCTGATTTCTGCATACCTACAGTTTATTTATGCATGTAGTGGCCTAATCAGATTTATTTTTTGTTTAATTTAGCTAGGTGACCTATAGTGGTGAAACTGCAGGACTGCAGGTTATGGCTTGTATGATCTTCCCTCGAGATTTGTTTCCATGCAGTCCTAATTAAACTGTTTGCCACACCTGAGATACCTGCCTTAAAGCTAGCTCAGGTACTTCAACATGAACCTGTCTTTGATCTGCAGCACAGAATTTTAAGTTAGCCCATGTTTCAATATCAATCAGGGTTGGAGAAGAGCAGTCATCTCTGTGAAAGAAGGAAAATAAAGGAATGGTTTACAGCTTCCATTTTTGCAGGGGGAAATGGAGTAAAGAAAAATTAAGTGGTGTGTCTGAAGTCACAGATAAAGTAAGGAGCAGAGCTTAAAAAGGAGCTCAGAATTTTTGTGATTCAGTTACTTGACTCCCACAAAGAAATCAGTAGATAAATTACTCTCTGACTGACACATGAAGAAATAAAAGCCAGGGAAGAGAAGTGCATTACCTTGGTTCATAGTCTGATAATATGCTCTGTTTTCAATGACAATTTCAGATTTAGACTGCAAGTGTCAAAGTTCCACCACCAGTATAGAGAAAGGGTTCATAATGTACTAAATGATGGCTTGAAAATGCAAAGTGAGTTCTGGCAATTAATAAATGCAATTAATTTTATCTATAAGAGCATTCTCTCACTTTTACTTGTGAAATAGATTCTTAATCTGTTCTCTGGACAAAAGTGTGAGGAAAAGAATCTATTAATTTATAGAACTCGTGTTTACAGAATCTATTTTTATTTAGATTTTTGTACTGCAAATAACACAGCTTAATGTTCTTGAATAACTGTCCTTATTGTATAATGGCAGACACTCATTGATTTATTTCAGAGAATGACTGCATTTTTGCAGTTCCCATTTTTTCAGATGTTCTTTTCTCTTGAATTCAGGTCCTAAAGTTGCATGAGAATAATTTTGTTTTAAGATTGTGTCCTGAAAATGTTGTAAGTAGTCCATCTGAGAGGCTGAGGCAGCAAAGGTTTTCAATGTAGTGATTACACAGTAACAGTTCCTTTTTTGTTTGGTTGGTTTCTTTTTATTCTGTCATGGCTGCTACATCTACTTTTTCTTAAATATCACCCTGCATGCATGAACCCAAAATGCAAGAAAGTGCTGCAAAAATTATTATATAATACAAATACGTAAGAATTCTTGTCCTTGTTTCTGATGAATCCTAACCTATAATTAGGCACACGATGAATTTTGGATTCTGTAACACTAGCAACATACATGGTGATGTTTTGGAACACATACATATTCAGTGATGAATTATATCTTGAAGCTGTTTTTTTGGGGAATACAGCATTCTGATAAGATCTGTGAAAATACATTTTATAAGACCAAAAAAAAAGCCCAGCTTGTAAGACAAGAGAAACTGTTCAGGAATCCCTGATACACTAGTGCAGTCTTATGTAAGGCAGGCAACCTGGCTGGGAAGAACATTGTCTGCTTATTCTCCTTGATTTTTTCTCATTTCAAGTCTTCTCTGTGTTCTTTTAGATCACCTTACCCCATATGTCTGTGAATTTTTTCAACAGAGGATAAGTTTGATAGCCTACATGCACATTAATACTTTAAGTTTCAAAACTATATTGTACCCGTTCTTTAAGAATTACTTGTGTTTTGAAGTGTTATGTATATACACTTGTAGCAGAAATGAGGGAAATATATTTTATGTCAAATTCCTCGTGCTGAAATATATTTTTACATATACATTTACTTCATTAAGTCAATAATTTACCACACAAAGCTGAGAAATTATTTTAGTTTGTCCATTGTATGTCATTGCACTAAGGTTTATTGTATATTAACTACTACTCTATGTTTACATTGTACTTCAAATGCACAGTGCAAAGTAAAGCCCCAAATATACACCAAATATGATCAGAAATAGTTCTCATTGAAGACAAGAGAATATAATTTTTTATACCTTCTCTAATTCTCTTGACTGCCTAGAAAAATGTCAACAACTTCCATATTCTGTTTATGAAGTGTACCTGAGTTTGCAGTGAATGGTTTTCCACTTGATCAGGATTTTAACTGCTGAGGGAACATATGCCTGGATCTGCTGGAATCAAAGAAGGAATGCATATTTCTCTATTGGAAATCCACCTCCACACATTGGTAGCAAAACAAATTATTCAGCATTTTCTGATTTTCTGAATAGAATTGTATATCTCTTCCCATTCTCTCGGTTGCTTTCTCATTGTATTTGCTCTAGCTCTTTTGGACTGCGGAGTGAACAGCATATGCCTCTTCTCTGAAAAATCATATTATAGGATTTCTTCTTCCACTCTTGATTTCAGTTTCCTGCTCTTAAAAAGAAAATACGCACAGCAATAACTGTTCACCACTGTTAAAAATAGCTTATTGATACCAGATAACTTGAAATGCCATGTACTAAACCTTTGATTTCTTTTATTACCCTTTAAAAAAAGGAACTCCATGTTTACATTCCATCAGTTTTTAAGCAATATTTTGAAAGTGGAGGAAGACTGGATTTTTTAAAGAACCATACCTGCAGTTATATTTGTTAGGATGAAGCAGTGAGGGAAGGGTTTGTATGTACATGTGGGTGTGCACACTTGTACACATCTCAGTGAGTCAGTTCTCACTGCAAATACTCATGAGATCTAGACAGTTGCAGTTATATAACCTGCCTCATCTGTGAATTTCAAATCAATTCACTGAGGTGGATCAGAACGAACATGCTAAATTGACAAGTGGAGAACTTCATAATCAGAAACTAAAGCAGTATGTCCACTGTCATGCTGTGAATTGATCCAAATGTTGTGCACCCCTCAAAAAGTGATAATTTGAACATCAACTTCTAGTTTTATGAAGATTTTGCAACCGACTTAGTGAAGTTAGGCTTTTGTCCAAGTCTTCCGTGCCAGCTGCTAGCTCAGGCAGCCTCCCACTGATGCAGATTGCAGAACTCCCTTTGATACTGTCACAGTCCTCAATGTAGATAGATGGAAGGCAAAATGCATTCCAAAATTTACAGACTCAAGGAAGAACAGACATCTGGTTTATGAATGGAATATTTAGCAACCTTTGCATCCAAGGCAGGCTCTTTCCTGAAAAAAACCTAATGCAAAGATTCAACGGAAATTTATTTTTCCTCTGTTCCGATTAGTCCTTTCAACATACTGTATTTACCAGTTGGCTTTATTTAATGACAGATTCTTCAGTTTCCTGGACAACATTAGATCTTTCTGTCCCTTCAGATCTTCAATATAATGGATCTTCAGCACAACGAAGATCCAAACCAAATGTTTTATAGGGGTATTTCATCCTAATTTCAGTGAAAAATACCTTTTCCTCTATATATGGGAAATATAGGTAATGTCTAAGGTCAGAGGGAAGATCATCAGGTGGCCAAAATAAGGTGCTCAGGTATAAGTATAGCAGGACAAATAAACTGATTTGTTTTCCAAGTAGTCTTCTATACATCAACAGTTGGGAATTCTGATTCCCTGAGCCATATAATGGGCATTTAATAATCTATATGGATTTACATATTCATATCTGTCCAGTTTCCATTGCATGCAGTTATTAATATTTCTTTTTCCCAATGAGGGTTTTCAAAATGATTGTGTGTCCCATAAGTCTTGGATTGGACAAAGGAAAAATAAACTTCCTACCCTGTAAAGGAGCAGTAGATAGAAATTTTTTAATGAGAATGTGTTGATTTGTACCCATACTAAAATTTGCTGTTGTGTAAGAAGCCCTTTATTCAGTTATTATTCCAGAAGATTTAAAGCCCAAAAATTGGAGGGAAGTGTGTGTATCTCTTACATATTTTAGCAAATATAAAGGTAAGTTCAGTGTGCCTAAATCTACAGAATGGTATTTAAAGGAATTAGAAGCTCCAGTATGTGTCATTTATAGTTCTGAAAGTTCTATTTTATATTTATATTTTATAACTGATTTACAGAGAAATGGAACTGTTTCTGTGATGACAAGAGGATTGAAACCCAAGCATGATATGAATTCAGACATTTAAGTATTTCTGAATATTACTACAGTATCACCTATGTTGCTTTATTTTGCCTCAACAGCAATACAGCATTCAACATGAATGCCAGCTCAAATGTCTTGAATAAGTAGTGATCAATCATGGCTTATGCTAAAATAAGAAATAAATTAGAATTTTCAAGAAATTGTTTCAATTTGTTAGTACAGTAACTTAATATTTCAGGGCTTCTTTACTTGTTTTGGGGAAGGAATTACAATAACAACAAAACCTCCACTACAAAAAAACCCAGGGATTTTATGCTCCAACAGAATTTTTGTGCACAGGTAAAAGCAAATAGAAAAGTCAGTGTTTATTATGTAAAAAAATGTATTTTAGTAAACAGTATTTTATAAGGTTCTTTTTTTTTTTGTAGACTAGAGTAATAAATTCTATTAATATTAATTACAAATATTTTATTGTAGATAACTTGTCATTCATGTCTAAAAGAGCTGTCCAATCTTATACATCTTTTAAGAAAGGACAAAAGCATCTTTCAATAAATAAAAAAAGGAGTGTTTTGATGGATTATTCAAATCTGTACTTCTTTTTCTAATGTAAAATAGGAAATTAAGACATAAATGTAAACTTTTGTTTGGATAATAGGAAAAGTAAAATGTGAAGGCAGTGAAGGAAGAACAGTATTGATAATTAATTTATATTGATTACTGTGTGCTCTTTTGCTATCCAACATGCCAATATGAGCTTCTCCAACTTGCTTGTTTTAACCTGGTTTTTAGCTATATCTAAGGAACAAGTGAAGCCTGAAGATCTCTGCAGGGGCACTTGTTCTTTTAATAAGCAATCTGCATTATTTCATCAGAAAGGGAAGAAAAATCAAAGTGTATCATATTTAAAATTGCATGTAAACAAGTCACAGGACTACCTTTCACAGAAGTGTTGGTTTTCTCCCCCTGTGGTTTTATGGCAGATTTATTTTCTTGATCCAAGGATTTTTCTGTCTTTTTCTGAAATTTTAATAGTTCTATAAAAACCAGTAGTGTCCATAGAGAGAATTTTGGGAAAAGGTTTTTTAAATTAAATGTCATGAATTTAAAAAGTGTATGGTATTTGTGTTCTGCTGTCCTACTGTCTTTAAATTATTTCAGCTGCACAGTCAGTGGTTTTCTTATGTAGTTGTTCTGCTCAAATTAATTCATATTTTCTTTGAAGAGGAGAACCTGTTCCTTTTTGGTTCAGCGCAATGATATTCACATCACCATGAGATATTAAAGTAACATTATCAGTGGAATATGACATTGCAAATTTTATTACTAAGAGAAGGCAAGGCAAGTTAATGTAATTTTACCTAATTTTACCTTCTACTGTTGATGGTCAATAACAGAAACTTCTCTGAGTGGAGAATAGAAACCTATTAGTTTTCTTCAACAAAGTATTTAAGAGATAAACTTACATATGAATGGTATGTTATTTTATTAATATCTCTCAATATCTAATTCTATTAACAGTGGCGATCATTCCCTGACACTGAATTCGAAAATTTATGCCAATATTCTTTTCATATTCTGCTATGTGTTGTAGCAATAATGTGGGGGTTATTGTAATATATCAGTAGATTTGACAGCTCTGGAAATGTGCTTTTTCTAGGTATCTCATACACAGCTATTATTCAAGTGTGTGAGAGAGTAATAAAATAGGTAATTTTGCTTGTTTTCTAGGTTTCTAGTGATTTCTTTGGCTAAGGGGGTTAAATGGACAAAAGAGGAGTAACCATGAGTGACACTATTACATATGCTGATTTTTTAAATACAAGAAATCTAGGTATTTTAGTTGTGTTTGAGGATGTCTGATTAAATACCCCACAGCACGATTAATATACTGTATTTAATGCAGTTTCATTATTCAGTTAAATTATTTTTGGTAACAAAAGGATGGGTGAAGGTAGTTAAAATGAGACCTGTTTAATTAGACGTTCAAAATGTTTTCATGCTTATTGAAAGCTTGTAATAGCATGATGAAAGAAATTTTGTAATGACATAGAAAGCATGTAGGAAAAAATTGAAGCAGTCTTGGAGAACTGAAAAATGGTGACTGATCCATTTAACAATATAGAAGGAACCTGCAGAGTATGATTCAAGAGTCATGGAATCTGCCTGGATGACTCACATCCTTCCTGAAGCCCTCTCTCCAACATGGTGCTGTACAGAGCTACAGTGAAGCGGAAGAGGAGACAAACAGCATGGACTTTGTTTCTGCTCTTAGCATGCTCCAGATAGCCCTCTCATATTTTAGCAATCAATATTGGCCTGAGAAAACCTGTAAGAAAAACAGGATTTAATAATTTTGACACCATATTATCTTTTTGTTTTCTTGGAAGCAATTCTAAAATAATATATTCTGCCCACAGCTCTCTATTTGGATGACACCAAGGACAAAGGGAACAGGGTGATAGGAAAAAATCAAATTTAAGTTACACCAAAATGTCTTTATGTCTTCTTTATTCAATATGAGGGACTCAACAGCAGTGTGCAAGGGGCATGAATAGAATTGATTTTTCCCACCCATTGTTTCCTATCCTGGAAATGGTTATATCTGCAGAATTAAACTTTGGGAAATAACAGTGGCATAAGAAGGTGGCTCACAGAGAATGATGAAACAAAATAGTTGTGAGAGTCAAAGAGGAATACATCCTAGATTTTATAAATGGCAATACAGAGGACAGACTCTATACTGCCACAGCACATCGTTCCTAACAAAGGATGTGGCTTAGAGGCATAGCTCACTTGCCAGGAGCATAGATATGGAAACTGGAGACACAGTCAGATCTAATCTCACAAATAGTAATAGGAAAATGCAGAAAAACCTAAGATGCCCCCAAAGGTTTAGATAAGTGAATATTTTGCTCTTGCTTTTCTCTTCAAAAGGAAAAAATTGCCTTTAGCTTTTAGCAGGTAAAGTCCCACATGCTTTTGTTCATGCTATGAATTTGAAGTAGAAAAACTTTTCCAAAACATAAAGAAAGATGTTATCCTGAACTTTCTTGATAAATGTTATCAAAAATATTATGTTAATTGAGGAATTTAAGGAACTTATAAAACTAAAATAGTCTCTTTACCACCTCTTCTCTCTGTGTGGTACTGTTGTATTTTCTCTCACAGATATCAGACATTTGGAAGGTTCTTTTTCAGAAGGGCCTAAGCAAACAAACTGACAAGACAAATTTGTTTATTACTGTGAAAATAAATAGTAAAAGAATTGAATTGAGTTCAGCAGTGATAGAAAGTCATTACTTTCAGGTGACAGTTAACTGGCTTGTGTAAAATGAGTTAGCACTTTGAGAATATTGCGCACTGGAGAGATGCTGGTGCCCCCACAAGCATTAACTAGCATCCTGTTGAGACTATTTCCTCAGGAAAGAGGAGAGCAAAGAACAATGAAGGTAAAAGGATCTGATACAAAGTCCATTAGTCTCTGAATAACAATGGCTGCCAAGTGCTACTTTTTTCGCTGGCTTGGTATCATGGACAGAGTGTTCTGACTACTCTACAACCTGCACTTCCTTTCGGCACTAGGTTTGTGTGGAAAGAAGAAATCCACACAGGGCTGAACTTCAGCAGTGGATTAAAATAGTTTCACACATAATTGTAGTGAAGGACATCATGGCATAAGCTTCAAAGCAGAATTGATTCCTATATTTCTTAACACTTATATTAATCTAATTTTAAATGTTCTTACGTGAACAAGTTCAGATCACCCCAATGTAAGATGTGCTTTAGAAATACTACAATGTGAAATGCTTACTTTTGCCTCCTGGAAAGTAATGATACTTTACTGTATTGGAACTCAGGAATGCTTGTGCTCTATTAGCTGAAAATAATGTTAATTGTTCTTTCTCAAGAAAGACTGGAAAACAGAATTAAACAAAAAAAATTTTTTTTTCTACTCTAGATTTTCAACCAATCTGTTCCCCTGCAAAAAAAAAATAAAATGTTTTTTTTCCAAAATTTTACCATATTGATTTACTATACCATTTTTCTCTCACAAATATTTCTTGAAAGCGAATTTCTCAGTTCCTTGATTACCTCTTCAATAAATAACCATATCATTTCCAATTATAAAAATTCACACATATATTCACATAAGTGTGTCCAATACAGTTTCCAAACAGGTCTTGAAAGAGCAATTGAACATGAAGAAACTTCCTTAAAGGTGCCTTTTAAAGTGTTGATTTTTTTCCTCTGTTCACTGACAAAATCTTGGAGAGCAGAGTCTCTGTGCCTCATAATTTAGTGTCAAAATCTCTAAACATCTTGAGCACTGAGAGGAAATTGTGGGACTTTCTTGCATCATGTTTTTAACTAGTAATTGCAAAGGGACTACCAATTTACAACAACAAAAAATGAACTCATTTAGACAGTCTAAATCTGAGTTATTCTTTCCTTTCCATATCTCACACAGAACTAGAATTTCTTTAGCGTGATGCTACAATAGCTGCTTCTTTTTCCAGAGGAACTACAGTCCACAAAAGGGATAAAATATTTGAGCATACAGTATTTCTGAGATACTGCTATAACAAAATAGATTAAAAATTGATTCACATCAGTATAACTGTGTAAAGAAGGGATTTACAACCATTATAAACAGCTAAATATAGTTCCATCCTTAAGGCCCTATATTTTGCAAATGCTCTTCACTTAGCTGCCATTTTATACTGAGATATCATGAAAACACTGCAAGTAGTATCTGTTCAACCAGACAAACCATTATTTATGAGTTTCAAATGACAAGATTGTAACTAATGCTATCACTAGGGGTGTAGAATTGTAACAAATATCTAAACCTGTTATATTTTATGCTTATTGGATTACAGACACTTTGGATCAAATACTGTGTGCTTCAACACATTGTCTAAATCCTACAAGTCTCAAGATGCTCACATATATAATAGAATATTACTGTCAGAAACAATTGAAAGACCCTATAAGTAAAACAGATATTAGATTCACCTCAAAGCAAAAGACAAACATATACAAATTTCTGATAGTTTTTATTTAACTTCACGTATTTTCATATCTCTTTTCCATATTTCTCTGCGTCATTTATAACCCCTGAAGGTTGGATCTTTGTGTATAACTTTCTCATAACTTCCATATATGTGACTTTAGAAAAATAATAAAGCTAGGGCAAGCTGGCACTTCTGTGTATGCAATAAGATACTTCCCTGGGAAGCAGAGAAAAAAATATGTAGAAAGTTCAAATGATTAATAAAGATAATTATAATTATATTTTTACTATAAAATAATGTCATATTTCTATTGAAAAAGACTCCTTTTTTTTTTTTTTTAATTTCAGCCTTATTTATGTATACAGTCAGTGACAAAAATAATGTGACATTTTCTCTTTTAGCATTATATTAAATCCTGGTGACCTTAGTAAGAGTTGCAATGTTTTATGACATGAAACATCTGGCAAAATATATGAATATATGTGCCTTTCAAGCCTCTGATCCCTAAAATACTTATAAAATTATTTTCAAGTAAAGCACATAAAGAACTATTTAGATTTTCCTCAATTTTCTAGTAGGTAAGTGTTTCTGTGAAAGTCATGGTGTATTTCTTACTCTCTGAAATCTAAACTTGAGCAGCCTTTGAACTCTTGTCATTTACTACTATAGCCAACTAGAGAGAACCATTTTTATCAGTTTGGCAGATCTGTCTTGCCAAGACCCTTCCTTGGGTGAATGAGAAAATAAAACCAGAAATGCTTCTGAAATAAGAGGTCCAAATAATAGGTTTCAAAAAATAAAAAGTTGGACAACTCTTTACAGGTAAATAAAATGTCACCTATGCTCAAATCTCAGTGATTAATCAGCAACTCAGGTAACCAAATAGAAATCTTTGCAGGAGAAGCAGTTGCACAGTGCTGCATCAGCAAGAAACAAGCTGTTTCCACTTTTGAGTTCAACTTAAGAATTCATTTCCCAGCATGATTGGAATAGATACTGGGAGATGAGAGTCCAGATTCTGTTTTCAGCTCTGCCACAATCATTATGAAAAAATGAAAAAAAAAGTTCTATATAAAACATGCAAAATACATTTCATAAAACAAATAGGAAGTTCTTTGTAAAGATCAGTGAGCTTCCTAAAATTGATAATTGCCAATTTCAAATTACTTCCAAGTTTTAGTTTGATGAAGTTCAAACTTCAACTATTCTCACCTTCTGAAAAATCTCTTTATTTCATGGTGATTTGAAAGCACATAATTTGTCAACAAAAGTAGAAAAATATTAAAAGTGAAGAAAAGAGAGCTGTAGAGGTTTGATATGGACCAATATATTCATTTATCTAAATAAACATATTTCCTCTGAGTTGAGAGAACTGTATTAAATAAGCTAAGCTTTGCGTGAATATCCTGTTGATTTTAAAAATCAATGCTGAAGTCCAGCAGAATTGCTCTGACCTTTCCAAGCCTTGCTGGTCTTTCCACCCTCCACCAAGAAGTTATTTGTTGTTAACAAGTACATCTAATATCTGGAGCAGGAGGGAAGAAGTTTACAAAGCCTCCACTACTCCAGCAACATTTCTGAAAGGCCTTACCTAAGTTTGGCTGGAATTTCATGCCATGGAGTAGTTTCCAGAATTTGGAAGAGTGTTTGTAATTTAGGTGTTTGAATTAAAACAACCTGTTGAGCTATAACTTACCTTTAGTGTAATTTGTAGGAGCTAGCAACATAGTGAAGGTTGTTATTTTGCTGAATGTTTTAATATGCTTAAGGCTTAAGGAATAATTATCCTTTTCTTACACATGAATAAATAGCTAAAATTGTAATTAAGGCAATGTTAAACCATTCCTCTAGATGTTTCAAAACATTTTTTTAAGCTTTCTAGTGAAGTAGACTATTCATTGATATTGTCAGAGTTCAAAGCAAAAAGTGGTGCCTTTATTAGTGAAAATGCCTCTTTGTGCTACAGAAAAGCAGATTTATGTTTCAGTTTTGGTTTTTAATAAGTTCAAAGATACTATGTCATCTGCAAACCTTCCAGAATCATATCAGCCAACAGAGCTGTATCACTTAAATTTTATATTTGTCATAAGAAATAAAAAAACATGCAGCAGATGATTATGTGACAACAGTATAATGGATAATGTGAGAATGACTTCAACAAAAGTAACATTCCAACATTAATTATAATAGATGAGATTCTTTAGCTGGAGAAAAGGAAAAAAGGCATTTTATATTTATGCTAGAATTATATTTAACTTTCTACATTTTAAAGCGTCATAAATCTAGCATTTTCAATTTTTTTTTTTTACATGCATTCAAAGGTTAAGTTCAGCTAAGAATAGTGATAATCCAAAGTAGAAAAAAAAAAAAGCATTGAATGCTTCCTTAATGCAGTTTTTAAAAAGAAAATGGATTTTAATTATTTCAAGCACATAAATACTTTCATGTACACCACAAAGCTTTTCTATTCCATTGTTCTCCTGAATTAAAATAGTCTGTTTTCCTTGAGTGTGGATAGTGCTCTATTTCCAAAAGATCATACACGCCTCTCTCCCAGTGTGTCTTCACCATAAAACTATCATTATATAATTATTTATGGAAGTGCTTATCACAGCCCTGGTGACAGAACCACGACTGTTTTCATGATGAAATCTCACTTTTCTACATTTTTATGCATATCAAATGCTACTTTACAAGATTTTCTTATGCTCAAGATGGTAGTTTTTAATCCTTCTGTAGAGATAGGCTAAAAACAACCCAAAACCAATAAAACAGACAAACCAGGAAACAAAACCAAAAAAATTCCATACAAAACCTCAATTCTCAGATGATATTGTAATTCTAAAATTTTCATGGGCTTTGGGTTTTGGTTTGTTTTTTTTTTTTTGGCAGGGAGGGGTGATTTGGGGGGCTGGTGGGTCTTTTGGGGGGAAGTACGGGGGGGTTTTTTGGATTTTTTTTCCTAGAAAGAAAGTTACAGAAATTTTGGTTTTGTCACAGATGACTGAAATAATTCTTTTTCTCCATAACTGAATTCTATGTATGAAAAAAATTATCCCTCCTTCATATTTCAGGCAATAATAGCATACAACATATTTTTTTTAATAGCTTGCTTGAATATGCATACTTTTGAGGATTTAAGACTTTCCAATCTTTTCTTTTTTTTTTTTTTTCCATTGTAGAGTTTCACTAATACTGTGGATTACTCTTTTGAGAAATGGCAATAACATTGGAGTTAACTTTACATTGTATAATTACTTTAATTTTTTTTCTTTTTTAATGATATATAAAAAAAAAAAGAAGGGTAAATCCAATTATTTGTAATATACCTTTCTTCTCTGGAAAACCACTAGGTTTTTTTCTCAATTTCTAGTAACATCTGGTGGCTTTGTAGCTTTTTTCTCTTGTTCTGTAAAGATTTTTGTAGTCAATAGTTGATTATGCTAATAGTGAAGGAAATGATTTGGCTTTGAGTACAATAAATAGCAAAATACTTTGGTCTCTTGTGAGTGTTACCCTTACCTCATGATAGTAATATATCATGTAGCTTATTAGCCTTGCAGGGATACAGAAATAAAACAGCGGGGTATGCTGTAGGAGAAATATTTATATCACTGTATGGTGGTTTCCTGACTCATAGTAAAATGTCATGCAAACCACTAATATCAAATCAAGACATCTATAAAAATAATTTACAAGTTTTTTTTTTTACCTACTGGTTTGGAGAACTGAAAATTAAAACCTAAGAGCAAAAAGTAATGTAGAGATAATAGCTTTTCCTTTCTACCTCTCCTAACCAAATCTACCATGAAAAGATACTACTATAAATTAGATCTAGTAGATGACATGATTATTTTCTTTGTTGGACCATGCCCTAATGTCTGTTTTTAGGAGAAAAGGAGGCTGAGAGGTGAACCTGTTTTTCCCTGCAGCTTCCTGTGAAGGGGAAGTGGAAAAGGGGGTGCTGAGCTCTTTTTGCTGGAATCCAGTGACAAGGATTCATGTAAATGTTTCAAAGCTATGCCAGAGGAGGTTTAGACTGGACATTAGGAAACATTTCTTTACTGAGTGTGTAGTCAGACACTGGATCAGGCTTCCTAGAGAGGTGATCAATGCCCAGGCCTGTAAGTGTTAAAGGGGTGTTTGGACAATGCCCTTGGCAACATGTTTTAACTTTTCATTAAGCTAGATGATAATTGCAGGTCTAAACCCTTTTTACTACAACTATTCTATTCTAATTACAAAAATTTTAATGTAACACAATGGAATGCTGTGTGTAAGGAGAAGAAAAAAAAGGACTAAAGAGAAAAGAAAACCAGATCTAAACCCTAAATTGTTTTCCTGGGCTTTTCCTTTATTTTAATAGTATGTTTCCAGATCTCTGTTAAGGATGTCTGGTTCAGAATACATTTCTACAGCTCAGATTTTTTAAAATTTCTCATCAAACAATGAAACTTACTCTAACATGACTAGTGTTTATTTTCAACATAATACATACTTAAAATCATGTTGGAATAATTTTCTCAAAAGATAGGAAACATTTATTTTGTGCTGCACAGCTTTACTGAAGGAAACTACAACAATAAAAAACACTTTAGATGCAAATACCCTTATAAAAAATATTATATTTGAAATTTATTTTCTTCATAAAATAGAGGCTGTAGTGACTGGAAGAGGTCTCCCACTCAGCAGTCCCATTCTCTCATAAACTTTATTGTATATTTCATGTTGTAAATTTGTTGAGTTCCAATTTAAAGCCATTATCCTAAAAGGAAAGCAAATTTCTACAGATCTCTTGTAAGATAGACAGGAACTACAAGTTTGAAGATGAAAAATATCAGTCAGTTCACTCCTTTATTTCCTTATGTCCTTAGGTTTTTTCCATTCCAGGGCTATGAGATAATCCAGATTTCTAAGTAAAAATGTTTTACTGTTCAAGCCTTCCTGGATCAGCAGTCACCAAACCAATGATCTTTCCCTGTATCTATGACATGTGAGGTCAAGCCATCCTTTTTCCCCCTAGTTTTTCTTTTGACAGCTAATATCAAAATTCAGTCTTGGAAAATGGTTCAGAAGGTTGTAGATGAAGAGTTACATGTGCAGTTTTTTCAGCTGAGCTGTTAACAGAGATGTGTAACATGCATGGTGCATGTATTTAGATATATATTTATAGAGAGAGAATGTACATAGTAGAAAAACTGTTTACATTGAGTAAATTAACAAATTAGAAATATATTTTTTAAAATCTGAACTGTAAGACAGCAGCTATCACCAACTTGTAGCGGAGATTACTATGTGCATTAGTGAATAATCCTACCTTGGTCTAGAAAAAGGTTTAAGGAAAGCTGTACTGTTGTGGTTGCCAGTTTCTAAAATCAAGGAATTCAAGAGACATTATCAGCAGAGCTAAGCGGGTTTATTAACTCAGAAAATCACATGACTTTACTGAAAGATAATAATTGCAGCTGGCTTCTGCCCACAGAAGAGTTTGAGTTGGGTTGTTTTCCCAGCTGAAACATTCACCTGACCACAGAATCAACAATAACAGGCAGAGCTGAGACAAAACCTATGCCGTGAGGTAGCCAGATTCAACCTTAGAACATAAGTAGAGCCAGCATTCCTTTATATTCTTTTCCCTTGATTTCAATGCCAGCTTTTGTAACTCATTTCCTCAGTACCTAAACCCAGATCACTGGGCTTGATGGAGAATATTGTTCTTCTTACTTGTTTATACAAAATGTTGAGTATAATCAGCCACAGCTGTCCCAGTGAGTCATCAGTAATTAACCTGAGACTCCCTGGAGGATTCTAGCATCAAGCACAAGTAGGATAATAATTTTGCTGGCTTGCACTTTTGTGTTTCCTCCCTACTGAAAAAGGTGAGAAGTAATAGTGGCATTTCACGTTTTAGTCAGATTGCAGAAGAAGACCTCTAAAAATCATGCCAGTTTGGTATCAAAATAATGGTCACATTTAAGACATATAAGCGGAAACAGTACCACACTTGGCCAGTCTTTCTGAAAATAGTGTTAATAATAATTTTACTTTTAATAAACTTGATATGGGAAATACTCAAATAAAAAGACATAAAAAGGCATTGAAAAGACGTGGCACAAACTGGGCCAGTGATATGGGAGCTAAAATTTATAGGAGACTCAGGAACAAGAGCTACTTGTATATTTTTCTCTTCAGGCAGCATCAAGAGTAGACTTCCAAACTCAGAGCTTTGTGTTTCGTGAAGGTAACCCTATATAAATAAACAAACTAGGGGAAACAAAACAAACAAAGAAATAAACAGAGGAACAAAATCAAAATAACAACAAAAAACCCAACCAAAGAAACCAACCAAAACATCATACATGAGCTATGTGAGCTCTCCAGAACTAGTCAATATAAAACTCTGGGCACATCTACAGTGCCTCAATTTTTTAAGTTTACATAAGGTAAAGTGGATGACAAGGACGTTGAGTTTTTTTTTATAGTAAGTACATTTTTGGTGGGTTTTGGTGGTGTGGTTTTTTTGTTGTGGGCTTTTTTTTTTTTTTTACAAATAAATTATTTAAAAATAATAGGCAGAGAATGGTAGCCAAGATCATATTTTATATCACAATAATATATTTTTTACTGAATCATTATTAGAGTATTTACACAGGAAATAGAGAAATTCTATTTGAAATTTCCTCAAGCTCTCTTTCTTCTTTTATGGAAGGCAGTAGGGTTGGGTGCAGTATCTTTCTGGATGTGAACGTGTGACACAATTGAGAAAGGAATACAAAATTCATTAACTTGGAGGAAATAATATACAAAAGAGACGTAATTCTGTGAGGTAGGTTTCTTGCACAGGTGGTGGGACTCCTGATTTCTGAACTACACATTCAGAAGCTCATAATTTTAGTATGCAAGATTTAATGAGGGTGTTGAAAGAATCAAAAAATTCCACATAAAATAATGATTTTTAAGTTCCTCAAATGAGAACCTTCAATAACTCAGTATGTTGTGTTCAAAACCAATAAATGTCAGGATTACTTGGAATTTTATCTTTCTTAAAATATAGTTCTGATGTGCTTCTAAACCTGTAAAAATGCATACTAAAAACCCATTCTGGACATCCAAAACTGACAGAATACTGACACTTTTAAAGGCATAGGAGTTTTCTTGTAGAAGAAACAAGGGCGTGTAGTGACAGGGCAAAGGATAATGGTTTTAAATTGAAAGGGTAAGTTTAGATTAAATATTAGAAAAAACCCCTGTTTTCTGCAAGGGTGGTGAGGCACTAGAACAGGTTGCCCAGAGAATTTGTGGATACCCCATCCCTGGAAGTGTTCAAAGCCAGGTTGGATGGAGCATTGAGTGACTGGGTCTAGTGAGTGATGCACCTGCCCAAGGCAGAGGTGCTGGAGCAAGATGATTTTCAAAGTTCCTTCAAACCTAAGCCATTCTAATATTCTATGAAACACTTAATTTTTTGAATTCTGTGGCATACTGAAGGACTGCTCATAAAAGACAGTAATTTCTGACACTGTGCTCCAATGAAATGGATAATGTACAGAAATATTTCAGAAGGTACTGAAAACCCTGTGTTGAGAATTTTTGATTACATCTGAAATGGAAAGGAATTAGATTTTTCTGAATTCTTTGAAAATGTCTTTGTAAAGCACCTCTTATTTAAAAGTAGGAAGTGAAATACAGTTCTATTACATTATCTACTTTTAATTTTCTTTTTTACTTTATTAATTTTAGCTCATCTTTAATGTGTGTCACAGAGAGGATGGGCACAGGGAGGGTGGTTTTATATGTTTAAAAGATTTACATTTCCCTTCAAACAGCATATGTGAACATTTCTAGTCAGTCAGGCTCTTTGAGTAGAAAATTAAGGATTTTTTTTCCATGAAAATATCTGAAAAGACTTAATACACTCAAAAGAACAGTAGAGAAACCTTCCAGTCACCCTTAGTGTCTAAAATCTTTGTATCCAGATCAAACAGCATATGCAGTGCTCTGCTTTTAGATGACAACATTTACCAAAAGTCATCCCATTTTGGTATCAGAAGTAGTTTAGGACCATGAATCCTGGTATATACTGGTTTTTGAAATTTTTCTCAGTGTAGATATATATCCACATATCTAATTCAAGTAATGCTTCAAAATATGTGTCCGTACCTGTGTAACCTATGTTCTAAGAGTTTTACAAAATCTGTCAGATATGAATGCAGGGATGAGAATGTGTTTGGTTTTTGGTTTGGGGTTTTGTTTAGGTTTGTTTTTTCTGATTTTTATCCTGGAAGAAATTATTTCAGTGTGACTCCAGGCAGCTCTAACTTAGATGACCTACACTCAGCAGATTGTTGAAGGTCTCATTGCCCTTGGCATCAAAAAACCAACTAAATTTACATGGGTTAAGCTTTGTGGGAAACTTGCACATGGTGTATTTAGCATATACTTTTTTCAGAAAGATATATGCAAGTCTTATCTTTCTACCTAATTACTTCTTCAGCAAATACTTTTATTTTGGTTACTGAATGGAAGATTAGATTTTTCTCTGAATGCGTGAGTTTGGTTACATATTACGTCATGTTACTGATTGAGTAACTGATCATATTCTGCATGTCTCTTGTCTTTCTCCCAGCTCACTTTTTAAACTTTACTATTCAAAATTTCACTACTGGTATGCAATATTCCTTTCAGTAACTATCCTTTATCAGGATACTGAGCTTCACTGTTTCCAACTTTGCAAATGTAGAAACAATATACAGACTGAAATGTTTCCATAAATAATTTTGAATAATTATTTAGGTTCACTCTTGTCCCTCCTAAAGAAAAAACAAAGCAAGCACTAAAAATCTCAAATGATCACAGCAACCCCACAAAGATATATTGTGAAGCATGAAGATGTCATTATCAAAGGTATCATTATAGGAAACTATTAAACTCCTCTACCAAGTCAATTTTATTCTTTCTTAAACTTCTATGTGTGTGAATAGACACATACATATATTTTGTCAAATCATCAAATGCATATTAGAGAACAATTTTTTATGCTACATGAATGCACAGAGATCTAAAATACACACACTTTACATTACTCCCGCACACATAATTTTTTCTGAGAAGATTATCAGGGCAAGATGCAAAGGTTTTTTCTACTTCTATTTTCCTGAACTATATTTAATGCTTCAAATCATGATGAAACTTTACTATTCAATTCTTTGCCCAATGTATAGTAAGAAGTCTTACGCTGCACTTCCTAAAAGAGGTATAAAAGTATCATAATATTTCTCTATCTTAAGAGAGGTGTATATGGTCATGTAGGGACTCTGTACTTTGGGATGGAGGCAGGCACTTTGCATTGATTAAAACTTACTTGCTGCTTAAAATAAGGAAAAGAATTTTCCAAGATGCTGTCAAAGCATCATTCTTGCTTTGGAGATTTTGCAATTATAATAAGAATAGGCAACAACTTTTCAGCTGTAGACAAAATTCTCAGATTTTGTTAATGCTCATAACATAAGGAGGGGGAGAATTGCGGTGCAGAATTTACAAACTCTTCTTCTAATACTTCAGACCATTACACAGATTATACTAAACTTTATTTTAAGATTATTTTCATCTTACAGTTATGCTCAGTAAAATAAATTATCTCCTCAAGTTGTTATAAAACTGGCAGGAAGAAACCTTTCTATGTTAACACCTACATTTGCATATCTTTATTTAGGAACTTTATTATTATATCAATTAGAAGTAGAATATTTTTTCACTTTATGAAGCTTGTAGTTATTTTGATGATGATTCAACTATGTTTTAAATTGTCTTCTTTAAAACATAACAAACTGACTACAGTAGTTTATTTGAAGATGTTTTCCAGAGTTTTTGGTTTGCAGCATGTGGTCCTAGTGTGGAAAATCATTGCAATGCTGCACAAACTTAAAGCTTCTAAGACTTATAAACTGAGTTGGTAGCAGCCATAAAATTTCAGAATGAGATTTTCAATTTAATGTGATGCAAACTAATAATAAGTGGGCAGAAAAATCTTTATTCAAGTTCTGCTTTAAATGCTTTCCAGTGTAGCCAGTGTTAGAGACATATTAGTTGATGCCCAGGGAGAAAAAGGAACTTCAAAGTAGTCTTTTCTGTTAATCTTTATAAAGTGAGTGTAATATATTAAAATAACATGTATTATTCAGAGGATATCTATTGTACTTAAGATGGATGCTAGGAAAATGCAAGATAAACATCTATAAATTCCTTGAAAAATAACACTCAAGAGGGTATATTTTCTATAGAAGATAAAAAATAGCATGGATTTCCCTTTAGGTTTATTGACATTAAACCTGATCTCAACTGGAGAAATAGATTAAGTTACTTCTTAGTTAGATTATATATGGAAGCAAATCAGATAGATCCTTGCCTTGCAGCTCCTTGTTTTTATATATGTGCTATTTAATTCTCCTGTAATAAATCAGTTGATAATTAGGGTAAATCCAATTGCAGAATATAAGTTCCAATGATGACGAATAGTAAAGCCATGAGTTTCATAGAAACAGGCTGGTTGTAAAAGCTTTTCCAGTTGAAACATCTTTTATCTTACACCTCTTTCCTCTCATCTTCCCATCATATACAGCACCATTAAAAACCTGTCTTGAATATCTTTATTATAATAGATGCCTTTTCTTATGATGTGTGTGCAAGGACTTCCTAAAAATTATGATCAAATATCATAATATAGAGGAATTTTGAAATAGTTATATTTGAAAAGAAAAAGGGTAGTCATATAATTTTAAAGCACTTATTAATTGAGTAAATCAAGGAACTTTATTGTGTTTTTAAAAATTTAGGTTTACAAGACAATGTTTAGAAAATTCATGAGATCCTTTAAACTTTTTGAGACTGTAAGGTAAGAGTAGCTTATTTTAATATTTTGAAAATAATCATATTTTCATATGAGGGATTAACATATGAAGAATTTTGTTCTTGTTTTCAGTTTGTTGGGATTTTTTTGGTTAGTTGGTTAAGAGCTTTTTTTTTCTTTTTCTTTCTGGAAATATGATAAATGTTTTCCATTTCAAAAAATACTTAGTTTCAAATGTAACATATTAGTAAGTAATATATTAGAGAGGTTTGCAGAGGCAGCAAGTATATAAAAAATGGATCATTTAGGAAACTCATAGCAGTTGGAGGGATGATAACATGTCTTTGAATCATATTGTTGTCACATTACATTTAGACTTTTAAATAACTTTAGAGATAAGTAAGATTTAAAAATATGTATATAATATTTTCCTGGAGCCAGAGGTGCCTGAGAAATCAGGGTTAAATTTACATTATATAATTATTTTTAAGTGCCCTTGGAACTGAAAAAAAATAATGCAATAATTTTTCACAGGCAAATATTACTTTGTTACATGGAAAAAAGATATATAGAAAAAGGATATATAGACTCCCAGATTTGAGAACAGCATAAGATCTACAATAAAATATTGAGTAAAAAATTTGCTAGTGGTACAAATTCAGTCCAGTAACATCTAAATTCTACAGCTTTGTTATAGTTATGCTTGTTTTTTTTTTAATTAAGAATTTTATATATAAAATCTTAGTACTTATTTTATCAATTTTAATCAGCAGTGTGAAAATCATCCTGCTGATTTCTACTTTATTATTTGTCATTTGAATTGTCTTTGTTTAAAACTGAAGTAGAGATAAGTGTTTCTGTCTATTACATAACAACACAGAACCTGATCATCGTACAAATATGTATGAATTATTCTCTGTAGCAATCTGCCTTCCTCTGTTCACAATGGAAGACCAAATAATTATTTAATCCCTTTTATGGGTGCTAGATAGCCCACATCAATCTTATTCCTTGTTCCTTTTAAAAAAGTCAAAATTATACACATATGCATATAGATTTTACATCTACAAAAGAAAATCCAAAAGTTTCAGAAGTCTTTGATTGATATTCCCTTATTCATAGAATCAGTTCACAATGGAAGAGCATTTGTGAAATCCATCTTCATACTCAAAGTGTGATCAGCTCTGAATTCAGATTGAGCCCTGATCTACACTGTGTTCAACTGGATCTTGAAAAATGCCTTAGGACAGATTCCAGAACCTCTCTGGGATACTTGCTCTAGTGTTGATATCTTCAGTTATGTTATTTTTCCTTTAATGTAGTCAGAACTTCCTCTGTCTTACTAAATTACCACCACTTCCTGCCCTCCCACAGTGCATTTCAGTGAAAAGCCTCACACTTCTCAGTAACCTTAAGATCTCCAGTAAATTAACTTATGTTTCTAGTAGTAGCACTTCAATTCACTTAGTTATTTATTACTTGCAAGCAAAGGTTTTGTTCTGAAGTTCAGGAGGGGAAAAAGTACTCGGTTTATGGACTAAACCATCCTTGACTTCTTCAAATGACTTGCTGATTTTCGGTAATGTGTATTGAAGCTGGGACGAGAGGTTTTCTTTCCTGTCTATTCCTAGCTCCTTGTGGATTGTTGAAGTATCATCTGTAGCCTATTAAGCAGCAGGTGGTCAATAGGTTATGCACTGAAACATGTCATCAGGTTGCTACAGTGCAGACTATTCTTGATCATCAGAGACAACACAGATTCAGAGTTGCTTGTCAAAAACCCACACACAGTTAGTGAACCATGCTTCCATTTTCATGGCCTTCATTGCGTTAGTACCAGGTAATGGGTTGCAGAAAATTGCAGTCAGGTTATTTGTTTAGCCAAACCTGATCCTCATTCAATATAGTTCATGTTGGTTTACCAGTAATGTCAGATGGACTCTGTCTGAAACGTGCTTATTATATCAGCATTCATTGGGGTCATTTTGTCTAACTACATTTTGCTTTTCCTGCTTTTTGTTTTGTTTTGTTGGGTTTTTTGTTTGTTGGTTTGGTTTTTTTGTTGTTGTTTATAGGGTTTTTTATATTTTTAAAATTATTAATAAACTTTCACCTTCTCATATGAAGCAGACATGAGTATGAATGCAGTAGTGATGATAAATTATTGTAATCTGATGTAATATGCAATAAAGAAAATAAAATTTCTAATCTTCATGTATTATTCTAGTTCTCCTATTAAGCCCATTAAACTAAATATTATTGTAATTTAAGAGTTCTAGAAAAAACATTTCATTATAGATTCTACACATTGCTAACTAGTTACGATGACAAAGGTAGCCTTTGGTCTAACAGTTTTTCCTCTTTATAGAAACAAAAAGGAAGGTGAGTAATTTCTTCTTTAGTTAAATCATAACTCTTCTTAATTTTCCAATCTAGAGCCATCAGAAGTTACTTTGAAATGTTGTCCAGGGTGTCTGGATGATGCCCTCAGGTGTGTGGTGCAATTTTTGGGACTGTCCTGTGCAAAGCCAATAGTTGAGCTCCATGGTCTTTGTGGGTTCTTTCTAACACAGGATATTCTCAATTCTTTGGCTTTTTGGTTGAAGATTTTCAGCTCACATACATGAGAAGACAAGCCTTTCAGGACCATGTAATGTTGACACACATTTTATCTGGTTAAAGTCACTGTGTTGCCCTTTTTATATAATAAGTTAGTATGTTAATAAAAATTCAGCTATCTCCTGTTTCGTCTTTTTGATTAATTGGTAGTTAAAAGGCTTGAAATTAGGTGTGGCAGATGCAAAATAAGTTCTTATCATTAAATTGAGAAAGAAAATTAACTGCCAAGATTTTTGTGCTTACAGATAAAAAGAAGTAGAATATTCTTGTGAAAGAAGAGATAGAGGCCTCATATGAACATTTGTAATTGTAGAGCAAGGAACATCTCTTGCTTGAAGGCTATTTTGTTAACCCAGTAGGCATTTCTAGAATTATTTTATGATAAATTGTTATATCTAGCAACCACTGCTAAGATTTTTCAAAGATATGTAGTTGTTTATCTCCTTTCTTTAAGTACTCATCTATCATTTAAGTGTCACTGATAGCCCCAAAACAACTCAGCTGAATCTAATCTTTCAAGCATTTACACTCTTACTGGTGGATATATACAAAGTCATTATACTATTGCTGCTTTCCTATACCCTTAATCTCTGGTGTTAGACAAAATCCCAAAACTGTAAAGCAGGATTCTCAGAAAAAGTGTTTTCCTTTCCTTTATTTTCCCTGATTCATTTAGCTTGCTTTAAGATCTTCTAAGCCATCTGTATGAGTTTCTCTTATGCCAGCATAGATCAGTGACAAAAGGATGTAGCTGTAAAGACAAACTGGGATTCAAGTATTTTCATTTTTTTGCAGAGCCTTGAAATTCTGACTCCCACAATCCCTGGGAGTGCCTAAACCATCAAGTGTTAGTAAATTACTGTCTTGGGTAAAATGAATAAAAAACTGCTGGACTGGGATACAAGATTCCCCATCTTCAACTGCTGTAATCACAGGCAATTTGTAGTTTCTCTTCCCGGGACTGGGTCAGTAATATGTGCTCAACAATGATGTGAGATGAGGTAAAGCAAATTTCCAGAGAACAAGGTTCTGCTCACCCAGCTGAGAGTCTAGCACTAGGATGTGGGTTTCTGCTTTCTTACTTGTCTTTTACTTGTACTTCAAAGTGTTTGTATTTTTACCATAGAACAACAGCACCCAGTATACTATCCTTTGAAGTTTCCACAGATTAGCTTGTAACTTCATGGTTAACACAACTGTCTGTGGTTGTGACAGATCTTTAAGAAAGTAAAATATTAAATACTTGTGGGTAGGCTTTTATTTTTGTTAAGAAGGTCAATGGAAATTTTCCTTTTAATATGTTTCCTTTAATCTATTAATATTATAATTCCTGAAAAAATACTTTCTTTACACCACTTATAGAAGGATTTCCTTATCATAGAATCATAGAATGGTTTTGCTTGGAAGGGATTTTAGAGGTCATCTAGAAAATCCTCCTTATGAAAGGATTTCCATCATAAACAGCTGGAAAATTTGCCCTACAAAGAGTTTGGTTGCTAAATAGATGCCCATTTTTTTTCTAACTTTACAGTCTGTGGAATAAACCATGTTTGTATTTGCTGATATCAGGTCTGAATGAAACACCTCATGCCCTGAGTTTTCTTTAAAAAAAAGAAAAAAAAAAAGAAAAAAAAGGGGTGTCATATTTGGAATTTGAATAAATTTGGAGTTTGGAATAAGAATAAAAGAACATAAGTTTCATCTGAGAAGAGAAAATATGAAAGGGATGAGGAGAGCAGGCATCTTTGGTTTTTGTATTTCTACATGTGGTATAAACCAGAAGTAATCATAATACTTCTGTGCTATTATTCTTTAGTTTTTATTTTGTATCTCTACTTTTGATTTTAGTTTTCTAGAAAAAAAATTTCTAAAAATAAACTTTTATGTGTTAATGAAATTACGCTTTTTTTCTATAGTGACATATAAAGTGTAATTTACAAATTCAGCATTGGATTTCTTATTTTACAGATAGGACAGATGTTCAGCTTCTCATCAGGCTTAGTAATATAACTCTTTTCAGTTAAAGAAATCTCTTTTAGCTATTTTTTTTGAAGAACATGTTGTTAACGAAAGTTCCAGCAGATCTGAGTATATTTTTGATAGCTGAAGTGTTCGTCATATAAAAACAATACTTTTGTGTTTGCTCTTAAAGGAGGAAAAAAATGCATTAAATGAATGTCTATTTGAAGATTACCCTTCTGTATTATTTTCCAAGTAAGATAGAGTTCTGGAATGGGAACTGATCTTGTCCTTTTAAGTAGTAGAAATTGGCTAAACAAATAATCAGTGTACACACTGAAATTATTAATGTTGAATGCACTTTAAAATGTAAAATAAAGCTCTAAGTTGTGTAAGTATTAATGCTAAACTCTGAATTATAACTTGCTGACTTCAAGCAAAGTAGAGATTACCACTGTTGGTATAAAAAAAAATTAATAAATCTGCCAGTCAGGAAGATGAACATAGGAGATCCCAATCAAGTCAAAATAGCATTCTCTTGTTAACCATTGCTCTTCTAGCACCCAGAAAAACCTCAGTCCTTATGAGCTTCTCTTTATTAATTGCACTGCATTATCTGGCCATCTGCTCTATCTTCCAGTAGAGCAGCATTCCTTTGGTGGTCATTATTAACAGATTTCATGCTTTGTAGTTTATTTGTGCTGCCTGCTGTCGTCTACAAATCTTTCTTTCTCAAAAGAAAAGGGGAGGAAACAAAAATGGGTGGAAATCCCAACAATCAATTGAAGACTGAAGGAAGATTAGCCCGTATGACTAAATGTTGCCAAGTGAGTTATCGAAAAACTATTCTTTTTCTATTGCTTTATGATCAATATTTTGAAACTATTTATCATAGCAAAAAGACTGCCTTCAGTTCATACCCAGTGACAGAAAAAACCAGTAAGTTAAAGAAAATTGTATGTCTTGTTTACTTACTCTTTCTCCAGCAACTATTCCCAAGGAATCTTCATAATATGTATATTCCACAAGTGCTTTGCTATTTCTGGATGAGCATCATGCACTTAATTTTTCAGCTCTGCTGGGTGTTTTCTGGACACCAGTAAATTAGTGTGTGTGTATATGCAATTCCTCTTTGAAAGTTTTTTCTCTCATGGGGAGCTCAGTGCACTGGAATCCCAAAGGATGAAACTAAGCTGAGTATATGAACAGTCCATACCAGTCTTCAGTGCAATTACTTAGACTGCTGTGAAAGTTAAGTGTGAAGGAATTTGCCTTTTTACTTTTAGGCACTGTTACATGTTCCTCTAAACCACAACTAAAGTAGAAACATTATCATCAGAACAGATCCCTGGCTTTTGTATTTGTTACTTCACTGCCAGTTTCTTGATTTTGGGAAAAAAATTATGTCAGTAAATGGCCATGAGTATGTGAAACATTAACTCACATCGTGTCTGTAGTAGTTTCCTTTTAGCTCAAAGTGGGTTAAGAAACTTGGATGTGGTATGTGCAGAAAAAGAATCCTTCATGGCATTCATACAGCTGTGCTGTAGTTTCAACAGACAGTGGTTTGTACTTGCCAGCTGGATAGCTAGCAGACAGATTTTGGGGGCAGACCACCCAGCATGGTTAAGTAGATGGAGGAAACAGAATAATTTACTAATCCTTTTTCACATCTCAGCTGTTTTGTTCTCATCCTTTGGGGGCGTAAAAAAAAAAAAACTGAAAAAGAATGTATTACAGATTAATTATTTTCAAATTGTGTACATTAAAGTTTGGATAAACTAACCATGATACCTCAGCACCTCCTAATGTTTCTGCAGCACCTTGAGATGTACATTCAGAATTTATGCTGTGCATGACAAACACAGATGAAATATTTATTTCGTCTTTATCCGACTTGGCAACATAATTTCTCTTCTGATTCACTAATATATCAGACTCTTCCCTGATAAAATGCATTTATAGTGCTAGTCCTCAAGACATTACTAGTATAAAGAAAAAAAAAACTAGGTCATTTAATTTGATCTGATTATGTTAGTTATTAAGCTGATTTAATTTACTACTATAAATTGTTTTGAAGGAGGAGATGGGCTTGGATTAGCCGTCAGATAAATGACATGCAAATCTATCTCACTGAATTTGCCAAGTTCTTTCTTCATGCTAAAGTTATTATGAAATGCCAAAGTAATGATATTTAGGAGCAAGTCTGCACTTGCATGTGGGAAGGGGACATCTCAGATTATGATTCCTGTCCCCATGTCTATTTTTACTGTGTATCCCACAGTTGTTGGTTAAAATACTAAGATAACATGGAACAAGATCCCCCTTTATTTCTATTTTTGCCTTTATGATAGTCAGATGTTTTAATGACTCATATGGAACAATGTTTTGTGTGTTTGCTCCTTCTCTTGCCCAAATAGATTGACCTCCTATAAGCAATGTCCAAACTTAGCAAGAGACAAATGTTCAAGAAGTAGACTAGACATAGAGTTTGTGTGTCAACACTGGGGAATGCAGACATGGTGTTAAAAAGTCTCTGACTAAGAACTGAATCTTTCTCACACATATTGGAGTGAATGCTTCCCTTCTCCTGATTTCCAGAAACTGATAAGGTGCAGCTAGACACTTAGCTCATACATACCTAGCCCTGTCAAAACCAATGAGTTCTGCGTGTGCCTGGAGGTGTGTTTTAAAACTTTCGGGCTAAAACACAAAGTGCCTCAAAAGACCAAATCAGTTTTTGCTCTCACAGTTCTGGACATTGGGTATATCTATGTATGAATCCTACTTTGTGCAAAAGCATTCTTCAAACTGCTAAATGTCATGACCTAAGAAGCTTTACTATTGCAGAGCAGAGTTATAGCATGAGGACTGAATTCCTTTTATGTGAAGCTAGACAAAATATGCTTTGCAGGAAGAAGCATAACATTTCCTAACTGGTAGTAGGTATTTAATTCATAGGACCAACATACCTGGAAATAGAATTCCAGGTGTCATTGTAGAGTTCAATTCTGTTATGATTTTTTCTTTTGCATGGCAATGTGTAAAAATTGTGGCTGTACTTGGTTTGATACTGGTCTGGTCCACAATTTCACAACTTTTATTTCTGTGGGTTTCTTTACATGCCTTTTGATTAAATATTTAGTTAATAAAAGTCTTCATGTTTTTAGCATCATATGAATATCATCTGACTTGGATGACTGACTAATTTACTTACACATGTTCAGTATTTTTAAGCCATGTCTAGAAAATAGAGCAATACATGAAGTGACATTTTGCTGTTATGGTTCCAGTCAATTTAGTGCACATAAATAAATGCAGATTTTGCATGTAATTTATTAGTCATATATAGAATTAAGGGATCCTATTTCTTTTATGATGGGATGGTTTTATATATTTAGCTGCAAATCATAGTGGGGTTTTGTTTCATGGCATACATTTCTTTTGGTAATATGTATTTTCCAACATTTTTCTTTCCACATAATATTCCTTTCTGAGTATTTTTTCTTTCTTTTACATTTTCATGCTGAATCTTATTTTCAGTTTTCTGTCCTTTTGACTAGTTGTTTCCTAATCCCTATGATTTTTCCCCAAGTTTCTCTAAAAGAGATTAACCATATCTAGCTGTTTAAAATAAATAGATAGATCTAATCCAATCAACTGGCAATTTGTCTAAAAATATTATAACTAAGAATAGTTTTAAAATGAAAAATCATAATCCCTCTGTATCTGTGTAAGAAAATTGAACATGGGGGTTTTTTTGAGATTTTTAAAAAATGTTAAGAAAACTGCATCTTCTTGTTTAGACAAAGATAGGATTCTGAACACAGATTAGTGAATTCAATCAAAAAACTTAGATTTTGTATTTTGACTGCATAGTCAAGTCTATACTGTATGTGTCTGTCTGCTACCTGCTTTTATTTTGGGAATAAAAATATTACTTAAAAATGTAGCTAAACCAGAAGCGAAATGTAACCAATATCTATTTAACACTATAATAGTTCTTCCTAATGCAGATTTAAGAGATTACTGTAAATGTTGACAATTAGAGGGTAACTTCCTACAATTGCAGCAAACAACAAATACCTGAGTTTCAGTAGAATAACTTTATCAACCCTTTCCTTGTCTAGTAAAGAATTCCTTGAGGTGAACACCAAAGGGTCTAATTTACATTCTTGGTTTTTAATACTGCATGAATTTGACAGTAGGACTGATCACAGATTAACAAAATTATGTCAAATCAAAGGGCTGAAATGTTAAGAAACACCTATATTTTGCCTTTGAGCAGCACATGGTAACTCAGTGAGTAGACTCACTCTGAATAAAAAAGTGACTAGGAGCTTAGTCACTCTCCTTCCTGAAAGGAAAGAATCAGGCAATAATGGACAATTACATGTTAACTTTTCATTCAGCTTCCTTGATCTTTTGCTTTTCATTTAGATCAAGATATTTTGCATATTCTATTACCTGTGATCTGTAGTTCTTCATTAGAAAAGAGAACAGCTGCCAGTCACATACCAAGAGTTGACTCCACATCTGCCCACCCTTCAAGTACACTCTGGCAGCAGGTAAAAGAGGTAAAAGTATTCTTATGAACAATAAGGATATTTAAATCCATTGATGCAAGAGTTTTTGCTCAACTATGAAGAGACGTGAATATGTTGTAAAAAGAGCCAGTAACATATGCTGGCTTAATGAATTGTCAGCAGTATTTAAATGATGAAACCTTTTTCCTCTTTTATAACAAATTAACTGAAGAAAGATACATGGAATAAATAAAGGAAGAAACGACAAACAATGAGATGTTTTTGCAAGATTAAAAAAGGGGCATATCACCATTTTATCTGACTGTAGAGTATGATATGCCTGCTTCTGACCAGATCATAAGAGCAACAAAGTCATAGTGGCATGAATTTGTAAGGGAAGAACCAATATATAGTTAAACACAGTCTTGGACTTGGGCTTCTAGTCTCTGTATTATGAAAGGTGAAAAATAAGGCCTAGAACTTTGCTATGAATCTTATATTTTACATTTTGTTTGTTCTGGTGCCTTCGTGCTACAAGCTTGTACTTGGAATATTCATTGAATAAAACTACACATAAATATGAGAATGTTTTTATGACCAAGTGTCAATATGTTTTGGGTGTAGTTTTAGCTTAGCTTCAGTAAAAGAGTGAGCTTTGAATGTAGGCAGCACTGTGAGTCACTTGTGAACCCGCAGATTGTAGATGCCACCAATCTGTGAACAGTGCAGCAAAGCCAGATGGAAACAAAATATTTGACTGGTCATTTTTAAACTCTACCACATGACAAAATACACAGATGACTGTAGTAAACTCATGAGTGTTCCAAGTTTCAATATTGGAAAAGGAATTGATGAAATTGAAAACAATATGAGTTTGCTGATCTGAATTCCAGCTAGGGATCTAATAGTAGCAAAGGCTCACCTTCATAAGTCAAACCACAGTCTTTGTCAGTCTTTGAAACATTTGTACAATCTACACATGAAGAGCAGTAAGTAGAGATGCTGTACTTTAGCAGCTGAATTATGAAACCACCGTGTATGCCTTTGCACTATTATGTCTCTTGATATGAATTGCATGATGTTATGGTGTATGTTAGGTTATTTCCATCACGTAAGATGGTTGTGAAACTGTCTTGAACTCTCATGGAAGTATTATAACATGAAAATATTTTCCAGTTCATCCCCCAGGCTGTATTGGCACCACGGGGGCTGCCCAGACCCAGGTGCAGCATCTTGCACCTGATCTTCTTAAACCTCATGAGATTCCCAGGAACCCACTTCTCAAGCTTGTCCAGGTCTGTCTGGTTGGCATCCCATCACTCAGATGTGGCAACCGCACCATTCAACTTGGTGTCACCTGCAAATCTGCTGAAGGTGCACTAATTTCTCTCATGTGTGTGATTAACAAAGGTATTAAATAACATTTGTCCCAATATGGACCCCTGGAGGACACCACTTGTCATCGATGTCTGTCAGCACTTTTAGCCACTGACCACTGCCCTCTGAATGTGACCATCCAACAAATTCCTCATCCATTTAAGTCTACCATTGAATCCATCTCCCTGCAATTCAGAGAGAAGGTTATTGTGAGGCAACAATGTCAAAGACTACAGAAGTCCACATCTATGGCTCTTCCTTTGTCCACAAATGTAGTCACTTCATCATAGAAGGCCACTAGTATGGTTGGGAAGGATTTGGTGAAGTTGTGCTGGCTGTCTCAAATTGCCTCTCTGTCCTCCATGTGCCTTAGTACAGTTTGGTAGGAGTGTCTGTTCCATGATATTCCCAAGAATAGAGGTGAGGCAGGCAGGTGGGCAGATCCCTGAGTCCTGCTTTCTGTCCTTTTTAAAGATGGATACAATGTTTCCTTTTCCCCAGTCACCTGAGACTTCAGCTGACTTTCATGACTTTTCAAATATCACAAGTGTGACTTAGCAACTACATCAGCCAATTCCTTCAGGACTTTGAGATACATCTTATCCTGTCCCATAGACTCATGCATATTCGTGTTCCTCAGGTAGTCAGTGCACTCAATCTTTTCTTACAGTGGGAAGCATTTTGCTCCCCCTGTCCCATCCTGCTGTCAAGCCACTTGAGAGTTGTGGGAATGAAGACTGTCATTGACGACTGAGGCAAGAAAGCTGTTAACTACAGCTATAGATAGAAACTCTTTATTCTTAGTGTCCCTTGCTAGGTTCAGTTCCAGCTCTGCCTTGGCCTTCTCATCTCATCCCTATGCAAGCTGCTTCTCTGTTCTCTTCCCAGGTTACCTGTCCTTGTTCCCACTGTCTGTGCATTTGCTTATTTCCCTTTAATTTGACCAGCAGGTCCCTACTCAGCCATACTGGTCTCTTGCCTCCCTTGCCTGGTTTCTTGCTCCTGAGGGTTGCCAGCTCTTGCACTCTAAGGATTTACTTAAAGATTTGCCAGCTTTATTTCACTCTCTTGTTCCTGAGGGTGGTCTCCCAGGGTATCCTGCTGACTATCTCCTTAAAAGCTGGGAAATTTCCTTTCATAAATTCCAGGGGCCTAACTTTATTCTGCCACACCCATATCACTCAAGACTGCAAACCCAATCAGTGCATGATCAGTGCATTCCAGCCTGCCTCTCATCTTGACATCTCCATTTAGCTTGTTTAATTGTGCCATTAGACCCAGTATCGCCTCTCCTCTGGTAGGGCTGTCCGTTACCTGGCTCAAGAAGTTGTCCTCCATGCACTGCAGGAGTGTCCTGGACTGCCTGCAGCTCGCTGTGCTGCTTTGCCAGCAGATGTTGCAGTGGTGTCCGAGCAGGAAAAGAGCCTGTGAGTGCTATTCCTCCTGTGGTGGGAGAAAAAAGGCTTCATCAATAAGCTTCCCTGCATCAGGTGGTCTGTACTAGACATCAGCCATTAGGTTCTCTTTGTTACCTTACTCTCTGATTTTTACCCACAGGCATTTGTCCTGCTCATGGCTCTTCTTCAGAGAAAGCTCTTCACTCTCAGTCCAGCTCTTATCGTAGAGGACAATCTCTTCATCCACCTCTGTCTCTTCTGAACAGGCTGTAGCCGTCGGTAGTGGCACTCCAGAAATGGGATTTGTCCCACCAAATCTCAAATTCAACCCCATTAATCTTAGTCCAAAAGATACAAAATGATGCAAAATACTGCTGATTATTTTCATCTCCCATTCTTTTTTTCCCAGTGGCCATTTCCATAGAATTGGGATAAAGTTCATTAAGTAAAAATGCAAAAAAAACCCAATTGTGTGTTCCAGGTATTTTAAAATAATACAAGACCGGTTTCATTTCATAAGCAAATGGTAATGGTGTGAAAAAAGTGCTGAGCTTTTTGAGAAGAAAGAGCTTTTATTTTTATACACAGTCTTCTTAAAAATATAATGCTGAAGAAGTTTTACCTATATTTCCTATATTTTGGTTTCATTTTTAATCTAGATTGCATGATTTGTAATATTAGTAGTTTGTCTTTTTTCTTTCCAAAGTATTCATTAATGTATACACTGGACAACAAAACAGATCTCAAATAACTGTTTTTGGAAAAATTGAACCCCATAGATATTGCTAAAGATAAACCTAGTTTTATTTCTAGGATTGAGAGTAAAAAGGTGTAATAGACCTCAGTCACACAGCTACTGAAATCTTCTACTTGTTTAGAAAATATTTTTCTCATTCTTCATACAGAAAAACTAATAGGTTAGTAATTTTTATGCTATATGTTTATCATTTACTTCTTTTTATTGCACTTGACAAACTTCACAACCTGCAGTAGTTTAATGTGACTATTTTGATTTTATTAGGCCAAGCATATTTATAAAGTAGCAGTAATCAGTATGCATTCTATGTGGAACTGTGACAAATTGACATTTTGAAATATGCAATTTCATATCCAAAAGTGTTACTGGGTATTCTTTAGCCAGAATAAGTTCCTGAAACCAATTACTGTGACTTCATTTATCAAATATAGCATAGTTTCATTTGTCTGTAGATATACAACATTTCAGAGTTGCACTATATTGCTAATGTAATGAAACTGTTCCTTCTTGTGATTTAAAATAATCATAGATGTTTTCCATGTTAAGGAAGCTTCTGAGAGCTGTTACACATACCAAATATTATTAAGACAATGGAAGTCAAAAACCCCAATACGTAATGTAAATGTGGTCTGGCACACAGTTATTTTTTTCAATTTTTTTCTTACAAGCAAAGTTAAATGTTGTATAATAGGGTAGATTTAAGAAGTCATGGTAAAGTTGTAAATATAAAAAGATTTATATGTTTAATAATAGGTATGATTCATAAAACAGAAAAGTAATCACATTCTTATTTCGTAGTGAAACAGATAATTTTATTTTTTTTCAGATAGCTCTTCTATGAAGTCCTTGAGTTACATAAAAAAGGACAATGTAGAAGTTTGCCAAAGCAGTCATAGTCTGTCATAGAATGTCTTTAGTTGGAGGGTGCCCATAAGGATCACTGAATTCCAGTCCCTAACAATAAACCCTGTGACTAAGGCCTGTCCAGATGCCTCCGTGACCTCTGACAGGCTCAGTGCCACAACCTCTTCTTTGGGCAGTCTGTTCCAGTGCCCACCCACTCTGTGTGAAGGACCTGTTACCAACCTGAACTTACGCGTGATGCAGCTTCAGTCCATTTCCTCCTGTAATGATGCTGTTCACTGAGAGACCAGTATCATCTTCTCTACCCCTCTTGAGGAGGTTTAAGACTGTGATGAGGTCACCCCTCAGCATTTCCTTTAGACAAATTTGATCAGATTTTGTGAAATAGTGTTTTCACATCTGCAAAGCTCCCACAATTTAATTATTACCTCTTTGTCGTACAGATATTGCCCCCAAATCTAGTAATTTTTAAAGATTCTGTGAAGAATTTGATGCATCCTTTCTATTTTGGTATTCAGAAATATGAAGAGCAGAGACCTGTGTGTCACCCAAAGCCCATATACCTCCCTATTGCGTGGATTATTGCATTGAAGATTACTTGTTGATTTAAAAGAAAAAAAAAAGTTATTTCTCAAAGAACAAGGTTGACTAAAGGACTTGAACTCAATTTTTATGATTTACCACTCAGCATATAGAACTTACTACACTGTAGCACACACACTTAAGTGAAATCTAATTTTTATATTTTCAAATAGGTTTTGTGTGATACTTTTCCTGTTTAATTGTTTTTGTTTTGTTGGGTTTGGGATTTTTGTTTGTTTGTTTGTTGTTTTTTTATTTTGCTTGCTTTTAGGTTTTTTCTTACCTTTTAACCTGTTTAAGACTTTTGTGGGATGTTTTTATAACTCTTAGGCATTCCCAAATACTTATTTATTTAGTGAGGGTTCTGAGAGGTAAAAAACCTGTGAAGTCAAGCTGAGCTCCCAAATCAGCAAAAGATGGGCTGCCCCCAGATCAATAGCCCTTAAAACAAGAAACGCTTTAATATATTTTTTTTATATGAATAAAATTATAAAGCTGCAGGTCACAAAATGCTTTAAGGAACACCAAATTGCTTTAAAGAAGTTAGTCATTTTAAAAGAGCTTCCTATAGACAAAATTGAAGAATTGCTAATAGATGCTTTTAATAAAAAAACCCAAAGTTTTTTAATAAATCAAAGTCTGTGCACACCACTGTACAATTAAAATAAAAGCATAAAAAGCAGTGAAGTTTTTTGAACTATATAACAGATCACTTCTGACACTCCATATATAAAGACTGTCACTTTTCTAACTGTTCAGGTCTAACTCTTTAAAACACTCTAGTCAGAATTAAGTTGAAACAAAGTTCAGATAGAAAAGGAAACCTAATATTTTCCATATGCACTGTCATATTCCATCCCTTTTCTAATATTCATGTTCCATTAACATGTAGTATTGGATGAATCTAGGCTTGAAGATACAAAAGATAAAAAACAAACTAAAGTATTTCTCACTTGTTTTGATATTTGGTATCCATGCAGTATTTGCTCAGCTGAAGCCATTTTGTTTTATGACAAGACAGTAAAAATTCTGAGGCAAATAATCAAAATCTTGATTTCTTATAATATTGGATATAGAACTGCCACAGAATTCTACTACGTTGACAAGATTGAGATTTGCAACACTAAAAACTAGTACAGCTTTGATCATTTCAATGCTAGAACTTAGTGTTGGAAAATCCTATCCTCGGCGTTGAGTTAAAGAAATCAAATGAAACTGGGAATGGAAGACCTCAGTTTACCTGCAGGCTATCTACAGCAATGGTAGTGTTAATGCATGTTTTTCTGTGTTACCCCTTAAACTAGCTCAGCCAAATCATTGTCTTTCCTAGAAAAAGTTTTGCAGAAAGATAAATGTGTCTTGTGAAATAAATCATTGTTCTTTTTGTCTTTGTACAATAAAATTATATTAGATGGTTCTTATTATTTTCCTGTTTTAAATAACATAAAACACTTTGAGTCAACTGATAAATTCTGATTAATCTGAAACATATTTTGCAATATTTCATGGCACAGTTTTTTGAATGGCTTTCCATACCTATATTTCATAAAATTCTGTATTATTTGGTCAAAGATGACACAGAAAAATCAAGAACTTGCATTTAAAAGATGGCTGACATTTTTTATGTTAGAAATACCAAACTATAAATTCTTCATATTTCTCAAATGCCGAAAGCCACAGATAACTGGCAGTAAACAACAAATTCGTAGCCATCTAATGGGTTAGCTTATTTTTCTCCATGGTTAGGAACTTTAATTTTTCAGAATGTTTAATTAGAAATGGGCCCATTTCTGATTTGCAGGATAAGCATTACCTATAGCTGTAAGACCTACCACCTGTAGTGTGCCTGCAGCAGTGCATGTTGTCTGTTTTATATACAAATATTGAACGTCTGTAGTGTGTCTACAAGTTTCTGTAATACCTGTAAGTGTATGTGCTAACTAACCTTTCACAGGTGCTGCAACCAGCCTTACCAACTCTTCAGATTTTATCATGAATCTCACAATATATGGTGTGTGTGCATTTCTTTTGATTTAATTTGAATTTTCAGTCCAGTCTCATAATTATCGATAGAGAACATATATACTTGTTCTAATTCCTTTTGATTCTGTCTTCCATTACTTTCATTTGGGCTGGCCATCAAATAAGTGATATTCTGCTATGCTTTCTGCATTAGAACTGAGGTTGCCCTGCCCCTGCCCCAACATGATGGTCATATTCTGTTGTTCTCAGACCCACCTTTATTTAGAACATTAAATATTCAGGGAAAAAGACTGGAAACTTTCACACTGAAGGTGAGTACTCTAGATATTTGAGTAAAGAAAGTTACCCTTTTGCTCTACAAACCTACAGAATAGTTTGTCCCTATAAAGAACTATAGAAAGGCAGAGACATTATTTTAGTAAAGCTCTCTCCTACTCCTGTGAGTGCTGGACCATTAAGCAAAGATCATCTGGCCTTCCCTTCAAAAAGGGCTTTCCCCACTGAGCACCTAAGGTGTCCAAGCCGGAACTGCTCCAATGAGCTCTCCTGTGAAGACAGGCTGAGAGAGTTAGGATTGTTCAAACTGGAGGAAAGAAGGCTTCAAGTAGACCTTTTCAGTACATAAAGGGGGATTTTTACAAAAGCAGGTAGTGATGGGACAAGGGGGAATGGCTTTAAACTGAGAGAGAAGATTTTGATTAGCTATTAGGGAGAAATACAATGAGGGTTGTGAGGTAGTGGAAGAGGTTGCCCAGAGAAACAGTGGATGCCCCATCCCTGGAAGTATTCAAGGCCAGGCAGGATGGGGCTTTGGGCACCCTGACCTAGTGAGAGATGTTTCTGTCTATGGTAGGACGATTGGAACTAAATGACCCTTCCAACTCAAACTATTCTATATAATTCAATGTGGACACCCTGAGTACATCTTGAATTTGAGTTAAACACCAGCAACCTTACTGACACTTGCTTCTGGCTTGCATGAGAAGGCAAGTGCCTTCTCAACTTTGTGTCCCCTTCAAATAACACTCATATTATTGACTCTGTACACACACTATGGGGTAACATAGCACTACTCTCATTTACAGAAGCAGATTAAGCTAACTCATATTCTGCGAGTCCTTGATGGCCTTTCAAAGGAAGAAATGATTTAAGAAAAGGAAGTTCTTTTACAACTGGCTGATTTTAAGAAGATGACCTCTGGTATATCCTGTAGGCTTCTTTAATGTCAAATGTAACTGAATCATACTGCAGTCTTGCTTAATAAGATTAATAAGAATTCTTTGGTCTCTCTCATTCTGGTTAGGGAACATATAATCTGTGAGAAAACTACCATATTGTCAGATTAGATGTAGATTAACCCCAGATTCATTAAACTTTAAATATTACAGAGTGAGTACATGAAAACAAGCTCTTCAAAAAATGTTTTCAGCTATTTTTTTTTGTGTATCACTAACTGAAAGCATATTCCTTAATTAATTTTAATACTTTTCTATGTAAATATTTAGCTGGGAACATAATATCATCAGTGAGTAATGGAAAATAGATCTTATTTAGACATTTAAGAAATTTATTTTTTTTCACCAATCTGGCAAGACAAGAGAAATAAAATAGAATTTTTAAACTACAAAGAAATTTGCATTTGTAATACACTGAAATATATTCTATGTATTTAAAAAAATAAGTGATGAGAAATGGCATGTGAATGCAAAATCTGGTTTATATCATGTAAGAAATTTATGTGAATCAGTAAAATATGTTAAAATGTTTGACTTTGAACTTTTTTGAGACTCAATCTTAATGACAAATAAAATGTATTTTGTATTTCTGGATAAAAATAACACCTAAATTTTATGATCCCTCTACCAAATTTTATTTTAGTCTTCTATGGATTTAAAACACTTGAAAACAAAAGTATGAGATCCCTTGACAGTAGTATAAGGAAGTTCACAGATATACTAATGAGATGTGACAATAAATGAATTATTCTGCAAGTGCCTGGGTTTTATTGCTGAAGTCATTTGTAGAGATCAAAGAAATGATTGTGAAATATGTCTTTTCTTCAGGGAGCAATGTGAGTCTCAGAAATATTGCAGCCCTTTTGCAGAATATATTTTCTTTTTTTTTTCTGTTGAAGAATATATAAAATCTCAAATTAGATGAGTATTATCATCATGTATTGGTATTATGATTACATGTGCAGTCACAAGAGGTGGTTGTAGTCACAGCTATGGCAGTCATGTTAAGAGCAGAGTGTTATTTGAATGTATTGAAGGTGGCTATTTTGACAAAAGTTTATTGTGGTTTTAATAGTTTGATACAACAAATAGTTTCATGACATACCATCTTTTCCCTGGATGTGTTTTCCCAGTGTTCTGAAATATGAGCTCATTGTAGATATAACAACAACAACAAAAAAATCAACAAATGAAATTTAAACAAACAAATAAACAAAAAAAAAAAATCCAAAACCCTATGTCAAAGAGAAAACTGAGGTGGTCCTAGCTCAACTTTTTAAATAAATCAAAAGCTGAGTTGTTTTGTTTTTTTTTTTTTTCCAGTTCTTTGCTATTTATTTGGATATTTTCGTAATACAAATATATGTCTTTCGAAGAAGGATAAGGATTTGCTTTTTTTTTCTGAAGTAATAAGGGTTTTTGTGTTTGTTTTAATATCTATCTGTGAGGAACTTTACAAACTATTTTAAAAAAAATTAAAATATTTGGAATTTCCTGAGTGTACATTCTTTTTAAACCAGCTGCTTTATGATGTTTGAGATTTTGAGGCTTAAAATGTACAAGAAAACATTTCTGAAAATGGATTTTATATTGACAAAGTAGTTGATACAGTAGGAGAGAGCCTTTTTGATATTTTGAGACCATAAGCAATTTCTTATTTAGAAAAATAACAGGAGGTAAAGAGAATAAAAAATGAAATGAAAGATGTTAAAAGAACAGTTACCCTCCTGTTCATTACTTATAAATTATAAATGCTAACCCATGGGATGTTTGCAGTTGCTGGCTATTACATGTGTCAATATTACAAAGGACATTATTATACAGATGATGGAGTGACGACATGTGACGAAGCTAAATATACTATTGTTAGTTAGGGACTTGAGAATAAAATATGATGATACAAAAGATACAATTAGATGTTAGCAGAAAAATTAGTGGCATGCACTTTTTGACATTTATGAATGAATATCCCTAAAAAGTTAAATTTGTAGAGGTCAGCATGGTGCCTGTACACTTAGGAAAATGCAATGCTGTTTATCTTCAAAAAGTTAACATCAGGGTATGTAATAAATACTGACTAAGTTAAAAGTTGGACAAAGAAAATTATTTAAACCAGAACAAAACCAAAAACTCTTTTGGCTGCTTAGGGCCTTGTGCTGTCTCTGACCCTGCTGATGAGGGATGAGTGAGCAGCTGTGAGGTACTTGGTTACCCACTGCGGTGACACAACAACAGACCTGTGTAAGATTTCAGACATACAACCAATTAAAGAAAAATAAGTGTCAAGCAATTGAATTATTTCTTTTATGGATGCTATTTAGAAGCGATATCCTAAGTGTTCCCACTAATGCAAAGCAAGGTCTTGCTTCATGCAACATATAGGAGACAACCCAGAGTGCTTTCACAAAAGTAAATGAATTATTGTGTTCAATTGCTTCTCTTGTGCTGTAAAAGTTGAAAAAATTCCAGGACTAAATGGGGGTCTTGATGCTCACTTTTAGTGGATCTGAAATTACCGGTGTTATTCTTGTTCCTTATAAACAGAAACTTAAAGTCAAGGATGATGGATAGGACCTCGGTTTTCAGTCCAGTGATATTTGATTTTAGCAAAGTGGATGTCAGGGATTTCAAAACAAGCTCTTCATTATTCACCAAAATACTTTCAAACTCTCAAAAGCCAAGTTAACTCTTTGACATTGGTTTAGTTTTCTTAAATAATGAAGTAAATATTTAACCTTTCCATTTTCCACATAATAACACAATGGCATCTGCTCTACACTATGAGGCCACAAAATAATTAATTTCTAATACATGGATCTGCATGACAGGTTTGCTTCTCTCTGCTGAAGTAAACAATTTTGAATAATGTTTATAGAGTAATCCCCTCCCACTAGTAACTTAGAAAGTCTTTTTTTGAATCTTAATTCAAGAAAGACTTTTCTTGTCATCACACATCGAAGATTTCTCTGTGTGTGTCTGTAGTTCTGTAGACATTAAAGTCATGAGGCAAATAAGATAAGGATAAGGAGAATTTCTCTCTTGGTCTCTTTTCTAGTTGCTGTCTTTATTAAGGCTGTGCATTGATTTCTTCCATTATTCTTGGTCTTTTGTAGGAGTCTAATTCATGGGCATTAGGGAGAGGGGGGTTGTGGACTTTCATTTCTGATTGAAAACACTGAAGATTCCTCCAATTAGGGAAGTAATGCAAGGTTTGAGGTTTCTTAGTTCTCTTAATATAGTGTTGTTGGAGCTTCTACTAATTTTCATACGATGATTTTAGAACACAAATATTTATCTAAAAAAATTTAAGACAACCTCACAATGTATTTATTTGTAAGGTTAATTCAGCATTGCTTGAATTATTTTCTTTCTTTTTGCAGTCAAAACAGCTTAATTTAGAGGAGGGAAAACAGTTCAATTACTCCATACTCGGGACATAAGTATCCGAGTTCTTAATTGCCAGAGAGAGCTAAAGTAATAAAATTAGTGATCCCTAAATGGACTGCTATAAACACTAGAGAAGTATTTATTTATTTCAGCATGAACACTTGCTAAAATAAAAGTGGTTTCATTTTTTCCAAAAGATTCTTCAGCATTTTCTTTCTGTATAACCAGTATTTCAAAGGGATACTGTGGGGTCTAGCTTTAAATTTGCTTAAGTAAAATGTATCTGTCAATATGAGATCAGGAAGACTGTATTTTTAATATACCACCTAAACTACCTGATTTTAGGTAAAACATTTTTTTTCTAAATATTGAAGTAATTGTCTTTTGAAGGACTGAGGTTTAGGCTAGGGGACATGAAGTGTAGCAATTTATTTTAAGGTTAGGGAAACGCAGCTCAGGCATTACACTGATGCTGTCTTGATTCGACATTAGATTTGGGAACATGTTTGTACCAAATAATAATCAGCTGCCAAGATAATTGTCACTATCAAAATCTAGGAGCATGCTAAATTCAGGCAAATCAAATAATGCACTTATTTATTTCACAGTGCAAAAGACACAAGGAGAAAGTTCAGTGTTTTTGAGGAAAAATGGAAGGTGCAGGTGTGAAGGAAGGATAGTTCCCCAATGTTGGAATTAACACTGCAGGCATCCTTTTGTCCTAGCACAGTTAGATGCAGAAAGATAGATCTTCTTGGCAAGATCTATTTTCTAAAATAACTTCATGCAGTGCACTGCACTTCCATAGACACCCTTTGAAGTTCTGGTTGTAGGTGTTAGGTAATGTACACTGAACATTTGCCAAATTAAGTGTTCATCAAGATGAACGGACAAAATAAAATCTGTGTTTTATCTGGACTGTAGTATATCCACAAAAAGTAAAATTACTTCCTCTGACTACTTTCAATCGCAAATAGAAAAAATATACAGAGATAGTTAGCTATCATAGAGTAGATAGGCTACAGGGCAGAACCTTTTCTGTACAAAGGAATGTTAGTGATATACAACTTGCTGGGGGAAAAAAATAAAAAATCCATAAATGACATCATGATGTGCATGATAGAGAGTGGTTTGGGGTTTTGTTTGTTTACTTGTTTTTAAGAGGGTTCTTGGCTTTTCTACTTTCTTCATAAACAATGATTCTTCTGTGGAAGTTACCTTTATGAAAGCAGACTCTGAAATGGATTTTATATGTTAATATATAATATATACTGAATAAATATTTTACTCCTAATGATAATTAGATAGTGGTAATTGAAAGAAAATTTAGGTTGTGATCACAGTTTCAAGACTATTTGGAAGGATTTATTCTTTTAAATGTAGTACATTGCTAGGTAAGATCCTAATGATATATTGACACATTCTGAACCATACAATTTGAGTTCTAATTGTAAAATAATTTTGATGGTATTGACTGAGGTGCAGCAAAAGTTTCTTTTGGAGAAAAATCACAAACAGAATGCTAGACAACACTGTACCTTCATTAAAGACATAAATGGCTTAGAGTAGTAAGGTTCATGCTTAATGAATTCCCAGAATTTCAGCACAGAACAATTGAAATGAGGTATTAATTTTTATCTACCAATGAAACATATTTATTAAGTATGTACAAGAGTTTTTTTTCCCTAGGAGTTGATATCAGCATAGTTTTCAAATTCTGTGTAGTAGTGTAACTGTAAAGATAGAGATGCCTTTTTTACATGGTCAGTCATGGGCCAAAAGACTCCATTATAATTCAGTTCTTTTCCCCCCAGATTGGACTTTTTATATCCTATTGTCTTCATATAATAGCTGTAGTCCCAAAAGGGTTAGGTAAATTGTATGTATGAGTGTAGTGTTATTATTTTAATGAATCAATTTTAAATAAAAGTAGCTATAAGAAGGTATTCAACAATATTGTTTTATATTAGTTTGCTAGATAACTACTTAGATGTAATGAGTAGTCTCAGTTTTGTGAGACTTATAAAATTCGTCCAAACTCCTATCAAAACTTACTACTAGAAAATAGTAGTTTTGTATTAAGTGAAAGTGGGAAGTCAATGAGAAGTGGAAAGAGAGTCAAGATGCTTCATACTGGATCAAATTCAAAAGTATTATGGGTTTTTGTAGTTCTTCAATAAATGTGGCCTCCAACCTCTTGTCATTTTTTTGCTTTCCGCCTCACCACTGGAAGTGGCAGTGTCCAAGGCAGGTTGGATGGGGCTTTGAGCAATGCCAGCTAGTGGAAAGTTTTCCTGTCCATGGAAGGGGGGCTGGAACTAAATGATCTCTAAGGTCCCAGTCAACCCACACCATTCTGTAATTCATTGGGTTATATTCTAACTTGGTTTCTCTGATTGCAGCAAATGTGCCCTTGGCCCAGTGAAAAATGCCTGTTGCTAGATAGGTATCGTATGAATTCTCATTTACTCAGATGGAGTACATTGAGCTGGATTATTGCAACAGAAATGCCACAAAGAAATCAAGCATACTGATAAAGAGGTCAGGAAGCATTCATTAATAAGGAGTGTTTGATTTATGTTTTTCTTTTTAACACAACAGAACACTACCTAGACATCTAGGACTTATGCAGTAAAAATATTTCTCTTCGGCTAGGAGGAATTATTTTCCTTCCTCTGTGTGTGAACCCATACTTGCTTGTAAACTAAGTACATCCAGAATAGGTTTGGGCTTCATTGCACGCTTAGAACATACTAGATTTAATAAGGTGGTTATAGCTTTATGAATATTTTTAGTGTAAAGCTTATGCATAAAACTGATATGTCTAGTCTCAGGGTAGAATCATAGAAGAGTTGCAGTTTTTGGTATTTTGGTATTGTATTTTTTCCTTATATGCCTTCTTACAAGAATAATTTTTTTATTATACAAACAAACCTACAATTCAGAACAGTGACATAATGCATACACAATTTGCCTTTAAGAAGAAAAGTTTCTGTTAAAAACAGGTTCAACAAGATGTACAAAACTGCACTGAGAGGGAAAGATGCTGTTCTTCTGGGGATATGACATGAATCATTCTGACTCAGTTTTCAGAAAGCACTATAGGAGCAGAGCATTGTAGAAGAGGCATCATATTTCAGTGAGAGACCTCTTAAGGCCTGTGAAGTTTCAAGACTGATACACGCTATCTTTAAAGCAGCCAGGTAATTGGAGGGTGATGTAAACATCTACAAAGACCTAGCCTGCCTGGGCAAACGCCCATTAACACCATGTGTGTTGTGTGGTTCCCAGGGTGTAGCACACCAACTTAAAAGCTTAGCAGTAAAATAATTAAACTACCACCTACAAGGAAGTGGATTATGAAAAAGAGATGGGATTTAACATCCCCATGAGAAACGTAAGAAAGTTGCTAAATCATCCAAGATATTTTAGCAAGCTGGCAGATGACTTGCCCAAAGGCAGGGGCTATTGCTGTGTAGTAGGCCTGGTGCAAGATAAAAGAACTTGCAAACATCTTGTCTGCAGGCAGAGTGAAAAGAAGGAGGTTCACTGAGCTGTTTAAACCAGGGCTTCAGTTGGCTATACGTTTTCTAGTTGATGTCTGTGTAAGCTGTCCCAGAAATAGTAAAGGATATCATCTCCTGAAGCGAGGTGTATAAAAAATTCATCTATTTTTACAATTCATGGTTTACTTTTATAAACTTTACATTTTTTCCTATGTTTGTGTTTTAGAATATTTCTTTCATTTAAGACAGATACATTTTTATTTATATGTTTCCACCTAATTTATATGTAGTTCTAGTTTATACCAGTGCAGTGCAAGACAGCATTACATCAACTCTGACTCAGTGTTGGGAGCACCTGTGAACATGTTCTGGCCATGGACAGGAGTACAAAGCAAGCAAAATTACTTTTTTTGTGGTGGAAAAAAGGAGGTGGAAGCATAACCATTACCTTTCAGATCTTGTATTTTGTATGTACAAAATTGCTTCAAATCCAGATGCTCAGAAATCAAGGGTAAAATTGAAATATAGTCTTTGTTATCAGACTGATAAGGTTCTGATATCATATGCTTGTTTGAGGAAAAAAAAAAAAGGCAGGTAGAATTAAAAAAAAGGCAGATAGAATTCATCAGGATTTATTTATGTACTTTGACAAGCAGCAATATTTCCACACAACACTGTAGCAGGCTGGGTTATAACATTCTGTGAAGCATGTAATTAATTTGCATCAAAATATTTCTAAGCTTAACAGAACTAAAAATCAACTTTTGAACTTTAGTAGAGAGCTTAAAAAAATTCACCAACCAATTGCCATAATTGTGTACAATGGATCTAGAGGAACCACATCATGACATCTGTTACAGTGATTATTAAAGGTCCCTTTAACATTTACTTTTATTAAGTTAGAAAGTCATGATCACTACCTGATAATTTTTTTTCCTTAAAACCTTGTTTCATTAAAAAATATCCATCATCTATTTGAAATAAAATTTCCCACCATGATAACACCAAAATAGTTACTATCCTAATAAATCAGATTAGAAGAAACAGGGTATTTTTGTTTCTGAAAGATTCTTTTTAGAGATTAATGCCATTTTACACCAGAAATTTTGTATATAAATTATTTCTGACTTTCCTAGAGGTTTAGAGTATTGTTTGAGTAGCAACCTTGTTTGTAACATTAATCCAAATTATTATTTTATAGTTGTTTTCAAAACTTATGAAGAAGTTTTCTGTTTAAAACTCTGTTCCCTATAGCAATTATTTTTTTTTCCTTTAAGCTTTAGGCTCCACATGTTCTAAATAGTTCTTGTTGACCTGGTTGTCACATTTATATCCAAAATTAAATTCCTTCACTAAAAACATTTGAGCTTAGGTGAAAACCTGAACACTTTCATATTTCTCTATTGAATCATAGAATAAATGTAGAGTTATCAGATGGCTTTTGTTAGCACTCACGTGCCAACAATTTCATGACACGTCACAAACAGAAAAGACCTATTGGTGTGAAGGAAAGACAGGTGTGACTAAAAATGTTCTTGCTCATATTGAAGAGTACCTTGAACTTTTCTTTCAGTTTTATATACTATCATCCAGAAAACTTGGACTTCTCTCTTGATATATCACTTGTTGGACTATTTCTTTGACAGGTTTCTCCAAGAATCAAATTCAGCCTCTAGTGCTTGTTGTTGACTGTGCTATTGTTCAACACTTGCACTCACTAAAGTATTGCCTGGGCTTTGTCTTGTTCAGGCAACTTCCACAGGTTCTCCAAATCTTATGCTTGCTGAGACATTCCTTTAGCCTTTAAAAGAAATTTGTGTGCAAGTACAATAGTAGCGTGTTATCTTCCTGAAGTCTTGTTTTGTTTTTGCTTTAAAAACAAAATTGTGAGGTTTTTTTTGGTTGTTTTTGTGGTTTTGGTTTTTTTTTTGGGGTTTTTTTGGTTTTTTTTTTTTTTTTTTTTTTTTTAAGATCTGACATGATGATCATGGAAGGAGGAAAAGTATTTTAAATGATAATTAAACCAACTTTTAGTTCCAGTGGAATTATACAACTGAGTTTAGCTGGTTTATACAGCCCTGGAATAGGGCTGTATAAACATTCCTGTATAACAGGAATGTTACAAGCAAAGAACTATATTTAACACCCAAGTGTTACTTTCTCTGGGAATGTCTTCTGAAGCTGTAGACAGTGTTATTTTCAGTGTGATTATTTCAGCTACACTTACTTCCTTTGCCCTTTGACTGACTACTACCATTAGACACACTAGCCAAAAGAAGCTCTTTTACTTCTGAGAACTGATGGATGCCAATCTCATTTGTCTTTCACACCAACCGACAAAGTGAAGAAATTATTCTCTTTATTGCCTTGTTTTCATTTCTTCAGGGTAAGCTCTAATTATAGTTTTTTAGGCTTGCCTTGAGTTGTGCTAAGCTAAGGGATCTTATGTGGGTTTTATTTCCAGCTGATATGCAGCTGCAGATATCCACTGGCCAAACTTATTAAGGTATGATTCTATCTCTGAAACCTAAAATAAACTATTTGTATAGTGTAAAAACTTTGTATTCCCATGTGAGATATTCAGTGGGGCAATATTCTTTTGTTATCCTGTCCTTTATTTTCCTTTGCTGCTCTAAATTCTATGTTTAACTGCATGCAGAATATACAGTATTATCATTGAATTTCTAGTTCATCTTGTGTTGACTTGTGATTGCACTCCGACAGGAAAAATTATTGCTTTATTTTGTAATTTGGGAGAAAGACTGGTGGTAGCCTATTGTATCAACTTTAAAATGGTCAGAGCATAATGCAGTTCTTTTTGTTCACAATGATGTTTAGAAAGGCAGGCAAATGTGGTATAAAAACATTCAACAAAGAATTTTTGGAAAACAGTGAGAAGAGATGAGAAGGAAAAAAAAAACATTTTGTAAAACAGTTTAATGGAAAAGAATGGAGTGAACTAATATATAAAAAGACGCTTAAGGAGTTTAAATTCTGTATAAACATTAGTTGTAAAAAGAGTTAACAACTTTTTTCCTTATTATGCACTTAAAAAAGCTATTTTTTATTATTTCCTGAACCTCTTAGATGATGCATTGCCATCAGGATTAATTTCAAATATAAAATATGGCATATTACTATTTATAGAAAAACTTTTCCAGCAACAGAACTTTGCACATGATCAGTCTGGGAAAATGGTCCAAATGCTGTCTTTATATGGTCTTGGTTTGTTGCCATATAATTGATGAAGGGGCTTGTGTTTCTAGATATTAGTATAAAGACTTGTATCTTATTTAAAAAAACAGGTAGATTTTTTTTGCCTGACCTTCTGAATTCTAAATTGTTTGTCCACTCTCTCATGGTCTGACACTGCTGCACTATCTTTAACCTTATTCACTGCTTGGGTTTTAAACTGTCCAGTAATTCTCAGTAAATAAACTGGCTCTGTTTTCCTAATCTTGCCTGCACAGTCTGGCAGAGCTTTTGCCTCCTGACCTGTCCAGTTACTTTCTGTTTTATGTTTTTACAAATACCAGAAAAAAAAGAAAAGTTTTTAATCTTTGTCTTCTCACAAGTCTTTCAAAGTCTTTTTCTCTCTCCATACTCTCTCCCCACCCCCTCTCAGTTATATTGTTATTCTATCTCAGTTTTTTTCAGTCTTGAATCCACTAGAGTCTAATGCTGGAATATGTTTCTGATATACAGATAAGGTACTGGTCTAACACGTAATTCTATCATCAGTCTATGCCATACTTTGAAGTTCCCTGGCATTCATTTAGAAAATTAATGAGAAAAATTAATACAAAAATTATTAAATATTATGAATGAAAGGATTTGCACACAGAAAATAAGTGGTTTTAGTGCTTAAGATGATAAACATGCTTTGATTGACCCATCCTTTTTATGCAAGTGATTCCTGGAAGAGAAGTGTAACAGCCTGGTTTTCATGGAGTTGAGAACTAAGGTCAATCCACTACTTTTGTAAATACAGCAAGAAAAAATTAATTGAGGAAATTTTTGCACTGATAAATATTAAATACACATGAGCTATTTCTTTAATGGTATGTGCAAATACATAAAGACCTCTGGCTTTAATGCTGTGAAAATGATGCCCAAAGTATATGTATTGTGATATTAACTGAAACGGTTGTGTAATCCAAATTCCACTCTGTCTGGTCTAGCCCAGTTCCTACCCTCTGACGAAAACTGCAGCACTTCAGAAAATAACCTTCTCTCTCTCATAGCACATTTAGTGCTTCAGTCTCATGTAACACTACCCAATTCTCAAAAAATACCTTGTACCTAGAGACTAAGGTGTATAAATTCATATCAATATATTCATGTAAGGAGAAAAAAATGATAAACATGTTCCCCTGTACTGTAGTCAATAATTCATTTATGATGAACATCACTCCAAACTGCATCTAATATAGGTCACTTAAAAAAGCCTCTCTTGAGAAACGCTTTTGAATATTTCAGTGATGATGACTAAGCTATATTTATGACGCAGGAGAGTTTAAACCTGAAATTTTAAACAGAGTTCAGGAGCAGGTGCATACAGGCTGTATGTGATTTAGTAGTTTGAAAAGTGTCTGTAAATTACTGCTAGGTCTGCCAAACTTTGTCCTGATGAATAAAGGATTTTTCACCCCAGTACTGTGAGCACTTGTAGAAGCTTGTTTTGGATAATGCTTGTTTCCCTTTGAAGGTAATAGTAGAATAATATTTTAGAAAAAATTGTGGTCATAGTAATGAGAAAAAAAGACAGCCATATCTATCTGTATTAACTTGTAGTATATTGTGCCTATGGAGACGTGCAAGTAAAGAAGGAATCCTTGGTAGTAGAGAGGAAACATCTGAAGAATACTTTGTGGTTCAAGCAAATATTACAGTAACTTTTCCACTCAGATGCAAGCCACGTAAGACCAGTAAGACAAATAAAATGATGTTTTTCCAATATTTAGATCAATCACCTCATTAGAATCAGTGTATGTCTAAAGATACATTGATAAATATTCCACATGAGAAATTAATCAGCAATACAACAAAGGAAATATTTTCTTGAAAGATAGTGTCGTTTTTAGCTGATATATTCCATGATTTAACATGCCATTTCAAACTTTCTCTTGGAATTTCTTTTATGTTGCTTTTCTCTTCCTTTATTTTTTTTTCCCCACTTTGGAATGTATGTTGGAATTTTTCAGTACTCTGCAGAAAAGACGTTGCATGCCCTTCCGTGTGTGTTTTAACTGGAGGCAGATGTTTCCTGGCCTCTTAATTGAATTTAGCATGCCAATTAGGACAAACCTGCACTGGATACAGATAAAAGGAATTAAGAAAGAACTGTTAGAGTACATGTCTTCACAGACTTTTTGCAGAGCATCATCTTTAATCCTGCCTCATCATCTCTTGCTAAGTAGAATGTAGTTGTGATTAGTGCTGTATGTAGCTGTGCCAATGTGAGATGAGTAAAATGGGACAATCTCTGAGACACCTGATAGAAAAAGCCATTCCTAAACCATAAGAAAAGCAAATAGAGGCTTCCTCTTGTACGCAAGGAGACTTGGATAAAATGTACGAGCTATGTGGGAAGTGATACTGCATAATGTTGGAAATGACGTCAAAAAGTACCTGGGCAAAGCAAGTACGTGCACTCATTCTCCAGTTCTTCTATTTATTGTTAATCCTCCACTTTTACTAGGCTGAGCTACTTCTGATGGAGTGATGGTGGGCTAAAGGTAATGTTTTACCTTCTTATGGACAGCTGGGTTTCCTCTGTTTGCCACTGACTGTAAATCCCTCCAAAGACTGGACAAAGCGTTTTTCTCTCCCTCCCCTCACTAGGGTAAAATACGAATATATGGAGTACTGCTCAGACTTATGTTAGTTAATGGTTTCAGGTGTGTTTACTTGTACTTTAGAACTATGACCCTGTGGCAGTTAAAGGAAGCTGGAGAGCCCATAGGTTATGTGGAAATGGACTGGATATTTTAGGCACTGTAATATCTATCAGCAGTGCCCCTGTGGTTCTGGTTCTGTATTTTCACTTTGTTGCTTCCAAGAAAAGAAAAGTTGCAATAAAGCAAAGAGAAAAGGTAGCCAGAAATTACACTACTATTAGGGGATGCTTGAATATATGTTTAAGTAGCTTCCTTCTGTCACTACTCTGAAATAAAAAGAGAAATAATTCTTCAAGGATTTTCTGCATATGACATTAAGATCTTCAGTTTGTGTTAAGTTTTTTAGAGCAGCCAAATTAAGAACTGAAGTTCACCCAGGGAACAGAATCATTTTCCCACCCCTGTACTTGAACTAGAGATGGAAGAGAGGCTTTCTATTACTTTTATATACCTTTGTTTTAGGTTAATTCTATTCATGGTGTAACCTAATTTGCATGAAGAACAGTTTTCCCTGAATCTATCAGTTGCATGGGAAAATGGATATTATTCATTCAAGTGGAGCTTAAACCTCCTGAGAGTGAAAAATGTTTCTGTGCAACAAATAATACTTAACATGAGCACTTGAAGTCAATGGGAATTGGGATTACTATGCTCCATTTAGAATGTGAGTAGTGTTTCACAGGACTAGGACCTCATTTCATTTGTATCCACCAGAAGAAAGAAAAATAGTTTGTAAAACTTCACCTGTTATAGTCGGACAGAGCTCAGAACTCTTGAAATTTTTCATTATGGTGGATAGTGCAATTAAAAATTAGACTTTTTAAAATTAAAACAGTGTCTTCTTCTATCCAAATCCATGCTCTGTATTTACTAATTTTTTTAGAATGGAAATTGAGATTGCCATAATTTCTCAGTAGTAATTTGAAAGTCTTTCAGATTTGAAGAAACATTATGCCATGATATTTCCTCCCCCCCTCAATTTAGTCAAAGAAATAGTGCAGTTTAAAGGGACTTTAAAAAAGGATAAAATTTGAGTTTTCTCTTTTAGTGTTCTGCTTCTCACCACCTACTTGGGATTTCTTTGGATAAATAAATAAGTTTATCAGGCTTTAGAATCTAAATTATTCCTGCACCAAATTGAGTAAACTTTGGCTAAAAAAAAAATAAACCAGAAATAACTGTTGCTGCTGCTCCTCTAACTGGAGTGAGAAGTTTGTCTTTTTACATGTCCTGAAGTATTAGATTTTATGAATATTAGTGAAAGGATTTTTATTTTTACAATAGCATCTAGAGACGGTTTTTAATCAGATCTGAATTTTATTAAACAAATCAATGGAAATACTAACCAGTAGTATTTCATGTAGTATGGTACATAGTCCTTGCTCATGATTAATTATAATGTCTCCTGGAAATATATAATTCATCAAAGCTGTTTGTGACTGTGAGTACCCAAATCTGAGTTGAAGTGAAATTGTGATGAGAGGAGGGTGTAGTCTTCCAAGCTTTGTCAATGATGTATTGGATGGCTGGTTGGCTCACAGGCTGCACACTGAAGGGGGCAGGTCATAGCTGTGCCACACACTTAATTTTTCTATTGCATTTGCAGCATTTAGAGGAAAAAATCAGAGTACACAGCACCAGCTGGAAACAACAAGGATATTCAGCACTGTTATAAGGAGAAGGGAAGGTACATCTTAGTCTCCATTCTTATTCTGTGTTGTCCTCTTACTCCCTGTCCATATAAACTGAAGCTGCAATGTCTTAGTCTGACAATTTCTTAAATCTGTATCTTAAAAAACTTAAGATAAAAAAAAGAATCTTACTTGTATATGCATACACAGGTGTTTCTGTACACTAATGTTGTATCTGCCATTAATAATGTGGTAAAAGAAGTCAATTAAAAAATTGAAACATCTTTTTCAGTGAAAGAGCCTTCAATAGCGTAATTGGATATTTCATACTCATTCTTTATACAGCTGTTGAGGTCTGTGTCAAATTACACCAGGTCTATGTGTGTATTATTTAGATCTATTTGTATGCTGCTCAAAGAGAGTAACTTTTATTCTGCTTTCTGGTTGTGTGTCTCACTTTTTAAACAAAATCTGAATATAGTATCTCTCCAGAAATATATATTTTTTTAAATAATCAGTGAGACTCCTTAAATGTTAGGCTTTATTCACATACATGTTAGGATCACAGGCAGTGCTTAGGTAAGATTTTTGCTTTATTTTGTTAATATTGCTCAGCCAAAATGACAAAAGCTGATCTTAAAACCCACTTAAGGCTCTATAATAGTTTTACATAATTGTTTTTAAAAAACAGTCCAAAACCCAAAAGAAATCCAAACAAATAAAAAACAATTTTTTAAATTATAAATCTCCAAATGTACTTTTATTTAAAAGTGATGATATAATGAATAACCACTTTTGTCAGGGGAATACGTGGCAAGGTAAAGATGAAATTTTCTTCAAACTTGCTAATTCTAAATTCTACTATGAGGTATGTGGAGGTATGTTCTCTAGTGAGAACTTATTATTCTGCAAGGGTAACGGCTATGGTAAAGTGCTGTGGATTAGGTATACTTTTTAAGAATTACAGTATATGTAGAACAAGAAACATCTTGATTCAATCTCTGCAAATATAATCCTAAAAAATGTTTAAATCCAATTAATTTAAGTAAGACACTTGCCTGTTTATAGTAGTGTAAAATTAGTCTACCCTACAAAACACTAAAAATAAGCGAATGTATTTCACCAAGACTTTTGCAAGAATTCCAAATCAGGTTTGTTTTGAGATTTGGACAAAAAACAATCTGAAAATCTCTGAAAGAAAAGCATTATGGCTGTAATATATGTAAACTACTGTAGAGCAATGAAAAGTTTTAACAATAGACACTGAAACAAGAAACATATGTCTTTAGTCTTTTTCTAGAGAAAGAAATAAAACATATTCAAATCTGTGAAATTTTTCATTTATACTTTTCAAAATGAAATATGGGTGAATTGAACTAACAAATCTAAAAAAGTCCAGTAAGTATTTACTGCTGCTTCTCTAATGTAAGATTTTCCTAATCATTAATTTCTGTGTCTTATAGTTTGTTGCTAATATTTCCAGTCTGTACTATATCACACAGCATTGATATGCTGCACTTTCTCAGGTGTTGACCTGGGTTTACTGAAAGGTCCTTTTCTAGGAATTTGACTCATATGCAGACTGATGCAGTGGCAGAGATTAAATGGAACCAGTTATATGTTGGTGTACAATGTTGCAGGCTGCAGAATATCCAAGACACAATATAGAACTTCCCATATATTTCAAGTCAGATTCACATAAAAATATTTTACTTGAATATGTTGAACCAATGAGGGAGCTAAGGACTTTTAAAGCTTGTTTCATGTTTATGGAGCTTGCCAAACTAAGACCATTGCCATTAACATTAGTAAATTGACTGCAGGTGTTGTTAATATCACCCAGTAGTAAAGAATGGAGAGTCTTCTGTGAACTTCAGTAGATGTTGAATTTGAATTTGAATGATATTATCAAATCACTTCAGTAATATAAACACAGTAAACAAGAAAATATATTCCCATTAATTTGGGGGTTTATTATTATCCTCATTAACAAAAAAGGACAGTAACTTGGAAGTGGTACTTTTTATGTTCAGTACAGTAAAGTCCACAGTTCCTAGTGTAGTCAGTGAGGATAAGGTCAGAGTAAATTAGCCTAAGGATTTGCAAGTCTTAACTAGCATTGATATAAGTGGTAACATATTGACATTTCTGAAAAACAACAAAAAAACCCCACTATCAGCACAGATAACAACTATGCTACAGTGTTTAAGCCATTTTTTAGGAAATGGTGTGAAATACTGTTTTTTAAAACAGCATACAAATGTGAAGAATTCGTGCCTTTTGTTTGTATGGTTTGGGTGGACTGCAGGTCCTTAGGTCTAACACCCTCTTCACAGTTAATCTTCATGTTCTTTATCACATTGATGTATGTTGTCAAATTATTGTTTCAAAGAGAAATGTTAGTGGGTATGGCTAGAAGACCTGGATCCCAGCCTTTCTTTCAATTAATGCTTTATTTAAATTTATTTATAGATATATATATATATATGTGTGTGTGTGTGAGTGTATGTATGTATGTATATATATATATTATATTTATGTTCCCCAAAAGAATTTAAATAAGTCTTAAAACTAGGTCATGGTAAATCCCCTTGTTTTTCCTAATAATTTTATGTTTCCGGGAAAGCAGATAGGTGTGAGCAAAGAGATTATGCCTCAGACTTTGTAACAGTGAGGGCACTCTTAAAGTTTAGATGTGTCAACTGTGTCAATATGTCTTCTTGGGCAGGAAATGATTGTGGTAATCCAGGGCATTGTACATCTAGCAATTTAATAGACAGATGAAGAGGATGGTGTTTGTGTGATACTTTACCCTTAATCCCAAATCCCAAAGGCAGAACATAAGAAGAGTTAAATACCTTCATGCTTAAAATCATTTGTGCTACAGAAAGTTACTGAAGTAACTTCAAAACACTATTAACAGCAATTTAGGTCACAAAAATTCAAATACGCTTTAAACATTATGTTTGTTTTGCAGGTGAGTAAGCAAAATACATTTAGTCCTCTTGTGTCTTTTTATTTTCTTCTCTCTTGGAAGAACTTAAAGTATCTTAGGTACAAAATAATGACTTATACAATCTGAGTGGACATGAGAAAATGGAAATGTTAAGGAATGAGATAAAGTCAATGGGAATGATGAATCAAAACATTGCCTGAGCATACAGATCCATCTGTTTAATCTGGCTTTTCAATTTCAGTGAATTATAACAGTGATAGGCACTTTTCCCATACAGGGATTATTTTTAAAGTTTCTTTTCATAGGTCCTCTTGTTGATGGGATTTTTTTGTTGTTGATGTATTTCCATTTTGCATTGTGGATTAGTCATGGTTTTGGCTGGCATGGAATTAGTTTTCTACGTAGGAGTTGATATAATGTTGTATTTTGGATTTGGGATGAGAATAATGTTGATAGCACACAGATGTTTAAGTTTTCCTGAGCAGTGCTTACACCAAGTCAACCCCTCACACCACGCTACTAATGAGGAGGATAGGGATGCACGAGGAGTGGGGAAGGGGCACAGCCAAGGACAGCTGACCCGAGCTGATAAAAGGGATATCCCATGCTGTAGGATGCCATGATGTACAGTAAAACTGGGGAAGCTGGGACAGGGGATGGCAGCCCATTTCTCAGGGCTTGGTTGAGCATCAGTCAGTGATTGGCCAGCAACTGCATTTGTGTCACTTGTTTTGTTTATTATTTTATCACAATCATTGCTATTATTATTTTCCCTCCCTTTTCTATCCTATCAAACTCTTATATCTCAACCTTTTTTTCTGATCCTTTCCCCATCCTACTGGGGTACTGTGAGTGAGTGGCTGTGTGATGTTACTTTTTAAGATTGCATTCTGCTGTAATATCAGATACCTTTGAAGCTGGCGACTGCTTCCCAGGAAAACATGCTTTTTGTGCATTCAAGGAATGTTTTTTTTTTTACCTTGGTAGCAGCTGCTCTTCTGTTTCTATCAAGTTCTACTGGAGGACTAGCTGTAGTCAGCTTGTGATTCATTGGGGTGTAAACAATCTTCATAGCAGATTAGCTATTGTAGTTCACTGACCACAACTGTCACCCAGAGGAAATTGTTTAACACAGTGTAAATATTTGGTTCGTTCTCCATGTAGCTGGGTGATTCTTTATTTTGGTAACTAAGCTTAGTTTGCACGAAAACTACTTACAAAGAAAGTTTATATACAATAGTGAGGGTAGCTGGACTCTTGTCAGACATGTTTGGGATTCTAACTGAAAGGTATTCAGGTAATGGTGAATTTAGAGCTGCACTGAAAATGTAGTGCAGGTATCCATCTGAATAGCTTTCATACCAGGTCTTTAGGGCTATTTTTATGCTTTTTCCTGAGATTTAAGAAGTTACATCCAGATAAAGACACACTGGGTCAGGCACATCTGCTAAGCACATTAAGATGTTTTCACCTCCTATAGAATCTGAAAAAACCTCACTCCATTCCATATGCCTATTGTTACTTTAATGCTTCCTGGGTAACCACAGGAATTGAATAAAGAGGAACAGAGAAACTCAAGAATAACTGCAGCAATTCTGGTCTCATTTTAAATTTATTTTGCAATTACTGTTGAATAATAAGTCATTCAGCACTATTGATTTTCTACTTTTGTGAGGCACTGTGATGTTTTTATATGTGTTTGGATTGTTCATGCCATGATGGACTGTTCAGATGAGTGACTGAAGCTGTGGTAGAGAGAGAGCCCTCACGTATGGCAAGGCTAACATCATAGTGCCCTTTCTAGATCATGCTTTCCAAGATAATTGGAAGCCACAGACACTCTGGAGTTGATGGCACTCCTCTAAACCTGTTTTTGTCTTGTCATTGTTCTTGTTTGTCCAAGGAGAGTTCACATATGTCATACACTGTTCATTTAAAGCAGCAGACTCCAAGTAAGAGTTGTAGTCTGAGTGAAAGGTTTGCACAGTGTTGTGCCTGACAGCACATGGGGTGGAAGCTTTGTGTCCTTCTGCTAGGCATGGGCAAGAGAATTTTTGATCCTTTAAAAGCAAAAAAAAAAAAAAGCTTTTCCCTTAGTTCTTATTGTTTTGATTGGACAACTATCTAACTTTGGAAACAACAGCCCTGTGCTCAAAAGACAAGCTGAACTGCTTGGGTGTGTAGTTCGCACCCCACTCCTTGCATGTGTTGCAACCAGGAAAACAAAGACTTTGTCCAGTCATATATCAAGATTCGTATTTAAAACTAAATTAGTTTTTGTTGGTTTATTTTCTTTTCCATTTTTAATTGACAGGTTACAGCTGGAAGATGAGATAAATGAAAATATTTCAGATAGTATCAAATGGCCCTTTGTGTGTCCAGCTCAAAATCATTTTAAACCCCAGATGCTGATTCCCTAAAATTCATTAAAGGAGGAAGCAAAGACTCTAAATTGATTGTTGAGGGAAACAAACTTGAGGAAAAGAAATATTAAGCAACAACAAGACCAAGAACCTTATTTTCGTATGAAGATTTATAATCTGACCTACTTTTTTTAAAAAAGGTTCAGATAACTCTGTTGCAAACTAAACTTTTTGGTTTTTTTTTTTTTTCCTGTCCTAACAAATTGTACTCTCCCTCTGTGTTACCAGAGAAACAGTTTACAACCGTCCCACTTTTTCTTACCTCCCCATCCTCTTTGAAATAGTTTTTTAGGAATGCCCAAAAATTTCTATTCAATCATTCTCCTTTGCTTCAGTTTGAAACAGTTCTTATTTATTACCTTCAGGTAGTTTCAGGAGAAATTTCTTGTTACAACTGTGGTAGACTAATACTTTCTGCTTCCAGATGGGTTAATTTCACTGCCAGTTGTACTTGAAAAGTCCTGTCTCCTCCCTTTCCCTGTATCTGGTGTTCGTGTGATTTTCTGTAGGGATGACTCAATGCAATAAGCCTCCCAGAAGGATAAAAAATCCCTGGCAACGACACCTTCCTAATTTATAGAATTAAAAATAGAAGTGAGAATTGTATTAAATTCTTGATGCAGCCTCTTTTTTCATGAACTCCTGAGTTTAGAAATGTCTTTGTAATTAAAAAAAAAAGTTAACACTAGCAAGAACCATCAGCACGTATTTTAAAAGTTATTTTCCTGATCCTTGGAAAATTACTGTGGCAGTAATGTGTTTCTAGCAATGTATAAGTTCTACTGTCTTCTGGGAAAAGTAGGTATAGGTATAATAGAATGCTTAGGAAGAATATGTGAAAGCATACAAGAAATTTTTAATTCTTGGTAAGAATAGCAAATGTTAATATATTATATTTTGATGTATTTGCACACATTGAGGTGTATTAGAAAATAGAAAAAAGGAAAATATAAAAGCTGAAATGATAAAACTGTGAGACAGCATGAAAACAGGGATTTTTGGTTTTGTTTTTCAAAGCTATCGAAACTCATGTATTTTCAGCACAGAAAAATACGACTAATTTATGTACCTAGTAACTTTCAGGGTTTTTTGAAAAAAAATTCCCAATGAATTATCTTTTAAAGAACAGGTAAAGACCAAATGACCTGATTGCACATATGTTACATTACTGCTATGTTACTCTTCAGAGTTCAGGGAATTCAATTCCACCTGGAGGTAAACAATGCCAGTAGCAGATACTGTGGACTACATCCATCCTGTACGTAATTCTTTTGAAGTGTATGAATTATACCACAAGGAACTCAATGCCTTGAAGGTATTTCTTAGTAAAATATATTTTAAGGGCAGCTTTGCTGGCACAACAAAAATGCTATGAAGTAAAATATATATTGCATACACATATTAATCCTTACGGAGATATTACAGGAAGATTCTGTTTTCTTTGAAAAGAAAGTACTGCATTATTCCTTTGCTGAGAACCATAGCTTTTTAAACTTTAAGTCATTGCTGGCCTTGTAGAAAGATAGCACTAAGATATTAGAAGGTGATAAGTAGGGTAATACTGAATTAGAAATTGCTATAACAGCATTGGTCACTGAAATAGTGTGCATGTGCTTGTGGTTTTGCCCGCTGTCTCAGAACAGCAGTTTAACTAGTTACTTTTCTGTCTGAGAAAGCCTCTATTTAGATATCTTTTTATGCAAAAATATGTGTGTATAAACAACAGTGTATTGTATGCAACCATTTGTGCTCTCAGGGCCATTGTATAAATGTATCATGGTGTGTAGATTGTGCCTACTTACCTGTTGGCTAAGGCTACAGCAGGTATGACTTTAAAAAACTTTGTTAACTGCTTTCTGGTTCAAGTTTTGTGGTATGCCATATATAGCAGGCTTTAATATCTCTGTAGACAAACAACTGTAATGTGTAGGTTTCAAAGATCTTGGAAAAACAGAAGCTACCCTAAACTTCAAGATGCCTCAGGTACACAGTTCCCGAGTCTGGTTAGAAAAAGTTTGCTGGGAAGCACTATCCATATTATTACTAAGAGATGGTGTTAAAAAGACCAACTTTTCCTAAAGGTTGATATTAAATGTGCTCTCTTGTATAAAGATCTTGTTTACTCCTAGAAGAAAACATTTTCTTTCAGAAACTAAAGTTGATCAATGGTTTAGCATAATTGAAAATGCCATTCCGATGTAATAGGAGTGCAGCTGCATTATAACATGCCATAAATCTGTTAAAATTAACTAGAGCCATCAGTTGTTTCAGACTACAATGTGGCTGTTTTCACACAAGGCTGCAGAGATTGAGTCTGACTTTAAGCTCCTCATGAAACCAAGGCCTATGAAACTTTAACACTGTACACTTAATAGCTTGTTTAGCTAGTTGTAAATGAAAATGTCATGGTGGATTACCTCGCCCAAAAAAAGTTCTTGCTCTTTGTAAAGGAAATTGGAAGCCAAAACTTGTTGAGTTTCCCAGCCTAACCACCTTGATCCCCTTGAAAAATTGCTTTGGTCGGAAATGAGCAACAATTAATGCAGACAAAGGTTACCTGGTTCAGAAAAAGTATTGACATCAGCAGATGGCTTTATTTACAGCTTTTCACTGATCAGTTACTGGAGAAGTAGGCACCAAAAACCAGACACTGTGCATATAATCTGTTTCTGTAAATAGATATGCTTGCCTATGAGTACTGCCAGACTATGAGACCTAAAAACTACTATACTGACTCACCTAGCCCAGAGTGGCAAGTGCAAAAGTGTGAATGGTGAGGAAGCTGTTCAAATACTCATTGGTACAATAATGCTCTTTCTCAGTGTGTAATTCTATTTGCTCTTTAGCTATTTATTAAGTAATGAGATGGTATAAAGAAATACAGATTTATGGCAGCCTCAACATCTCATTTCTGAATCCTCAGCTTAAAACCCTAACCCGTTACTTCCACACAAAAGTAATATTTTATTTTGTGCTCTTCCCTTATCTGGTTTGGTTTTCCAAGGCGTCTGCTGGAAGGAAAGGGTAAAGGAAAAATTCTTCCTATGTCTGTTACATTAAGCCACTTGCATTCATAATAATGGCTTTTAATATGTTTTAATATGTATTTGTGTGTACACATACATACATATGCATATATGAACAAATATTATAGAAATATTTATGTGTTTAGTGAA
>JBBMKD010000170.1:51523491-51540749 GCA_037834095.1 Argya squamiceps | reverse complement strand
AGGAAAAATTCTTCCTATGTCTGTTACATTAAGCCACTTGCATTCATAATAATGGCTTTTAATATGTTTTAATATGTTTTTATATGTATTTGTGTGTACACATACATACATATGCATATATGAACAAATATTATAGAAATATTTATGTGTTTAGTGAAGGATTTTGAAGGAATTCCAAAGTACAAGAAAACCATGGCAACATGCTTCTTTCATTTCATTTTGTATAAAGCTGCAAATAGATTTGGTGTTTAATTTTAGGTTACCCTAAAGTGACTCCTTATTGACAGTGATAAAGGATATAAAGACATTGCTGTTCTTTTTTTTTTTTTCTTTATCTTTAATATGGGAGCCCTGATAACTTATTTCTCTTTTTGTATTTGACTGCTTACTAAAGAGATTTTTCTGCCACCAAAATAAAACAAATGTTACTAACAGTTTTACATTGTACTTGTTTCCTAATGTAGTGTGGTTTGAAACAGATTTGGAAAGCAAAGTAGAAGAAAAGAGGCATTTTATTTTGTTTAATTGTTTTCAAATACTTGGCATCCATTCAGATGATAACATGTTTCCTTTTTTTTCATTTTTCTTGGCTGTCAGAAACTGCAAAAGGGCCTCAAATCAATGAACTTCTATGTATTACAATCGGAAAGAAGATGAAAGAATTCAGAAGAGTTTGATCATTGTAAGGGAAAAATCAGCTCTTTTTTTAAATTTTTCCACTTACAACATATGCAACAGATGGCAAGATTTGACAAAATTACGATGTGTATGTTGTCTGTTTAAGAATTAGTTATGCTGGATTATTGCTCAATTTCCATGTAATTGTGCTTCAGTTATGGTCCTCCTAATGTCTACACAAGCACAATTTATCAACAGAGATGGCTTAATGTGGACAGGGACACTTACCTGGAGTGCATCCCTTGGGCCATTCTGATTGTGCAATGATACTGCACAGCAGGCACCTCATGTATTCATTGACCTGAGCAGTATTGCAGGGATAATTCTGCTTCCATGAGAGTGAAGTTGGTATTAAACAATATCTTGAATCTATTAGGAACAAGTATGTTTGCCTTAGCCATCTGGAATGTGTATTTGTTTGTACATGTTTTACTGCCCCAGTGCAAGAAAACAAAAATTAAAGCAGAACCCTCTGCATTATAGGCTACCTTTTGTCTCTTCCCACACACAATATTTTCATGTAATGATGAGTTCTATTATTTCTCTGTGATATTTGTTCTGAAATTCCAGTTCTGCTTGTTTTGGTAATTTTTTCATTGGGTTTTGAAAGCTTCAACCAGCTTTGTTTAAGGTCATATCTTGAGCTGTGTTCTATTTCTTGGTCTCCATCTGTGCAAATTACCTCTAACTCTCTGGTTCAGGAAGACAATTTAAAAAAATCTAGGTGTAGTCTGAACTAACATTTTGTGAGTAGCTAAGTTGTGGATAATGTGAGAGGTGGCATTTGCTCAGGCAGCATGCTTCACATCTGCTCTCCTCTCACCTGCCTCTGGAATGTACAAGCCTCTTTGAAACTGGATCTGCCACAGGGTTTCTACTCCAGAGAGTAAACGGGGATGCTTAGACCTGGTTGTTCCTTCATAATGACTATGTTGAAATGATCAAATCTGAAGCTGCTTTGAAGTAAGAATCCTGGTATGCATTTTAAAATTGTGAAAAAGTATGGTTTAATCTGTCATTGTGTTATTTTGCTTTTCTTTGGGAATTTTGCATGTGTTTTAAAGTCACTTGAGACCTAATTATATTAAACTACCGTTTCTGCACCAGCTTATCTGATATGAATGTAATTATATGAATATAATGTGATGGGGAAAACACTAACCTTTGCTACTACTTTCAAACTTTGTGATGTAAGACAGTGGGCGTTGTCAGGGAAAAGATGAAGGTGTTCATTAAAATGTTGAATTTTCAGAAGAGCAAAGTAAATATTTAATGCCAATGGAGCTGCAAAACTAGACTGAATATAGTCAACTAGTATTGCTGTCTCAATAAAAATATTCAGTATGCAGCCCCTTCAATAGATTTCAGTAAAAAATAAAATAGAAGTCTATCTTGAAAGTTACATATGCTAACAGTGTTAATGCAAAGGAATATTCATGCTTTATTTCCTAAGTGGCTAGGAAATCCAAAGCTGAAAAACTGTGTGTAGATTTAGTTTGTTCTGGGTCACATTTTATCATAATAACAATTGGAAGAAGTCTATTTCATCTTCACCTTACTTCTACAGTGTGGTTATAGCCCATTTAAGTTACCTCCTATGACTGAAGTAAGATGTAAAAATTCCAGAGCATAAAGTATTACAAATATAACTAGAAAGTATTAACAATTATTTATAATAAAATCAGTCTTTCACAGTGATAAGAACCTATTTTGTATTTTACACAAGCTGATTTCCAGTTGTGGATAGCTTTCAATCCTCAGTGTATTCCTTCATTTTATAAGAAGAATGAGATGAGATACATAAGCCATATGGTACATAGAGCTTGTGTCCTGTTTACGAAATTGAGAGAGTGTTGTGTCTCTGAAATTGTTGAGTAAAATTTGTAGAGGAAGCAAAAGAAATACTAATCTTTCCTGCTTCCTTCCAACCTCATGAATGGTACAAAAACAGTGAGAGGCTCAGGGAAATGACAGTCATTACAGTGTAAAATTCCAGAAGCAGATAGTAAATATTTAATAAGAATGAAGTAAGAAAAGTAGGATCGATGTAATTGGATAGCTACTGAGTTTTAATGTAGTTAATTGTGAAAATTCAACTTCTTAGCTGTTTTGCAGTAGAAGTGTAATAGAGGTTAAAAAACATTTTCTAGGCAGACAACAGTTAAAAAAATTAGGACTGGTTTAGAATGTAGTTTTTACCAGCTTTTGTAGGATTAATTATGAGTGTATTTGACATTAGACTTTGTATAGGTAATCACACAAGATTTTCTTCTTACAGTGACTTAAAAAATATTGTACCTACTTAGAATTTTTTGTTTCTTGCCTTCCAAGGTTATACTACCCACCATGGCTTATTGGCTCCATTCCTACATCCTCACCCTAACTCCAGCTAACTGAGGGATATAACATCAGTTGTTAGCTGGGAGAATAGTTCAAGATGAATTTGCGTTGACCTTGTGTATAAATCTTCTAGATCAGCAGAGCATTTATGAATTTATTAGGAGATAGAATTTCTTACCTGATAAAAGGAAACACAGCTGTTGTGCCAGTACAGAAGTCCCTGCTTTTCACTGTTGTATCAGGTCATGCCATCTACAAAGGCAAGATACCATTAGTTTTCTTTTTGTTGTTCAAAACGAAGTAGCATTGTTTGTTTGTTTAAGGCTATTTGTTTTGTTTGGGTTTTCTGGGTTTAGTTTGTATTGTTTGTTTGTTTGTTTGTTGTTTTAATGAAGAAAAACTATGCACTTTATTCTGGCATGTTACCATTTTTAATTTAACTGCCTGAAAATACTACAGCATGTACCTACAGTGTTTTTGTTGTTTGTTCAAAACAATGGTGTTAGCAGAACCACTACCTTCAATGAAACATGAGTTGTGATTAGAGACATTTGAGATGGTAAAGAAAGTTATGTCTCCTCATTTTCATTTACAAGACCAACCAGATATTGTATAGCTTGCAGTAAACATGATAGAAACAAATATATATGGAAGAAAAATTTTTCCTGAAGTAAATAATTTTTACTGATTCCAAGCAGTTATGTATGTAAAAGCACAGCAAAAAAAATCGTACAAAAACTTCTGCTGCTTCCAGTTATTTATGGATCAACATCAGTAACTTAGAAGCTAATTTGTCCAATAATGAACTCTCTCTATTGCTGAGATAATAACAAATTGTATTATAATATTCAACACCAGTTACTTGTTTCAGTCTTTGAGGACGTTGCTGTGAATAGTGTTTGTCTCTGACATTATTTAAGCTGATGAATATTACATATGGCTTGATCTTAGAGCAGTGGAACACAAGATCTGACAGGTTAAAATGCATTCCATCCAGCTGAAGACTAATAGAGGTTAAGGAGGTTTGTGTGTTGCAATTTTCTTCACGCGACTGTAATGTGGTAGTCAAGCTACAAATAGTATGTCTCTTAAAACAAATTGCTTGTGTGAGGAGTAGGAGAATAACACACAAATAAGAGGCCTAGGAAACACCTTTTTTTCTTTCTTCTGTGTAGCAATACAGAAACATAAAAGAATGCAGAAGCACAAAAAAAATGCAGACAGACATATTCAAGTCATAAATTAAATATTGTCTAAAAAGATAACATCTATTTTCTTTTACTGTTAAATAGTTTTTCCCTCAGAAAAGAAAATCAACAGTGCTCATCTTTGAAAAGATGGCTGTAGTAAACTAAGACCTGGTGTAATTTCCCACTTTAGCTTATTTTCTTCTGTATTTTTCAATAAATATGACATGTAAGAATGTAAATTACCAAAAGAATTAGTTCAAGTTATGTTCAACCTACAGCTTTTTTATTATTCCTAAAACAGTTGATTTTTTATTAATAGTGAGTAGATAAACTGGCTCGTAGAGAGCTATGCTGCAGATGACATCAACCTGCTCTCGTGTTGCCAGGATGATTAGGTTGGATTCAGCATTGTACAAATGCAGCCATGATGCCTTCAAGATCAAGTTCAGTCTAAAATAATCTTGCTGCCTTACCATAGCATGAGAACTGAGCTAATAAAACCTGACAGTCTGCAAATTTGCCCATGCTTTAAGTGTATTTTGATGCAGTACCCAGACTCTTTCTAGATGTTTATAATTTTTATATTTATTTTAATAATGTAAGAATGATAAGTCCATAGTAGACATTGATAATATTTCATCTATAATAGTTTGGTGGATGGTTTTCTGTTTGTGTGAACTCCACTATTTTTTGCATTTTGCTGGTGTTGCATATACTGAAGTATTCCTTGCAGCCACCAGTCCTGGGATCACAAGTGGTTTAAACTTATCTTTCTATATGAAAAAAACCAGTTATTATAAATAAACACAAGTAAAAAATGTCTGTCGATTTAAATCACTGCAACTTCAGTCCATGTTCTGAAAACCAACATTATACTGCTGGAATAATAAAGGCAAAGAGAAAAAGGAAGATATGTACTTGGGAAGATTTCAAGCAATTTGGGCCAGAACTAGGAAATTACTGCATTGTGTAAACCTTTAGAGAATTTGTCACTATATTCACAGTCTCAGCCTCCTATGCAATGCATAACATAGATGAATAAGAATGAATTCTTGAACAATTAGCAGACAACAGTCAGTCAGCTACTGAATTACCTGATAAGAAATTCAAAGGATATTACTGAGACTTGAGTCTTGGACTCCTGTAAGAGCCTGAATGACTGTGCTACAAGAGGTAAATGCTTCTGTTAAAAAGTTAGAGGTTTTATCCCTTTGCAAGGATTAGGCTCTGTCAGTAGTAGGATTCCCTCCAGCAAAATACAGATGAAAGAATATTGTGGTTTTTCACTAGTTTAAGTGTTAAGCTCTAACTGTGTGAGTTTCTAGCTATTGGCTACTTAGACTTTTGTGTGCAAATCAGCTAATGTCTCATGTTTCCATGATGTACTTTCCTGTAATGAGATCTACACACATAGAACCACTTTCAGGGTAGTGAAGATGATATTTCTAAAAATACCAGTGCAAACAGCAATTTCCAATGCACTTTATAATTAAAAGCAAAGATATAAGCAATTGTTATATATGGTATGCCACCTATTTTCTTGCATATAGGAAAATGGTGGACTGGGGTGTACTGCGTTAAAGAGTAATTTATTTCTCTATCTCCTTCACTTCTTAGATTCCTTTTATATTGGAAGCCCATGCTGCAATTTATAAAAATCAGGACATTTTCAACACTTGATTCCTTAGAGTGTAAACAAGTTTGGGTACTGTCTATGTGACAAAATCAGAAACTTTTCCAGAATGCTTTCCCCTTTCCTTCTCAACTAGAGGATACTTAACATTAGAGTGCTAATATTTTGTGTGTGCCACAAAGTGAGATTTGGAGAATTGTCCCATCATCTGGAGAGGCAATTTTTTTCAGTGAAATACCTGTGAATCTTTATTTCCCTTGCCATAGTGCTTTGGAATGGAACTTAGAGGCTGTGGAAATAAGAAGTGCTGACTAAGCACTATTTTTTTCGGTTCTTTTCCAGAGCCCAATTAACAGAAATATAGTTTTGAATTCAAACTATCCACTGACACAGAAAATAAAACTTTAGGTTGGAAATAGTGTTAATTTTTTGTTAAACTCTTACCAGAAATGCAATCTACAAATGCCTAAGTTTCACTAAATGAGTCTTGCCTACCAAAAAAGATCACATAAAATTTTTTGGGGAAGGGCTACTGGTTTGGGAGGTTCTAGTTTTGAGATAGCCACTCTGGGACGTTGCTTATAAACCTGATTTCTTTAAAGAGTATTAAATACTTGCTCTCTAAAGATTACTTTCCCTTCTGAAATGTAATACAGATACCTCTTTGGATAAAACTTTGATCCTGGTTTACTGTCTGTATTTAATGATGCGAGGGTCTAATTCCTTCCTACACAACAAAAAGAATGAAAGAAAGAAAAAAAATCCCTCTAAAAATCGCAGCTGGGATTAAAATTTCTTTCCAGAGAGTTCCTAAGTATTGACACTGTCACTTAGAGGATATTCCAAGGTACCTGTAGGCCAATGTGTTCCAATATACGGAAGCAATTTTATTAGGAAGGAAAGAAGCATCAGAAAAAATATTGAGCAACAGTGCCTCTAAGAGGATTCATATGCAATGGATTTCACCAAAATATATGGGCTCTGGAAGCAAAGCCCTATTTGTTGCACACGGTTACTCTGTTCTACTCAGGCATGTCAAAAAAGGACATGAAAATTTTGACTAATGAGTCTGCCAATGTTTATTCTTCAGTAGTTGTTATGATACATACTATACACAAAACTGTGTTTCTGATTTGCTTGAAAGGTGTTCTTTGAGAATGATCAATGATGTTATCAAAAAGTAAGTCTTTGAATCCTGATAGAAGTTGTAGTGGCCACATTCCAGTGCTATGACTCACTTTTCCACAGCATGGAAGTGTGCTGAATCTAGGATACTTCTCAGAAATTCTTCTCATTTTTAAGGATGATCATGCTTAGCATGTCAAAACACAGTACTAAGTACTGTGGTCACAAATTCTTGACAGATGGATAGAAAACCACATTCCTCAGTGTGCTGTAGGCTGCACAAAAATCCCTTCTCTTACAGAATCCATAGAATGATAGAAAGAGAATTATGCTAAATAAAGTCACCATTGACCTGTCACCAACTGTGTTTTAAAATGCAAGTAACAGCCTGAAAACATAATTTAGGCTTTGCTTGTGTACTAGTTTGATTGTGTACTATTAGTTGCATGTAAGTACTGAAAAGAAAAAGTCAAAACACCTACTGAGGGAAGATTTTGCAAATGTTACATGGCACACATGCTTATATAATTTGGGACTTAATACCTTTAAGATAAATGCAATCTCAGCTTGCACATAGTTTTGCAATTCAGTAACTGAACAAAACCACAGGATTAAGAATGTGCTTAAGAAAAGAAAATAATTTTTTAAATTCTCATACTTTTCCCTTAGTTCAATATATTTCTGATGAATGAATGAATGAATGATTACTTAACAAGGCAGAGCAGCAGCACTGTTGTTTGTGAGACCGTTTGGCTATCTGTGGTAATGTGAGTGGCTCATAGGGATATAAAAAGTAAAAGAAAGAAATATCAAAGCTAATTTAGAAGGTTACTATGAGTTACCTTTGCTGAGCCACCAGTCTGCCTGATTATCAGAACTCCTCTCATTTGGGATACTGGATCTATCAGCTTTGTAAATATTCGTACTTTGGGATGCCAAGGTAAACATTCAAACCTTGTCTGGTGGAGCTGTGGAACTATTAACATTTTCCTCCTGTGTGGTTTCCATCTAATTTATGAAATACAAGACCAGAAAGCTTGATAATGATAATGGTATTTTTCTGTTAATTGCAATATGAATGATTATTTGTCTTTTGGCATGAAAAAGAAGAATTGTATCTCTTCTGTTCTGCTGCAAACATGATAACACCATTGCTGGTTTTAATAAAGAAGTTGTCTGGCAAAGAACAAGTCCTTCTTTAGTAAAGAATGTTCCATGAATAGTAAGAGCATACGTTAAGCATGTTTCATGGAAGGATAGCCAGAGTCATTTTGTGTTGGGAATTGGTAGTTTGTGTAAGACTTTTTCTCCTCTCCTTTGAAAGTGGAAGCTATGGAAAGCATGAGTCCTGGTGTAGCTTTTTTTTCTCCTGTGGTTGTGACAAGGGTTAAAAGACTTGATACAAATATACCTCTAAATATACAACATTTAGAAGAGAAATTTTCATTTCAAATATGTGCCACATATATCTTGAGGGTCTGTGAGTTGATTGCAGTTGTGTTGGAATGGGAAAATGAAATGGGGCTATTTTATTTGTATTATCATTTACAGACCATGGATTAGTTCCAGATGCAGAGTACCAGTTACTAACCTTGATATTACAGTCTGTTTTTAAAACATAAGGACTTTGTCAACTCTCTGTATGTGTAAATGTATTTCAGTAGTAATGCCATTCAAAAATTAACTGCAAATCTCATTTCCACTATGCTTTACAGGAGGTAATCATTAGGCAGAAGATGCATTACAGATAAGAACATAAATAACCCATAACCTATAGTAGTGCAGTTTGCTGTTCTAAAGACTACATGTTCCCACTCCCCCAAGACTAGCCATTCTCAACTCTTGATTCTAAAACATTCCATATTAGTCACCTGTTTTTTACACTCTTCTCTGTTTTCTTCTTGTATTTGTAGTGAAATCTCTGTTTTACCTTTTCCATTCTATTTAGCCACTGTTGTATTTCATGTGTTTTATACTTCTGATGAAACTTTTTATCTTTCATATTGTTTTACCACTGTTCTCCCAAACACTGTATTTCTGCAGGAAGTCCTTGACACTCTATTGACATGCTAGCCCTTAGTTCTCAAAGCAGTTTCAGTGATGAAATCCATCTGATGAAAAATGTTGAGTGTTCAGTGTTTTTATTTTTTGCCCATATCAGTTTGACATTGAAGACACCTTATGAACGATCTTGTCTTGATTTGGCTTTATCAAGCTATAATTTTCAGAGATATTTGTCTGTCAATATGGCTGAGTATCCAGCAATAGTGCACATACATAAGTGTATCATACCATCCACCAGCCTGTTTGATAGCCTGATGTCTGTGGAGCACACCTTTTGTCGTGTCTGAGCTGTTTATGCTTCTCTCCATGCAGTTGTCTATTAAGGAAGGAAACTCACAGAAGGCAGCATTCTGAGTCAAGCTGCCCTGAGTTTGTCAGTAGGGAATAACTGGAGAGATTTGTTCATCCACAAGATTCACCACCTCGAATCAAACACTTTAACCCAATCTTTCAATATATGGATAGAGAAGAAGATGCATTATTCTCTTTTTTTCAGTAGTCAAATCGTCAGAGATGTAAATTCCTTTTGGAGAATTCCAGTATCTTCTCTCTGTATCAAGCTCTGTTGTCCATATGTTGATGACTGGAGTACTTATTTGGAGAAGGAAGATAAGGATTTCAATGGTTGCTTTAAATCACTTAATTGTAGATGAAGCAAACTGAATTAGGTCTTGGGCAATTGCAAAACCTACTTTAAATACATAAATAAGTAGTTAAGTATTTTTCAGAATTTAGAGCTGTAAAAAACATAGCAGGATATCTTATCTGGTTATCCTTGGAAGTTCCTGATATTCTACATTTTCATGATGATGATATATGAAATTTGTTTGGGAAAGCATATATGTGTGTATATATATATATGTACATATAGTTTGAGAGGGTATTTTTTTTTAACTTTTATTTCAGAATAGGTCTTGGTCATGGAGATGTGAATTTCTTCTACAAATTTGTTCTACAAATATTTTTTCAGGAAATTAGAGAATATATAGACAGGAAATTTTTAATTCTGAGGTAATTCACTGAATTTTACAATTTATGGACAGCATAATGAAAGTCTTAAGTCAATATAGTATCATCATCAATTATGACAATTTTCAATAGCACCACTCATGGTAACTCAAGACATGGTTGCATTCCATATTGATCAGGGATATGTTGGATTTTTGTAGTTTTTGAGGCGGGTGGAAGCCCTCACTTGTGTTCAAGTTTGCCATATGTAACTGACAACTTAAGAGTAAGAAACTCCAGCTAATTTTCATGTACTTTAACTCAGTGAAGTACCTTCTTCAATAAATTCATAACTTTGTTCCAAGACTTATTATACATGAGATAAACCTGATATACCAGGTAGCTGTGTAGCCATTCAGAGGCTACATACAAACAGGCTGGAAAAATGAGCCAGCAGGAACCTCTCAAAGTCCAAAGATGTTTAATACCAAGTCCTGCAACTGGGGAAGAATAGCCCCAGGCACAAGAATAGGCTGAGTGCTGACCAACTGGAAAGTAACTCTGCAGAAGAGTATTTGAGCATCCTGGTAGACAAGCTGGACATCAACCAGCAACGTCCCCTCTTGGCAGAGGCAGCCCAAACCCTTCTTAGCTTCATTAGGCAGAGTGTCACCAAGGGGTTGAGGGAGGTGATCCTTCCTTCTGCTCAGCTCTGTTGAGGCGTGTCTATAGTGCTGTGTGCCAGTCTGTGCTCCCCAGTACAAGGGAGATATGGATGTACTGAAGTGAGAGGAGAAAAGGATAGCAGAGATGATATGCAGTTGACTTTGGACGGTGAGAGCATTGAGATGCAACCCATGTGGTGTGGGGAATTTTATGGTGTGAATTTAGTGCATACTATGTTAGTATTTAACCCAGAGTGACATTAACTTCCATTCTGTGTTTTGCCTACTTTTGTTGACTGTTCTATCTTAACTGTAAGTTTTGCAAGGTAAAACATATTTGTTGTTACATAATGCCTTGCATATTCAGGCCTCAGTATTTTGGTTCTGTCCAATCATGAATATATTCAGGCTTCTGCTTTTCTGTATACCTCTCTGTGAGGTCACTTATGTAGCAAGTGTGTAAACTTTTATTTATATGTCCACCCATTTGAGTACACTTTGGGTGTCTAAGAATTAAAAATCCTTGCTCTGGTTTCCAAGTGGCTCCTGACAATGCAACAATTAGAAGTAGCTGTAAAACTTCCAGTATTTTTATTTGAAAAAGAAAAAAAACAATAACACACCCCGTTGGGAAGAAAGGGTTGAAACAGGACGTTTTGGTGAGGGAGGGAATAATTTCACCCCAAGTGAATTTCCCACCTTACAGCTGGGAATGAAAGGAATGGGGGCAAGCCATTCCACCTTAAGTCATTCCTAAGTTATGACTAAGTCATTCATCCTCTGCCTCTTTTGAGAATTAGAATTCCTGTGTAGTTATAGCCCAGTCTCACAGGCATGCTTGAGCCTCCTGCTGGGAGGGAGTTGGAGATCATAAAAGCACAGCACTGTGATAAACTCTGCTTGCAAGAAGTTTTTTGTTATACTGGGGCAGGCAGCAGCCCTGCCTCCATCCCTGCTGGGTGATAGGATAAACTGAGCCTAAGGGGCCTGGGTCCCTGTGCTTCTCTGAAGCCTGACAGCATTAGAGAGGTGCTAAATTAATGTACTCTCCATTTCAGCTGTAGTCTGATGGTCACCCTGGTTACCTGTAAGCAACCTGCCCACCATCACAAATCAAACTGACCAATCATAAAAACAAATCCCCAAAAAAGTTATAATGAAGTTTGTTTTACTGCAGTTAATAACACCAATACAGAGTACTCAAAAAAATACTACATTTACATAATGTAGAAAGGAATGTAATGCTTCTGTAATATTGTCTGACTCACCATAGTCATGGGTTTTTTTACTGTTCTGCTATGTCTAAGGTCCCACACATATGCAGACAGATACAGAGAGATTCAAACTAGGAATATTAGCACAACTACAAAACACGCTGGAACATGCGCACAGCTAAAAGAATAACTTAGCAAGCCTGTCTTGTAATGATCTGATTGCTGCTTCTTCCACAGTTAATTCATCAACATTAGTACCTAGTGTGAGATTGACAGCTTCAAGATCCATGTGTAAAACTCTGAAATTACTGCTTCTAACAGGGATTGGTGCTTTTGGCCTGTTTCCCCAACAGGGGCTTTTAGGCTTCTTTCATAAGAAGTCATCACATCTAGAGGGCAACATTTTGATTTCATGTAATTGTGAGATGTTTCCTTTAAAAATAAAGTTATTCTGGATTCACAATTGGTAGGTATGGATTTGCTCTTTTTCACACACAGCTCCAAAGAAAGATGTGGGTAGACTTCCTAGTTGTGGACATGTATTCAAAATTTGTCTAATGTGCATATATACCGTGTACATGTATACATAATTTTTAGCAAAGAGTGTTTCTAAACCAGGATAAAAATAGAAAGAAAAAAACACAAAAGAAAAAGGGACTTTCTCCTTAGTTAAAATTTCCCAATTAACGTTACAATTTTACGATAATGGATTATGCCTACTCCTCAGGATTGATGCCAGTAAGAATATTTCCATGTCAGTGGACTTCAAGACTAATTTGCGGTGATTATCAGGGAATTACTTTGTCAGCCTTCCTGTTCACTTTTGCAAGGACAGACCTGTTAATTCCAACTCATTTACTTTATGTGGAATGAAAGGTAAATTCAACAGAAGTGATCATAAGCCTCAAGCTTTTACTAATAACAGTTGATCTTAGTTCTACATACTGTACTCATAGGATAAAACATCAAACTGTGCTTTAAAAATGACAGGATGCTTAATTCATCAAACAAGGGCATTATTGCACTGCAGCAAAGGGAATGCTCATAGCCACGTGCACACTGAGTTTTTCAGCCAAGAGATACAGAGGAAACATTAAATCTGAAGGTTGTCTTAGCAAAGTATCTTCTACAGACATCAACAGAGTAAGACAGAGTACTCCCTTAGAATTTTGAAGGCAGAAGTACACAGGAAGGACAACCAAGTACATGATGTGGGTTTCAAATTAAAAACAGAGGTTATAAAACAGAAAACATTTAAGGCACAGATTTTAATTCCAGCTATGTTTAGAATTGCATGTGACAGAAGAAATTTTTTAAAAAATGCAGATGAATTATTTTTTAAGTTGTCAGCTCATTTTATGTTGACTGTAATTATTCATCTAAGTAGTCCTTTTCTTTAAAATGATGATAATGTGCAAGACTGATATTCTGCATCATCTGATTAACACTTTCTTATAGTTTATAATTTTTTTTTAAATCTAATTTTTATGTTTAAGCTGAATTTGTAGCTCTGTTATAATACTATGCACATGTTAGAGAAATGTATTTTATGTATTTACATATTATTCATATAATCTGGAATTTTTATTTTTCACTTGATTTAAAACTTCAGTGGTCAGTTGCTTTCTTCAAATACTGAGAAGAGAGTTGGAGAAAAGTGAGTAGTGTATTCAGTTTAATGCTTAGCTTTTGAAAGTTGTTGCTATCTGTGGTATATTTCCCCCATATTAAAATGGATAAAAAGAGATCCATGTTTTATAATTGCAATAGTGATTGCTTGAATTGACAAATTAATCACATATTTGAGCTTTAACACACAAATTGTGGAAGCTCTTATTCTGAATTTTCATTTTAATACAGATTAAAAACTGTAAATAAAAATTGGAATTTAAAATGAGATTAAATATTGGTTATGTGTCATATTTTTGCTTTTATCATCAGTCTTCAAAAACGTGTGTACAATTGTGAACAGAATAAATTTTTTTCATAGAAGTCTAATTTGCAGCAGAATTAATTAATCTGTGTTCTGTTTAGCTGAGGTTAAATAATTTCCCTGCAGTCTGTGTTACCAAGGAACAGGTTTCAGTAAACAAATCTTTTCATTCTTGTAGAAGTTTTAGGTTTGGTTGGTTTTTTTGTGGGTTTTTGGGTTTTGTTTTTTTGTTTGTTTTGTTTTTGGTTTTTTTTTTGTTTTGGTTTGGTTTTTAAGCAAAATAAAAATTGCTCTATCTCTGTAGTGATTTTATTTTGTTTTCTTCCAAGTTGTTGTAGGATCATGAGTTGGGATGGACAATTAAATGTCGTCAAGACCAACCTACCTTGAATGACCAGAGACATCTTCAACTAGATCAGATTGCTCAGAGCCCCATCCAACCTGACCTTGAATGTTCCCAGGGATGGGGCATCTTTTACCTCTCTGGCCAACCTTTTCCAATGCATTACCACACTCATCATCAAAAAGATCTTCCTTTGTCCTGGTTTCAGCTGGTGTAAGGTTAATTTTCTTCTTCATACCTGGTACAGTACTCTGTTTTGAAAACAAGCTAATAGTTTAGTTGTTGCTGAGCAGTGCTTATTCTAAACCAAGGACTTTCCGCTTTCCCCTGCTCTTCCAGTGAGCAGGGGCACCAGACACTGTGAGGGAACAGTGCCAGGACATCTGACCCAACCTGGTCAAAGGGATATCCCATACCATAGAACATGCTCATGATATAAACTGGTGAAATTGTCCAGGAGGGACTAATTGCTGTTCAGTGGTGGGCATAGGTCAGTGAGTGATGAGTATTGTCCATCACTTGTTTTTCTTGGGTTTTATTCCTCTTACTCTCTACTTTTCATTAATCTTATTCCTATTCTTCTTATTTTAATTGTTAAGCTGTTCTTATCTCAGCCCACAAGTTCTACTTTTTTGTGATTCTCCTTCCTACCCAACTAGAGGGAAATAGGGAAATTAGGTATGAACAAGTGGCTATCTGTGTGGTACTTAGGTGCCAGCTGGGGTGAAACCACAACATCCTTATGTGTAGCCTAATGTGTGATGCATATAGAGGAGAAAAACAAATAGGAATCTTCATTCTGAAGGAAGTGGTGTTGAGTCATACTAACAAAAAAAGCTGGGCAAATATTTTGAGTATATTTCAGTTGTTATGCCAGGTATAAGTTGAGAGAAAATGTAGCAAGAAGTTCAGACAGATCATGACAATAGTTTTTTCCATTGTTCCTGGTGTTGTCCAGTCAAGCTTCAAGCATATCCAATGATGGATATTTCACAAAATAATCCTGTACATAATCACATAATATTCCAATCATTTGACTCCTCTCACTGTGACTTTTTTTTCTGATATCCAGTTGATATTTCCCTTGCTGAAAATTCCATCCCCTACTTCTTTTTTTTTTTTTTTTTTTTTTTTTAAAGAACATCTTCCAATGGAATTTGACTCTTTTCTCGATATTTCTAGATTCTTGTCCTCAAAAGGAACAACATAAGTCAGAGGGCCTGCAAAAGCTTGCTCCCCTTATATTCTAGACTTCTACAGTAGTGGAAGGCTGCAATGAAATCTGTTACTGATCTTCACTTTTTGAGACTAGATAAACCAAAGTCTTTAAGTCCCTCCTTTGACTTTACATGCTTCAGTCCCCTAATCATCTGTGTGCCTCTTCTAAGGTAAAAAACAAAAAAAAAGACTTCTACTAAGGAACAGGAAATTAGACATATGCACCCTCCTATAACATGCTGAATTAGTAGAAAATGATCATGACTCTCAACTTCCTGTGGATGCTTTTAGTGTGGAGATGGATATGTGGTTGGCATTCTTTAACACATATACTGCTGCTCTGGCTCACCTTGTCCAGCAAGACCCCACCCTCTAGATCATTTACTACAGATTTAAGTGAATAGATCTTAAAAATAAAATGGAAGAAAGTAAATACTTAATTTTAAGTAGAAAAGGAATTTTATTGCTGAAAGCAGCAGCTAGTGTAACTGTATGAGGACAGGAAATTTCTATACTGCTGAACACAGGACTTATATGACCTTATCTGCAATGATATATGCTTGACTATTCAATAATCCATGAATCTAACTGAAGTAGTAAAAATTGCAGGAAAAGACAGCAGTATGGACAAAGGAGTACAAAATGTCTTAACAGCAGGAGAAATGAGAGAGCTGTAAAAGCCAGAGTAAAGGATGTTGCTACTTGCAAGGGCTTGAATTGCAGAGCTTGTTAGGATATCTTTATGTAATTGTTTGCTATATTAATTATCTTTTACCATTAGGTGGTAGTATAATAGCAGATATACTAAAAATAATTTAAATAAATGCATTTACTATATATATATATAAGTTATATAAAATATAAATTATGTTCTTCCTTTCAGATGTTCATATTTTACTTACAATGCTATTTAGTAATACCACCCATATTGGTGCATCGCTACAATCTTAAAATCCATTATATTGAAAACACATTTTAGAAATTGGTAGATGGCAGAGTTTCCATAATTCCACAGTGGTCTATATAGGTATCTTATAATGCCCTGGGCATAAGTATGTGTATACTGGCTGTCCAGTGAGCAGCATTAGGATATGCACATTGTAAAGACCAGAAGAAAGTACAGGAGTAGAAAAGCTGCAGCAGGAGGTGTGTGAGCACATTTTCATTAAATATTCTCATATCATAGGAAAGTGTCTAAAATACTAGTTATAAATCCCTAGCTTATATCTTACCTCCACTACCTGTTTATATCAATCCTTGTGGAAGACAGCCCACTAATGTTTTCTTTAGAGTGTGATTCAAATTACATAAAGCCTGAATGAAGTGTTTCCAGTTGTGCTTTGGCCTCAGGAGCTAGTAAAAATACTCTTTCTTTATTACTACATGAAAATAGGATAATGACATTGTATTTGTCTTAGTCTAATATTATATTTAGCATTCACATACAATAGAGCCACATATTAGACTGCAGTAATACATTTTTTTCCTTTTAGATTTAACCTTTTGTGCTACTTTTGACTTCAGACTAGATGCAATCTTTTCATTTTAGTATTTTTTGCAAGCTCCTCTTTCTGTTTCATGTCTGTCAAATCTCGAAGATTTCAAGTGAGGAGAGGAGTTTTTTATTTTGCTTATCTCACATTTATTGTGTAAGAAGGTGCACTTAGAATGTTGATTCTGTGGCTCAGATTTATTATCATCTTGGTAATTTATCATCTCAGGTCTGCGAACAAGTCATCTATTTTTAACTTCAGAAGCACTTTTCCTGATTTGTTATAATGTAAGTTTTGATTCTGTTCACATGCTATTTTTAAGATCCCCGGCTTCTCCCCCTTAAGTACCCCAGGACATAGCCTGAGGCCACAGGAGAATTCGGGCCAATAGGTGGGAAGGGGTTGGGTGTTCTA
>JBBMKD010000170.1:51390046-51523391 GCA_037834095.1 Argya squamiceps | reverse complement strand
GTCAGGGGATAGGGGAGGGGTTTGGGAAGGAACAAACTGGCATGATACAAATAAGATACATATAAAACTCTGAAAGGATTAACCATGCACCGCAACAGGCTTCCCTGTGGGGTCTTATATCTGACTACAATTAGTGGATGTTCTGAAACATAGCAGTGTAGTTTTGACTTGATTATTGGCACTTAGGTGGTGAATCACCCTCTGTAACGATGTATGTATCTTGTTTGATTTTATGAAGCAGACAATACTGCCTTGTTTGGTTTGCCCTGTTTTTCTTGTACACACGCACACACACACCCACACACCCACCCACACACACACACACACCCTCCCTAAGCAGTTTGCTCATTTGTTTGCTTTATCAATTTAATTTCTTCTGAAGTAAAGGAGCATATCCTATGCACATGCTCATTCTTTTGAAGGTTTTGAGAGTCCTTGCTTGACTCAGAATATTATTTTCTGACCCACAGTTTGAATCTGAGATGTGAATCTGGAATGATTATTTCTATGCTGTGATAAAGATGAATCTATGTCTTAAGATATTTCTGTCATGGGAAAATCAGCTGCATCATGTTCACTCTGTATCTTGAAATGTACAGAAGAGTTAGCTTTTTTGCATCTGCAAGAAAGGACTCAGAGAACAGCAAGTTTCTCAGGAATATACTAGCCTTATGTATTAAGTCCATAATGTATGGCCTCACAGAAAATGTCCAATAAAAGTAGAACCACCAGACTGATTTCAGAATTTTAGATGGAATTTACAATCTTTTTGTCATGTGGCATGTTTGAAAAGAATAAACAAACAAATTAAGGAAAAGCAGAGCAGTTGTTATCATTAGAAGTGCACTACTAAATATCTTTCTGATTAAACAAAAAATGGATGTCATGGAAAATTAAATAATCAAAGAATTTCTCAAAAACTGCTACAAGTGTAGTTCTTGTTCAACTGCCAGGGAAACTTTGCTTGATAACATACAGTAATACACTGACAAAGATGGCATGAAAAATAATGACACAGCCCTAGGGAAAAGGTCATGTTGTGTAGCATATTTTTTATGCATGAGTTTACATAGCTACATCAGCATAATTTTACAGCTATCCATGGTAATATGTGTTATTTAACATTCCTGAGGTGTTTTGTTGGATTTTTTTTTTGTCGTCTTATAATATGGTTGCCCATATCTGTCTACACTGCCACTAATCTAAGAATTTTGAGTATACCTTCAGTTTTGAACTGGAATGGTGCAGTCTTTTAAAAAAGATGAAACGGGTTGGTTTTGAAATCAAGGAGTTATGTTATTTCAGAATATATTCAGAAATAACACATGCACGCACTTTCAATTTCTGTTCCATGTGAACTGATGTGTTGCCAGAATTTGACATGGTTGATCTGGTATATCTTGTCAGCTTGTCTTATTTCATCTAGTGTGTCTTTCCCAACCTTGAAAATCTTGAACTAGTTACAATTCCTCAAACACTTCCAACATGAGTATCTGATATATAGTTTCATTAACATGCCTTAAAAGTATTTCAGCTTCCTGGTTTACACTGTTCTTCATGCTTTCTCAAAAGTATGGCCATGCTTTGTAAAATCTACAAAAAATATGCAAACATTTTTTGTTAGCAAAGTTCGCTAAATGCCTGTTTTGAACATGTTCAAAAACATTCTACCACCCTACCCCCATATCAATTTATGTACTCAAATGTTGGAAGTATCTGTATGAAGACATTTTACAAGCTATTAAATATTTCTCTTCTTCAAACTCTGTAAGTACTGCCTCTCAACATAAGTTTCACCAATATATTTTAAAAAGATCATTTTGCTCAGGCCACATGAGAATTAAATTCTCTTTAGGTCTGACTTGCTTACCCACATAATAAACTTTCATACATATTCTTATTTAATTGATCTGACCTTTCATTTCTTCTTTAATAAATTTACCTATGAAACTATCAGTTATGTATTTTCTATGTTGGTTTGCCCTGGCCCATAGTAAAGCTAAATTGTTTTCATGCAATGAGAATGGACTTCTCCTCTTGGAATTCTATTGTGTCATTTGGAAGATGGTAATAGTTGGATGACTTAGAAATTAATATTTCTCTTCCTACATGCTAGTTTAATGTTTAGCATTATTGGTAGAATATGTGCAACAAACCTCTTACTCTCAGATTTTTTCTTGTTTTGTGGATCTTCAGTCTGTCTTTCAGGGTAAAAATCATGATTTACGTAGTCTTTTTTAATCCATTATGATTTTTAAGCTAGTTAAAATGTGGGGGGATTCCCTCCTCAAATAAAAATGAACTCAGAAGATTGTGGAGTATCCTTCCTTGATGAAATTCAAAAGCCCTCTGGATGTTTTCCTGGCAACCAGCTGTAAGTGGCCCTCCTTGAGCAGTGGTTTAGGATAAGAACTCCCAAGGTCCTTCCAACCTTAACCAACTTCTGATTCCCTAATTTTTGCAGTTTTTTGATCACTACTATGTGACAGATTATCAGGCAGTTTCATCATACCCTCAATCTGTCTTACTGAGTGGTGAAAGACTGATTTTTTTTCAGTTTCATATTTAGTTCATATTGATATATGTGTGTTGTAATAATTTGTATAATTTCACATAAAAAGATCATCTGAAAGGAGAAAGACAGCACATTCCTAAATCCAAAATGCTAAAAATTTAGATATGTGAAATGCAGCTAGTATGTTTTTGGCAACACCGTTGGTAAAAATTTTGATTGTCATTTGATGTTAAATGTCTTTGGAAACAACTAATCACTCTTAGAGTATAGCACAGCACATAGTCCCCAGACTGGCTCTGACAGCTGGTTCAGTCCCCAGCTATAGTTCCTTCAGCCTTATATTGTGTCACTTGGAAATCAGAGGGACTACTCACACAGAGGGGCAGACTATTAAACACATCTGCCTCTGATTCCTTTCCACTGTTTTAAATACATGCATTTGGCATAGCTTGAATTTAACTTCTAGGCACCTATTTAAATCTTCCAGTTCACCTAAGGTGCTCTGTGACTTCTGTCTGTTAATTTGCTTTTCTTTTATTTTTTTTGCCCAACATTGTGAATGGGAGTCCAATATGTTATCTCCTTTTGTCCAATGTGTATATCTACCTTTTATGAAGTAGTACACATCTTAGACAAGGTGATGCTGAATTTATTGCATAGATATGATGCTTGGGGAAATGATTGCCAAAGGGAACCTCATCTACTTAGATGAGAAGCATCCCCTGTATTTAGAGAAAAACAGTGTGTTCTAGAAGTTGATTCTATTTTCTTTATTTATTATTTTGAGGAGAGTATGGTGGTGTCCCTGCCCTTGTCCTAGAAAAAAATATTAATAAATAATTAATTAATACACAGTTTAATTTATAAGTATTTTTAAAGTATTCATACTTATGTGGCACAAGTTACAACACTTATCTTTATTCTCTCTTTATTCAGCATGGTGGCCATTGATGTTTAAGGGATATCCATATAGAAAACTGGGAGACAGATTGGATTTTACATAGAATCAGAGACTATTAATTTCTCCTGATAATCTTGGTCATTAGGGAAAATTGCGTTAAAACTAAAAATTTCTTTCGTTTCAGATCAACTTAACTGAAGTCATCTTATATTTCAGCTGCTTCTGTTTAGAAAGCACATATTCTCTTGTTAAGGACAAGACCTTATATAACTTTCAGTTCAGTTTTTAGGAGTGTTGCGGGTAGTGTATTATATGGTTTCTAAATTGACGTCTAAAATCCTTTTCTGTGACTCATATGCAAAACTGAAATTTAAATTCTGGACAAGAACAAATAGATGTTATCTTTTCCCCTCCAGTCTTTTAAATTCTATTGTTCTGTGTCCTGCTGTTAAGAAAGACAGTAAAACTGCCACCATTTAATAATAAAGTAGAAAGGGAATAGAAATAGCAAAAAAACCCCAAGAGACAAAAAAAGAATCCTGAAAAAAGCCATTGCAAATTTTAGAAAATAGATTATATAGAGTGCATTATTATTGTCCACTATGAATTGTTCCAATTTCAAATACTTTCTTGCAGATGAGGCAATTCATTACACAGACCCCATGAATTTATGTCTCACTTTACAAAACACTTCACACCAATTTTACCTCACTAAGTTTTCACTGGCCTTTTTGGAATTATTCTCAGTGTACATAAATGTAAATGAGGATACAATCAGGCCTTGGAACTGAGTCCTGATCTTGCAGAGTGAAGCTATCTGCAAACTCAAGAATGCAAGGAGAATAGTAATTATCTGTTGTAGCTGCAGTTCTTTAATGTCTCAGGTTTAAATAGGAAAAGATCAAAGTCATTGTACTATATCCTGATAAACCTGAATGCACAGCAGTTATTGCAATCTATCAGCATGATCCCAGCTCAAACTCTTCAGCAGACTAAACAGTAAAACCTTTGAAAGATTCTTCTGTCCAGTCCAGCAAAGAATTTTACCCAAAAAACAATGTTTATAAGAAAAAAACCTATTACATAATTTACTTGCTGAAAAAGGCTGCACATGAAGACTTTTTACTATATTCTTTGTGTAACACTTAACACAGTAGGATTCTAATTTTACCTGGAATCAAAATAATGCTAGTATTAGTACTCCATATTATAAGGAGATGAAACTGGTTTTGTATACTAGTCACACTGTATGTGAGTTTATGTCCCTAATCTTCAGGTTTGTTTTGTTTTGCTTTGTTTTGTTTTTCCCATTTCCTTTAATGTAGATGCTTGATGTGATTATTATTATTTTTATTAAACTTCTTCTCCAATTTCTTTTGCTATAAGGATTCACACCAGGACAATGCCAGTAATTAAAAGATGAGAAACAACCTTTGCCTGGACAGTGTGTATAGACTCTTGATGACGCAGAACCTGCTTTTTATAAATATAATCCTTGTGTTAGAAGCTCCTTTGCCCATAAGAAAGTGAAAATCAATAGAAACATTTTCCATCTCCATACATGATTCATTCTTCACTGGTTTATCCTTTTTTATTTTCTGGGTCTGCTTTCTAAAAATGCCACAGGATCCAGACAAAGTGAAGCAATTTATTTATTCATTTTTCTCCTCTGACTGAATTCCTAGCACCCAATTTCTGTTTTAAATTTTTAATGTCTTTGTGTCACTTTGAGCATGCAACAAAAATAATAATAAAAAAAATTCTTCATGGACTGATAAATTGAGAATGTCAACAGCAGTTGCTCATCTTTTTGGTATAGATTTCAAGCTTTTATCTCTGGGTCATAGGAGTCAACAAAATGAGGTTAAGTCAGAGCCTGCATACTTATGAGGTTTAGAGAGTATATTTGTGTGACTCTGAAGGGAGATAAATGTGCTATTATAAGAAATAGACAGAAGAAACTGTATTAGTTGCAGATGTTTATGAGCTAACAGAAAAGAAAAAGCTTGAAAATACACTGACAGTCCTTACTTGCAGGAGACTTTATAAAGTCTTATTCAGTACTTGGCATGGTATAAAATGTTTCTGTATATTATTAATAATAAACTTCTGGATGCCCAATCTAGAAAATACTTTTCTTTTCTGACTACTTCCTCCTTTGTATCAGTTGCCAACTGGCAATTGTATGTTTTTCCTTGGAGGATGTAGGCTTTTTGAAATCAATATATTTACTAAAAAAATCAGCAGAAAAGTATCTTGTGGGAACATGAAGTGTGCGTGTTTATGATATATATATATGTATATATATATATATATGAAATAGTTGTGTATATATGTAAATATTTGGCAGTAAAAGGCTGCTCATACTATGAATCAACTGGAACTTTCTACAAAGCAATTCGGATGCCATAAAGGCTTGAAATATTATTATTTTCAGTTGTATTCTGTTTAAACACTAAAATGACTGTGTTCTAATCTAGAGTTTTTAATTGTACGAGTTTCCAGGTGACTGTTTTTTGGTGAGTCATCATGCTATATAGGAAAAACGTGCTCAGAAGTGGAATCAAAGTTAGTGATATGATCTGTGGTAAAATTTGGAAGAATATAGTCTTCAACATTGATGGGAAAGAATCTACTCTGTGTTCAATCATATAATTCCTGGCCTCCAGTGGAAGAGGTGTGTTTTCTGTAAGCAAGATGAAACCAAAATAAGGCATTAGTATCAAAGGCAGAGGTTTTGAAACATATACTTGGAGAGTAATTAAGGTGATGATATTTTCTGTAAAGTAAACTTAAATATAGTAAGATACCCTGCCTTTGGTAAAGAAATGGGTGTTTGTTAGATAGTTGACTGTCCGTTATAAAATCAAATTTATGTGATAAAACATTATATTAGTAAAACCCCCCAAAATTGCATTTTAAAAATACGTTAATAAACACAAAATAAAACAAACCCCAAAACCCCAGCACTAGATAAGTTTTATTAATATCAAGAAACATCTCTATGGTTAAGGCTTCTGCTTTGAGTGTATATTCTCTGTTTATTTTAGCATCTTTCCACATGAAAATTTCTCTCTGTAATCAATCATTTAAATGTACAGAGAAATCAGTTTCCTCAGATTATGAGAGCTACAGTTTCTAGTTACAGAAAGAGTGCCAAGTAACCATTCATATCCTCTGGCACTGTTCTGTGGGGACAGTAAGTCAACAGCAGCTCTCATTGACATGTCAGTGAGAAACATTGCACTGGCTATGAGGTTTCCCAGATTTCTATGGGGATTGTTTGCACAGTAAGTGTCGACTTTTTTATTGACAGTCACATCAAATTCATAATGGAAGTGTAAACCTGCAGAGGAAACAAATGAGACTGTTCTTGAAACTCAGTGTTACCTAGTCTGCATAAGAAATAAGTACTGGAATTCAGATCTAGCTAAGAAAAAAAATCTTCCCTTTTATGATCATTTGTATTTTTACCACTGCTATCATTTCTGGAGCTGCTGATTAGATGGGGTTTCCCTCCCAGATTTTCCTGAAAATGTACCTTTGTTTATTTATTTGTTTGTGGGGGTTTTTTTTTGTTTCTTTGGTGTTTTGTGTTTGGGTTTTTTGTGGTTTTTTGTTTTTGTTTTGTTTTGGGGTTGTTTAGTTTTGTTTGTTTGGGTTTTTTTTAAAAAATCTGGTTACATTTGGAAAAAAAAACCCAATCCAAAACCAGAAAAAAGGACAATTATTCACATGTTCATAGAAGCTCACATGTTAATAATTTCAGAATTTCACTGTGGGAGTTCAGGGTACAAAGGTACGCCCCTCACATGGAAGGGATATGCTGCACAGGAGATGTAACAGTTAACGAGTTAACACCTACTGGCTGCTATGTAATGACATAGTTGGTGAAAAAAAATTCCTATTTCCTTTGCCTCCTCCTTCCTTCGACACTCTCTTTTCCCCTGGAGATCCTGGGTGAATAGGCATCTCACAAGGTGCTGCTGTTCCTGCTGTACATGGTTCACCTCCTGCCGTGAAGTCTATTAACTCCTGATCATGACAAGCACGAGTGGAAGCTGGTGAATGACAGCATTCAGCACCTGTCCCATCTGCCAGGCAGATGGCTGCACATGAGAATTTAGGACTGCATTGATAAAGGACTTGCTCTGTAGGTAGGGAGTTGCAGATGACAAGGTGGGGAAAAGGTGAAGGCACAACATCTGCATCAAGACATCCAGTGTAGTTTTAACCTTTGTATTCCTTCCTCCATAATCCCTCTGGTGCTCCGTTTGTATGGTAACTATTTTTTAGCATTATGGGAATTTTTTACTATTCTGCCTCCTTTCTTTTCTTCATTTTAATTTTATCTTCATGCCCAATAATGCACTTCAGCTTAATGGACTGCTTAAAGCAGAAAAAGCAGTCTCTCCTTGTTTTTACTTTAAATCTTGCCTTTTCATTTGAGTAAGGGAGAGAAACCTGAATATTGAAACTCGCTGGCACCTTTTGCATTTTTTCTTACATTTTAAATATGTAGATATTGTTTATGGAGAAAGTAAGGAAGAAAACTTGATAGAGGGACTCAGGTCATGCCATAGAGAGTAAATGAAGCATTGTTTTTACTCCACGGGACAATTGTTGAGCTGGTGGATCTGCATCTTAGTGGAACATTGCAAAACAGACACAGTAGGGGGTAAGAAACTAAGCTTTATACAACTCTAAATGATTTACAGACATGCAGAACTGTAGATGCTTTGTCCATTAATGTGATGTTTGCTACTTAAAATTCCTTCCTTTCACAAAGATATGCCTTTGTGCATAGACATCCATGTTTTCTCCTCTTATTTACAATTTGTCAGCTGAACTAAATCAAGAAATGGATAGTTATAGTTCCCATGAAGATTCTAAAGCATACTTACTCTGTTATAAAGCAAAATATGAGGAATGCAGTTTTTATGTAGTTTGGATTTTGGCTAAGATTTTTCATTACATTTATTTTCCATTGATTAATTTCTAAAATACTCCAGACTTTGGGGTTAATCCTTTATTTTTGTGCTGCCTAATTGAAAAAAATCATCAATAGCTTGGCTTGCCAGGTAACAGAATATCTTCAAAATGCAAAATTCAGATAATATAAAAATAAATTTGCTAAATACATAGTGATAATTATTTGGTAAGAACTTCTCTTTGCCTGTGCCATGTTCTTCAGTGGTAATATGGCAGCACTTATTTTTTTCTCCAAGTATATAAATGTTGGCTATTGGATAGAATATAAAACAATATTTATACACAAAGGAGATAAATTTGTCCAGAAAATGTTACATCCATGTCTGAAGAGCAGTGTTTGAATAGAATGAGTGTGCTGTGTTGTATGTTTGTTCAAAAGGGAAAATTTTTCTTGCTCTTACTGATGATGGCATTACAGACTGCTGATGGAAGCATGGAAATTTGTTAGGTTGCAGGTCAGTTGTGACCACCTTCAAGTAAGCATAACTTCACTGGTCAGTCAACTTCTGTGCATGTCAGATTGTGTGAGAAAGAAGTAGCTGCTAGCTCCAGGCTTGCTGCTCACATAATTTATGAGAATATTTTGTTTACTGAGAGTTTTTCATGTTCCCCTGTTCTGCACTCTTTAAATCCCTTCCCAGCCTGGCATTTCTGTGGTTTTTTGTTGTTGTTTTGGTTGTTTATTATTATTATTATTATTATTATGTGGGTTTTGTTTGGTTTTGTTTAATTTAGAATGAATATATATATGTATTCATTTTTAAAGTACCACTGCAAAAGTGCAGAGTTTTATATATTTTGTGTTCAATGACTCCAATGTAAAATCTGAAATTTTACAGGATTACAGTATAGTTTATGCAAGTAACAAAGATGTTATGGTCCTATGAAAGACAGACACTGTTTTATTTATGTTTATTTTACATTTTCCTAGTAAATTAACCATGATATAGTCAAGGCTTTTCTTCTAATTACCAAAAAAGGAACTGAAGTTTTGTCAAAGGTCCAGGTGCTTCTTTGGTTCTAGATGTGCTTCAGCATGCATTTGTCTGTTTGTCTGGCAGACTGAGTCTATTATTGGGTGATTGATCTATCATACTAAAAATCAGCCAGCAACATAATATTTGAGCTGTTTGTTAAAGCAATATTTTTCTAAGTATTTAGGCATGCATCTGATGATTAATACTTTTTCAAATTAGTTGGGGAAAGTTTATCATATTCAATGGTCTTATAGGATGAAATACTTCCAGTTTAAATTAGGTATTGCTGTAGCATATGCTGCTCTATTAATGGAAGAAAATTTTTAGTGTTTTGGATTGATCTTTTCAAGGACATCATACACCTAGATATACTCACAGAAATGTACATAATATAAGTGTGATAGCTGTTGTAAGTGAATAGATTTTTCCCCAAGAAATTGTTATAAATGGACATATCAGTTAAAGATGTTAATATAGAAACTATATTTCATTTGTTCTTAGTCATAGTCATGTTGACATTTTAATATCGTTTAAGTATTGCCAGTAAAAATGAAATACATTCCAAAATATGCAAAAACATTTCACATCTGTGTGTCTTGAAATTGGAATTTCTTTAAGTGCTGGTTTAATGGACCAAAAGACCCTCAAATCAATAATCCTAAATTAAGTTCCCATTATTGCAAGGTCAAAATGAAAGAAATAGAAGCTTCAACAAAGAGAATTATGCAGTGTTTATTGGGCTTGAATTAAGTGCTATAGATGTGTTCAATCTCACCTTTTGTCTGTGAGAAAAACCCAGTTCTATTGAAGTGAGTGGAAAAACCTTTCTTGTGTTTGCTTTTAAAGATATGGTCTGTGTGGATGGTAAATGGGTTTGACAGAAGAGGAGTAATTCAAAGCCTGTTCACAAACAGAATTGTTTTACATCCTTATGAGGAGAAAATATCCCTTCATTTTCTTTATAAAAGGGCATTAAGAAGCTTTAGCATTAATCTATTTGGAGCAAGTTATCCATTCATGTAGTCCATTCAGACTGTAAGGACCCATCTGTAAGAAGACTGTCAGTTCTCACTGAAATATGTTTCATGGCATTAAGTAGGTGGTAGAGAGTTTTGCTTCTTTCCAAGCAGGATGATATATTGATTATCTGAAACAAAATTTGCCTAGAGGTGAAGGAAAATCGTTATAACTTGGTGTGGCAAGAGACAGGCATTATGGAAAAACCCATTACACAGTATTAGTCGACAATCATTGATTAGTTATAAAGCTGGTCACATCCATGATGATATCACTCTATAATTACTTTTGTAGACACAGAAAACAACCCAGACATTCCAGGAATATGCAGGCAAATGTAAGTACTTCATACACTGCAGCTGATGGACTTCCAATAAGTTTGTTATAAATTAAAGGCTATTATAGACTCTACGTGGCAATTAAGTTTTGGCTGCTGACAAAATACCTAGTTCATTCAAGGTCAGAATTAATCCATGTTTCAGTCTATATTTTTTTCCATTAATTAAGGTTTAAAATTGTTGGAGGTTTTTGAATCTTTTCAATGTTCATTGAGAGTTGGAGAATGATGTTTTAATTTTCACATCTGTGTAGTTATGCTTACAGTTATGCTTATCTCTATGCTTACAAATACAGCTAATTCATTACTTGATCTGATGCTGAGTCTGCATTCCAGATTTTATCCTCAAGCACACAGATGTTTGTATTCTTACAGGCCAAGCCTAAATTTATTGGAGGATTGATTCACAGGGTTAATTAAGGCAAAAATGAGAAACACTTTATTAATTGTCTTATTACAAACAGAAATAATACAACAACGGGAGCACAGAAATTTCTAGACGACTTGCAGCTATGACCTTAGCTATGACCAAAGCCCTTTTAGGTGGATGAGATAGTCCAAAGTACACTTGTTCACAATAAAACATTAATGTCACACTTGTAGGAGGTGTCTTCCTGTGGCTAAAATTTTCAATATTCCATTGAATACAGTAATGTTTGGTTGTGATAATTAATATATTTAATTCTGAATCACAATGACATGACCATGGATTCAAAATGTCAAGTTGTGGAAGGATACCTATTTGAATACAGCTCTTAAATCTAGTAGAATAATGTTATATTGCTATATAGTGATTGTAAAGACAAGGAAAATATATCTAAACAAAAAGTAAAATGGTTTTCTTATGCAGGTCAATCAACAATTGTGTTTGTCTAGAGACTTACTAAAATCTCTGCCAATTGACATTTAACTCCTGATTCAAGCTCTTTTATTTACAAGAGTAGAAATGCTTTCTTCAGGATTATTTCTCAAATGAACCATCTTTAAGGGTTTAAATTATTATTGTGTTAATCTAGCACAATTTTTGATGGAGTTTAGTGGGGTTTGTTTATTTGTTTTTTTTAATCATTTCAGAAACCAAAGCATGAGTTAATTAGACAATAAAAATGCCAAGGAAAATCTAAAAGTCTTTTTCTTTTTTCTTGGGGCTAGGAACAATGTAGAATATTTTTTTGTCTCTCACTCTTTATTCCTTGTCCTATGAATTTTTTTCCTATGTATACATGTGTATATTGAGAGAGAGAGAGAGAGGGAGAGGTGTAAACTTCTATACCTCCTCTCAACTCCTGGTCTTATACATTTCTTCTTGATGCTGTTCCATTTGAAATAACTCTTGGCAGTGTGAAGAAATAGTTTGTATGTCAGCACTGAAAATATGTAAAAATTTTTGCAAGTGTGGAATCTGGACAAGTGCCATTTCTGTCCCCAGTGAAAGACTCAGTATAAGCCACCTGCTAAGAATAAATGTTATTGTTTTACTGGTTTTATATTACTAAAAAAAATACCATCCTAAGTTAATTCTCAATTTGATTGTTGTGGACTCTGAAAAAGAGGCTTTGAGACTGATTTCTCTTTGATCATGGCTGACTGGGGAAGATATTTCAGGCACTGATATCCCTTTAAGATTCCTGAATTAGAAGTTGTAATAGTAGACCCTCATCTGCACAATATCAAGCATAATGAGAGATCCTGATAGGAACAGTGGACTGATCTCTATTCCTAATTGTGAATATACTCCTGGGAATACATCTAACACTATCTCCCTTTAATTAGTAAATGAGAAGCATGCTTTTACTTTGAATTTATGTTTAAAGTCCTGTAACTCAAACATCAAAAAGAGGCAACCCTTTGTTGCTAAACAAATTAAAAATTTGCTGGTATATAGAAATGTTTCTATAGTCTCTCCTTCATGAGAATATACAGGCTTAAACATAATAAGTGGTGTGGAATAATTATATTGCGAAACATAGCAAACAATTTGTAGCTGATAAAAGCACACATTTCTGTGAATTCCAGTTATAACTGGAATTAAAATACAATTTATTTAATTTTCTCTTACAGCAGAATATTTTGTACTGTTGTTTTAGTGGACAGTCTTGAAACCTGAATTTTTTTCTTGTGAATTTATGAAAAAAATATTAAATACATAACGAAGTGGTAAAGCACACTTGTGAACTGGTTAAAAATTTTAAATATATAAATATAAATTAACTATATCCTGATTAAAAAATTAATAGAAACCCTCAAATAATGATAAAACATAGCAAGATCCATAGGCTGGAAGCTAAATTTGGCCGAAGTGTTCCTTACGATGATTGGCCATTGAAATATATAGGTTTAATAAAAGTTTTATTGTAATGACCAACAGCAATTTTGAAAAAACTTTATCTCGCCTTTAAATTAAAATTAGACGTACTGAAATGCTACAATGTTACTGGAAATTAAGGGAAAAAAATTGTTAGTGTTGACGATACTTTGATATTTGTGAAGTACCTTTCATCTAGCAAAACTGTAGGTTAAGAATGTATTTAACTATATATTACCTTTTTTGGATGTGTTTGCTTTGTAAAAAAATAGAATAATTTTTATGAAAAAAATAAGGAAGTAGTTTTATGAGTTGCATTACTGTGTAAAGCAAAAAAGCATTCTTCTGGTTTTGGAGAGGACAGTGGGGGGCAGTCTGGGGAGTGTTATTGACTTGTGACTTGTTCTTTATTATTCTGTTGCTGAGGGGAGAAAGTTCTGAATGGGTTATTTTCTGACTCCTTGTGCTCCCATTACTAGAATGGACGAAGAAGCACAATCTCTCTCCTTGTTTCCAAAGAGTTATTTGAATAGCATAGGAATAAGAAATGACAATGATTTATAGAAGGATTCTTATCCTGTGCCAGGATCTGGTTAATTTTAAGAACCTAAAAATTGATTTAGTTAAGATAAAAAAAATACAAACCATTTCTTTTGAAACCAAATATAAATTTGAAACTTTCTTGAGATTAAGCAAAATATATTCTTTTAACTATCTTTTCTTCCTGACTTGGATTGCAAGAATAAAATGAAAGAGGTGGCATATGAAAAAAATTCCAATATTGTTTTAGAAACAAAACCTTTTCAGACTGAAATTCAGTGGCATATAATGGTCCTAATTCAGATGAAATTGAGTTTCTAAATGGTTTTTTTTGAAGAGACTTATCTTGTGGCCTGGTTAGAAGGAAAATTCCGCCTTCAAACCACTTCAAATTGTTCTAAATATTTGTCGTGCATTTAATTGGGAATGACTGTGTCTTACTCTCCAGCTCCCCACCCAACAGATGAGTCTAAAAGGAGTCTCTGTTCCAGTCACTGAACTCACTATTAATTTTTGCTCCAAAATTATTAATGACCTGTAGTGTCAGTCTGAGTTTGTCTTCTGCTTTTTCTTCCATTCTTACTTTCCATCTAGTGCAAGTTGTATGAGCTTAACTGTTTTAGATAAGCTTTTACCGATGTTGCTGTGAATTTCCTTTTTTTCTGGAATCCCTAGTGAACAGAAAGAATGCTTTTCATATCTCTGTGCACTAAACATATAGGAAGGCCATACAATTTCATTAAAAAACCTGGTGTCCCTTCAATTAAAACATGGGGATAGATACAATTTAGGCTAGAGTATAGCTCTTTACCATTTATGTAGCTTGTTGCAGAGGAAACCCACTGCTCCTGTAATAGGGAGCATGAAGTTTCCCTAAAGGTGATCATTACAATCCATTTACAGTGGAAATTGTGCTTAAATTACTCAGGTTAGGGAGACATAAGATTGAGATGCATATCTCTAGTAAGTGTTTAAAGGCTTGAATGCCTTCTGCAAGGTCATTGTTCGTGGCAACCATTGTGTACATTTTTCATCATTTTTTAAATATGGTGAAAGGAGAAGATGTTTCATTCTCCTATTACAGCATTTAGTATACTGATGGCATGGGTTGACTTCCTGTTTCTGTCTTTGTAGCTTTAAAATACTCCTTTAGTCCTTGGGAGCATAACTAGCAGGCTGGTTACAGAGCACACTTACATCAAATAGTGAAATTTCTTCTGCTGCAACCTTACTACATGGCTGAAAATAATTCATGTGATTGAGCACTGGAGCTATACCACCTGTCACTGTAGCCCAGAATCCTTACAGTGAGGGCAAAAAAAACCCCTTGTGCTTCAAGCCCAATTTCAATTTGTGTTTTATTATTTTTCATAAGAACAAGAATATCTTCAGTAGTAAACCATAGAAGTATACATTTATTCCCATGAGGGCCAGGGGAGGAAAATGATGGATTTTTTTTATGTAATACAGAACATTCATCAGGTAGGAATATGAGTAAGTGCACAAACACTAAGTTCAGAATAGCTGAAGACTGGAAAATAGGGTTATGTTTTGAGCAGCAAATGAACTGAAGGTAGTTCTCCAGTGGTATTAATAGCCATTGAAAGTACTGACTTGTGCAGAGAAATGTGCACAGTGCCACCATCATTTTTTTAGCTGCAGATGTGCTCTGAAAATGCCTTGATTCTGCATTGTTGTTGCTGTAAGGAATGTGTGAAATGTGTGGATTAAACCTCAGCTAGACTTGCAGTTGTTTATCCTGAGGCCTATCAGTTTAGGAACAGAAGCAGATCTCAAGATGGTGTTGTTCTTGACCACTTGACTACCTACTGACTTCTTAGGCTAGCTAAGAGCCAAGCAAAAGGCTTTTTAGAATTTATGATTTAAAGCTGTGTATAAAAAATGTAGAGGTCTACAAAAGACAACTAGAATTTCCTTGTGTGCTTTGTGTTTACTTAATTACTCTTACATTCTGAAAAATGTCCTGTCCTGTATTTGATATCATGCTTCTCTGTCCAGAAAGTATACGAGTGATTCAATACAGTTCTAGATAGCTTTCAGACAGTTTATTAAAACCTTTAAACCAGAAAGTATAGAAAATTTCCTAGTAATTGTGTAATTATTTAGTGTGTATATATACAAATATTAATAGAGCAGATGTGAGAATTTAAAATGAAAAACAAAAGTTTCAGCATGGATACATAAAAAAGTTGTACTAATTGAAACTTTGTTCCTGTTTTGTTTTTGCTTTTTAGCTGCACAAAATTTTATTTTAAACTTGTGATACTTTGATGAACCCAATCTATCAGAAAATTTAGCCAGAAAAAAAAATTAGATGACATTTACTCTGTTAATAATGATACCTGCTATGAAAATAGTCATGAAACCTGCCAGCTTTATGAAAACTTAAGAGATCTTTTAAATATCTTTCTGTTGTAAGTTTTCTCAAGGTGTTACTATGCAATAATTACCCTTATGTCTGAAATATGGGATATTAACCTCTTGCGGGAAAAGGATTTCCCTAGAGGGTTTATTTTTGTGTTTTGTTTAACCAGCTTTTTTCTCATTAGTGTAAGAAAAGGAAACAGATGAATGGAGAATGTGTTGTGTTCTGATAAATAGGAAAATTTCTTTTATGAGTAAAAGAAAATGAACACATAAATATGTAATCACTGATATATTTCTCTTCACTCTTAATGGTGAAGACATTAGGTAAGATAAATTTGTAATTTAACTTAATCTAGATATTCTGCATTCCAAATATTTTGTTGGAATGAAATAAAGATTTAAAAATGTTCTTAGGATAGCAGTCATAAATTACTTCTTGCTCCAGTAAGTACTTTACATGTTGAAATGAAAAGATTTATTTCACAGACTGAGCAATCCAGTTACTGGGGTACCAATGCTTGGCAGAGCGAAGCTCAGTCCATGGTAGAGCCAGAAGCTAAGGCAGGGTCTCTGGACTTATTCTTTGCTCCCATAACAGAAAAACAGAGGTTAGTTAATTTTTTAAAATATAATTAATAGATATCACATCTGTGTTTTCTGTTATTATTCATTATGTCAAGTCCCTATAGTGTAGAAATTTTAGTACAAGTAATCATTTAAGCTAATATTTTGTAGGCAATCAAATATAATAAAACAGGGCATTATCTCATCAAGCTTCACTGACACTAGTTTCTAGAAGTTTCTAGAGTCTAATCTTCCCTTTGCTATAGCAACCCAAATTACCTCAGTAATTCCAAGGATAGAGAGAAATGAGCAAAAAGTAATGGAAAGGGAAATTATCTTCTTCATTATTGCGGCTTTAAATGTACACTAATGATACTTTTTGTGTATGCATTAATATTCCCAAATGCAATGATACTGCAAGCTACCTAATGGATCTATACAAAGAATCACTATTGAGACAATTATTTCTATCTCGTCAGTCATATGAGATCGGTTTTCAGCAGTTGAAGGTCATACATGTGTATCAGCATGCTTTATTTTTTATCATGAGACCATACAATAATTCAAATTGAAAGAAACTTCAGGACATCTCTAGTCCAGCCTTCTGCTCAAAGCAGATTCAGCTATGATGTCAGATAAGTTATTTAGGTCTTTATGTCTAAGACCAAGTCTGGTCTTGAAAATTCTCAAGGACAAAGACTGCATAACTTCTCTTGCCCCACTGTTTGACTGTCCTTGGGGTCAATAGGTTTCTACTTATATCAAGGTAGATTCTGTCTTGTTCCAAACTCTGGCCATTATCTCTTACCCTCCCTCCATGTCTGTGAGCTGTCTGACTCCTATGTTTTCATGAACTCCTCATAAGTACTCCTCATAAGGGCTGCTGTTAGACCCTCCAAAGTTTCCAGCTTCCTCAGCCTCTCTGCACAGGACAAGTGCCCCTGGCTGGAGCTCACTCCAGTTTACCAGTGTCTCATACTTAGCAAGAGACCCAAAACAGGACCTCTGACTCCAGTATCACAAGGGCTGAGGAGAGGTGTTAATCACTCCTATGGACCTTCTGGCTGTGCTGCCCGCGGTACAGAGATGCTCCTGCACTTCAGGACACTCTGCTGGCTCACACCCACCTTGACATCTACAAGCACCTGCAAGTCCTCCTCAGCAGAGCTGCTCCAAAGCTGCTCCAGCCCATACAGCCAAGTCCCAGCCTGTATCAGCTCGGGGACTCTTCCATCCCAGCTCTCACACTTGGTGTTTCTTTATTTTGATTTTCATATGGTTCCTGCTGGCCTGCTCGTTCCCTCTGCCTGCTTCCCTCTGAATAGCCATCCTGCCCTCAAGCGTGAGAATTGGTCCTGTGGCTTGATTTCAACTGCAAACTTGATAATTGTGCACTCTACTCACCTTCTCCAGGTTACTGAAAAAGTGAGAAAATTATTGAAGTCAAACCTCTAGACTTTGCCAAAAATCCTGTTTTGATTATATTCATTAATCCATTATTACGATTTTCAAATGGGAAGATGCCAAAATATCTTGCCAATAATGAAAATCACAGTAAAAAACAATAGTATTGAGTTTAAAAGCCACAATTTAGGCAAGAATGTAAATGAAAAGACTTCAGGTTTCTAGCTGGAAGGTCTAAAAATGATGAATCCACAAACTGTTCTGAAATATTCACTAAACAGGAAGTGAAACTCAAATGCCACGAGTTCTAATAGAAGCTGGCAAGCTGCACAGTTTGAAATGCTCTATTTTTTCATACCTGAATAATGATGTAAAATGCCTTAGGGATGATGATGATACTTAACATCTCATCTGAATTATATGATATGCAAAACAATAAGAAAAATATATCCTTAAACCATAAATTGTTCTTGTGAATTTTCTCCCACAGTGAAAACAGAATTCCAATTGAAACTTGTGAATGAAACTTTTTCCTGAAGTAAACAAAATTTCAAACTGTCAGTGGGAAAACCAAAAGGAATTAGGTGATTAATATAGAGCTTGTCTTATCTAAATGTTAATAGAAACAGTGGCTTCTGTAGAGTATTGAGTGATAGTGCTTTAAATTTCAGATTTTTAAGATCTGCAATATGCTTATAAAAATCCCAGTGACTTCAAACCATCTAAACCTATCCTGTTTGGGTCTTTAATCAGACTATACACACAATGTAGAGCACACCGGTTTTGCACATTTCCCAGAAAGCGAATTCATTACTAGAATTTTGAGTACTGAAGGCTAATTAACAGTGATTGTGCATGGAATAATGCTAATTAATGATGACAGTAAAATTCATTATATTGGAAAGTACCATAGGACTTAATCTAAATAGAAGAATATTCTGCACCAAACATTGCGAAACAAAACATGAATTCCTACTCTGTTAAGCAATGTTTTCATATCCCCATTCTATAGTCCAGTATTGTGATCAGATTTTTTTATTTACTGGATCCCTGTTTTTACAAAGCAAAAGTAAATTCAATCTCTTTAGCCAGCAATGAAGCAGACAAAAATCCAGGGAGGTGTGACAATAATATTTTTTTTCAAATATTATATATCATTAATATGGCTAATACTTTTGTAATTGTAGTTGCTATAATATATAATTAATCATTAAATTATTTTTAATTTTTCGCACCATTTACAAACAATCTGACAAAATGGTTTATGACATCAGGAAACAGTGGCTGGGCAATATATCTCCTCACATTTTATGTTTCATATACATTTATTCATTAAGTCATTTCTCTCTGTAAAGAGATATTTCCTCATGGATTTTATTATATGTCCTAAACATTATTGATAAACTGCAAACATGTACATGAGTTGTTTTTAATCATGTATGTAGTTTTAGAAATGTTAACCAAACAGGTTTGTTTTTCTTACACAGAAGCTAGCATTTTCGTCTTTGTTTTCAGTTTTCTGGATTGATTTTACCACTAGGACAAATTAAAAAAGAAAAAAAATTGAGAACAAATAACTCCAATAAATAAATAAAGCAACCCAAAACCTAAAAAAACCCCAAACACACAAAACCCTAGAACAACATCAACAACAAGAAGTCCACCTTGATATGGTCATCAATATGAGCAGATTATGCTCTGCCTCACTGCTTCCTGTATAACAAAAGATAAATGGGACAATAACTGTTGGTGTCATTCCCCCTTTATTTAAAAATAACTTTGCTCAAGGATCTAAAAGAAAAAGCAAGCATCAATGCAAACACTAAAAACTTACAAACTGTTACATAGAACTTGTGGTTCAAGAAATCTCTCTGGATAATCTGGTTCAGAGCAGTATTGTTTGTGTTGTTTAAAACTGTACAATTATATTTTTTTCTTTCTCCATCAATGTAGTAGTCAGTTGAATAAGAAGTAAAAACAAATTTAAAAAAAAGACAAGAAACCCCACCAAAATTCAAAATACTGTTACAGAAAGTTCACAGATTCATTCCTCTGTGTTCTTCAGATTTAGAAATGAAACTAAGTGTCATAGGAAAAAACTTGTCTCTACAATATGATTTTGTCTTTGGGTTTAAACAATCAGCTGGCTGAGGGGGAAGCTTTTCAACCCGTAGAAGTACAGGTTGTCAAACCATGTTCTGATGAAGAAATAAATATTAATTCTGTAGAAACTTAGACCTCTCTTCTTCCCTGCCCATACTCAGGATTAAAGGGCAGAGTAAGAGACTTCCTCATTCACCTGGCAGATCTAAAGTACACATCTCAGAATTATGTCTGAAGGTGTCAGTGTTCACTAAAGGTGAGCAAGAACACCAGGAATGATACATGTCTGATCAGGGTTCATTTGCTAGTTAGGAAGTGATTGGCAGAGAAAGAGGTATTAAGCACTCAGGCTCAGAGAAACCAGAGTGAATGTACAGCCAAGATTACCATCTGTTGAATATGAAATGCTTGGATCAAGACATTGTAGATACATTTCCCCAAACAGCAGGGGAAGCAGTCTTTTTTGGAAACACTATCACAACAGAGTAGGGAAGCATTAAGATAGAAGCAAAAAGCTGTTCACTAATTTTTGGAGAGCAAATTACGTTATTGATGCAATTGAACTGTATTTAAATTTTGCTGGATCTGTGAAAGACTTTACAACTTACCTCTAAATTAATAATTTGGATTTCTGACACGTACTGTGCAAGCAATTATTATTAATTATAATCATGATCATCATAATTAGAAGAAGGAGTGTTGGGGATCCCATCCCCAGTGGTCTTTGAGCTATGATATGTGATCTTTTATCCTGAATAAAGCCAGATACTTTTTAATATTTTCAAATCCCTCTTTCCTGATCTAGATGAGCTTTGACAAACACTAAAGCAGTGAAAGTTATTCTACTTCCATATTCAAAAAATCATTGAAGAAGGTAGAGAGCAGCTTGAACTTATGAGGGTAATTGTCTATACAATAACTCTTTTCTACTCCTTCTTTAATTGTAAATTGGAATATAGAAACTAGGACTAGATCTTCATCATCCAACATTAATCTAATCTGTGCAGCCAGCAGCCCACAAAGTATCAGGAGCATTTAGACTTTCAGAAAGATTAAACTATCTATTTTGTTTCTTTCAGTTCTTCCTGCCCTATAGTTTGATTTTTATTCAAAAAAATAATTTATTCAGAGACCACTGCCTTTGCCATTGCTGAAAGCACCACCAAATAACTAGAGAAATGTAAAGCTATTAATGAGAGTGGAAGGTGTGATATACTTTTATTTCTTCAAGGTGTGGTGTGTTGACCTTGGCTGTCCATGAAACCACTCTACCACTCCCCTTCCAGCTGCACAGGGGGGAGAAAATAAGATGGAAAGCAACTCATAGGGTGAGATAAGGCAGTTTAATCAAGGAAAAGTGGAAGTTTGCATGCATGTAAGCAGAGAGGAAAGAAAGTTTTTTCTCTTCTTCCCTTCAGCAAAGCAGGGCTTCAGCACTTGTAGTGTTTGCTCCAGAAGGCAAACACTGTAAATAACAAACCCTCCCTCTTTCCTCCTCCTTCCCCTAGCTTTTATATCTGAGATGATGTCGTATGGCATGGAACATCCCTTTGTTTATCCCTTTGGGTCAGCTGGCCTGGCTGTGTCCCTTTCCAGCCCCTTGATGTGGGAGGAATATTGAGAGACAAGGCTGCTGCTGTGCCAACCCTGACCAGCAGTACCCAAAACACGGCTGTGTTATCAACACCTTAGTAGTAGTGCTGACAATGCACTGCACTGCACTGTGAGGGCTGTTGTGAGGAAATGGACTCCATCTCAGCCAGACCCAATGCACAAGGGTTTTGAATACTCTGTGATAATACTTCTAAGAAATCTAGGGAATTATGACCATTGTAGCTGGTAGATAATTGGAAAACTATTTTCAGAACAGTTGCTGAAAGTTTAGTGTAATAATCTAGAGAAATTTGTCCAAAATCTGGACTTGATAAGAAGACTAAAAAGTGGAAAGAAGGCTGAACTCTTATTAAATATCTGATAATACCATTCTGAGAGAGACTTGGAATATTTAGAAGAAAGGAGGAGAAACTGAAGTGATCTTGGGAACAAAAGAAACCCCAAAGCAAATAACAAAAAATATTGTAAAGGTATGTGTAAGAAGATTGGCTATAAGACATATGATGCAGTTCTTCCACTGTACTTGTATTAGTAGATCAAGTAAGGTGTCATCATTTTTGTATCACTTTTTTAAAGCAAGTTGTTAAGTAAAAGAATTTGCAGAAGAATAGCAAGCTCAGAACACTGAGAAATATAATACAAAAGCAGAAAGTAGAAATAAATGGTTTTATTCTAGTCTAGAGAAGTGAGAGATCGCTTCAGAGACAAGAAAATAGTTTTCACCATGTAAACCCACGACAGAAAAGAGTTCTGATCTGAAGCATGAGGCTTTGACCACTTATATTAGAAAAAGTACTCCAATTATAAAATTAAGGTAGAACTAGATGACTCAGGAAAGTCATAAAAGCTCCATATTAGAGGTCCTAGAAATGAAACCAAACAATTTATAATAAAAGTTCAACTAGATTGTTTCTGTCTTGTAACAAGAAGAATAATGTTCTTTGAACAACTTTGAGATTACAGAGTATGCACATATTGATTAAAAAATACAATTCTTTAAAATTCAAGGTAAACAAAAGTTTTCTTTGTACAAATCATTAAGGTACTTTTTATCTAAGTGTTGACAAACATAGTTCATGTAAAGCTGTCCACAGATAAAGTGAAAATTTCTCTGTTGGAAAGGAAGGATAAAACCTTTCTTGTTAGTGTCAGGAATATTGATAATGCATAACTCTGAGCTGACAAAAGGTTCAACTCTACCTTCTTTCTTTTTTTTTCCCCTTTGTACAACAAACCATGCCCTTCCCCTTTTTCAGCTTATGCTTTTTGTATCTGAAGGGGAGAGGGGGGATACATGACTGTAAAAATATCTTAGTGATCTGTATATGTTCTTTTTTTCTAGAATCTACTCATGCAGTAATAGAGGGTGCTTCCTATGGTGAAAATTTTGGTGTGCTGCACAATCCAGAAGAGCTGCAGAGCTCAAACTGCAGAAAATACCATTTATAGGCAAAAGCTCTACAGCAGAGTAGTCATGAGGCAATTTATGTATAAAGTTAGTTATGGATAATTTAGGAAAAAACCTAAAGATCTGTTGCTTAATACTGCAATTAAATAGAGATGAAACTGTAGATAAAAGGCAATGCTTCTCATGTTTTGGAACAAAAGTTCTGCAAAAGTTTTATTTTTATGCTTTGTCCAAAATTCAAATCATGTTGTCACAACAAGGTTGTTTATTTTCATTAGAGATAATGAAAGATTTCAGACTAATTTTAGTTGTAATGCTTTCTCTTTGTAGGATAAATGCTGAAATAATATAGTCTGTAGAATATCGAGATGGTTACTGGTTCAGGATCAGTAGGATCTCTCCTACCTGGTGAAAGAAAGCAATAATTGAATGTTAATTGTAAATGATACTTGCAGTGTGGTGGGCAGGAGTTTGTCTGGGTGGGGGCGGTGAGACAGCTTGAGCTTGTTCAGAGTGGGCAGAGTGCACTTCTGCCCTAAGGCAGTCTCTCAGTATCTGCATCAATGTGGAGCCATCTCCAGGCTAACACCTCATTCCTCAGTATGGCTTCTTAGAATGGCTCAGTGCTACATTAGCTCTGCTGCTCAGCTTCCACGGAATTCAAAACTGTTGGCATAGGGAGGCCAAACTTTTCTGTATCACAGAACACAGACACGTTTGAAGACAGAAGGTTTGTTTCACTTAGGTCATCAAATTGTCATGAAAGTCTTCAGATTTTCAAAATGCAAAATTTTGCTGCCATAATTACTAGTAAATTAACCACTCAACTGATAATGTTTTGAAATATGTCATGATTTATATCTCTGTGTACATGAGTTATAATATTATGACAGCAAGGTTTTGGTTTTTTTATGGTTGACATACCCGCATTCAGTTTATATACTATTTGGTATTAAGACTTTGTAGTATAATTGAAGCCCTTTATTTTATGAACTTAGAAACACCCATAAGTGTCTTCTTTTCTTCTTTAACAAAATTTTGATTATTCATAACCTTTTATTGCTTAAAATAGTTTTAAGCTTCACTACTTCACTACTAAAAGGGTAGACAGTTGACTGGACATAAAATATTTCCTTTAGGCAAAGGAGATGTGTGTTTGCTTGTTAGCTTTCCATATGAGTATTTGCCATTACCATTACCACTTGCCATTAAATTCACATTGTTAAAGAGCATGGAGAATGAAGTGAAAAGCCTGGAGCAAAAACTGCATGATGGCATTTCTAAACAGAAATGTTTTAAGCTAGTGGGCATGGGAAAAACACTTACAGTCACTAACTCCATAGCACTAAACATTTTACTTACCATTGATATTAACTATGAGCATTACACTTTAGATTTCATTTTACAGTTTGCTCCTGATCCAGATCTTTATATGGAATGAAGAAAAAAATGCAACTGGTTTAAACTAATGGGACAGAGGCCTCATTATGCTGAAAGTGGTGCCTCATAATTCTTTGTTTCAGCTATAATTAATCGTTTCCTGATTTTATTTTTTGTCTGTGCAAATTTAAAAATAGGGCATTTAAGTCAATAGAGTTGGAATTTGTGCCAGTAGAAATGGAAGACAATGAGAACATAAATGCCAACCTTCCCACCAAAAATTATTTCTCAATGTTTTTTATTTTCTAAGTGTTTTTTGTTAACCACATGAGGTATATTGCTCCAAAATTCACATTACAGTATGTTATCTTCTGCATGCAGTGTCAAGCAAAGTGAACTTATGTTATTTTGCAAGCAAGAAAAAGATTATGCTCCTGAGAAGAGCTTATCAAATGTGATTTGATCTATCAATTTTCAATCCAGTGAGCATCAGAAAAAAAAAAGCTGACTCATTTACTTTATTCATTTTATACACAGTTGTCAAACAGCTTCTCACACTTCCTCCTCTTGTTAGAATCAGCAGGAAAAAAAGTAAAAACCCTTTACATGGAGTATTTATATCTATTATTCATCTTGAAATTTAAAACTCCACTTCTCGAGTCTGTGGCAGTTTGGTACTCTCAAAATATTGGAACTATACACCTCTTTAGGTCAATAGAGTAAATATTTTTAGATGAAATCCCAAAAGAAAATAAATAATCCTGTTTTTTAGATATTGTACTGGTGTTTATTGTACTGGTAATTTATTGACTTGTATTTTATTGACTTGCTCTTGTATTTAATTTGCCTATTTTGGAAGTAGTATAACCTAATCTTTATTTCCCTTTTTTCTTTCTCCATGCCATGCAAAAATTATAGAAAAAGCAACAGTGAAAGAGGGACGTTAAGTGAATAAACCAAAGCTAACCATCTCTGAAGTATCTCAGTATGATGAAAGGGATGCTTCAGAAGGAGTTTAATATGGGCTGTCGTTCCATCCTTGTCCTGTGTGAGAAAGGAAGTAGAAATACATACATGATGTAATAGGAAATGTGGTCCCTTCTCCAATATTTCTCTTTGTTCCATTCATAGAGCCCAGGACAGTGTAGGACTAATGAAATATTAGAACTACATGATGATAATCCATGTGCTGGTCTCTCACTCCTAATGAAGGTCTGCATCATTTAAAGCAGAACCTTTAGATCTGGGCAGAGTTTGCAAACTCGAGCTGGGAAAAAGACAGATGCAATAAAGGACCAGGAATGCTCTCTGAGATATTAACATGGAAAAGTAGCCATTTTTGTTACATATGATGAACTTCAACATTTCTCAGAGATAAGAGTGCTTGGAAGATCAATTTAGAATTTAGGAGCAAGGAGCAGAGGAACTGTATTTCGTGCAAGTCATTACTTATTCTTCCTGCTCTTCTTTTAAAAATGGAGCAATATCACCGGCTTCAAAAGTCAACTGTGCTGACAAGAAACTGTTTATTCAGGCATTTATGAGTCATGATCTCAAGCAACACTTGAAATAAAAAAGCTTCATTGCTTAAAAAAAAAAAAGCAAACCAGGTGTGGATCTGAACTCATTAATATAAGCATATGTAGATAACTAGGAAATTAATTCTCTTTGAGGGGTCAGGGAAGTGGCTTGGCTAGTGTACTCTCATTTACGTATATATTTACTCCAAGTCCTCCTCATTATTTCTAGGTGCTCTTCTCCCTAGAACTTATCTGCCCATTCTTCCTTAGATCACACTGCTGAAGTCTGCAGGCATTCATCCAAACTGCAAGTGGATTCTGTCGTATCTGCCACTCCTGTGGATGGTCATGTATCTGATATATGTATAAAACAAACCCTCTGAGCATGTAGAATATGACTTTTATATATTTTCAGTACACATACTCTTTTACTTAGGCAAATATTTTAACCTACCATTTCAAATAGATTGACATCCCCACAAATATGTATATATTTTTTTTAAAAGGTGAGATAATGTATTTTAGATTTATTTGTACAAATTCTGTTTTAGAGCCTTGATCTTAATAACTGGTGGTACTAAACCATTTGCTACAAAGTATAGAAAAGGGAGAGTAAAAGTCATGTGAATAAGTCTAATAGGATTTAAAATAAAACACACGTGAGTGTGATAAAAGACTAATCTGGTATTCAGTCTTATGATGTATAGCATTTTGATAAATCACCTTTTTTTATGTGACTGGACAGAAGCAAAATCAATATTTTATTTGATGATGCATTTATAGCATACGAATATTTTTCTATAAAGTACATCTTTATTTTCGTTTCTCCATCCTGCTCCACTTTAATGAAATCTTATTGCTGTGTTATGCACGAGGATTTCCAAATGCTCCCCTCTGGAAGACACAGTAGGAACAAACTGCAAAAGTCACTGTGCAGTACAGATTCTAGTTCAGCAGCTTGTTTTAGAGGCCATGATACATAGCATCCTATTACATATACTTCCAACTCTTTGCAGATAGCTGCTGTTGATGAAGTTCAGTCCATTATTCTCTGGATTTGTTATTTTAAGGTAGATGTATCAAATTCACCATATATTTTGTAAATAAAGATTACAAGATGATTTTTAATATGATGGAGGGAATGAAGAATTAGTGAGATTCTCCATGGTGATAAAAATATAAAAGATAAACTGCGCTTGTGTGTAGTGGTGATCTTTCCTTTTTAACATTTGAAGTTCTGGCTTGTAGTTTTCTGGTTGGCTCAGTACTTGCACCTTCAATTACTTCACCACTTTCCTCCTTTCATTCTTTTATTGCGATCAATAAAAAGAAAAAAGTGCTTGTTCAGTAAGGCAGCATACAAAGCTCTGGTGCAGAGTGTGTCAACCTGTCTATGGGATTACAGTCCTGTGGATGGTCTCTGAACTCAACATACTCCCACAGTCTATTTCAAGTATCTGGGAGACTAGGGTTTAATTTTTTGTTTGTGTATTGTCTCAGATTACAGTTTTCAAAATAGCTCATGCCCCAAAGTTAAAGCAGGAGTAACCAAATGCCAAGACAACAGCTCTGTAAGAATAGCGATCTGGAATGGACTTTAGTTCTGTTCCTTGAAAACCAATGTAACAGAAAAGTAAAATTAAATGTAGCATTGAAATGGAGTTGCCTAGGTAAACCTGAAACTCATTTGAATTCATGCTGTGATTGTCCCCCAGAGTTTAGGAAGAACAAATAATTTTGATCTGCCCAACTAGCATGGTGTCATACTGATATCTCCACTAGGGTCTCACTGCCAAGTTCTCAAAGGGTGTCTGCACTCATTGCCAGAGTTTTTGAACTCAGATTGTATAATGTGCATTACATTTCAGTTTAGAGATGCACCATTTAAGTTTCGCAAGTTTTTGATCATTTATATTCATGGCTTCTGAATATATCTAAATTTCTGTTGCCTTCCCTGTTGATATTCTAAAGCAGAGAAACTTCTGAATAGTTGTTTCTTCACTGCCTGCTTTGTTGTTTTTTTTTCTGCTATTTCAAGAAACTATGTTAGAAAAATCAATGAAAATCAGAGATAAGCTTCAGAAATTATGTACTATGAGGCAGTGTACAATTTTCCCTTTTACTTTGCTCAGTTAGTATATACTGATATCCAGAAATGTTCAGCACTTGCACAGAACATTTAGATTGGGAATCTGGAATGAAGAGATTTTAATGAAGTTCAGATAGTTGCAGGTACCAGTTCTTTACTATGTATTTATATTTACGGTGTTACTCAAGCCTGACATGTTTTCATGCACACTCTCTGCATTGACTGCAGAGTGTAGAGAGCAAAACTGGTTTCTTCATGGTGTCATTTGACATTTTAAAGGTAGAGAACTGAGACGTAGCTATCCCTGGACTTGGTTTTTGGTGGTTTTCTTTTTTTAAAAAAAATTGGTTTTTTCCCCTTAATGAATACTTTCTACTAGCACTGGAAAAGCTCTTCCATGTGACATGCTTGAAGTTCTCACACCTGTTTTCCCCCCTGCCTTCTATGTGTGAAGCATTTTCTTTTCAGAATTCTTAAGGCTCAAAGATATTACTGAGCCACAGGGAGGCAAATCTACTTTTTTATATAACAACAATATTTTACAGGAGTTTGAACAAAAAACCAAACAAACAAAAACGAACAAAAAACCCAAACCAAAATAAGCAAACAATAACCCCTCTTCGTTTTTAGAGAGATACTTTTTAAAGTATATGTATTTTAAAAAAGGCTAGGTTAACAGTGACACATGCAGTAAAAAGAAAAAAATTCCGAATGCTGGTAGTTCCCAATTCCCAGTAAGAAATGTTAAATTTGCTTAGTATATTAACAGGGGCATTCTGAATCTCTTCTTGCACTACACTTCAGAAAATATTTCCTGAAATGTTGCAAACCAGAATTTTCCTCTCCCTATTTTATCTTATTTAATTTTATTTTATTTTACTGACAGGAAAGGCGACGGGGAAGAGGTGAAGACCATAAAAGAAGTCCCTGGAGAAGGCAGTGTTCTTTGCTTACCTAGGCTTTTGCTAATGAGAGACAGGGCATCGCAAAAGCAAAATTGGCAACTGCTTGAGACGTTAGTCCTTATGATGAAAACAGAACCTGTCTTATAGCAACAAATACAAAAACTGTGAAAATCTTTGGCTTGTTTAGTTTTACTTTGTTTTTTTCTGAAGTACAGTTGTTATGAATAGCCAAAGCAGAAAATGAGACTTAATATAGACTTTGCATATGCTACTCATAAAAAAATGCATCCATAAAATCATTGATTAGACATTAAAAAGGATTTTAAATGTTGCAGGAAGAGCTGAGTTTATCCCATAGAGAAGAATAGCAGATCAGTTAAATGATTAAAGGTGGAGTAGTTTTGCAGTGTTCCTTTGCTTGTATCCTCTTACACAGCCTAACAGAAGGCAGCAATGGTGAGTCAGTGACAAAGTTCACTGATCAACTTGAATGAATTTTCTACTATTAGAATGTAATGTTGCAAACAAAAAAAAAGCTTCCATTTTGAGAAAGAGGCGATTGAATGCTAAAAGATTTATTATCAAAGGAGAAAAGAAAAACCACAGGATAGGCTAATCTGTAAATAATTTAAGAGACAAACTAAAGTAAAACTCAGCAGGTCTGAGAAACAGGCATGTCCTGCTGATAACACAGGAATGACTGACTTTTCTCTGAAGAGAGTTTGGGAGCAATTCAGTTCATTCTAGAGTATAAAGTGGAAAATTATCTTGAGAAAAATGTTGGAACAGGCAGCCTTTATTTGAGAAAATAGAAGATAAAACCTTAAAAAAAAATATAGATCCTAGGAAGTAATTATCACTCTATCTGATAAAATTGTCCTTTGTAATGATATGATTGTTTTCTTTGCTTTGTTTGCTCCGTTGTTTAAATGGTTGGGGTTTTGATAAACATCAGGGCAATTAATTAATATTATTTCTTCTGAAAACTCACATTAAATTCAGTAGGAAGAAAATGTCTTCAGTATTATTTAAATTTTCAACCAATGTATGTCAGGGTTGTATATGTGACTTTGCTTACAGGATATTGGCATAAAACTTGTTCTTTCTCTGCTTTTGTTGTGTTTTAACCCTAGCCAACAACTGAGCCCCACACAGCCACTCACTCATCTCCCCAGTGGAAGAGGAAACATGAGAAAACTCCTGGGCTGAAATAAATACAGTTCATTAGGTAAAGCAAAGCCTAGCACATGTTTGTGCTATTATGGTGGTTTTAGCTGGGGTAGAGATAATTTTCTTCACCTGTGGGTAACTGGTATGGGGCTATTTGGGATTTCTGTGACAAGCTGTTGATAATGAAGAGAATTTTCAGCACAAATCCAAAACACAGCTGTGTGTTAGCTACTGTGAAGAAAATTAACTCTACCCTAGTCTTAAACAGCATAGCTTTCCATGGAGTTTTCTTGAAAATTTTTGGTGCTTTTTTTCTTTTTCCTGGTGTTGTTATTTATTTATTTACAGTAAGTGTGCATTTTTTTAACTTTCTAAAATAACTATCTGGAAGTTGACTTTTTTGACTTATATTTACTTAAATATATGTACTATAACCCTAAAAACTTAAAAATGCACACATATAAACTAACTTTTTCATAGGTAGTCAAAGTGCTGGACAAATCCTCAAAAAAAAAAGAGAAAGGAAAATTAATTTTGAATTCAAGATTATATTTGTAATGGATATGAGCAGCAGAAAGAAGGTATGGAAATCTGAAGTCACTCAGTTTCAATGGAACTAAGTATGGATTCAGTGAAATAGAGAATGTGAAGTTATACTTGAGGACAATATCCTTATTTTTCCAGTTTCTGTTAATTCATGAAGAATTAACAGTAGAAAATAAATGTGTAATGGACCTGAAACACATAATTCTTAACACAATAATTTATTTACCTGTGATCCTAGTGTCATAGTGTCAGAATTTATCAGATTAATTTTACTAGCAATTATTGTCTTGAAACTAGCAGGTCATTCTTTTAGGTCATCAACTATTTACACATGTGGCTACATCTGAAAGATTAGGAAAAAAAAAATAAACCAAAAGCCCAGTCTTCCCCAGATGTTTCAATGTTGGCTATCAGAAATAGAAGTAATGTATTAGCTGTACTGGAGAAAATGTTAAGTCGATTATACTCTTGCAAGATTTATAAGAACTAAAGTGAATTTAAACTTGAATTGTCGAAGGAAATTTTACATGCATTAACCACTCAGCCGCATCCATCCCATATATTTAATTATGCACTGAGTTTTGAACCACCATCTCCAGAGCAGTGTTAAATAAGAGTTTTCCTGCACTACTGTTCATAGGCATTGCTCTGAATTACACATGTAAAAAACCCAGCTGACGTAACCAAAAAAAGAACCAAATGTTAACAGATTTTCATTCCTCTCCCAGAGATGTGTGTTACAGTAAATAGACTTTACCTCATTCCTTTGAATGTTTAACCAGTCAAGTGTTTAGTGTTAAAAGATTTCTTATGCACATCCCAGCATATATGATATTATTTTACTCACAAGGATATGCAGAAAAACAATTTGGTAAAAAGATTGGAATGATGGCATGCTCTGGAATGATGAAAATAATTTTAATCTGCAATTAATAATCCCAGTTTTAAGGGAATATTTTTTCAATACTATCGGCTATGAAACCTTAATGTTACAAAAATATCATCCTTTAGTAATGCAATACAGCTTAAAGCACAATAGAACTAAAATTTTAACAAAAAATTAGAAATTTGAAGACTTGTTGCATTTGTCTTTGATGATCAAAGTTTTTGCTTCTTCATTCAACCTTCTCATATGCTATTTCAGAGATACAAATATTCCAAGAACATTTCAAATCTGAGTAAAGAGAACTGAAGTACAGTCTAAAGCAGATTTTTCAAATTCAGCCTGTAATATCTTCTCTTTTACTTACACTTGTGAACTCTATGCACTAAGACCACAGTGAAGTGGTAACTCTGCTAGTAGCATTCTGCTTTGCATAAAATGACATTGATGCAAACATTTCTTGGATTCAGGGGGTTGTTGCAGGGTCACATTTGCAGGATATGCACTTATGTCTGTTTTAAATTAATACTGTGAAATACTGGATGAGAAAGAGTGAGGAGACAGCTGCAATGTAAAATATGGAATAAGGAGCTTATGTTTTTCTAAACCTTATATTATTGGTACAGAACTTGAAGACAAGCAGATTGAAGAGGAAATAGGAAATTGTTAAAAGATAAGTTTAGCACAAACTGTGAGGCAAATTAAATTAAAGTACAATGCAAATTAAATTCACATTAATCAGAACATTTCATAGAAACACAAAATATTTTAATGGAAATATTAATAATAAAATTCATAGCTCAATTCCTAGACAGAATTCCATGTTATTATAGGTGAAGTTCACCCAGCCTGAAATAATTTTCAAGTCTGAGACAAAATGTAGATTTGAAACTCTACATTTCTATATCCCACGTTAAAAAAATTAAAAGAAAAAAGAAAGAAAGAGAAATTTGTGACAGAAAGGAAACTGCTTGGCTTTTAAGACAGACCAAATTGGTTTATCTGGAATTCTTGGGACAAAAATCCAAAATTAACATTAGAAATATATGGTAACCTTTCAATGTATGTTTCTTGGAAATTTAGCAAAGGAAATTGCTTTCATGTTTTCACTTGTTCCATATGCTCACAATTACCTATACATGATGACATTAAGACAAGAATCATTTGGGTTTTTTCTACAGCAGACAAATGGGATAGCAAGAAAACTCCTGTATCCAGTCTATCTCACTGATTACATTTCCTATTCCATTTCTCTCTTTTTCTTTAAGTTAGCATTATTTGTGTATAAAAATGTATTACTCTGCATTCTATCTTCCAAAGCATTTTAAGTAGCTACTTACTATGATTTAATTTGAGAGACTCCTGTGCCTAATAAGCTTTCCATTTAAAATCTGAGCTTTGAGCTTTATAAAAGCTACGTGGTCTACATTTAAACACTGTGTAAATAGCATCTGAATAAAAGGCAGGGGCACACATTAGGAGCTGCCAGAACTGTGTCTGTTGTGGCTGCCCTGGTCGCTGCCGCCTGAGCAGCTGAAGAACAAAAGTCCTGATTGACTGGTGCCAACTCAAGCGAAAAATATGCCAGCAAAGGGAAAAGTTAGGAACAAACACAGAAATAGGTTATATGCAGTGTGTATATTTGTTGGTAGAGGTACAAGAGAGAGCCATTTAAAATGTGGCTGTGAAGCATGTTTGCTTGTGATTTTATTTAGCGCAGGAATAGAGAATCCTGTTCTTAGATTTTGGATCTGACAGATAATACAACCCCCCATGGTTTTAGAGGATCTGATTGCAATGTTGTTTGAAAAAGGTTTTTTTATGTTTATACAATCTAATGCTAAACATTGTGACTAAAATGCAGGTTATTCCATGTGCTGCTATAATGCAGCAGAAATGTGTTTGCGGCAGAGGTTTTTTTTGTCTAGAAACTGATAAAAATGAATGTGAGACTACAATGTTCAGTATACTGTCTGGAAAACATTTATTTATTTAAATGAGAAAAAATAAGTTCTTAATTGCTAGTTATGAATTGAAAGCTTTTAATGGCTTTTGCCTCGCTGTCCAATTTTGCTACTTGCTGGAGAACTGCGTTTTGTATTTATTTGCTCTAAGCAGCAGATTATGTTTTACTCAGTGAAACTAAAATAATCAAACATATGTTAATGTCCACAGGTAAAAACTACTGGTTTTACACTAGTATTTAATCAGGAAATTCTAAAGGAAATTTGAATTCAAAATGAAAAAAAAAGAGCTAGATTTCTGGGGTTTTTTTAATGAGGTGGGTCTGCATCAAGTTTTAGGTATATCATAGTGTCCAAATACCATACCTTTCATAAATGAACCTCTATAGTAAATCTGTTATACTATGAGTATAGTAACAGTAATAAGGTTTTCAGAGTAACCAGTAAGTAAACTATCAGTACCTTTCCTTTTATTATTTGGGTTTTTTTTTTTTCTTTTTTTTCACTTGGTAGTGGAGAACAATGATAGAGATTTTAGAGTTGTTAAAGTCTATTGTCTATTGTGTAAGCAGTTGTGGTAGCATGGTGTAGCTCAGAAACAACAAAGGAGTAACAAAAATAGAAAAAAACAGTTTGTGCAAATAAAAGTTGAAAAAAATATTTCAAGAAGGTTTGTATGATAAAATGGACCACTGAGATGTTGGTTTTTCCTAAATGGGACGAAAGTTTTGGTTTTAAGGGAAAAAAGAGTGTTCTAAAGATTTTCAGTTCTTTTGGGAATAAAACAGCAGCCATCAATGTAGTCTTTGTCTGTTTACAAATAATTTTTAAGGCCGGGAAAACTGCATTGAGTTCTCAAAATTACTTTCAGTTTAGATCTTTCTATTAACCTAGGGAAATACATTACAATTGATTCTTTTTCAGCAATGATAAAATTTTAGGAGGGTGGAGCTTCTTCATTAAGTAAGAAAGTAAAGAGGAAAGGGGAAAGATACTGCAATAGGTATATTTACATGATAAGAGTTTTTTCCAGTTTTGTATGTTTCTGGTAAACATAGACAAAACAAGCTCCTCCAAGGAGGAAGAGAAAGGGTAATTATAACAGTTCACCAAAGAGATTTAATAAACTCAACATTTCCTGGGGTCTAATCTGTACTATTTTCTATAAGATATAATTTTTATCTTGCTTCTGGGAAGGGAAAAAGCTTCAATTCATGCATTCAAGAAACTGTTTGGAAGATCGCAGTGGCACCTTCTGGACAGAGAAACTGAGTCTAAGTATTTTTGCAAATATTTGCTTATCGGGTTTATTTGTATCAAATAAATACTGCCATTACAGTGCCTGCAAGTAATTGAATTAGTGATGCTTATGGAGCTTTAAATGTACATCCTGACTGACAGCACTAAATTCTCTGACAAAATTTGAAGGGTTAAAGCCATGAAACTCCTGATGAAATTTGTCTAGCAGATTGATGGGAAACATTAAATGAATATCAGTTTAGTCAGATGTCTCCTAATGCTCCTACAACTCATGTTCAATCAGACTGGTGAGTGAGATGTTGACTATTGTTGGGAATCTAGTGATGAGCTGAAGAAAGCAGATGATGACTGGAACAGGGGAACAATTGCATTTCATGAGCCATCACGATGCATGCAGATCCCTCAGAGCCTTTCAAAATGTCTAGCAAGCAGCAGGATATTGGTTTACAAAAGAAAAACTTGGCCAATCAAATGTTTTGCAGTCATGTGTAACTTTTAGATCATGTTAACAAATGAATGACAGCTCCTATTTGCTCATAGCTTTCATATCCTGTAAAAATATGCAAGAGTTTCATTTGTGCAATTATCGAAATAAGGGACTTGAAATTCAGCTAGAAACAAAGTGTCAAGTCTTCCTGCTCAAGCTGACAGATCTCTAATCAGTTGTCATCTCATATTTACTTTAAAAGACTTTATTGCTGAATATTGAATAATTTTCAAGGAGAGATGATAGCTATGGACTTCATGCTATTAATCTCTTGAGAACAAGGTGATTATAAGCTTAGTCTTTTGAGAGGCAAAGATTTTATTAATAAATTCAGCAGAATTTTAACCACCTCCTTTTTTTTTGAAAAGTTATTGAAGGCATCATACCAGTTAATTAATTGAAATAAGTGCTTGATATTGAGCCCTAGAGAAAATATTGGTAATTATTGCAGCTCAAAATTTAGTATTTGCTGTAGAGTTTAATTAACAGCATTATGATTTGTGTCATAGAGCAGCTCTAGACCTTGCCATTTTCAAATTAAAAACCTTAGCAGTTTTGACAGTTTTGGTGCCAGACAAAGCCTTTTTGACTGGTTTGTTAAGGCAAATGGGAGAGTTCAAGATCATCTATTTCTGGCTCTAGAAGTGGGGGTAGAGGCAGATGTGCCTAAGAAGCAGTTTCGCGAAGCTAATCCTTTGCATCTACCTTACTCTGTGTTTTGAGTCACAAAGTTACCTGTGAATCCAAGCTAAGATTAATAGTTACAAAACCATTTCATCTGGAAATCTGTGTTCTGGTGTCATCCAGATATCAGGCCAAAATGAGCAGTTAAGTTCTACATGCTCTCTTAACACAAGAACCCAGTATATAGGTCAAAATCAGAGTAGAAGGCACAGACATTTTCAGTAAAGCAGGCTTTTGGAAGTTGCAGGTACTATATTTCGTTTAAGGGGATTCACCTCTAGAACATTTCTTGGTGGGAGCTATTATCATTCTGTAGCTATGTGCTGCATAGCCTCTATTAGGAGCTATTGCAAGAGAGGGAAGCAAAGTGACTTTCCCTCTGTGGCCTTTTAAACCTTCAACCATGAACAGAAACATGCTTTCTGAAATCTGCCCACAGGTGCCTACCTCCTCTTCTAGCTGAGCCTAGCTTGTCATTCAACAAGAGATGCAGAGTATGTTCCTGACCTCTCCCATATTCAATGAGGAGAGAATGCTCACATGACATTACCTGGGAGGAAGTGAAGTAGTTTATGAGCACTCAGTTTTGAACACGGGCATAATGACTTGAAATATCAGCTGCATAAATAAGAAATAAAATAAAAAATGCAATTCAGGTCTCTATTCAGAAATATGAGTTCTGTACCTAGATTAAGCTAAGATACCACATTTTGTTGGTACAAGTTTCTTCTAAGTAACTCTTGCTGACCATTGTAAATCGGAATATTTTCTATGCACCATTTCAATTTGTTTCGAATCTGGGACAATAGCATCACAATCTTACAGATGATCTGTACTGAAGGTCATGGCAGAGGCTATAATACATGAACATAATAATGTAAACTGTCATAAATGTTTTTGTTTCCTGAAATATGCTGACACATCTTCCTGGAGATAGAAGGTTCTCTTTGACTTCATTGTGCATAACAGAGCTCAGAAGACATGTACTTTCAGAACAAGTGAAATATTTTCCAAAGTGAGGTACTATAACTTTTTATAGAAAAGGAAGTTTGAAAATGTGTGTTTTGTTTGACAATTTTTTTCTCCCCATCCTAACATTTCGACACAAGTTATTTTCTGCATATGACAAAAAGAGTGTCGTTCTTTTTACTTCTACTTGCAACGTTGTTTATTTCTCACTATTTAAAATACAGGAACTTCAAATATATGTCTCTTAGGCAGATATTAGAGAATGATACTTTTTCACAAATTTCATTTGGTCAATGAAAGACTATTTGAATCTTTAACATAAGATTCTAAAGTTAATAATAGTGAGAAATTCATTTCAGAGGTTATTTTGAAAAGCTGTTTTCCAGACTCTTTACCTAGACAAGGGTTGTATACGTTCTTGTTGCAAGCTGTGAGGTGATAAGATATTCTGCATTTCAGGATGTATGACACAGAATTCTTCTGATGTTTGTAACCTTTAAAATAATTTTTTTCAGTTCTTTTAGAACTGCTTCCTGCAGAGAAGAACCTCATAATTAGAATAGAGTAGGATAGAACTGCAGTGCAAGTCCTTTGATGTGTTGGTTACCTGATAAACTTTTTGAGATAAGGTGAACTATAGCTATTGATAAAACTTCTATTTTTAACCCAGAACTACCTAGAGTTAGCTTGCTTTTAATTTCATTTGATGGACCACAGAATATTAAGCATGAAGCAGGTAATTATAATATTCAGACTAAGTCAGGTTTACTGACTGGAATGCCTATTCAAAATACTACAAAATTTTCATTATAATTGCTTATGTTCTATTTGGGTTGAGTTTCTTTCAAATCTAATGATTTCTTCTTTTTTTCCTTTCCTTCACTTTTTTTTTTTTAGGGTATGTATATTTTATAAACAGAAATGCCTCTTCCATGTTCTTCTTAGCCTTCTTTTGCTGTCTTTTTAAAAAATCCCAACAAATACTATTCCCCAACCCAATGAATACCTGAAAATATCCTAGAAGACCAGAAAAATGTTCAAAGTAGAGTAGCATGCATAGTATACAGTTTTTATTTCAGTTTCATTACAGGCAGAGAAAATTGGTGAAAATTAGTCTTAAGTACTGAAATGTTTTCCCATCCTGTAAAATTTAGTTTTGTTGTTTTCCATCTGCCATCTCATATTATACAGTGCTCTTCTAGAATCTCTCTGTCATGTTCCACTCACATGTAGGCATATATAACTTCCATTGGTGTGTTTCATAGTATGAAATGTATTATTTGTAAAATGGTAATGGTATATCATAGCAGACATCTGCCTTACAGACTAATTTTTCCTTGAAATTATATGCTGAGCTCTGTGCAACATTGGTTTGTGATTAAGGATTAGATTATTTCTACTACACTTATCCCTTTGAATCCTATATTAGCATTGACAAATTAATCACTGCAGTTTTAAAGCAAAAGATGTTTTAGTACGACCAGAATTTATTTTTTTCATGACACTGTGTTTCTGGGTTACTGATCTCTTACATATGTAACCCCTAGGTACAGAAAACCTGGTATGGCTCCATAAGCAGCTTCAGTTTCATTTTTTTGTGCTATGTCTTTACAAATTCATACTTGTTGATTTCATAAGATCCCTTTGTTTATATTTTTGTTTGATAACCTCTTTAGTTGAGTCTTGTTGGGTAAATAACACAGCAAGAGATGTCAAAATAATAATATTCTCTAGACCCTTATTTTATTAGAACACTATGTAATAAGCTAACAATTTTTTTGTTGTTCTTAATAGTGAAAACAAAGATCTTATGAGCTAGACAGAATATGAAAATCTGAAATATGTATTTTGCCACTTCTCTTTAATATCCTTTCTTCCTACATTATGTAATCAAGCAACCTTCAGTAGATTCCTATGTGGAATAAACTCTACAGTGTCCTTGAAGTCTCATTCAGTTACCTATAAATTTAGAGGCAGGGGCACAGATTCCCCTCTGAGCCATAGAAAATTCTCTCAGTTAAACAAGTTTAGTTACTCTTGAGAATCGAGCAATCGTTCATTTTCCTCAAAGGAGTTCCACTTAACCTAAAATTCTTCAGTCAGAAAAACACACACGCTGCTGCTGAGCAGCTTTACTCAGCAGCTTTACAGTTTTGAGCTGAAAAATACATTACACAGTAATTATATGACAGACTACAAACACATCTTTAAATTGTATTTTCTATAATGGTGTTTTGTTATCTCTGTCCATGTAAGCTTAATAGATGAGATGCATTGGAATATACTTGAAAATTTTGGTACAATATTTAATGTACCTGTTATCTTTTTGGAGAAAAATTATCTATGCTTTGGGTATGGTGCTGATGTCAGTGTCTTGGAAAAGGGTTTAAAGTTGCATAAATCTTCATCTGCCTTAGTTCCTATCCATGGAGCAGGTCTGGATCATACCAGCTTTAGTTGTTTATTTTGAGTTTGCACTTCTCAATGATGACAGAAATAATTGATTCAAAGGATATCAGAGCAGTATAAAGTTAGTCTCTGAATAAACAAAATAGTTATGCTTTTTTGAAATTTAAATGAAGGTGGATTGACCAGACTTCTAAATCCTATATACTAGTGATGTAATGCATCTTGTGAAAGCTATGCCTTAGGTGTGTATTATTTTTCCCTGAAGGAAGGATTAGGTAACACCAAATCAGAGAGAAACTCTCATAGATGTTTATAATTCCTTTGTCAAATTTGTGTAGCTGAGATCTTTAAAACAATTTTAAATTTCCTAAGAGAGTTTTCAAAATAGAGATTATTGTAGAAATCTGTATCAGTTTTGTTTTGCAGAACAAGAGATGCCTGCAGCTAGACAGGTTTTCATGGACTGAAGCATAATGAATGAATCTAACAAAAGAGAAATTAACTTATACTTTTTTTAGCAAGGAAAATTTATTCCAAAGTTGCTCTTTCTTCCTTTTCCATCAGTTCTACCTCTTAAAATTTGAAATCGAAGATATGTCTGTAAATCTTAATTCAGATTAAGATCTCCCAATGAATAAAATTATTGTAAATTATCCAGAAGAATTGTTGTTTTATAGCATGAGGACATTAATAAATATAATAACAAATTGCCATTTTGTTAGTCTGGAAAAATAAATAATAATATTCAAATAGTTTCAATAAAAGGCAAGATATTTCTCTACTGATTTGGTAACAGATGTGATATAAAATACATTAGGTCCATAGAGTCACTTAGTGACAGATAAAAATGTTCTAATCTCTTGAAATTAAATTATATGGCACTTATTCAATGACTTTTAATCTTGTGGGCTTGGAAGATGCTATCAGTCAAAAAAGCAAAAAAAGCTCCTTTTTTGATCTTTCCATAAATATAGTGTCCAGCATTTTATATAGAAGTAAATCAGACAGATAAAGCTATTCCATTAAATTATTTTGGTGCAGATTTACACATTTACTTATGGACTTAATTTTAAACAGAAGAAAGAGTTGGGCAAATGTTTTGAATCTCGTGGCAATTCTTTAGATGGTACTTGCACTCTGCTGTTATCTGAAGAGATATAGGGATATGCGTTCTTGAGACAATAAATCCAGGGAAGGAAAAAAGCATTCATATTAAATACCAAAGTTTGTCAAAGATGAGATAACAGATTTTGTCCAAGAATGATTGACATGAGAAATATAAGTGTAGAAAATACAAGTAAAATTCAACCTATTAAGTCTGATTCCTTAAAGGAAAATAAGGAAGACCTGTCTCTCACAGACATTTTTTGAAGCATGAAAATTGTTTAAAGGGCATCCTAATTTATCCAGTTCACAAAGCTATCTGTGGTGGCAGGAAAAAACTTTTTCTTGAAATGGATGCCTTATTCTCTTTCTCCAAGTAGCTGTTCAGAGCTTTGTCTATTTATATTCATTATTGTTGCTGTAAGAACAGTGCTGGTTTTCATTATTTCATTGGCATGAGAAGCCCTGATTCAGTTCTGCTGTCAATATTGACCTCTTTCTGTATCTCCTCTACTTTCAGTGACTAAAAGTATCAGTAAATAGAAACAGAGAAAACTCCACAAAATACTCTTGCAGAAGAACCAAATAATTATAACAACACTCCAGATATATGTAACTGCAGTTCACATATCTGGTAGGGTAAAGCATGCACTGAGAGTTTGCTCAGTTGTTTTTTGCACTGTTACATATATAGCTAGTTTTCACACACCTGGCAGGAAAGAAATTTGAGGGTATACATAAATAGTCTAATAAAAAATAGGAGTCTCAAAATACCTTCACAGAAAGAGCAGAATAAAATCAATGTTCATTTTAATGATGAAAACCATTTTTTGTTAAAATATTTTGAGAACACATTTTTTTCATTTGATTTCTATCTGTATCACTTGAAAATAAACAGATTATTTTCAAATTTAGCTAGCTAGACACTCATCTCTGACTTAAAATAGACTATATATACAAATAAAGCAAATGCTTTACCAATCCGTTTAAGTTAATTATCTTGAAGTGTAAGTTTAATAAACTAATCACTGTTGTCATCCACTATGGACTGTGGGTTTATCTGCTGTGCTTAGTCTAGACTTAATTTAATGGATCACTATCAGAAATAGTTTGTTCACAAAAGGGCATGAAATGTGCTCATCAGCCCTCTCTGCTGCTCATTCCTGTACAAGGCCCATGAAATATCCAAGTGTGATGTGCAGTTACTGGTAGGACTTCATTCAGCTCTGGTACAAGCATGTCATACTCTTTGAATTATTCTGGAATTCCTTTATATGACAATAAATGTGGCTCAGGTGACATTGATATTTTGGCACACATTTCTTTGCCTGAAGTTGCAGCTTCATAGTAGACACAAATAGAAAACAATTGTACCAGCCAATATGGAATCTATTACATGAATAAATTAGCTAATTTCAATGCACAATGCTTTGCATTCACAAGAACCACAATCCCAACTGACACCATGATGATCTCAGAAAGGAGCCAGAGACTAAAACACTCCAGAGAGAACAATTTTCTACTAAACATTTTTCTGTCAGGAAACCATATTCAGAATGGCCTGAAAAGAAAATGCCTGTACAAAGTATGCACCAATGGCCTAGTTATGATACATTGTGGAGGCAATAGAGGAGAAAAAAAAATTAATAAAAGTAAATTAACAGTTTATTAAAAATTTGTCTGACATAATAATTGCCAAAATACCACGTTACTTTATTGGCTTTAACAATAGTTGTCCTTCAAGTAAGATGAAATCTTCTGATTTTGCATTTTTTTCATCTTCCACTTTATGTTCTGTCCAGCTCCTATATTTGACCCTTTAACCACTGGTGTTTTGTGTCTTCTTTTGCTTTTCAAAACAGTCCAGCAGCTGCTAACTGATTATGACAATTTCAATGAATGTTGGGTAGATTAGTAGAAATTGCTCTGTGGATTTAAACTGGGAATAATCAAGAGGATTATTTATTATTTTTCTCACCTCTAGTCAATACATTTAAAACACTAATATTTTAATTTTTTTCAGTTGTATATGTACTCTTAAAAAGAAGATAATTTAGCTTCACTGTTAATATGTTTTGCTTGGCTAAGCTTTATGCTCCCCTAACAGACATAATTTGGGTTTTTTTCTACCTATTGTCAAGAATTTAGTCATGCATTGTCAGTGAAGCAAGCCTAACACTGTCATTTTTACTGAAGTCAGAGTGAAAACATAAACTAAGAATTTACAAAACTTCTTGATATTCAAATGAATGGAACAAGCTAGAAAATATCCAATTTATTCTGGAAAAGGTAGATGTTAACTCTGAAACAGTAGCCCAAAGTATATATACTGCACGTCTTAAGAAATCTGGAGATGTCACAAGCAGAGGAATGAAGGAATATTTCTTGAGATTTACAATTGTATGGGCATGATAAGTACCTTGGGAACCATGTTAAACAGAAGTAAACGGAATAATTTTAGTATTGTGCTGCGCAACATAAAGAGGAGATTAATTGAAATATTAAACATTCTTAAACCAAAAATAGAATTGATTCACTAAAAAAGTACTTTCACTGCAGTTACTTCTGACAAAAATTATTCCATTTTTACTTTGGGCCTGGGAAATATTTCACAAAATTTGGAGGAATAACTCAAGAAATCTGTTGCAGAGTATGCTCAACTCAACTAAATGACTTAGGAAATTTGCAGACACTGTTACCTAGTCAACTAAACCCCAGCATCTTCATCACTGGGATGAGAGAAAGCTTCTGACTAATGCTTAGATATCCCTGTTCAAGTCCTATCTTGCCTTTAACATTCATCAATCCACAGTTCTATTTGTAAAGTAGAAGCTATTTTACTTCTTTACCACCTATAACTGTTGAATGAATGAAACTCTGTAGAATAATTATGATCAAATAGCTATGATACCCACTGCAGTCTCTGTTAGATTCTACTTCTCACAAGAGGGATTGACACTACTGTTTCCAACAAACTTAGACTTTGCAAGTAACTCTTGATTGTTTTTCCTCTTTTGTTTCATTCAAAATGCTTCTATACTTTCTATTGTTAGAAAAAATATTTATCATTGTACTGTTTCATTCCATACTGAGATAAGCACTGATACTCTAACCTCTTTTCATATAACATCCCTATAATTCATGTGTAGGATTACATTCTTTCGGCTATATGCGCTCAAGAGGAATTAGTGCTGTATTTAATACTTAATTGCTAATGGACTGTAACCCAGATGAATCTGTCATAAATATGGAAAAAATTCTGAGCTGATGTTTGCAATTAATTCACTGTAATCTGCAGACACAGCTGAAAAATCAATGAAAAAAATTAATGGAAAAAATCCCTTTGAGCAGGATATAAATCACACTGAGATTCATTATCTTTCTGTATTTGTCTCTTCAGTTTTTGAGGTGTAAAGACTTTTCCACATACTATAAAAGTGACATCAACAGCAAAGAAAACAAACTCCCAAAACTCCCGCTTCCCTGCAAAATCTCAATAAGAAAGCTTCATTATTTATAACAGAAGTACAAATTGAGGTGAACTAATTGTGTGAGGTATTAAAAACACCTGTAGGATAATGCAATCATCAGTCACAGCCAGCAAAGCTTCGTGAGGGCAAAGTCCTGCTTGTTAAACTTAATTTCCTTTTACAAAAATATTACCCACCTAGTTGATCAAGGGAAGCCAGTTGGTGTAATCTTTTTGGATTTCAGTACAGCTTTCCATACTGTCTCTCTTCTCACAGGATCCTTCTGTACAAAAGTTTGAGCACACAGCTGGATAAACACATCATAGAGTGATGGGTTAGCAGTGGCTCAAAGGTGACTCAGTCACAAAGCATTGCAATGAATGGGGCGACATCAGAGTGGTGACCTGCCACTAATGGGGTTCCACACGGCTCCATCCTCAGCTCTGAACTCCTCAATATCATCATAAAGGACTTGGACACAGGATTGGAAGGGACTGAGCAAGTTTGCAGATGATGCAAAGCTGGGAGGAGCTGTTGACTCCCTCAAAGGCAGGGAGGCCCTGCCGAGAGACCTCAACAAAGCAGAGGGCTGACAATCACCAGCCACATGAAGTTCAGAAAGGGAAAGTGCTGGATTCTGCATCAGGGTTGGGGCAACCCTCTATGGACAGACTGGGGAATGAGGTGCTGGAAAGCAATGCCATGGAAAGGGACCTGGAGGTCCTGGTCAATGAAAAGCTGAATAAACCTCCTGGCAGCCAGGAGGGCCAGCCCTGTCCTGGAGTGCATCAGGCCCAGCATCACCAGCCAGGCAAGGGAGGGGATTGTCCTGCTCTGCTCTGAGCTGGGGCAGCCTCACCTCCAGTGCTGGGGACAGTTTTGGGTACCACAGTATAAGAAAGATAGAAAGCTACTAGACACCATCCAAGAGAGGGCTATTAAGATGGTGAAGGGCCCATAAAAGGAGCCATTGGTCACTTGGTTTGTTCAGCCTGGAGGAGACTGGGCAGAGACCTCAAAGCAGTCCACAACTTCCTCATGAAGGTGCAGGCACTGATCTCTTTTCTGTGATGATCAGTGACAGAACCTGAGGGACTGACCTGAAGTTGTGTCACAGAGGGTTTAACTTGGATATTAGAAAAAGTTCTTCACCCAAAGGGTGTTTAAGCACTGAAATAGGCTCCCCAGGGAAGTGGTCATGGTCCTAAACCTGCCAGAGCTCAAGAAATGTTTATACAATGTTCTCAGCATATAGTGTGGTTCTTGAGGCTGTCCTGTGCAGGGCCAGGAGTTGGACTTCAATGATCCCTGGGGATTCCTTCCAACTCAGAATATTCTATTATCCTACCACACTAAAATCCCAGGGTAGATTTTACTACCCTGGGATAGAGTCCCCAGAATAATTCCTCTCAAGAGGGGGCTCATGCCACTGACATGGAATAAAAGACAAAACTCTGTAACTATATAATTAGTAAATAATTTTCTTTCCTAGTGACAAGTGCAAGTATTATAATTTATGGCTGAATTGTATGACTTTGTTATTCTTCATAATTAATGAGGATGAGCTATGTATTTTATAAAATTTAGCCCATTTCTTCTGAAGTTTACTTAGACAGGAAAAATGTGAATTAATACCATAATGTTTTTTATTTCTGTTTTTAACACTAAGTTCAGTCTTTTATTATGTAGAATTTCTGCTAAAGACATGAAAAAGTACAAATTCTTTGTACTTTTCAATTCACTGCATTGAATTAAATTTGGTTCTGTATGCTAGATCTTCTAACAACATTAAGAAAAATTACAAATTTATATATGCATTTGTGACAGAAACATGTATGACATGAACAGATAAGTGTATATTTTCTGCCATTGTTTGGGATAAAGTTACCTTCACATGACATAAAAGGTTAAATGAACTCTTCATATGACTGCTATGTTTCTTCTTACAAATTGACTTTCTCTTGACAGCCACTAAAAAGACAAGTAGTCACGAGTTATTTGTTTCTGCTTCATGCTGATTTCTATATTATTTAGGTGATCGTTTGCATGTAGAGCATAGATAACTTTGTTCTTTTCCCCATCTGAAAACAGCATAACATAAATTAACAGAGCTCATTTTACTCTTACAAGTTTAACCTTTGAGGGTCTATGACTTGTAACAAAACATATTTTACACGAGTCACACAGAAAACCTCTGAAAAACCCAAGTAATTCCCTTTTTATGAAAGCAGTACTGCTATTTAATATAGGTTACTGTATAGTATTTTATACTGTGTATGCAGGTATAAAATATGATCCAAAATCCAGAAATGTTTTTCTGCACAAAGTGGAACAATATGAAGCATTTCATTTTCTCAAATGCAGGGTACTATCAACATAATCAGTTCAAATTACTATTTCATATGTCAGGATAATTCTGTAAGAAAATGTAAAGCACTGAAAAGATATGCACTGAAAGATATGAAAGAAAGAAATCAGTATATTCCCTTAAAGCAAATTCTTAAATATAGAAGCCTTCAAACAGAAGCCTCTAAACAGAAGCCTCAAACTTTAGTTTGGGTTCTTGTTGACAAGCAAAAGCGGTTCAGTTTTTCTGTTTGTTTATTGGTTTTATTCCTGCCATTACTTGCAACAATTAACCGGCCATGTGCTTAGTGGGTGTTTATCTTTTTAATCAGTCACCATTTGAAGCTAAATCTTAGCCATATATAATGTACTTTTATACTGCTTCAACAAATACCAGTCTTACAAAACAGCTTGAAACTCCATGTCACTGACTTTTTCTATGTATTCAACTTTCATTGTCAATTCTGTATATCCTTGAAGATATTTGTGAGATTTCCATGAGACCAAATGACACTGGACATCTTTTGGGCCCATGTTTTTTAGTTTCTAAATGGAAACAATGCTCCATTCATTAGTACCCCTTAGAAAATATTATTTGGAGTGTATCCAAAACTAACTTGTCTGTTGAATGAGATGGACATAAATTGAAGGGAGATGAGGGGAAGTCATGGTGTTTTTATCTTCTGTGGCAAGAGCACTTGTTTTCCTATCTGGTGTCCATTCCTGATGTGAAAATACATTATTAAATCCTTATCAACAGGAAATAAAAGGGAGAAACAGATGAGGTGAGCTAATAATGGCTGCTAGCTACCTGATTCCCTTAGAGCTCCTGCATCAGAGTCCCATCATTTTGGCAGAGTATCAAGGAAGTTATGGTGACTTCTGAGCCTCGATTCAGATTTTAAGTCATCTGTAGGAGAGCTGACATTCTAATTGCTCCATAAATTGTTTCAGCTCAGGGTTTGTTAAGCACTGACACATTTTACTGAAAAAAATAAAGGTATGTAATTTGACACAGTGACAGATTAATACCTTAGCATTAGATTGGCAGAACAATTAGACGGCTTAAATGTTTCCTACATCTTAATGTCTATGCTACTTCAGGAAGACACAGTAAGTCCTGCTTTTCTGAAGGATATGTTGCCATTTCAGTGATAGAAGTAAATCAGGCTATCAAAGGATTTAACAGGATTACAAGAAGACTTGCAGCAATTACATTTAAATGTAGAAAATTAAAATCTGGGGAATTTAGGTTCAGCATGGTGTATTTAGCATGGTAACTCACCACTAGTATCCCATAAGCCGATACTTAGTTTCATTTCTTTGGAGAAAGAAAATTAAATAATACAGTCTGAACGACAGGATACATACAATTTAAACAAGCGAAAACTTTGTGTTTCTACTGGCCTTTCCTATTTTATAATGTAATCAAACTAGTATTTGTCTACAATTAGGCCTGTTGAATTTGATTGCACTTAACCATAATGTTGTAACAATTTATGTTGTTGTCCTCCACTGACAACCGTTAATCAATATGATTTTGGCCCATAGGAGTACAAATATGGGTTCTTCTATGTAAAAAAACCCAAACCCATAAATCTGTTTTTAATATAAACTGTCTTTAAGTTAGTTGTGAAATACTGGTGATTCCTTGAAGGACATAGATGCAATATTATTGAACTGGTATAATCACTAATTTAGGTAAGAATTTTTTTTATCAAGTTGTTCCATAATTAGGGAAACAGTTAAAAAATATTATACTTTAACCTGCTGAAGGTAACTATGATAGAAATAACTATGACTATGTGGAATCTCAGTCAGAAATATTATTGCTTGAGTAATATTTCTTTATTACTTGGGTGATATTTCTTTGGTTAGATGTCTGAATCATTTTAAGTATCTATACAGACTGGTGTAGCATGTTTAATAAGCATTAAAAAAACCCAATCAAAACTTTATACATTCATTATTTTCTTTGACTGCTCCTCCCTAAAACACAGATAATATTCAAGGGAAGCAAAAAAAAAAATCACATAAGATATAAACACTTGCAAAATTTTTATTCTTAAACCAGTTTCAGGTTTAATAGATTTCAGAGGTGTGCTATGTTTAGCACCACTACAGGTAGAAGCAATATTAATTCTTTAACTTTGTGAAGAAACTAATTGTAAAAAAAGATGGATTTTTTTTTTTCCCTCAGGAAACAAGATTTTATAGATGCTAAATAATCTTGTTGGAACTTGAGACTGGGTGGGGTGTTTTTATCATTATGGGCTTTATGTTTCTCTATTCTTTTGATTAACATCTGAATTAAGTAGTCCAATTATTTCTGGGTTTTGCTTGTAGTTTTAATACCATAAAATTTTGAGGAGGATTCCAAAATGGATTTTTGGTTGATCTGAGGCCCACTGTCTGAGGTTGATTTATTATTGAATAAGTCAAGAGTCTCAACCCAGAAGCAGTTAGGAATTGGATTGAGGCCAAAGTATATGAGAGTTGGCAATCACATCAACAGAACTGTAGAGCTGAAGGGAAACTTTAGAAGTAATTTTCTGCCTTTCTTTCCCAAGGAATGATTAGCTAACTTTGTGTTATCCTGGAAAAAAATTTTCTAGACATTTGTAAAATTCATTCCAGATTCTGTAACCTTCCATTACTACTTTATTCATCCTCAAAGATTTTTTTTTTAATTTCTAACCTGATTTGTCATTGTTGCAATCAAGGCATCACTTCTGGTCTTTTTTCACCATGGGAATGCAAAACAGATTGTTTCCACACTTGTTCTTATTTTTTTTTCTTGCCTTTTAGGTATATTAACAGTGCTCTTTTCTACCATATCTGCTTTCTCTTCTCACTAATTCACTTTCATTCATCCAGTATGAACTTTTTTTAAATGTTAAAGAATCATTTAACTGTTTCTATTTTCCTGTAACTTTGCTTTGTTTGTTTGTTTTTAAATTAGTTTTAATTGTGGAGGATGATTTAAGAATCATGTGTTTCCTTTAACATGTCCCTCTGGTCTCTCTTGAAACTGCTAAGTATTAGGACTTTGGACACAACACAGCAGTGAGTTTTGCTGGTTTTAGGGATTATTTAAGAGGAGCTATTATTTTCCACCATTTTCAAGTAAATATTGAGAATTCTCACTTTCATTCTATATTCTTCATTCTCTATTTCTATATTTCTTTCCTTTGCATTAAAAAAAAAAAAAAGAATTTTCAGAATTCATTATTTTGTATGATTCTGCCATACCCTGTCTCACAATATTAATCATTCCATCAATATACATAGAACCTTTCTGTACTCTCAAGTATTTTCTTAGGCACTGAAAGGAATCTCAGAATTAGGCATGATGTACATGAAATTATTCTAATCCAAAAGCAATTAATATATTCATTACTTCAGTGTAGTTGGCATGTCTCAAGCAGTGGATTTGTGTCTGACTATTCAGTAAGACTGTTTTAGAGATGGCATGCACAATCTGTAGTACACGACAATGCCACATTTGGAATGACAGCAGTCCAAGCCTTGGGGCGCTAAACGCTTCTTGAGATATGTTCAATTGCTGTTTAACTGTATTTGGCCTAAGGTACAGAGAAAGAAATTGCTGATGCTTTCAAACATGTTCTAAATATTTTTATAATGTCTTGGCATGTCAGAATATGCCACAGCACAAACTGGAGTCCAGGTCCTGAATTACTGCAATTAGGAGGCAAGAATTTCAACAACAGTACCATTGTAGCTGTATATCCCTGTAGACTAGCTTTCTTTTTTCACCCTTAAACAGTGATTTTCTACAATATATACTCTCTCAGCTGTTTTCTGCATTATTGTTCCCTGATCATAAAGTCAATACTTATTACGTTTTAAGAACTCCATTGTGGCCCTGATCACACCACTCATAAAAGAGTCATGGCTTTTAATATAACAGCCATGTAAATGTACTCCACTTTAATCATATAGTTGTGTTTCACTTGCATTTTGGATGGTCTTCTGAATGTAACATATTTGTGTAGAGAATGCAGAAAAAATGAGGCTCATCCAAACCACAGTCTCTTCTTTTGCTATATAACTGCACCCATTCCCTTTTCTTTTCTCACAGTAGCTGGAACTACTCCACATGCACTTTTTATAGGTCCTCAATAAATGGAACCATGCAGGGATATTATGGGCCTGTCAATGTGGAAAGCAAAATTTGCATGTAGTCATTGATTTGTCATGGATACTATTTAGAACTCATCTGCCAATAACTCCTCAGATCCTGTGGACCAAGCTGCATGCTTTACCAAAGTACTGCTGCACTGCTGTAGTACTATATGGCTACTGTGGTTTTGTACTCCTCCAAGAAAAAGGTCTACAGCTAGGAATATTTTCTAAAAATGGTCAAATTATTGTATCTAGATGTAGTGTCACTATTGATTTGGAAGGTTTTCATCTCCAGGGACAAGTGGAACAGAACTTTTGCCAGGTTAAGTACGTCTCAAGTCTGTTGTTACCATCAGTTTTGTGTGTGGTTTACAAAAATAAAAAAGTGAAAAGCTCTTTACATTTTTCTCAAGTGTCTGTGCTAGAACCATGTCATGAGTAGAAGAGGGTCTATAAAATATATTGTACAAGAATGGTTGTTAAAAAATGCGTAGAGTGGAGCCAGAGTGAGCATTCTTTGCTGTAGTCCCAAAATACATGTGTAAAATAAAAGCACATAACTTGTAACATGTAGAGTCATAGAATGGATAGGGTTGGAAGGGACCTTAAAAATCATCTAGTTCCAATCCCCAGGTGTACTTGTTGACTACTGAGTTCATAATAGTGTTTATGTCCTTGATGAAATATATTAACCTCTTTTGATTAGGAATAGAAGGAGAGAAAATAATGGAAAACTGCTTGGTTGGAATATTTGAGTTAGTTTCTTTGACATTAAACTGGAGATAGAACATCATCTTTCCCCTGTCTAACCTGCAGTGGTAGGTGCCTTCCTTATTTGATAATAAGCATCCCTACTAGCCCTAAGGGAACAGTCAGCTACAATCAGCAGAAACATTAGAATACATATAAATATCTCCAATCACTTACATTCTTTTGTACATAGTTTTATGGAAAACATCATGCATATCATTGCCTCAGAATTAGCTGCAATTGTTCAAGGATTTGTTGGATGAATAGTTACTAAAGTTTAAAAAACAATCTAATTTTTATCAGATAACTTTTAAAAATCTGTGTTGGGAGCTTCTATCAGATACAGTGACAAAGCAGATTTTAAGGCCCTGTAAATTAATGTTTTCCAATTTTTTTCCCAAGCTGAAATCTAACAAGTGAAATTTGTTTTAAGTGTTCATTTTTGAAGTCTCCATTTAAACGTATACCTAAAAGTTTTTCTAAATACCTGCGTTTTAGGGAATGGCTTTGCAATGGTTGTGTCAAGCAATACCTAGTTCTGATCTAGAGACACCATGAGAAGAAATGCTTGAAAATAACTAAGAGGATGACATCTGATGATCCTCTTGTGCAGATAAAAGGTTGAATTTGACTAGTCTATGTAAACACTTAGAACCTAATCCCAAATCTACAGATTTCTGTATAACAAGAAATATCATATATCTTTCTCACTAATTAATGTTGTGATTTTTTTTTTTGTTAATAAGGGCCATTTTAAGTACAAATTTAACTTGTTTTCCAGATATGTAACTGCAGTAGGAATCTGTTGTGCTGCTCCTTGATGATTTGAAACCTGTTGCATTTTAATTGCTCTTCTGTTTAAAAGATTGACATACCTAAACTAGTCGGTTAAAGGAAAATGGGATGCTTTCTGTACACTGCACTTGATAACAGGGATTTAACCTCTTATTTGGATAAACTGCCATGCCACTTTAGCTGCATTTTTGCTAAATCACTGAAACAGGAAAAAAACAGGACAAGATGAAGATAAATCTGACTTTCAAGAGCTTTTGCAATTCTATCAGGATTAAATCCACAGATGTTGAAATGAAATAATGCTTTCTCTTCAAGTACCTGTTGTAAATATTTTAAATTAAAATGTTTTATTCTGAAAGAGCGAAAGATTTTTTGTTGTGGGGTTTTGTTTGTTTGTTTGTTTTATCTTTCTTTTATCAGGCCTTTGCAAGTGGTTTTATAAGGCACATGTTATTACAGACAAAAATTACTGTTCACAAGAACTTTGGTGTTGTAGTGGGAAGGTAGAAAGATGCCACAGCCCATATGAAGTATATGACTATGTTTCCATGTTGAAGTTCCTTTCTCCCTTCTAAAACTGATGTTTTGTAAAACAAACTTACATATTTCATCAAATAAGTCATATCATATGAAAGTCATATCAAACACACTTGAAAAAATTATTTTTTGATTTATGTTCTTTGTCAACTTTGTTTGAATATCATGTTGTTACTTTGTAGGCAGTTTCAGTTATTCCTTTAGACCATAAAGTACACTATAACTGAATAAAAACAAGATTTAAGAATCTGACCCGTTCCTTAAAATAATTGAGGTAGCTTTTCAATTCAGTTGTATGCAAGTATCAAAATACAAATATTAAATATACCTGCATTGCAAACAGGTAGGAGTCAATCCTGCAGGTCCCTGAACTTTGATGGTTTTCAGTGAAAGCTCTTTACAGAAAACTTAGACTTAATGAACAGGAACAGGACACCTTCTAACATAACAAGTCACATAAGAAATGTTTCTCTTCAGGCAGCACTCAGATTCATTCCATGCCCCACCATGCACATATACACACAGAACAACTTTATCTGTACTATTGATAATGTCTATAACCCACAGCAGAGGTTTTGTATGCTTCTGAAATTACTGATTGTACAACCTATGTAACATGTTGTGGACTAACAACTCAAATGCCCAGTCCTCAAAAATACAAGCAGAGGTTTACATTACATGAAAATTTAGTCCCTTTGTCAGTAACAGATCTGCTCATTTGCAGGGCATTAAGTATGTTTGTGAGTATTTGCAGGATCTCAGGATAAATTCCACATAAATTCAGAGTATTCTCTGCAAAAATTCAAAGAAAGGTATTTTTAATAATTTCTAGAAAATTGGCAGTATGGAATTAAGTGCTTCTTTGACTCTTTCAACATCAATATTAATTCAGTACCTAATGCCAAATGCTTCTGGAATTGATTTGCAGGCACAGGAAAAGGATTAATAGCCTTTTTTTTTTTCAATTGTTAAGCTTGAGAATAACTGTACAAATCTGCTTGTTGCCTCTGGGCACATGCAATGTATAAAAAAAAAAAAAATTATTACTGAGGAACCTACTGCAACATTCCTACCAAGACCTTTAAAAATACCTTTTGTGAATTTAAGGATTCTCAGTTTCTATGGAAGCGACTGTAATATTAATTTGTAAACACAATTCTCTTTTATTTTCAGATTCGCGGCCTCTACCAGATGTAGCCCTGACAGGGAAGTGCACCCGAGAATGTGATGAATATGGCCACTCAGACTCCTGCTGGATGCCAGTCCGCACTTCTCCGGAGAGAAAGCAGAAGAGCCAGCCAAAACTCTCCACCTTCATGCCTGTCGATGAACAGGGCAGTCAGGAAAAGCTGGCCAATGGAGAAGCCTCCCTCATGGGTGATCGCAACAGAAACCTCCTCAACAAAAAGTTGACCTCATCCTATGAGACCTTCAGCGCAGCTAGTTTCAGCAAAAATGAAGAAGGCAACCCAGAGGATATCCCCCTTACACAGACAGGGGAATACAAGCCATCTCCTGTCAATACTCTAACTAGAAGAGAAGTTTACCTGTAGGCTAACAAGCAGCAACAAAGTTCTTTCATAATATAAGAAAGAAATGGGGCAAAAGTCTTAAAATCGCAACAATTTTAAGGAAAAAAAGTGAAACAAAAAAGAGGGGGCCACCAAAGAGACAAAAGATCTGCCTGCCACTTCTGCCTCCATAGCAGGCATGTAATTATACTGTCTGCCTGACTTTACTGTACAATGTAGAAAACATTGTTGTTACTTGCATGTCTAATTCCCCCTCCCTGATTTTTATTTTCCTAGATCTATGGTTGCAAATTACTCCCATAGTAGCAAGCTTGATTAAAAAGAACACAACACACTGTTGTTTCCCCTCTGCAGAAGCATGAATTAAGCCACTCATTTTGTTTGTTTGTCATCTGGCTTGTTGAGGATAACAGGTCAGGGAAAATGTATTCAAAACATACCATCTGAATATTGCTGATCCCCATCAGGGACAATCCTTCAAAAACCATAAGGATATAGGATAAATATAAAGGAATAATCATTAATAGGCACTTTGTGAAGACCACAGCTTTAATATTCTCACCTCTCATCTGAGGCTGGAAGCAACAGAAATACATTCAGCCTGAGACTGCAGTCAAAAACATGGCATACTTTCCTGTGATTCATGAACTCTGGTTCTGTTCTATCCATTGAACAAATGTGTCCTACTGTGTCTCTGTCTCTCTTTCTCTCTTGTTCTCTGTAATGATTATTTCAATGTAAACACAATTACTAACACTTTACCATAGGATAGCAATGATAAATGGTTGAAATCATTATTTTGGGCAAGACTAACATTTAGCTGGGAAGATTGTAATAACAAAAAGGCCAAAGATCACACAATGGATCAGGGGAACTGCTAAGTATTGGGGCTTGACTTAGAAAATAAATGTATTCACGAAAAAACACATGTACTCATAACACGGCTTCAGCTACATTCTATGCAGCAGCACAGTTCACAAGCCCAGATGACAATTTTTTTTTTCCAGTGTGGTTCAGTTGAATGCCCAAAGGAACTGATGCTGTTTTTTGTAATTACATGATATATTGCAGCACATGCTGCATATGATATGCTGCATATGGTAGTTCCAGGGAATTTTTAAGATCAAAATTAAAAACTAATAGTAGAAGAGAAGGCTGTGTTAGTGGGAATGCTTGATGGGAGGGAAAAAGGTGGACAAAAGGATAATGCAGTAAAAAGAGAACATTACAACTTGGATACAAAAGCTTCTTTTCAGATTGCAAGGCATGGTTGCTAAGTCTGGTCACCAGTGTTGCAGCTTATCAACTGCTTCAATTATGTCAAAGATGAGGATAATGAAAGCTTTCTTGAAACCAAGTGCATTAAAACCAAGTGCAATACTAAATGATATCAAGACTCAGAACATTTAACATTAGTAACAAATGGTTTAATAAACAGTGGTATGATACCTAGGAGGTCAAAATGACTAAAAAAGAGTCCAAGCTACTGTGATAGGCAAGAGCTGTAACAATTATCATGGTGAGTGCTTCTTGAAAGGAAGAGGAAATGAAACAGGGTTTTGTGCAATAAAAGCAACAAAACATGCAGAACATCAACCAATTGCTTTGTAGTTGATGTTGTAGTAATAATCACAGACCGAGCTCAGACATTCAGACAAAAGTGACAATCAAACAACACAAAAAGGACAGCTCAAGGATGGGGAAAGCATTCAGATCCCTGGCTGTTGAACCTGGCGTGAAGGCATGACTAGATGACTCTCTAGTAACTGTAGTCATAATGTAGCTTTGGGTAGTTTCTTACTTTGAAGAATTACATAGAAATAACCTTAAACAGCCTAAGGTAGAGATTGGTAAATCAAAACAACTCATCGCATTTATCTTTTGAATTCACTTCTCCATATAGTGGGTTGTGCCATTACTGGCCTTTTCATTCTCCTCTCTAAAGTTTACTTTCTTCGAGTAACATTAGTTTGTGTATAGCAGTTATGATGAACGGGCACATTTTAGAAAGAAAATATTAAAATCAAAGATTATTAATGATTGAACATTTTTATGTTTAATTATTTAAGTAATATGGAGAGATGCAAGCTAGTACTTTGTTATGAGACTGCATATAGCAGTTACTACTTTGTATAATCTGTAAGTACCTGTTTAAAAATGCTTCTAAAAATGCTTATGTAATGTAAACACATTTTTCTTGCACGTTTCAACAGAATACACAATTGCATAACACAAATGTTCAACAGAACTTCCTTTAATAAGATTTTATTTACTATTACAGACAAAAAAATAAATTAGGTAGCTGGGTTCTGTATACTCTTAGACACTTTTTCTACAAGGCTAATAATACAGGTCGTAGTAGACCTTCAGATTAAATGGATCAGCAGTCACTCACCAATTTTTGCACCACGTAAGACAGTCATGAAATAATTTTCTTGTGTGCATCTCCTTAGATCTAAAATGCGTGTGAAAGATTTTTCTAAAAATTCTATCTACTGTAAGTATTCACAGCAATTCTTGTGGAACTAGCCACTATTAATATGCTGATTACTCTTCTGACCTGGCATGACATACAAATATATTTTGTGTTTGTATTTTCCTCTTTATTTGAAATAGGTTAAATCTGGTGCCACTCCATAAATAGAGTGCTTTTGTATAAAAATAAACAAATAAAGCTATAAAAAATAATTAGGGTGAATGCAAAATATGCAACTGTGCCTTTTATACCTATTATTATGATGAAGTGGTAGTTGGGTTTGGACACTGAGGGGTAAGGGGCTACTCCCAACTTTTTTGAACCTGTATATTTACCTGTGTTTATTTTCTGAGAAATTATAAATGATATATTTAAAAACAAGCCTTTTGCCAAACTCAGTTAATGGACCAGTCTTAAGCATTATTAACACAAGGCTGTGGTTTAAGTAGGTCTTGAGGAATTTTTTTATTAATATTTGTGTGGGGTTTGGGGTTCTTTTAATTTGTTTTTAATTCTGCTGCCTGGAAAAGTATGATCGGTCTAGATGATAGTTATTTAGCAAGGTGTCACCAGTTCACGTTGCCAGGAAAATTGACAATTTTTTTAATTGCTTTTAGCCTTCATCATATTTTAGTTGTACAGTATAGAAATCATCTTTTTCTTTCCTTCCATGGGAAATTCAAATGAGCTTTGCATGTATTTTACATTAGGGCACCTTTATAGATTGATGCGTTAATATATAACTTTATATGTATTAGAAAGTTCAATTGCTTCGGTCTAAAATCTAAGGCTTATTCCAGATCTCAGACCCACTATGTTTATTGAATATAGTTTCTGACTGGCCTGCTGCCTGAGTTTCAGGAAAAAAAAGTTAAACATTATTTTTATGTGAGGGAAGAACTTAAATGGGATTGAAATGATTGGCTGAAAGGCTACCCTAGAAGTTGTCAAGCAGAAAAATCATGAATATGGCTAAAGATCTTGCCAAAAATCCAGTCATCACCAAGCACTTGTAAGGAAGTTCAACAATGAAATATTTTTCCTTCTGTTTCATTGGTGATAAATATACAGAGTTTCCTTAAGAAAAGAAGCAGATGAAAAAGCAATAGAAATTAAAGCCCATCAGTTAAGCTGAATTACTGACTGGAGGAGCGTAAGCATGAGGAAGAAGACAACATTCACCAGCTACCTGGGGTATGCTTTCAGACAACTTTTCCTAAATTTTAAAGCACTTGCATTCAATGTGGTACGATCTGTTTGTAATAATAATCATTGACTATTGTTCTGCAACTTGGATGTTGATAGTGAAGCAGAGAACAATTTATCATTGTTTATTATGAGTCACTATGCACGCAACTATGCTAAACATGGCAAAATGTATTAAACGCTAGTCCACCTCTATTTATGAAATATTTACATAATTTAATTTGCTTTTGTACAGTTTTATGTAAATAAATTGCTTGTCATTTTTGTCTCTGCAAATTAAAATATAACATGTTCAACTGGTTGCCCATTTGCCAGTTTACTTTCTTGGACAGTCTATTCCAATTTTACTTGATCAAATCGTATGCTAGTTTCAATAGTTAATGGTCTTTTCAATGGCAAAGATTTCACTGCCTTAGGAACTGGCCACAGATTCAGTTGCAGAGGTAGCTGAAGTTTTACCTGTCTTCAGAGTGAAATTTGATAGAGGTGAGGCTATTGGTACCCAGGACAGCATGCAGCTATTCTCATAGCAGAAATAGAGTACTTGTAACCTGAACAGCTGTTTCTGATTACTGTTCAAAAGGGCTTATTTTTAAGATGTCTTCTAAACCTTCCTATTAAGAGGAATAACAAATCTTTAGTAAAAGTCCATGTACTTCCATTATGGAATGACAATTTTCTTATGATCCACAAGACTGCTATTTTTTCCAAGAAGCTTAGAACGATTAACAAATCCTAAAATATTAGTGGAGCATCTATACTGAGAAAAACACAACTGATGCAGAATTTCAGGGAAAATAAAAGGGAAATAAAAGCCTCCAATTCTCTCTGGCTGTGAATCAAATTATCCATCTCAGCATAACTGCAGATCAAGAACAAATCCTCCTCAAGAAAGAACATCTAAGAAGAAAGAACTTATTCCTTAGCAGTCTGGATCACACATAGCTTTTTTCTTTGTTTGCTTGTTTGTTTTAAAAGAGCAGGTTCCAAAACAACCATTAAATTGTGATTTGCATCAGTTATGATATGTGAAAAATGTGTTTGTGGGGAGAGGGATCGAAGGTCAAAACTCCTCTCACCCCATCTCTGTGTTATGCAAAATACAGAATTACTACAGAAACCTTGAAAACTATTGAATACCATTTCCCAAAAAACATCACAGAAAGTGCTGTTTATATCCTTTAATCATAGTTACAGATTAGACTTTGATTTTTGGTAATATGAGCTGGCCAAAACATTTTTTAAAATAAACTTTACATTGCAAATTTCTTTCTCTGAATGTCCTTTAAGTTAAAATTTCCTAGTCTTTTCTAATGGATGCAGAAAGATTCTTCCAGATCCAGAAAGATTCATCCAATCCAGAAAGATTCTTCCTTCCACAAGCAGAGGTCTGAATCTACAAGCCTATGGAAAAAATTTAGTTTGCCACCTGACCCTGGATTTCTCACCCTGCACTTGAGTGAGCTACCCCTCCACCTTGCTCAACAGTAGCAGTATTTTAATGAGTAACTTAAATCAAGCTTTCAAGTTTATTTTATACTAGTTGCAGCATGCAAGGCATGACCTTATGTTTGTTTATTTTGTCTTTTATCTGCATTTTCTTGTTTACCCACTGCATCTAGGAAAGTGATTACAGGAAGATAAGATAAATTTCCTGAACCACTAAGAGTGGTAAGAGAGGATGCTATAAACTAGCAAAAGCCAACAATTTATGTTCCCCTTTAACCCTAGCTTCTTTTCTCCCTCCTGTGTTGCAGTAAATTGTAAATCTTATGCAGAGACTGAAATTAATAAATGTGACCTAGGCAGAAATAATTTCATGTCTTTATTGAGCCTCCTGAGGGGAGTATATAGAAGATGCTTAATAGTTCATAAATATGCAAATCATCTAGCCTTTGCTAAAAAAGAAAGTAGCGCTAGCATTAGATGAGTGTATTCCTTTGTAAAATCATAGGAATCTAGTCAGGTGGTTCATACAGATCTTTCTTCTAAAGCAAGTACCTCTGGTTTAAAGACTCAGATACACTTACCAGGAAACTGGCGTGGGGGCAGGAAATGCAAAATACCTATTCTGTACTTATGTGGACTAACCTCTGGGAAAAAAAGAGGAACAAAGAACAGCAAATAGGTATAATGTAATTGGTACAGAATTGAGAGAAATATATCCCTTTAGGACTCTCAAACCCATGGAAGGATTCTGAAATAGAGAGATATTAACGCATAATTTGTAGCTATCTGTGGTATAGTACTGTAATATATAAAAGAGGATTTGTTATACTTATAAGGCATGTGATTCTATTTAAGATGGTGTTTCTAAAGATTTAGGTAATGGTTAAAAAGTGTTTATATCTCACTATTCCTTTTTGTAAGCTTACTAAAGCAAATTGCAGCTGGCTTCTACAGCATTCACTGTAGGAGAAGAAAGCTTTGGAACAACCAAATAGGCAAGATATACTTTTCATATTGCTATACTATTTTCAGGATAACAACCAACTTTTTCATGTTCCTGGGTAATAACAAATGAAAAAAATCCCCAACAGTTTTCAGCTGTGCTTTCAAGGATAGTATTGAGGGAACAAAGAAGCCAAAGTAGTATAAAAGCAGGTTTATACCATATTTACTGGTCATTTGGTAAATTCATACTGAGCAAACTGTAGTGTAAGGAAGAGAGCAATTTAAATAACAACAAACCACTTAAGTTTTTCCCAATCCTGTTGGCAATCAGAGAAGGAAGGAAAGACTAGAACAAAAGGACAAAAAAATTGCTATATCTTTTTACTACCTACTTCTCAAGGATTTCCAGCATATAGAGAATTCCCCAACTAGCGTTACTGGATTCTACCATTTCCCCACAAAAGTGTACACTTTTACTTTTTCCAAAGGTACTTGCAGGTTTTATAACTTGTAGTAAGTCTAGTTGGGGAAAATCATCTTCCTGACTCTTTTTCTTCTTACATAGTAACTGTGTTACATGATTGCAGAAAATGAAGCTGATTCTAACTGTGACAAGGTTATGGTGTTTGTTTGTTTGTTCAAAGTTGGTTGAATATATATTTGACAAGACAAGTAAAAGTGAAAAAATCAGAATAAGATATTAGCCTGAAAAGATCCACAAACTGCTGCACATGCTGTAATGGTTCATTATTTAGGTCTGATCAAAAGAGAAGAGGCAGAAAAATTCACAAGCAAAAGTGGAAGAAGAATAAAAAAAAGTTATGGATGGATAATTTCGACAAGTGTGTGTATGTATATGCATGTACACCTCTTGCTTTTGAAGTCAATTTTAAGATTCCAGAAAATTCTTTGTCATTATCCAATGAATCCAATCCAGAATACTGGACAATAAAGACCTTCAGTAGAAGGTCCTGCATTTATTCTAAGGTTTAGTAAGAAAGAACAAAATGCATAAATTAGCATCTACCACTTAGTGTGACAGTGTATCGTGACCACAAAGTTAGACAACTGGATAATTATTGAACCTGCTTCAGCTTCTCTCTAGTTTCCTATCTCACATAAACTGCTAGAACAAAAGTCAGAGCATTATTTTTAATCTTCATCTCCTCTTGCTGACAGTACCCAGAATCAGATTGGCACCTACTTGGCTTTTCTCCACCTTGCACTGAACTAGAAGAGAGCCCTGGAACAAGAGATGATTTTATATTATTTTTCAGTCTGACCTCTGAGCATCTAGCAGGAATCATGTTGCCACCCTTATCTTTAGGAGCATGAAATTATGGTAGACTCGCTCACACATAACTCCATGTTTGAATATTAAAAGATGGTAGAGCAAGAAGTATGCCTTGAATTTAGAATATTCTGGTGCTATGCTGATAAAAAAAAACAACTAATCCTGAATTCCAGAGAGGATTGAAAAGCTGCTCTGTGTGATAAAGAGCCAACCACATGATAGGTACAACCCTACAATAACAAGCTGTACATTTCTACTTACTCTAATTTATGCCTAATGTAGAGACACAAGGAAAATGCACAAATGCTCCAGGTCCCTCTGAAGTACAGTATTTTATATATGCAAGAAGGAAGGAATCATCTTTTGCCCAATACTTGTAAGTTAAGCCTGTTTCCAATCACTTTGGATCCCCTGATGAATATTCTGATTATGTTTATGTGTCATCAGTGGAATGATGATGGCTAATTAACAATACATCTAATGTGACATGCTCATTTAGGAGGGCATAGAATTAATAGAGGGGATATGATGCAAAAGTGCTGGCTGGAGAACAAGGTTTTTGTACTATACCTTTTCTAGGGTGCCATTATGTATTGGCTACAAAAAGTTAAACATCACTTTTCCATTCCAAAGAAAATTCAGCTAATCAAAATGAGCATTCAGAAAGAATTAAGGGTGAGAATTTGGCTTGTCGTGGACAAGGGTCACATCTGAAAGTTACAGAATATTGTTTTCTGTACTGAGTGACTGCAGATAAAATAAATTTAGCAACACTTAGAAAAAATACATCTTGTCCTTCAATACACAGTGATGGGATTCCAGAAGTTTACTGTTCAGTGTCACTCGAAAAGGAAAATAACAACAACAACAAAAAAACCCAGAATGAAGGCTTAGAATTAAGGAAGGGTTGTCAAACAGAATAAATTCTTCTTCTTCTTAAATAAAGATGCAGGTGCATCATTAAGATTTTTCACCATTCTGACCTTTCACCTCTAAATAGATAAGACTATAAATACTAGAAGACATACTGATTAGGGTTATAAAATAAATAAGGTAGGATTCTTCCTGGAGAAGAGAACTTAGAGGTTTGGCAGTGATATGAATGAAGTCATGAAACTATAAGTTTTGCTTAATAAATCAGCTATGAGTCATCATAAGAAATTATGATGCACTACATTCAAGATATATGGAAGTGTGTTTCCTCACACTGAATCAAGCATAATTTTTTGTCAGAGATCAAATTTTAGGATGCACCTATGAATTTGGCTCACATAAATAATAAAATAAAACCACAGTATTTCTAATTTCATTCTTTTTATGAAGGGTGTAAGTAAGAATAATATAATAATACCATATCTCTCTTTCTCCCACTCTATTACCAAAAAAAAAAAAAAATACTAACCACTACTGAAAACAGAATATTGTGTTGAAAGTCCCCTTCTCTCTCTAAAACCTCTCAATCAAACACACACCAGAACAAAATTAACAAAAAACCTCAGCCCTCAACACCATCATTACGTTAGCTAAGAAAGTAAAAAGCTTTGCTTCAGGAAATGTTTGCTAATACTCAATGCTTTTGATGCAGTTTCTCCAAGACAGTGATGAAAAATAATTTATGCCTAAGCACAATTACTGCTTGGAAATTGATTGCTGAAAGTCTTCTACTGAGAAAACTTTCAATGGGAAAAAAATTAGAAAATGGGGGAGAAAAATGTTAGATTTTTTAAAATCCAGATTGCAATAAATTTACCAATTAAACTCCAAAACTCTCTGCCTCAGGAAACACATGGCTGAACTTGCAGAATTATGTAGGTTACAAGCACTAGAACAGACTATTATGGGACTTATTTGGACATGTGAACAGAGACAGGTTTTAGAGGGAGTAATTTATTTAACTCAGTGACAGGTGTTTAGTGACAGTTTACCTTGTGCATTCCTGATTGTGGAGATTCATATAGACAAAAATGGATGGCAAAGCAAACCAAAAGCACTTGAAAACAATTTTCCAAGAAGGTCTGTTATTTCAAACTCTATAGTTGTGAACATCAGTACAAATAAAGACAGTAGTTGAAGCATACAGTAATATGTGAGGTCTCACCAGATGATGTTTGTGATGTTGGGATTTTATGGATATGTCTGTTTTATCAAATATGACACCTAAAATATGTAGTGTCAGTGGTGTAATAAGAACTTCTGCTGTATCTTCTGATATTAATTACAAGACACAATACTTTCTTCCCCCCAAAGACATTAAACAAAAGTGTTTCTTCACCTTCACATTTAATTAGAGAAAGCAACTATGTCTTCATAGAACTTCATTTTGGAGTCATTAGGATCTGTGCAGGTTAATCTGCAATGATTTGAGATTAACTAAACATTTTTAATTTAAAAAATTTTATTTAAAATCTAGATTGATACTCATGAAGCTAACATGCATAAAAAATATTTCACTGAGTAGAAGACAGTATTATTTTAGTTTAAAGAACACAGAATCATGCAGTAGTTTTTCAAAAAAGACAACGTATCACATGGCAGGAAATAACAAGATTATTATGTGAAGGTACATTTGTTTAATTTACAATTATATTCTTTTAAGAATTATTCAGAATACCAGTGGTGTTTGTCATGTATATAAAGATCATTGTTTGATAGCAATGGTCCTGCAACTTCTTCAAACTCCAGAATTCTTAAAACTCTGGCTTACAGAACAAAATACTCCTTGCATCCCATACAGTAGCATGAGTTACAGACCTGGGAAGTATACACAGTTTTACCTTAAAAAAAAGCAAATGAAAGATAAAATTTACACAGAATTGCAATAGTCTTTAGCAAAGTGTATTCTGAATACTGAAAGTTGAGAAACTGGACATTTTGATTTGGCTTAATTAACTACGTAGCTGAAAGGCTATAAAGACAGAAATGCAGTTATTTAAGTGATCAAAATGAATTAATACTTAGCCCTCAAAAGGAGACAAATATAACTACTGATTATAATATGATCATCAGTAATGCCATTAAGTGCCAAATCTGCACTTAATGTCTTAAATTTGACATATCTTTTGAGAGTTAAATTCAGGTGTTTTTCTCCACATGAAAACGAGAAGCTTACCATCTATCTTGAAGGATATTGCTATTGTAAAAAAAGCAGCACAGTGCAGAGATGATAACCACATTACCCTACATATGACAGCTATGTTACTAAAATAATTCAGAACTAGCTCTTTTATTTTCATATAGCTTAATAAAAGGTTTGTTTGCAATACATGAAGCAGGGCTCTGGACTGTGGTGCATTCTGCACAGGATTAGACAGGAGAATCTAACCCAACTCTCTAAACCTGAGGAACTTACAATGTACTGTCTGACATGGAGGAGACATACTCCAACTCCAAAGATCTATTACCACCACTGTGAGAGTATTGATTTTCTGTAGAAAAAGCTAGGATCAGATATCATGCTTCAATGAGAGATCTCTGCCTCTGAGCACAGAAAGCAGTCATTGCAGGTTCTTATAGCTACTATCCTTTGTTTTCACACTAGAACTGTGGAAAGGAATCAGATATGGCTAAAGATGTTTATTTGTAATCCTTAAATCTGGCTGCCACTTATTTTTGAATAGATCAAAATCTTACTGAAGTTTTTTAATAAGGAAATATCTGTTAATATAAAATGTGAAAAGTTATACAATTTTTCATGCCCTACTCCTGAGAAATTGGAATTATCTTTTAGCCATAGAAAAAATCTTGCCTCTGCATCACTGCAGCAGAATATATATACAGAAAAATAACTACTGAAATTCTGTTTCAGTTTACCCATGCAACTGGAATTAATCTGCATAGGGACAAATCTGAATAGAGTTTGTTCCAGTACACACAAATTACAAGCAGAAAAATGGCAGGAAAAAGGCAGCCTTCTTAGCATTTTTAAAATTTTTGCTATAAATTCCATCTCCTACTGGATATCCAGATTCTAGTGCACTGTAATATAGACTTGGTTAGAATGCTAAGAATTTAAAATGTCTCAAATCTCTCTTGAATAAGAAATCTCTTAAGACTGAATTGCACTCCAACATTTCAGAGTTGCAAAAGATCTGCCCAAATGCATGATTTTATTGTAATTGTGACATATAGGTGTGTATTATTTCACTGTTTATTGATATACAACATTTTCCCCCCGATTACACTAAATATCCCCCAGAACACATTTGCTCAAGAGGCAAAGGAAAGCAATCTTCCTTTGATAGGTTTTTGTTCATTTTTTCCTCTTTAGACTTTCCCAGAAACTTCTACTTTTTCTTGTTGACCTAAAAGTCATTACAAAACATTTACCCTCTTGCTCTCAATAGTACTTAAAGACTTTAAAAAGTTCTTTCCTGGGGAAGAAAAGGAGCAGTCACTGTTGGATTAACACAGTAAAGGTTGAACATACATGTCAGCAGAATCCCAAGCTTCCCCTTGCTCCTTCTTCCCAATCCACAAGAAAGAAATATAGTGACCCAAGAGCAGCAGCAATTTAGTTCAAAGGGAAAGTACAGTGAGATTTAAAATCTGCCCTGAGAAATTATAATATCTTCCAGTGCCTATTGCAACTAAGAATGCTTATAGAGATGCTCTTTGAAGATTATAAAATCATATATTTTTGATCTAACAGGAGCAACATGAAGGTTTGTTGACCAAATCCTCAGTTACAATAAATCGTCATATAGTCTATAGGGGAGAAATCCATTCTCCTAAGTGTTCTTTTTGGTTTAGATGATGATATTGCCATAGCTTGCGTTCAATAGCTGGTTCATCACAAAAATTTGAAAACTATAAGGTATTACCCCAGTTATTTTACAAAATTGATTAGAGACTTGTGTAGCTGATGTCTTCAACAGCAATTCTGGATTTAGACCACAGGGTGCTCCTTTGGAGACCTGAAGACAAAGCTCTTGAGAGCAGCTTTTCCAGCAGACTGGTCAGCCTAGTGAGTAGAGCTCTAAGCTAGGAACTGGTGTGGAAGGAAATTACAACCCACAGTCAAGCAAAGAAGTAGTGAGTAGGTGGCAGGTACAGCAGAGAACTTCAGAGTAATAAAACAGGGTGAAAGGAGGTAACATCTCAAGCATGTTATATGAACAGAAATGCACACAGCCAGGGAAGCAAACAGCAAAGACTGTAACTGTGCATGTGTTTACATATCTACATATCATACATAATTTTGATTACTCTGCTGTAGTGGGACAACTCATACAAAAAAGTTATTGCAATGGATGGTTATTGCAAGAATGTGTGGATACACATTCTTCAGGGAAGACATCAAGAAGAAGACAAAGTGGGTAAGGGAGAGGTGAAGGAGTAGCTCAGAAGTATGCGAGTCCTCCTGTGAGACAGACAACAATTTGTCTGAGAGTTCACAACTCAGGATCAAGGGAGTAAGAGGCCAGTAAGCAAGAGAGAGTGGTAGAAGTTTGTTACAGTTCAGCTGATCAGGGTGAGGATATAAATGAAGCTATTTTTAAATAAGGAATTCTGGATGACAAACCCCAGTTCAATGGGGGATTCTTTGGCATTCTCTGGCAGGTCACTTTGACAGGATTTTTGTCAGGAGTAACTTCTTGGTGCAAATAGTGATACCAACCATGGGTTATGCCCAGCTGGATCAGCTGCTCAGAAACAAGGAAGAACCTTTTGAAGACATGTTACTGAATGTCTTTGAGTAATGTCAAAGGTAACTTTGACTGGAATAACCATGAATTAGTGGAGTTCAAGATCCTGAGGAGAATGAAGGAGATAAGCAGAGTCTATAGTCTGTACTTTAGAGGAGCATCTTTCAGCTCATTCAGGGAACAGGTATACAGGATCATGTAGGAGGAGGCATTTTAAAGGGCAAAGATGTTCAAGAAGGTTGTGAAAGACTCCATCCAAACACAAAAATAGTCCATCTTGACTCCCAGGAAAACAAGAAAATGTCTCATGTGGCCAGTCTGACTAAACAGAGAGCTCATGGTGGAATTCAAATGAAAAAAACAAAGGGCAGTGTACAAGAAGGTTGAGGAGAGGCTACTAAAGAGAAATTTAGAAGTATTGTTCAGCCATGCAGGGATGCTGTTAAGAGAGCTGCAGCTGTCTTGGAAACCTGTTAGGGATGACAAGGGCAACAAGAATTGCTTCTAGCACTGCAGTAGAATGCAAGTATAATGTTGGAAGGGGTTGGTGGTTTAGTGACAGCAGATGTGTAAGGATGAAGTGCATTGTCTCAGTCTCTGCTGAGAATGTCTCCCAGGCACCTGTGCTCAGTGAAAGGGTTCAGAAAGGAAAATACTGGATGAGGATAAAGATAGTGTTTACTTCAGACAACTCAACCCATGAAAATACAAGTGATCAGATGAGCTGCATGCAAGGGCACCAAAAGAGATGGCTGATGTCCTTGGGTGGCTGATGTCAGTCATTTTTGACAGATCACAGAAATCTGAGAACTGGAGAAAGCAAAATATTGCAGTCATATTTAAAAAACTGGTGTGTCAACTCCAGAAAACTACAGAACAATGAGATTATTTTGTTTTCCCTTGAAATTTTTTTCCTCTTTGCCTGCTTTGATAAAACGAATGATTTTATTAAAGAGGTTAATCTACTGAAAGTAACTTATCTTGATTTTTCAACACTGTTTCCTGCCTTATTCTTACATCCAGGTTACAATATTATAATCTGGATGGATGAGTAAAAATAAAAAAATCTATCTGTGTAAAAACCACCCCAAATCTGATAGAAAAGAGAAGGTGATCTTTAAAGTGTCTTCCCCAACCTAGAGGCCAGTGACAAGTGGAGTTTATTCTACTATCCGTCCTGTTTAAAAATGTTACCATCTTTTTGCCTGGTTTGGCAAACCAACTTTCTGCCTCTCTGTTTCTGCTTCCTATTTTGTTTCTTGTAAACTCGAAATAAGATCATACAGTTTGGTCCTTTGCATCCAAACTGTACAATGTTGTTCTGAGCTGAGATATAAATAATCACCACACTGCCTTCTGTCAGAAATCAACTCTTCTCATGGTCAATGTTTTAGTGTCTATACTGTCTGAAGGAAAAAGCCTACTGCTTTTCCATCAAACATTCTGCCTGCCTAACACAATCAAACCTTAAAATAAAGATACACTCAATTACTTAAGGGCAAGATTAACTTTGAAAAAAGTGATCCTATACAGCACTGTATAATTGGTCTCTGCCCACTGATCTACTGCTTGGCTATTATTCTCTCATGTTAAACTCTTAAATCCATGTTACATACATACTTAGCATTACTCTGGCATCCATAGATGCTGGAGTGTATCATGAGCTTTGAAAAAAACCTGAATTTGCATTCATTAATCAACATTGTGATAGGCAATTTGCATGCATGCAGACACAGATCATATATGTAAATATCTCTATACACCATCAAATGTTCAGTAGGCAGGTATACATGCAAATGGATAGCCAAGGAATGATGCATCAAAATCAGGATCTGAAGGGCTATAAGGGTGAACTACTCCAGGAGCATCAACTTTCAGTACCAATTATGTTGCACAGCGCTTAAAGTATTGCAGCCACACCGTCTTAATCATAATCTTTGCTTACACAGTGTATTCAAGTCTTAAAACCCTCTGGTCCTGGAATTGTTTTTGAAGTAGTGTCACTGTTTGTTTGATGAGATTTTCTTCTGGTCATAATTATTGATTTTTATTTGTTCATTATCAGCACATTATGAAGGATATTTTGGATTTTTTATTTAGTCATGTGTTAGAATATTTACTCCACCAGACCACCAGTGATGCATTTATGGATATTCCAGATCATCCAGAAAATAAATATAACCACAAATTCACCTCTACACTATTGCAAGATAAAATTGCATTCAAGAAACTTATTCTCTAACCTTCTCTGGATTTATTTTTCAAGGTCATATTTACATTTCTCAAGAGTCACTAGTTTTTATAAACCTTTTCCCTACCATTTTTCCAGTCAACTATTTTTAGTTTACAAATTTAAATCAAGTGAGACTGTCTTACTCTGTGACATATCAAAATACAATTACACATTCTGGTAGTCAGCTGAACCTTGTCCCTAATTTGCATCCTATCTTGAGCAATTTATTTTCCCACTTGTCATGAAACTTATGACTTGAGCTGATCTTTTATAGATTGCTTGGCAAAAGTGAATAATTAGAAATATAGTTCCATCTGCATTAGAATAGTTTTTGTCCAAATTTTGGATTTAGGCATGCTATATGCCTCCCTAAATCTCCCCAAAAGGAGTGCAAGAGATAAAACACTAAGGTGAATACAATGAACTACCATCTTGAAAATTAGCGAACCTTATACCTTCTCATGTATCATTAAATTATTTTATTCTCATTTAAGACTGATTTTACTGATTACTCTCACTGGAACTATATACATTCTTCTAGTTCTAAGGAAATTTCATTTATTCCTATCATGTTGCATAAAACATTATATTCTTTAAGGAGAGGGTCTAGGATTCTGTTTTTATGTTAAACTATATTTAATAAAACAGGTTTGAGAAAATCAATCACTTACTTGTCAATCATAGCAAACCTGCTTGTTTTAAAGTAACATTAATAAACCACTCACTGATTCAGCAAAGCAGACATTAGAACTCTGTACACACAGCTATGCTTGCCCTAAATTCCAGGAGCACAGTGTTCAGGATATTCTAAGAGTTGCAGTAATGTGACCAATTATGTAACAAGACATGCCAAGAAACTTCCTAACTAAAAATCAGGGCATATGAGGCATAATTAAAATGCAGATCTTCAACAACATATTTTTAAAAATTCTCAGTAAACTGAACAAAAAATGAAATACCATAAGGTTGCCAGAGACTTGAGTTTCTTGTGTGTGTAATGATAAGGGAATCTTGCTTAGATCAATCTATTCAACCATGACAGTTGACTACCTCTCTTAAAACAAGTGTACCTTCTTATGATTTCTCCAGGTCAGAATAGGGCATGATCAACACTGCAGGGTGGTACAGGGAAAGGCTGCAAAGTGAGAAATTCACAAAATAAAGCTAGCCTAAGAACATTCAGTGTCACTAACTCCACATTGTTTGATTTTTTTGTGGAGTTAGAAAAACTCATAGCATGTTTTGATCTGAACTGGAAGAGTTTGTTTCCCTGCTCATAAAAGATTACCTAGGTGATGTTGACTGACTGATTAACTGATACAGTTCTGTTGGGCTTAGAAAGGACTAGGAATAGCACATCTCTGTTATAAACCTACCAATGCTGCCTTAATATGCCTCAAACCTACACTTTCTCACTGCTTTTATTTTTTCATGTTCCTACTAGACTACAGAACATTTCTTATGTGGAAAGACAAGGACAGAGTGGCCTAATTATAGATTGAGTTCTGTTAATGAATACAGAAGAGGTTCTGAATTCTCTTGTTATTTACAGAGTTTTATGTCTCTCCTGCCACCCCCATTAATTCTATAGCTTTATATTTACTAGAATTTGATGAGAATGAAAAGATATTATCGTAATTTTACCTCAAGAATCAAGAGGGAAATTGTTTTTCCCTTAATATAATTTTGAATTAGAAATAGTGGTACAAAGCAGGCGAGAACATAAAACTGGAACAGGTTTGGGATTGGGGCCACCTTTGAACTACTGGGGAACTTGGTGATAGATAGCTGTCATTATCATTAGCAATGGTAAAAGGCCTCACTGTAAGTGGTGATCATCAGATCAGTGCTTTTTCTTTGTATTGCTGCTAACAGCCCTCTGAGCTCAATGGTCCAGGAATGCACGTTATTATCTATTTGCTAAGTACACCAACTCTATTCAACCTGGATTTCAGAATACTATAAGGAATTAAGTAAAAAGCCTTGATAAAAGTAAGTATACAGCATCTCCTGTGATCTCCTTTTACATTTAACCAGTCATTTCATCACAGAATATTTCCCTGTCTTCCTCCACAATACAGAAATAGCTTCTGGTCATCTTGTATAAGTGAAAGGGGCCTAAAAGACCTGGGGTCATACCTGTGAAATGAAAGCTGGAGGATGGGAAGAGGAAGAAGAGGAGAGGGGTGGGTAAACAAATGCTGGAAGGGCTTTCAGGCCCTCAGTCTTTTTCTTGTCCTTCATCATCAACCATCTTACCTGCCCCACTAAAAAGCTGTACCTCTTTTTCCCTACACCTCCTTTTGCTGCTGAGCTAGCTACAGCAACTCAGAAAACCTTCTACTTGCTCCTTAGTTTCAGTTTTAGGTAAGCTTTGGCTTTCCTAGACCTACTCCTGCTCAGGCAAAATCTTTATATTCTTTGTAGGCAGCCTACTACCACTTTCGCTTTCTATGTGTTTCCCTTTCATGACTAAACCCAGTGATTGTGACTGATTGCATCACTTTTGATTCCGCAGTCAGTACATAACAGCATTAAAATGTCAATATTTCATAAACTTTTACATATACAACAATAGACTGAGTAATAAATTAGGGAGATCATACCAAAAGAAAGAGTTCAGCCCACTCTGTTTCACAGCTTAATTATTGATTAAATATCTGTCCTTGAAATTTCATATTCTCATATACATAAAAATTATTCTGGTTCTTTGTTCACTAAAATCAATTTACAAGAATGAAATATTAACATAAATACAGAAAGTATTTGAACATGAATTTGAAATAAGAAAGTATGAATATAGAGTAAAAGGAGGCAAAAGATTTTCAAGTGATATATGACAAAGAAAATTGCCTGAAAGGCAGATTCCTTTCTAAAGTGAAAAAATGAAAGCTGCTGTTTCTTGTTTCTGTTATTATGGTTGTAATTGTTTATAACAATGAAACCCAGAGGCATGTTATAGCAACTATGGTGCAAAAGAACAGTTCTGGAAGATGAATCTAAAAGCCTGAAAGTACATTAGTGCAAAGAGATGTTGAGGGCCACATTCCGTGATGGGTTATTATTCCTTTATTTATATCCTTGTTTTCTAGTGGTTGGTCATATAAAATGTTTATAGTTCAGAAACTGTTGTCTTACATCAGAAGATGGACAGTTAAGGACTGAGACTTTATTGCTGAGTGTTCTGTATACATTATCAAATTTGGATTTTTCTCAGAGAACGCAACATAAAGTTGATACCACTCACAACTTTAAATCTATTTGTCAGAAGTTCGGTCCCATGATCCCTCCTCCCCTTTCCACTGACCTTCATTGTACCCTTTCAAATGTACTAGATAAGTCAAATCATGCACGCCAATACAAGAGACACATAACAAAACCAACAACAAAAGCATCAAAAACGAACCAAAACTCCCGAAAACATTCCACTCCAAACAAGTGAACAAAGAACCTTCCAAAAACCACAAAACGCATTACACTAGAAAACAAAAAAATGCAATGACAAGTCAAACAAACAAACAAAAAAAAACCCCAAATAAAATCCAAAGCTACACAAAAAACCCAACCAAACAAACAAGAAAACCCAAAAAAATCCCCAAAAGGACCCTGAAAAAACCCAACAACCAACCAACCAACCAACCAACAAAAAACCCAAACCAAACCACCATAACCCAGAGTCAACAACAGATTGGCAAAATTGACTTACTTTAAAGAAAGACAAAAAGAGCCAGTACATACAGTACGAATAAAATATTTCTTTCAAAATGCTTGGGGCCTGAGTTCAGCTCAAACTGTGTCATATAATACCAATCTGGCTAAGTTTTAGAAAGTCTGTGGACAATTGAAATAAGACATATCCTTCAAAGACTTAGGCCTGTCTTTGAGTTTAGTGTGCACACCAGTTATTTTTCTGCTAGCCAGAAAAATTAAAACTGAGAAAGCAACCATAGTAGACTCTCATCAGACATCTTACATGCGTTCATACTTGTACTACTTACTGGCCACAGCAAACAAAATTATATTATCTCAAGACAACAAAGACACACATGCCTTGAAGTATACTGCTGGTTTGTTTTTCACATAGTATCTGTCAAGAAGCTGGATAAGCAGGGCAAGAGATATGCTACACATGCAAATTTTCCATAGATCGTTCTCTGGGAATAACCAAATCCTCTCCATTATGTTTACTTTACATTATTCTGGCAAAATTAATTTGCATATTTTGAATAAAATAAAACAGCTGAAATTAAAGCTACATAGGCTCATAATCAGAGGCACCATAAAGCACAGGGAATATGTGTATCTCTGATACCGAGAAAAAAAAATTAATAACACCCCATATGCATGAACGTAACTGCAGAAAGTAAATCCCCAAGCATCTAGCCTTTCTACATCTGAAGACATACCTGCTTGTGTTATTTTCTTGCTTCAACACATCTGGAAGATGACCTTAAAAATTAGTTGTGCATATTTCATATCAAACTGTGGAAAAAACTGTGTACTAAAACACACCTCATGCTGTGTTGATGCAAGCCACAGGCAATTGTTGTTATTTAGAGGGCCTGGAAGAATAGAATTTGAAAGTGGTTAACTGTACAAAAAGAGCCCATGCATCCATGTACAGCTTGAATACAGGATATATGGTGTCATTCTGTCATTTAAGCTGTCTGCAGAGATCTGGAGGGTCCTTTATCACTAAACTTCAATATTTCACTAAGACAGATGGGATCTCTGTGCTGCCTGAGCTCAAGCTCCTCTTGTAGCAACATGCTAGCATATAAAGTAGAAGCACTATATTTTTGTGGAGAAACACTAATAGTTTTCCCTTGGTAAAACAGCCTGGGTAACAATACATGATAAAATAGGAAAGTACATGTAAACAGTGTATATGAGTGGAATATTCAAAGATGTTTGAGAGGATACTTCCAGAAAAAGCCCAACTAACCAACAAAAAAAACCAAAACCCATCAAAAAACCAACAACCAAACAAACAAAAAAGCCCAAACCAACCCAACAAACTGATGGCACCAATGATTAATAACTGTTGGAATAAACAATCATCTCTGAATGACCATGAAAATTTTGGGTAAGAAAACGAAACAAAAAAGATGAGTCATCCTTAAGCGCGGTATGAAAGAATCATTAAAATTTGAAAAAGTGAGGAGAGAGAAATGGACCTAAAATGGTATGATGCTGCCAAAGGCTCCCTGGGATATAATGGCCTTTGCCAGGCTGGAAAGAGCAGCCCCTAACTTAACGGTATGAGGCACAATACACAGGGATCCGCACCTTTGGGGGCTGAGGTGGCACTTGGCTTTTCAGGCATCTTCATCACCTGTGTGTACACTGGTAAGTTGAAAGAAGTGGGCTGAATGGGTGCAATAAAGCTCGAGCACCCACATCTCCAATACAGGTGTGTGGATGCAGGGTGTTCCATAGTGCCCTGTGAGACATGGGTTCTAGTCTAGTTGTAACTCTTTGAATGTGTCTATGTCATTAAGAATTTGAAGGATGTGCCAAGAGAAATCATTCACAAATTTTATTGTCATTTTTTTAAGTGTTCAGCTATTGCTGTGTCAGCTATTTTGCTGGCATTGATCCTCTATGCAGAGTTCCCTAAGCACTTGATAATCATTCATCATTAAAAAAACAAAACAAACCCAATAAACTGCTCATATCTTTATTTTGTCTCATGTGCTATTATTTCTTGTAGTTACCTTAATTCTCTGAGCAAGAGAGAATTGCTTTGAAGAAGCAATGAAACATATATAGTTGTGGTTTATTTTTTAAGTTTTCTAAAGTTACTAGGATCGTGACTTTGTCAATAAGTAAGACACTGACAGTGAGTATTACATCTGCTTACATCTCTTCAATTGGACTAATATCACTAAGGTTGTGTCAGTGGTCAGAAGGAAAAACAAAAACAACTGACCCTTTATTATTTAGACTACAGATTTAATGCAATTTGACTGAATAAAAGAACAAAGCTCTCTAATGTGACAAACTGAGAGAATACTTACTGCCAGCAAGACAGCTGCAATTTCTGCAGTGACCTCAAAGCTAATTAATCTCAAGTATTAATTACCAAGAATAAGAAACAAATGGCTAATCTAGACTTCAGTGAATTGAGACATTTGTATAAAGCTATGAAACACCATTGCTAAGTCATCCCTAGAGGCACCTAACTGCCTACACTTCAACAGCATCTTCCTAGGTTGTGATGAAAAGTGATTATCTTTCAGGAGATTAATCTCCATGTATTAACTCAGTAATTCTCAGTTATGTCCTATTCTCATATCTGTGTTGTTGAAAAATAGTCACGCTTTTGTTGTAGTCACTCATACCTTATAAATATCTTTTGGGAACCTTTCAGAATTCAATGTTATGCATTTTACTCAACATAATTGGCTAACTTGATAATGTGATTTTTGTCATCTGAGTTCACTAAACTAAAAGCTTCCACACTAAAGTCAAGGTCTCATGTTGCATATTTTTAAAGAACGTACATGCAACTACAGGTACACACACTCTCGTATCTATTTATATGTACATTGGTATATAGACATATGTACATACATATGTACATGCAAGCAAGAAGGGAGAAATCAATCAAGCACTGTGAAACAAATTTACAATCACATACAGGACACCTCATTGCTACTGAGAGATCTTTTATTGTGAGAATAAGTTTTTATCAGAAGCTTATAAATCTTCTAAAATAATAAATAAACACTTCTACTATTAATACAACTTCAGGAAACTTCAGCACCTCTAGGTGAGGGCTTCTTAGTCATATTTTAAATGTTTAAGTACCTCAATTGATTTGAGAAACTATTCTGATTAGAACCATTGCTATACTAAAAACAAACCAGCAGTGTTAATAAAAATCAAAGTGAAAAAGGAGGAAGGCTTTATTTGACAAATTTTAGCTTGTGAGCAACTGTTCGAACATGCTCCTGCAAATTCATGTAAGATATTTAAGGAGAATGCTGACACAGCTGAAAAATAAAATTACAGTAAAAATCAGTTTTCCGTTACGCAGTTTAAATATGACAGACTGAGTCAATAGAAGCATTTAGCTCACCAGACACAAGTTGAATTTTAATAGGGAAATAAAAATTCTTTGGAACAGATTTTCCCTATATCATCTAGGATCATTATAGTAGCTTTCATTTCCTTCAGGGCAAGTGCTAAGGCACACTCCCATCCATTAGAGCAGACATCCAATAAGCAGCACCTGTTCTGCATCTTAAATTCTATTTTTCTTCACACCAATCCAGTCACAAACTGTTCAGCAGTGAGGTACTCTGACTTACTCCATTGAAAATTGTAAAATTGAATTTTCATCAGGAGAGATAAACAGTCTTTCTTTCTTTGCTTAACTGTCCTACCCAATGGAATAGTATTAACCTCCTGTCTCCTTTTACATAAAGGACAGGAGAGAAAATTAATTTCTTTTGAGAAAAAAAATAAAAAAAAAGAAGGAAAAGACTTTCTGTGGTCTCTTATAGCTTGGTGAGTGTACTTTGTTACAAACTAGAAAATTACTATTAAAATACTGTCACTAAGGATCAAATAGAATTACTGATACTAGCTCTTGTAGAAGTGCTCATATGAGTAATTCTTTGAATATTTCACTCTGATTCTGGCTTCCCAGGATCTTGAAATTGGGTGGAACAGAACTAATCTACTCAAATCAGAACACAACAGAGAAAATCACAAGACTACTCAAAAACTCTCAGGTGAGCCCAGAAAATTGGATTTTTTTTTTTTGTTGTTGTTTCTTTTTTTTTGTTTGTTTCCTTTTTGAGAGGCAAGCTGGGGGGTAAGAGTAGGGAAAAATCAGATTTAAGCAGTTAGATCACAACTTTCCCCTTGCTTGACTAAAGAGGAAGAATGCAATAGTGAAAACAGACTATCAAAAGCACCACATAATTACCTTTTGGGCTTTTATGCCAATGCAGTCAGCACAAGGATGCAGAAGGAGTCCTTTTTAGGTACATAACTATAACAGTAAAATTCAGTTTCTTTACCAGACTTTGTTTTATGTGCACTGTATGACACCTTTGCCTCCTTCCTTTGGGCTAAATACACCTACTGCCAGGTAGCTTAGCTGCTTTACCGCCAAACAATTTAATAAACTTGAGCAGATTTGCCTTCTAGATAAAGACTAAAACACACCAGTAATCTCATCTTTCTGTCTGCAAAAGGAACACATGGTTCCTTAGGAAACAACTAACTTAGAAACCACCATCTTGTTGAAAAAACCTTTTGCAGTCTATGAAATCTGCCAGGTGGTAGAGAGTACCCCTTTTTCTTTTTTCTCCCCAGAATGAAATTAGCAGCTTTTCTAGGGCTTAAAGGGCCCCTATGCATTATGTATATATATATATATATATTCTACATATCAGTTTTAAAGTAAATTTTGATTTGGCAGTCATTTAGGGCAGAGATTAACAAAATATCCAAACCAAAGCACAATAAAAAATGAGACTAAAACAACCATCCAACCAAAAAACAGGCCTAGAAGTGAGATAAGTATCTGGAACGGGGTTAACATGAACACAACTGTCTTTTCAAACTGACTTGCAATCACTAAAATTAACAAGCTACACAGCTATACCAGTTCGAGTTATGTGCTGTATTTTATTTAGGAAATTCTGTACATGTGCCTAAATAGCATATTTGAAAATATTTGAAAATATGACATCAAATCATTTAAGTATCCCATAGGATCATGACTTTACATTTCTGTCATTTGGCTCCACAGTTAAAATGTGCCTTGATGTGTAATAACTAATATACCTCTTTACAGAAATAACAGAGAAGACTTGCCTAATTTGTAAGACCATAGGGAGTAGAGGGAAAATTTAAACTGAAAAGTTATTTAATCATAAAGACTTTTCAGATTGAAACAGTTTCTTTTCTGACTAGCAGCAAAAGAAAAAAAGAAAAAAAAAAAACAACCCACAGATAATTACTGCCAAAAAAAAAAAATTCCTCCAAATTATAAAAATGTAAAAAAACCCCTTTCAATTGACTACAATTGTTCAAGATTTGCATTACATTTTTCTGGCATTCATCTTCAAATTTTAATGCTATGTAGTAGAACATTTAAAAAACATTATATGCCATTTACTGAGCTGTGTTTTTAGCTCTTTAAAAGCAAAGCAGAAAGGTACATTGAAGAAACAGAACAAATGAAAAATATGTGATGTAATTTTTGATAGTATTTTTGATAGTAGACGTGCTATATCTGTTGTTCATTATTCAGTAAAAACATTTAACATCACTACATAAGCAAGAATCTAAATTATTTGGCTCATGGTAAAACTCTGGAAAGAGACAAAAAATCTACATAATTCATAATCCGATAATCATAATCTTGCAGAGATCTCAAAATCTGTCAGCAAAACACCTATCTGAAGTCATTGAGGATGAGAGCAGGGCTGGATTTTGGCTCCCATTTCCTGAAAGAATGCTTTGTTGTCCTGCTGTGTGTTGACTCCAGTAGGCAACCAAACACCACAAAGCTGCTTGCTCACTTCTCCCACTCTGTCAGGGGAACAGAGGAAGAGTAAATGAAGGAAAAAAAAAGAGAAAACTTATGTATCAAAACAAACAATAATAGCAATAATAATAAATACTTAAAAATTGAAGAGTAGTTGTAAGAAAACAAAACAAATCAAATTATACAAAGGCAATCACTCCCCACTTTCCATGGGTAGAACATTGCCCAGATAGTTTCTGATCTAAAGATGGCTGACCCTCCTAAGTGCCTCTCTTTTCCCTTTTATTTGCAAGTGTGTTGTTATATGGTATGGAATATCTATTTGATTAGGTTAGGTCAGCTCCCTGGTTGTGTGTCTTCATATGATCTGCTATAAAGAAAATAAACTCCATCCAAGACCAAACTGGTGCACCTTCGAAGTGTTTCATACAAGTAAATGGCAGAAAGCTTGCTTTTTTCCTCATCCAAGTTTAAAAGTAAGGTCACTGTTAAATCCTTTGGGTAACTGGATGTAAACAACAAACACCTGTCATCTTGATCAAATTGAGTTTGCAAAATTGGGTGAAAAAAAGGCTGTAACATTCCTTTTTTCCTAATTCAATTGCATAAGAGTATTCCTAACCCATGTTTTTAATTACCTCTCCTTGACAATAATCTGAGCTGTGGTACATTGGCTTACAAGTCAAATTTGAATTCTTCGTTAAAGAATGTTTGCCTGTACTAGGCCTATTTCTGGTGCAAGAGTTTGCAGTAGCAGTCCAAAATGCAGTGAAAAAGGAGCAGTGTCTTGACAGTCTGTACCTGACAGTGTTGTTTGTGCTTCTATTCCCTTGCTAGGCAAAATCCAATGAATTAGTCCATAATGTCTTAGGTGACTTCAATTAATGTGGCAGAGTTTACACTTAAATAGAACAGAAACTTAGCCACAGCCCAAGCTCACATGAGATCTGTGACTGCAGCTGACAGGTGTAAGAACATGTTTTCTATGCTGCCTCTGCTCTATCAGCAGCAGAAATAGATTCTTCACCTGCTTTATTTTCATCCATATGTTTTCCCACATTCCCAGGAAATCTTAACTGTGGTAGCCCTTTGAGCTGTCTTAAATTAGTGCATTTATTGTGTAGGTAGTCAGCTGGTAACAGACGTCACAGCTCTGAACGACCAGCACGGGTCATGAGAGCTCAAGACAGGTGGGATATCAGCGTTCTGTAGTATGACCCACTTCCAAGTAAACTTCTGGGGAAATTATTATTATTTGGGTAATTATTATTAGTTATAATGGTAGGTACATTTTGAAGGTCGTACTTTTAAGTTATCTTGCTTTCATCTCATAGAGGAACCTACACACCCAACACAGGGTCTTAGCAAGGCAATGCCCAAATAGTACTCTACTTTTCTATTATTTTTATTGCAGTGATAACAAGGTTTTGACATTTGAAAGGAAAAGAAAAAAAAAGATGATGTATTGCTGTTAAATCATGACCAAATTTCCCTGCCATGGCCCCACATGAATATCATGCTTGTGAGGACCTTAGCATGAAAAGGAAAAGATTCTGTCTCTTTAGCATGCTTGAGTAAATTCTTGCTTGTCTTCCCTTTTCATTGGCAAAATCTTAATAACTCAATTCAGGGTAAAAAGGCAGTCATTTTTTTCAGTGTAAAAAGAACAATTTACTTGCATTGTTTTTAATTATATAGTAGTTATTGCTGTCTTGCTTAAAAGCTTTCATAACTGAGATTAATGCGAAAAGGAGCACATTATTACTAAGACTTCATAGTCAGTGACTGAAGAGAGCTCATGTAACATCAAAGGCTTTTAACTTTAGTGTTTTTAATACAGTTCGATGTAGCAGCGCGAGTTTCAGGGTTTTTGAATTTGTATTGTGTTTTGTTATTTGTACTTGGTATGTCCCTTCCCCCCCCGGCCCCCATTCCTACCCCTGTACTTGGATTCTTCCTGATGTAACCCCACCCCTTTCCCTTCCCCATTGGGCAAAGTGTTTCCCCGCCCAGGCCAGGACCTGGGGAAAAAGGAGATGCGTGAGCCCCTCCTGCTCTCTCTCTCCACCTTCCCACCCTGTGGACACAGGGGCTCTGGCAAAGCCCCAGCCACATGGGCCTGCACTGAATAAACATCTACCTAACCCAAAGAGAGAGCATGATTCCTTCTTCCAAGCCTGAATCCATGCCTGAATCCAGAGCTGTTTGGAGGGCCCACGAACTGCTATAATTTGGCTTGGGGAATCAGCTAGCCGGAGAAAGCATTCCCACCAAATGAGCCACTTGATAGTTCATATGCATGTTCATGTATTTGCTTCCTTTTCAAATTAAATAATTCTTTTACTTAAATAATCTTCTATTCAATATATGTCACAAATGACATAAAGGATACTTTTTTAATTATGGGAGTTTTATCTATTATATTTTAAAATATTTTTTGAAGGTGAAGGCTTTGCATGAAGTACATGGAACTGCCTACATTATTCAAAAGCCAAGCTTGCAGCAGTTACAGTACTATATTTTTCATCTAGACAATTAGTGGGAGGAAGAAGTTGCAAGGACAAGAAGGAAAGTAGAAATTGTAGAGCACTGCTAAGTCTGATAGCCCAAAAGAGCTGAGGTTGATGAAGGTCTGTGTTCCCAGGTCCAGCCAGTGAGTTTGTGTGGCAGCAGGCAGACATACGTACACACGGTACATACAGGCACATAACAAGTCACAAGGACCAACATAGACAGAAATTAATTTCCCATTCCTATTTGCTCAGATGTGTATCAGAAGAGTATCTGTGTTTATGTAAATCAGTTAAGATAATTCTAGGGTTTTTAGCACATGAAAAACCTCCATTCTAGGAATAAATTTGAGTTATATACTCTTCATATGATTGAAAGACTTGATGCCTATATCCCTATATCCCTGATACCTAAACACAGGGATATATTCTTCCAGAATGATCACAACTGAAGGAAACATTGCAATTATAATGTAAAATAGGGGTTAAAGAAACATCTCTGCTTGCTAGAAGATGTGTGTGGGAAATAAACTATTTGAAAGACTATCAATGGCAATTGATGTTTCCATATGTAAGGATTTTAAATATATATATTGATGACAGAATCACTGGGGGGAATTAACAATTTTGTAAGAATACCTTTGGGCTTAATTATCCGGGAAATGATTAAACCAAAACACCAGGATCTCACCTTCTACCTCTTAAACTAGATCAAGACGTGTTCATTGTGTTCAAAGATGTACCTAGATAGACAAAGGTTGTAATTCCCAGTATGACTTGTTTCTGTCATTTACAAATGAAGTGCCTTTTCAAACCTTCCTTGCCTCTGTCATGCTGAATAGACTGGCTGTCACTCTTGGACTGGATTACATTGTTGAAAGCAAATCTGTGTCACTGACCTTTCCAGTGAAGCTGAAGATGCCATGGAATGTCATCCCAGGGGACATTTAGAAGTTCTCCATGAGACTTGTTGTCACTGACACACCAACTGTAAGGTACCATTGTCAGAATTAATGAATGTTGAAATACGTTTCAAGAGAAACTTTGTACTGAGGGCTGCAAAGAGTGTTAACAGATAAGTAATCCAATTGAAGCTATTGCTTGTATATAATATGTGAAATATAGTTTAGAAAGGACATGGGATGTTTCTGCCTTTTCATTTGGAAAGTTCATTTCCAGCACCTAGCAACTTCAGTGAAGACTAAATAGTAATTGCCCAGTACTTATGAAAAGTAGACCACTAATGTACATACCTGAATAAGATTCTTGGATTCTCCCCTGTTCTCTTACTGTCATAATAATTATTAACTTCACAGAAGAATTTAGTATTTTTTAAAGTTTTGAATCAGAAACATTTGTAACAAGGACTATACTGAATGCAACTGAATCAGCATTGAAATCTGAAAAAGAATTTCTAGAGAAAACAGAACATTGAGACTTTTATCTGTGGTGCTGTAGAGATAAAGAGATCTAAATTTGGGTTTAAATTGTATAAGGTCTTGATGAAGATCCTATATCTAATGCACCATGGAAGGAGGCATCAATGCCTGGACTCTTCATTGATATGTTACAGAAGAAATGAGAGATGAGGAAGATAATTATAGTGGCTGTGATTTTAACAGATTAAAGAGCTAAAATTAGCATCAGACTACCGGAGAAGTTGCAATAATCATGGTAAAATTTAACCTGACACTCATGTAACTAGCAAGGGTATATGAGACTAAATAATTCAGTGAAATTTTCAGCATTTGTATTTTCAGTATGAAGTATGAAGTATGAAACTGTAGCTTTAAGGACATTTATTCACTGCCTTCTCTTCAATTATGATTCTTGGGATTATTGGAGAAATGCATTTAGGTATTCAACAAATAATTGATTTCATTTGTGGTTATATTGTAATGGGGAAATGAGCACCAGTAAAACTAGAATTTGCCAAATGATGCCACAGCAGGCCAAAAAATGAGAGTGTTTCCATATGATAAAATAACTGTGTGATTACAGTGCACTTCAATCTACAAGTACCACCTTGATTTCATTCATGTAAACACCATAATTATCAATGAAGATAGCTTAAGTTCCTGCTAACAACCCTAGTGGAAGGTTGCCTGACCATTAGGAAGACCTCCCTACTGCATTCATGTTGTTGTCTCTTTACTTGTTCACTTAAGCTCATGTAAGTTTCTTACAATTTTTTGAAATCATGCTAAAGAAATGCTCAGTATATTTAAGTGAATGATATTCCCTCCAGTCAAAGAGTCACTGGCTGGGGTCACAGCCTCTTTGTATCACTGGCAAATGCAGAGTGCACTGTGATACCACCCTGGCCTAAGGTGCTGACAGACCCTTCCTCAAGGGATGGACCTTCTTGCACGTCTGCATGGCAGCTGAACTCGGTGCCTCTGCCCAGCCTCTCCTTGTTCTGTGGCCAGAAGAGGCTTGAATAAAAGGCCTGGTTTGTTAAATCCTTTCAGATCAAGGTAATGATGCTGTCTAGCAGCAGTTTTAACACAGTAACAAAATGAACATATTTATAGCTAATGCATTTATACTGCACTCAGTTCTAACAAAATCTTTTTGTTCAGTGGGTCACAAATACTTAGGATTTCACAACACATATCACAAATACAGTTTTCTCGTTCTAAGTTGTTTTCTTAATAAAATAGAGGTTATATTAATCCCTAAAAGTGTTTTCCTCTGTTTAAAAGCACATCAAGCTGAACAGTTGCTACTTACATTCTGGAAGGTCTGGAGTTTATTAGGAGGTGGATTAGCAATACTGGCAGTTTTCTTCCTAACATCCTCACATTTAAAAACTAGCTCTAGCAGTTAATAGAATGTAAATAAAAATATCTTATATAATGCTTTCACTATAGTTCCCTTTTAGTTAGAACATTTGTTTGGGTAGTACATTTAGAACCTGAGATCTGATGCAATATCAAAGGTTTTACCAGCAGCATGATACTGGCATGGATGAAAAAGCACACTTTGTACAATTCTAGAAAGCCTTTTTATCATTCAGCTCAAATAGAACTAAAAAAGCTTTATAATTGGTGTCTGTAAAGCCTCTTCACTTGTGAACAAAACTATGACAATCAGGAATCACATTTCTTGCCCCTCTTAACTGCCTAAAGCTATAAACAGACACCTCTGCAGGTGCTGATATAGCAACATCAATCTCTCTCTTTTTCACTGGCTGGAGCTTACCCCTTTTCACAGCTCAGCTGGTAAAGTGTTTCTGGCAAATTCTGTCTAATCCACATTCAGAGCGAAGCCAGTGAAGTTTCCAAATAATACAGAAAAACACACTAGGCTGTTTATAACAGAGATTAACACAGGATCTGCTACCACCAAGTTAACAAGTGGTCTTAAACTATGTGGACATAGATCTCAGCTTGCCTGTCTTAGAAGTAGTTCTGAGATATTTACTACTTGGTTGGACATCTTGAGTGGCATAGTCTCCAGCACAGAGACAACTAGAACAATAGCTATCAGCACAGCTAGATGTGAAAGAGGATATCTGTCCTGAGCCTCAAGCCAACCATTTAAATTGCTTGTGTTTACCTGGCTGTTGTTGCCTGAAGAGGAAGAGGGATCAATCACAGGAACCACTCTGCTGGAGGTGACTGCCCTCCCAGTTCTGCTGGCAAAAGGGTAATAATGAGCAGCTGGAGGGCATAACTGTAACAAGGATCTTCCACCTGCATGCCAGCTAGAGAGATTGCTGTCCACAATCTGTTTGACTGATCTAACTCTGCTAGCTTTAGTCCTTAATATAAACCTAGGTTAATTAAAGTTGCTTTCCAAATTGCTCTGCATATAAATCCTTAAATTTCTGTGATTTAATCTCTATTTTTATTTAGTTATATTTTCTGGATGAATGTTCCCTTGTATTAGTTTATATTATTAATAAATAATATCCTATATTTTGTCTTTTTGCAGCACAAAACCTTTAGATAAAACATAGTAGGGTGACTTTTTTTCCTAAGTTTAATGCTTCTCCATTACTTATGGTTCACCTTTTGGTCTAAAGTGGGGGTTGATGCTTACAGGAGTGTAGAACTTGTGAGTGGATGCAGCAGAAGGGCTTTTGGGAATTGTACAAGACAGTGAGATGTTCAGAGAAAGATGAAAGGAGAGGAGAGGGTGCCTGAGGTGTTTTGGGGAGTAGCTTAGGAAACCATTTAGGCTGAAATAACCTAACACTTCCAAGTCCACCGCTATGCCATGTCCCTAACCATAATACCTACATGCCTTTTGAAACAACTCCAAGATGTCAACTCAGCCACTTCCCTAGGAAGTTTGTTACAATGTTGGATAACCCTTTCAGGGAAGGACTTTTTCTTTATGTCCTAACTAAACCTTCTCTGTCATAATTCTAGGATGTTTCCTCTTGGCTGCCACTTTTTTACTTGGGAGAAGAGGCTGATCCCCACCTTACTACAACCTTCTTTCAGGTAGATGTAGAGAGCAAGCAGGTGTCCTTTGAGGCTAAACACCCCCAGCTCCTGCAGCTGCTTCTCGTGAGGTTTGTTCTCCAGAGGTGTAGAAAATAGGAGAGGATGGTTACTTGCACAATGCTGGTCAGTGCTCTTGCCTGACTGTGCCGTATACTTCATCACCACAGTCTGTCTTGTTTTCTCATTAAATTCTAACTAATTTCTTAGGTGAAGGGCTCTTCTCATGTGCACATGTATGTGTATGGGAAGTCTAAGAGCCAGTGACTGGAGTGCCAGAGAGAGTCTGTGTCTGGGTCACCAGCAGGAATGATGAGTGTTTTTGCACCAGTCAGTGTATGATCACAAAGGAACATCAAGGCAGCCTCACTGGTGAGTAGGTGGGACCAGACACACACAGCTGGACTCTAGAGATTGACTGTGTGACCTCCTTGTGTAGAATGTCTCACTGAAAGGTAATAGGGTAGCGGGAGAGTCCTGGATTGGTGTATCTAACCTGTTTATTTGAAGGGATACATGTATGGATGTGTGTGAGCGCAGGTCTGAGGACCTGCAGCTAGAGTGGGGCTATGATCTTCAGGGTGGCAGGGCCAGAGGATACTGAGTTGGAATCCTGGCATCCAGGGGCAGCAGATCCCAGACACTGGATGAGTGAACATTAAATACTTATCTGTTCCCACTATTGGATCTTTATCCTGGTCAGCCAGGGAAGGGAATGGGATGCAGCTGGTGGTGTTTGTGCCTGCATTGTGTTGATCTGTGTGGCTGGCTCTGTATACAGGGTAGCATGTACTGTATAGCACATTCATATGTGTGCCTACAGAGAGTACCTGGTGCTCGTTGCACCCAGTGCCAGTCTTGATGTCTTGATGTTAGATTTGGCAGCTTTCTATCAGTATATGTAAAAAATGGCATATAAAATCTTTGAGCTTTAGATATGCTAAATAGACCTATCTTCACAATTTGTATACATGCTATATTGAAAATATGTATTCATTTTTGAAGAGGATATGTAAATTCTTTTTTTTGTATAAATTTATTCTGTATTTGTTATAAAATATTTCTTACACAGAGTGCTCTCAAGTACATGATCACACTACATAAGTTCTTAAAGCAATTTGTATCACTATTCCAGAGACATAGGACCAGACATGAGATATTTTACTGGTAGTAATAAAGTGCTCTCAGCAAATGTCATGAAGATGGATAATGGAGAAAGGACTGACAGCCAAGATTGGGATTGTAGCACCTGAAGTACTACCTGTCTTACTGCCACTAGAAGACTACCCTGATATTAAGTAGCAACAGCCCCTGGAAGAATGCCTGTCTTCAGAATTTTCATCACTACAAATGACAATGCCACAGGAAATTAAAGTACACTGGAAATCATGCAAGGAATGGAAGTAGTTTTACTGGATTCTAGATCCAAGTCCCTTTGGCCCATAAGCAATCAAGATGAAATCTAATTAGGTGTTCTGCATACATGTGAGAGAACATAGTAATATTTCAATGAAATATCAAATTATAAATATAAATTGATTAAAGACTGTAATTTCCTCTTGAATATGTGGAAAATATATTTAATTCAATGAGAATTGCAATTCTTCTATCACAAAGTAATCAAAGAGCTGGTTGAGTTCTCAATTGTAAGCAATAATTATATTATTTTAAGGTCAATTTTAGTGTTAAAATACTTTAACCTTGATTAGAAATAACTATGTAACTATTAACCTGTGTTTTGAGGGTTTCTTTACATTTCTTGTTTAAGAACCAGCTTTTTATGGAAGACCAAACCTTGAAATATTTAAATGTGATTAAATTGATTTAATATATCATAGTCCCACCTGTATGTCATTTCTGATGTACAGCTGCCACACACAAAATTTAAAGATAAGTAACATGATTACAATCACATTAGTGAGTCTACACAAGCAAATGGGATTGTAAATCTGTATGAGTGAAAACTGCACTTCCTAGTGAGACCACTTTGCATATCATTAGCTTTAAATGAATTTTCAACACTCATATAAGATACTGACTGGCAAATCCAACCTTTTTAATAGCACTTTATGAGTCTAGAAAACCTTCTGTCCTCTAGGACACAGACTACTAACTATTTTCTTCTGGAACTTTTCAAGTGATATTTAGTTTAAAATTGAATCATCCATGTAGATTGATCACTGATGAACCTGGGAGAGGCAGAGGTTTAGGGCACAGAGAATTTTTGTTTTCATTGTGTCTGGGCACCAGGATAAACAAAAGTATCATCATTATACTGAAAAAGTACCATATATATAGTCAAATAAAATTACACATGTCCAAAACAGTATGTAATTGCATGGGGGTACAGTAAAATAGGGGATAGTAAAGTGTGCATGTATGTATATGTATATATAGATATAAAATTATGCTTCTCCATTAAAAAACTCCAGAAGGTAAAGGAGTGCATTCAGTTTGCAGTCCTTGAGAGGAGACTGCTTTGAACCTCAGAGAACTTGTTTTTCAAGTATGGACTTTTGATTGGCTTCAGTATTAATTCCAGAACTTTTGTGAATCTGTACAAGTAACAGTTTTAGATATAGTTGGGTTTAGTTTATATGTTGCATACAGTGAGTCTAGTTGTCCTCCAGTGACACAGAACTTTGACACTAGCAGCAAAAATAGTTTATAATAGTTTATAACCAGACAGAGCCTGAAACTCTGACAAAACTCTGACAAAAAAATTCTTGGGGATTTCAAAGTGGAGTTAAGCTCAATTGCATCCTAAATTCTGGTAAGGAGCAGCAAAAAGAGAATCATATTTAAGTTTGGTATTTAACACCTACTCTTTAAAGCTCAATGAAATCTCATGAAATTTGACTTGATAACACTTACTGCTAACTAAGTTGCTTTCAATAGGCTTTATTATTATTGCAAATAATAATGTGTTTTAAAAAATGGCTTTTAAACAATGCATTATTCATCACTCAAAATATTTATGCCAGTATTCACTTTTTTGGAATGATATGTAGGTCATCAAATATTGAAGGTTTGACAGAGAAATTATAATGGCAGGAATTTCTCCGGAATGTCGTCATGAAATCATCCTGCTTTAGGTTGTGAATTCTAGGAAACACATTCAATTTACTTGGGGTGGTCAAATTATGGTATACCTAATATAAGTATATTCTTTGTTGTTCAAGTACTTATCTGACAATGATACCATATATTCACTACATTTTATGATAGTTTTACAATTCCACACACCATGGTCATTAAAAAGTGACTAAATCCATAACTAGATAAGAAATGACCACCATTAACAGCTTTAATGGATTAATTTATGATGGTTTTGTCTTTCTTAATGCAAAAGAATAATTATTTTTAGGCTTAAAGAAATATCACATTATTAGCAAGCATTTTATGATTACTTTCATGCTATATTATTTTCTTTACAAACATTCAAATTTATTCAAAAATGTGGACAAGAAATAACATAAATCTGTTTCAAAAGCAAATTCTTTCACACAAAATAGGTTTTAAAATTTATTAATTTTAAGGGGAAATATAGACAGTAGCTTTGCCTTTTATATATTCCCATACAACTAGATAATCAGGAGAAATATGAATCAAAATATGTTTTGTTACTTTTAGAAATCACATTGTGAGGACTCCTGTGTCATTAAGATTTTTGATCAGAACAGAGTTTTAGTATTTTATGGAAGACATCAATTTATGAAAGTCACATAGAAGAGAAGGGCTAAAAAAAACCATAGTCCCTGCCAAAATCAAGAAAGACAGAAAGCAAAATCTCATAGGTATTAAACTTAAAGGTAGGCTATATATCTTTAAAGATTTTTTAAAAATATTTTATAAAACTACAACAGTTTATATGGATATATACTTTTACTTATTTAGATTTTTATAAGTGAAATCTGTAGCTACGCAGGTATTACATTAGTTTTTTTGTCAGAGAACATAAAGAAACATATCCACATCTCTAATATCAACAACATCCCTAAATATCTTAGGAATGAGGCTTTCTAAAGGGTTCTTCTAACAGGGAAAAAATGTCTACATGTCATATCTAATTCAGCAACAATGTCTCTCAAATGCTTTACCAGCAGGTTTTCACACTTGGAAATGTATATCAGGACACTCAGAGTAATTTATTTTGTTATGTTCCAAGATCAGAATCTTCATACCATTTTATTCCATTTCACAAAGGCAAGAGAATAACAATTTGAATAAATACATTAAATATAATGTAAAACCATCCAACTTCTATATTAGCAGAAAGCTCAGGATAGTGCTACTACTTCAGCGTCATAAAAGTGTGATTTGCTTGCTGCAAATATTTTATATTTAAGGTTTATAATTAGTAGGGTCACAAAAATCATTAAAGATAGGTTAAGAATCACTTAATTTTTGCTTCTGATATATGAAGACTGACAAAGTTTTGCTTGTCACCAACAGAGGAATATAATACAAAGAAACTTTTTTTTTGTGAATCAATGGGGCTTTTTAATACGAGATCAAGAAATATTTAAAATAAAATCAGAAGTTGGGATAATAGTTTAAAAAGTCTGACAAAACTTTTCAGATGAAAGATCTTCATCTTCAGATGTGAAAATCATAAGAAAAACAGCTAAAAAAACATTACAAATCTGTCTGATAAAAGAAAAACAAAGGGAGAAATGATACTATGCTGAAAAAAATTACTATAATTTCAAAAGCTTACATGCATTATTATCTTAAAAGGGATCTCTGCTACCTTCCTACATTGTATGTCAGTGACAAACTCCTCTTTTTATTTTCAGTCTCATAGCATTTTATTCAGAATTTCTTAGCTGCCAGGGCATAGGAATTAAGGGCAAGTCTCTTTGATGTCCTGTCACATCCAATAATTCTGCATCATAACTTACAGAGTTTAAGGATTTATAAATAATTCCAGACCATATTATTAGAAAATTAATTATATTATAAAAATCACTCAAATTATATTCACTGGGATATGGGTCAAGGTTAAATAAGAAAATGTCACTTGTACAGGTGTGACAGCTTTTTGCAGCTCCAATAGGGAAAACCCTTAGGCAAGTAGAATTTAAATTGGACACAGACACCTGCTTAAAAAAACACCATTGAAGGTGCTGGGCTGCAATACGATGTACAAATACTGGAATACAGAATGTCAAGCAGAGTTCATCGCTTGATGATAAATTGCCTGCAGCAATTTATGAAAGAAATGGAAGTAAAGTTTAAATGGAGTTTTCCAGAGTTTGTAGGAAAGAACAGTAGGATATGGTAAAATGTTAAGATTTGGTGGCATTAAAGGACAGGAATTAAGGCACTAAGTGTAGTATGACTTTCAGAAGTTGCAGAAAATGCTGGAGGGTGATAGAACTGTGGAAACAGCAGCAAGAAAGGATAGCTTCAGAGACGTGGTGAAGTTCTTCAGTTCAACAGTGAACATCTTAGTTCTTTTCCTTTCCATGTTGTTTCACATACTCAGACCTGAGTTTCAATTCACAGCTATCTCTACATATTGAACATGTGGAATCACACTAGGCTATTCTGGTTTGAGAACTTTATTCTAGATAGCTGCCTTGAAAGTATAAGAGCTTGGGTCTATTCAAAACCAGAATTAGCATGAAAAGATATATATATCTTTCCTGTGACTCACTGAATAAAGAACAGTATGGCAGATGAGAGAAGCACAAGGCATTAAAAGAGGAGAAGTTCCCTGACATCCAAAAAAGCAAAACCCAGATCAGAAAAAATAATTTTGACATGAACATTAAAGAAGGACTAGACCAGAATCTCTGTGACTAGTAGATGGCAGAATTCCTGGCCTCTCTGAAAATAAGCCTCTGTGACTGATGGGTTCATGTAGAAGCCAATGGATGGCCAAGGTTCAACATAATAGGATTCACACTGGGTCTCACCATCCTGAATGAGATATTTCTCGTGTCTGTACCCACCCATCACCACATTTTTTTTTAGTTATAAGAACATTATTCAGAGAGTTTATATGGAAAATATAAACCATAGAGTCTCCTGGGCTACTAAACCTAGTTCTGTAATAATTTCACTATACTGTACTATACTTGATTGTTTTGGGGTTTTTCCCTTTTTAAAAGTTATTTATTTATTTATTTTAATCTGCTGAAGATCTGTCTTAAAACTGACTTCTTCTGGGGCTTCTTTCAATCAATAATGTATAAGATTAATATAGGACCAGGAGGTTTCTTATTTTATTTGTTTTAATTTCCAGCCTATTCCTTTCATTTCTAGAGAATGCTGTCTTCACAGAGCCTTGTGATTCTGTAGTTTGCCTATTAAAAGCCCAGCTGCAGTACAGACTCTTGTTCTCCTTCTTAAACCTTCTTAAAAAGTCATCTGTAAGCAGATCACTTCTCCCCTTGTTCTGTCTGGAGTATGATTTCATCAGAAAAAAAAAAGATTTAAAGAATAAATTTCTTGTGCGAATGGTATTCTTGATCTGTTTATTGAAGTAATTTTTAACTCCACTTTTATTTGGTCTTGGCCTTGTACTTCTGTTCTCTCAATATCCTCATTCTTTATGTGCTTAAATAATTAAATCTTGTATTATACTGTTTTGCAGAAGTTGATTTTCTGTTTCTAAGGAAGAGTAATATGTTCATTGTAAATTGAATTATTCAGTTCAATTAATACCGTTGATTTGATAATTAAGATAATAAAATCTATTATCCAGCTAGTGCTTAAAATGAGTCACTTTTTAACTCCATTTTGGTTGCAGTTCAGAGGGCCCCTCCCTATATCTGTGCAATTAGCAATAACAAAGTCCTTACAGCCAGTCAGAACTCAGACATTTCTCCTTGTGACTTCTTTGTGGGTCTCACTCTTTACCTCATGCAATCTCCTGCAGCATGCTTACTTAGCATGCCTGAGAAATGCCTGAGAAAAGCAGGTATAGCAATTGTTTTCTCCATATACTTTTATGTCTACCTTGCTTTTCTCACCAAGGAAAACACAGAGCCAGAGTTAATTTCTTCACCAGTTAAAATGTGCTATTCTTAGAAAATAATTTTTAAAAGTTTGTGTTAGAGAAGAAACCAGTGGTCCAGTAGCACATGAAAACAAACATTCAACTTTTGGCTTGATATAAGTACATAAATTCTATACTGCCCAAATAAGAACATTATCTCCTTTTATTAAACTATGAATTGTAATAGGAAAGATCAGAACCAAAACTGATCATGTAGGCTGACACTGACAGTAGACTGGAGTCAATTTGCAAGTTAATACTTTAGGAAGTATATTAAACAAAGGCAATCCTTATATGATGCTTCCTAGATAGCTTCCTAGCCTCTTGGAACTGCAGCTCATGGATCTAGTACTTGAGACAAAAACAGAGTGGGTAGTTTACACAAGATTTTATACCACTTGTACTCTGAGAATTGCTATGAACTATAATAGGAAAGAGCTTGGTGATTCTTATTTCTCTACTATGTCTCGTAACAAAAACTCATATATGATGTAAAATTAAATTAGTTCACCTTGGGAATGCAAGATCTAAGTGTCTTGTTACTTAGTGAGATAATTTTGCATCCAGGTGTAATGCTACTTACAGTTCACCTGTATTATTCAAACTTATATATTAGTCAAAAAGTATTGACTTCCATTCTGTGGAAAAAAAACACTTAGAATTACAGATTTGGGGACATATACCCTTTATGATCTTTGTTTTAGGATACAGTTACAGTCTCTGATATGTGCCAATAAATGTTCCCAACTTTGAATGTTATCCTCAGCTATTGCCAATTTATTCACAGTTGGTATTAAACTTACCTTCATTCAAAAGATGTCCTTGTACTTCTGTTTTTTCTATTTCATTTGTCTGAAGGCTGTCTTGGAGCAGTAACACTTTATTGCTTTTGTTTTGATTGGTTTTCTCTTTTAGTAAATTTTCCCATTATATCACAGTATTTTAAGACAATTGTGACCTGTTACAATATTTGATCCTACTTCCTATACGACCTGGAATGACCTAATTGTTTATAGTTTTTACTCATATTTGTGGTTCAATCAAAATACACTTTCAGGGTTTTTTCCAATGATTTGATCAAAATTATTGATATAATAGGAACTAAAGGCTTTGTATGAACATTAACTTCTGATTGTTTTCTTTCTGATCAATTATACAAAGTACTTATCACTGTCTCCAAGGAGATACATCTGATATTTCAGAAAATTAAAAATTCAATGTATACCCTACATTTGCATTAATTCTAATTTCAAATAGCTTGAATAAAGATTTGATCTGCTTGTATTTCTGGATCTATATTCAGTCCTTTCACCGAGTACATTTTATAAATTAAGACAGAACATGAATTATTTTTGGTACATTCTTACATAGAAAAGAATGGAGGAGGTGGACTTTCTATTCCTTAGATAATAATTTGTTTCTCAATTTAGTATTAATTTGGGTGTCCTTGCTTGCAAAGAAACATTAATTGTAAGTGTATAACCTCTAAATTACTCCTCTGAAGCCAGGGATTAGTAACTGGGTTATTCTGCATTAATAAAAACATTTAAAAAATAGCTCTCAAATTCTAACTGTGATATTGAATTTACTGGAGAAGGTTGTTTTCAATCAAATCAAGTCTTTAAAATGTAACAACTAACATTGGACAGTGCATGACCTCTTAGCCCAGCTTGTCTTTTTCTTTCCCAGATGTTACAAAAGAAAAGAAATAAACCTCATCAAGTCTGCATTACGTGTACAATTTTCTTTCCTGCTGTCAGGAGAGTGGTAGCATTAAGGACAGAGTTGTCCAACCAGAATTGTGACTTAATAATCCCCTTTCAAGTGTAATGAGCTAAAAGGACATCATGAATTGCAGAATTCATACTCGATCTTTTTTCTTTATGTTCATGAATTAGGAAATGAACAAAGTCTAGTAAAGTAGTAGATGTGAGCCAAACAAATTTTCTTATCAAAGTCCTGTTTGTCCTGCAGCTAACAAGAAAGACAAAAGATGATATTTGCTATATACTAGAAATTATATGATTGCCACAAATCCTCAGACCACAACTGTTCTACATTTCTCTATGAACCCGGATGTCAACCAACTATTTTTTCCTTGGGTCTCAGCTAACATAGCCCAAATAATTTCAGAGAAGGCTATGTATGTGTGCATGTGAATAAAGCTTGTGTCTTAGAGCTTCAACTGCAAAGGCAGCATCTTCTTACACATTTTTATTTTATATAATGTTGAGTGTACACTTATGAAGACAGACAGAACCCCTTTGTGCATGCACAATTTATATATAGCTTTGTTCTTTCAACTAGGCTGGTCAAAACTTGTCAGTGAACATTCAAAGAAAGCATTGTAATATATAAAATAACCCCAGAGGGAGGGAATAAATGCTGTTTAAGATATTGAATTGTTGGAACAAAGCCAATAATGCAATTCTTATTTGGTTACATTTTCAGATGACTCATCAGATCTTCTACTAATCCATGCTTTGAGTCTCAAGGAGTATGATCTGTAAAATCTCCTGAACACAAAAAAAGAAATAATTTTTAAAAACACAATAATATAGAGGAATCCACCATTTGGATCTGTTTCTAATGTGATGCAGTACCTCATAAAATGATAAATCTGGAAAGATGACTAAACACTCTAATCCCATTTCTTATTTTACCATGAAAAAGGAAATAGAAACAGAAGAACTTGTGCTGTTCTGTAACAGTGATATAGAAAATGGCCCTTGAAACTAATTTAAATAAGTTATTTATGTTTGGGAAATAAAAGCATAGCTATAGAAAGAATTTATTAAAAAGAAAAGGCACTCTATAACTTAATTTTTGCAAAGTTTCTGCTTTTACTTGTGGCTTTTATTTTCCTACCAACTGCTGTTCCATGGAAATGATTTCTACATCATTTTGTCTGCTCCTCCATTGTGTTTCAACTCAGAACTGCAAATTAAATACCATCTTATCAAACACTAAGCTAAAGAGACCTGCCTTTGCCAAAGTCATTGTCAGCAATATTGTCACTTCTGTGCCAACAGATTTATCCCTTAATGATATAAGTGATAAAATTGGTCTTTCCGTATTACTTTTTTCTTTCATCTTTTATTTAGTCATTTATTTATTTATTTATTTTAAGGCAGCCAACAGTATAAACAAACTGTTACATAGCATTAAAGTTGACAGAGGAACAAGTCAGTCTAACCTATTAGTGTTATGCATTTTACAATAAAATGACAAAAAGGAAATGAGCTTCATTAGTAAAAAAAGAAACAAAACCACAAAAACCACAATAGCGAAGAACACTAATGGCCTCCATGGAAACGGTGTGGATATTATTTTTTTAATTGCTTGTGTTTCCACCTTAACAGCAACGGCATACAATGTGAAAAGCAATGTGAGCCTGTGAATGCATGATGGCAAAGGCCAAGATGGAAAATATCCCTAGGGAAATTTTGCATTATTTTTGACATATTAAATGGTTTCTGCTTTTATTCATGAGTAGCAGAATAAAAGGAAAGGCTTGCTGATTCTAACTGCTGATTCTTCTCTACAAAATGAAAATTTTTGGTTCTTTCTATTTTTAGCAGCTGGGTTAGGGGGTGGGAAGGAAAACCTAGTTAAACAGTGCAGATGTTACAGTAAACCTCCTTTTAGTACTATGCAGATTTTCATTGGTAAACTGAGTTTGATTCACTGGTTCAGTTAGGAATTAGTTGGAACAATAGTTAAAGCAGTAATAGAAGTAATAGGAAGTAGTTGGGACATTGGATTTTTTTTTTGGTTTTTAACATATACCTCCACTGACTCCCTCCACAAAGCTAGAACTTCAACCATAATAATGACGAATTCATAGAATTATATGGGTTGGAAGGGACCTTATGGATCATTTTGTTTCAACATTCTTGTCATTGACAGGGATACCTTCCAGTACATAGTTTGCTCAAAATCTCATCCAATCCAAACTTCAACACTTCCACGGATGGGACATCTACAATTCCTCTGGGCAACAGGTTCCAGTGCTTCCCCACACTCTAAGTAAAGAATTTCTTCTTTATATCTATTCTAAATCTATCATCTTTCAATTTAAGTCCTTTCCTCCTTCTCCTATCAGCTTTCTTGTAGGTCCTCTTAAGGTACTGGAAGGTTGCTATAAGCTCTCTCTGAAGATCTCTCCAGGCTGAACAATGCCAGCTGTTTCAGACTGTCTTTATAGGAGAGGTTCTTCTGTCCCTTGATCTCTTTGTGGCCCTTCGTGGCCTGGACTCCCTCCAGCAGGTGCATGTCCTTGTTGTGCTGGGGGCTTCAGAAAATGGTGCAGTTCTCCAGATGGGATCTCATGAGGGCAGAGTAGAGGGGAAGAATCAGCTCCCATGACCTGCTTATCACACTTCTTCAGATGCAGTACAGGATGTATTTGGCTTTCTGGGCTGTACGTCCACATCACCAGCTCATGCCTAAGTTTTCACCTGCCACTGTCCCAATGGTCCTCCTCCACAGGGCTTCTCTCAGTTCATTCATCCATCACTATGCTGCTGCTGGAGGTTGCCATGACCCAGTTTGGAGGACCCTGCACTTAGCTTTGTTGTACTTCATGAGGTTCACAGTTTTCTACTTCTCTGGTCTGTCAAGATCCCTCTGGATGACATACATTCCCTCTAACATATCAACTGCACCACTCAGCTTGGTGTCATCCAAAAACTTGCTGAGGCTTGCTCAATCTCAATATTTCATTAATAAAGATACTGACCAGCACTAGTCCCAATACAGAGTCCAGCATTTGTTACTGATCTCCATTTGGGTATTGAGACCTCAACTGAAACTTTTTGGATGCATTCATGGAGCCAACTTCTTACCCATCAAAGAATCCCCCCATCAAACCCACATCTCTCCACTTTAAAGGCAGAGGAGCTGTATCAGTCCTTGCAAAAGTCAAGGTAGATGATATCAGCTGCTATTCACTTATCTACCAAAGCAGTCACTCCATGTAGAAGGCCATTAGATTAGCCAGGCATGATTTGCCCTTTTCGAAACTGTGTTAGCTATCTGAAATAACCTCCTTGTCATCCTCATGCCCTGACCCAGCCTCCAGTGCTAATTAACTGCTAATTCAGATTAATTATTCTTTTTCTATTCTCTGACACAATTCACAGTAGTAGCACATTGTAGCAAAATAAAAATTCTACATCATCAATTAATATATATAGATATAATTTTTCTCAGAATCATATCCTTACAAATGCATTATTCACCTATACTTGAAAAAGGTGGGAATCTGCTGTTACTCCAGTTTTTCAGTTGAGAAGTCATAGCTTACTGTATATTCTAACAAAGTTTACTTCATCTTTCCAGTGCATTTATTTCTTATACTGATCAATGTCTGTCAGCACACAAAAAATAAAGAACCCTATAAATATCACATTGGATTGAGAATTCATAATTTACTCATCTGCTCCTAGTGTCACTCATGAATCATATGGTCACAAAAGAATAATGGTTTAAGTATATGGACAAAAGTAAACCAATGCAGTAATGACATTTTTGTCCCAACACACAGTGATTCTGTGATAATTGTTTCAAAAAAAAAAAAAAAAACAACAACAACATATTGCACACAGATTTTAGCAGACAGATCTAGATAAAACCCAGGACTGCACCAGGCTGTAACTCAGAAGTGACTGATTTCCCATCCCAATGAAAACCTGGAAAACAGAATATGTGCTATTTTTACTCAGTGAACTACAAAAGCCTTTAGAGAAATTACTGAAGGTTAATTGAAGAGAAGAATTGATGATACCAAATATTTCTAGAGTAAAAAAGATATTGCCTGTGTTTGACACTACTAGTTTATGTTGTCAATTAGTATTGCTTTCAGTACTCATTATTGAAAATTAGGGGAGGAACTGCCATTAAAGGAACTTTTAGTTAGTATTCTATTATCTATTTCTATTCATGTCTGTTATAACTCTATCAGATGGACTATAATATGTTTTAACCAAGTTTTTCTCTTTATAAAATATTTTCTCTTCTTTCTTGTAGAAGCAAATTGTTAATATTAAAATTGCACCATAATTGATCTAGTTTTTAATATGAATGAGGGCCTATTTTTCCCAAATTTAACTGAGATAAGTTACTATATCTATACAGACATATTGCACTGAGATAGTTAAGACTGTTAGATTAAGTTTAAGAAAAGTGGCCAGTAATTTTGGCCCTGCTCTACAACTTTGAAGTTTTATGTTTATTTCTTGGTTTTCTCACCAGTTTTGCAAAGCTTTGGACAAGTCCTTAATAGTGCTACCATTTACTTTATTCTTTATACAATATTTATATATTTTTCTCTATTCCTATTTGAGAAAAAATAATCTAGTAGAAACAATTTAACAACATTTACATCTTTGAAAATACTATGATGAAAGTCCATACATACCATACCTGTAGATACCTTTGTGAAGTGCCTTCTGAAAAAAGGAATGTATAGTATAGATGAAAAGAATAAAATCTGCTGTTAGAGGTATTACAGGCAATTAAAAACATATTTAAATATCCCCCAGGAGTAGGATTTATGTACAAGTGAGCACACCTTACAGAGCAAACAAAAGGCTGTTAACGTTCCTTAGCTGCCCAGTAACATTTGGAAGCTACACAACTTTTGAACAGTTTCTACCAGCAAAGCAGCTGGATTTAATAATTGTTGAAAAAGCTTAAACAAAGCATTTTCAGAAAGGCAGTATGAAAAACATCCTACATAGAATTAATAAGTTCTATAAGTTAATAATTGACAATAGCAAATAATACTTCTGGTACACACATATATACTAAGCCCTAAAATTATATAGCCCTTGTTACAAGCTTCAATGCTTATATTCTTTATTTCTCATCTCTTCAAAATTCATGTGCTAAACCACTTCTATTCCGATAAAACCTATGCATTCTGTTTATGTGCCTATACGTATGGTTCCACTAGAGTACTTCATAAAGTATGAGGCAAGCTGAAATTTTTCATGAAGAGATTCTCCTAATTCTCATTTCTGTAGTTTAATTGTAACTGTGGGCAGCTGTTGTTTTTAATGTACCCTATGGTACAGAAAACACTACCGGCCATAGTCCCTGAAGAGATATTAAAAAAGTGTATGAAAAATTATAAACAAGTCATGAATACCTGCTGAAGTTATTATTGTTCAGATTTCAGATATACTTTTATATAAGGCTAGAAAAAATAGTCAGTGATAAACATACAGTCCTTTTAGAACATGGTTGTGGTGGAAATGGGAAATGGTGTAACTATGCTTAGAAGCAGGGCAGAAAAGGGCAGAATTTCTGGTGCTTATAATGACCTGTTTTTACTGAAATAAAAAAAAAAAAAGCAACAAACCATAATTTCCTGTACGTGGTGTTTGCTCACACTGAAATATGTGTTCAGTCCTATCAGTGCTTATGGCAGCTACCAGTTTTGGGTTACAACAAAATCTGGGATTTAAAAAAAAAAAAAAAAAGAAATGAAAAAATAAACACATACAAAGCTTCTTAAGTAATTTTAAATTATTGAGAGGTTGATCTAGACAGTACATTTGTATTAGTTAACAGGATTGAATTCAGTTTGTTATAGAACAGTCCATATTTAAAGGATTTTATTATACTTTTCAGAAATTATTCTGTATCTTTGTTTTGTTTTGAATCCTCCTATGAAGATTAAGATGTTTCCCTCTTTATCCTGAGGTATCCTAAGTGTTACTTATTGTTCTGGCACATTTTCACTGAAGAGTTAGCCCTGGCACGTAATACCAGTAACCTTCCTCTACTCCAGATGCAGAGCTCTAAGATCTAATTTGAGTAATAGTTTGCCACTTGGAAAGCTACAATAGAGTTAGGCTTGTCCAGCAGCCAGTTACCCACTCAGCAATTCTCCCACTCACTCTCCTCTTCACACTGGAGGGTAAAAATAGGATGAGAAAGCTCATGGGTATAGAAAAAGTGAGATTAATTACCCATTACTGTCATGGGCAAAACAGACTTGAGAAGGGAAAATATAATTGCATTTATGTCCAAAGCATATTCAGGTACTGACGACCAAAACATAAAAAAAAGAAAAAAAAAAGAAAGAAAGGAAAAAGAAAAAAGAAAAAAGAAAAAAAAAAGAAAAAAGAAAAAAGAAAAAAGAAAAAAGAAAAAAGAAAAAAGAAAAAAGAAAAAAGAAAAAAGAAAAAAGACTATCAAAATTTTACCTCTCCCACACATCTGTCTTCCCTGGGCTCAGCTGGTCTCCTTCTCAACATGATAGTCTGACTACTCTCCCCACCTTTGGCAGCATGGGGGAATGGAGTACCGAAGGCAATGGACAGTATGTGAGTTCCTCTCTGTTGGTCCTTTCTCATACTTTTCCCCTGGTTCAGCATGCGGTCCCTCCCATGGGATACAATATTTCAGGGTAAGATTGCTTCTGTGTGGACTTTCCACAGGCTGAAGATCCTTCAGGAAATACCTGCCTGCTCCACCATGGAGTCCTTCACGGCCTGCAGCACGGATTCTACTCCTCTCTGTGAACTACAGGGAAGCACTTACTCTGGCATCTGCAGTACCTTCTCCACCTCCTTCTCTGATCTTCGTGTTCATCATTCCACACTGAATTCTTTTCCCTCCTCCTCTGCCTGGGTGGGGCTTTTCTCCTTTTTAAATACATTCACAGAAATGCCACCAGGTTGACGTGTTTGTTGTGGCAGGTCTGTTGTAGAACTCACTGGAAATGGCTGGAATTGTCTGTGTCTGGCAGGGAGCAGACCCAACCTATTCTCACAAAGGCCATCTCTGAGGCTCAGCACCACCAGTACCTTGGCTGCCCAGTACAAAAGCTCCACTTGAAGTTTGGTTGACTATAGGTTTCTTTTTCTCTTTAACCACAAACAAAATATAAGTGATGCTTTCATTGAAGTACAACACTTTTGGCTTTGACACTGAGGTTTTATTATTTTAATCCCAAGGGACTTGACCTGTGGTGCTGCAGCATTTTGCCATGTGCCTAGAACACAAAATTTCTCCAGCAAGATTCTAAGAAACAATCGTATTGGATTACTAATTTCCTAGAATTACAGAATAAACTGAGTTGGAAGGAACTCATGATCATTGAGTTCAACTCTCTGCCCTGTTCAGGATACTTCCAGAATCACACCATGTGCCTGGGTGTGTTGTCCAAACACTTCTTGAACTCAGACAGATTGGTAGTGTGGCCACTTCTCTCTTCCACTGCTCCTTGGCTCCCATCACTGATCCTTACAGAGATCATTGTCTTCCCCTCCTCTTTTCCTCATGAGAAAGTTGCAATGAGGTCTCCCTTAAGTCTCCTCCAGGCTGAACAAACCAAGTGATCTCATCTGGCCCTCACAAGGATTTGATTTTATATCAAATATTTGGGACTAGATAAAAGTTTCAAGACTTTATTTTTCATTTTTTATGCATGCATTAGTGTAGAAATATTTCAGGAGTGGTACTTTATAGCCACCTTCTCATGATGCAGGTTGTGATCCCATTAGTGCTCATGTCCTTAAGTATTGACGCACCACCCCATTGTTCATCACTTGCAAGCCTGGTATTTTCTTTTTCACTGTTCCAAGTTAATTTAAAGCTCTATCAACAATTACCCTGTACTAGAAATATTCTTCCCCTCTAGAGAGGCTCTTCTTTCCCTCTAGATCCTCTTACCAGGTGTCAGTAGACCAGTCATTGAATAGATTATCCCATGGTCAAAAAACTCAGACTTTTTCTGCTTACACCAGTCTCAGAGCCACACACTGACCCGACAGATCTGCCCATTCCTATCAATATTATTCCTTGTTATTAGAAGGATTGAGAAAACTACTGGCTGATCTCCTGATTATTCAACCAAATGTCCCAAGGCCCTGAAGTCTCTTTTGATTGCCCTTGGACTTGTCTTTGTTATTTTGTCACTGCCAGCTTGAACAACCTGTAACAGCTAGTAATCAGGGGGCCTTACAAGACTGGAGAGTTTTCAAGTACTGGCCCTTACCCAAGCCCCAGGGAGGAAGCAGGATTTCCTGAGTTGAGCCCAGTTTGCATATTGGGCCCTCCACGCCCCTTATAAGGGAGTCTCCTATTAAAACTACCTTTCTTTTCCTCTTAACAGAGGCGGTCAAAGTGCAGGGTGTAGATGGTGCTGCTTTCAAAGACCCGTCTCTCCCAGAAGGATATTTGCTTCATTTCTGTAGCACAAAACACTGTCATGAAGCACCAGTGCATACCAGGCACTCATGAGAATTTCAGGTTTACAAAGAGGCTTACATTTGAAGGTCAATTTAACTGTTCAATGGAAATGTAGGTTATGAGGGGATATAAGCTTCTTTTAGCTTCATAAGCAAAAATTAATTTAAATCAAAGTAATCTCATTGAGTCAATTTGACTTTATCAAGGCGAATTTTGGCATCCAATTTTCCTGTGCTCAAATTTAAAAAAGAAAAACAGTGATGTTCTTTACTCCCTCTGGTAAAACTTACAACCTAAAATGCTTGTCTACTGATACAGAATCAGATGTTTCTGTAGCCTGGAGTTTAGGGTGCATAGTTGTGAAAAGCAAGTCCTGAATTCTCACACTAGAAATTGTAAGGTTGTTCAGAGTATCTGTGCAGGCTCAAACTCCACACATGAGTTAGGAAAATGGTCATTTTTTTCTGTGAATGGTACTGGTATATAGGTTTGCTGGCATTGATCTGCTTTGCACTTTTGAGACTTGAGAAATTCTGTATGCTCCCAATGGTTGAAGTGTCATTGTTCAAGGTAGTATTTTTAGATTCCTTGGGAATTTAGGCTTCTGTATGGATCTTTTATTTGTTTGCAGGTCTAATTTTGACTTTATATTTTAGTGTCTTATTTGTCAATTGAATACTTCATGTTTATTTTCCACGCCAAAAACCTTGTCATATAGTCATTCAGAATAGAGGATTAAAGTTTTCATAATAGTTTCTGCAAACATATAATAGCCAGACTTTATAATAAAACTCTTGGACAGTGCACATCTTAATATCGCCTCCCATATTAAGTGATACTTATTCATGCAGAAGTAAGTTTTATTTGTTTATTTGGTAAGTCAGTACTGCAGGAATTATATCTCCCTACTATTGATATTTAATATTTTTCCTACAGACTAATCAAGACCTAACAAAATCTGATGGGTATCTTCAATACATGTGAGTACTATTACTGAGATGAATGAAAACTCTGAGGAAAAAAAGAAAATCTCTGATTACTCAGTATAATTTTTCAAATTTGCTGTAAAATTTAGGGCAAGAGGAGGTACAAATGACCTCCTTGGTCAGCCTTCTGTAAGTGGAATTTATATCAACATAAGATTAAGAAATGTGCCTAAGGGCATACCTGGGTGAACCTAAACAAACAGGGTGAATTCCCAAAGGAGACAGCTAATGCAAGTCATCAGGTGTCAAAGTAGACATCTTGGTAGCTGCACAAGAAGAGATTACTTCTCAGAGCCATTCAAAAGGCTAATTAAATACTGATGACTATCTGAAAGCAATGCTACATCTACATAGAAACTTTGCTCTAATGGATGTAAGTATTTTTCTGCATAACTTAATCTTGAACAGAGCTAAAGTATTTCGGAATTAGAAAGTGTCTGTCAGTTAAATGGTACTTGATTTCCTGAGGTTAAAAACCCCAAATTTCTACACAATACTCTATTCATCACCTTAAATGTAATAATCTATGGATCTTCTAATAATTTTCAGATTACACCAAATAATTCCTGATAGTAGCGTAAAAAATGTTAATATATTCCTGCGTGCCACACATGAGTTCCAGAAGAAATGGCAGAGAAGAAAGTATAGGCTTACATTCACATAGATGCAAATTCCTTAAAATACTTTCAGAACAGAGAAATATTGCTAGATGAAGTACAAGGCAAGAAAAGACAATATTTCTATTACCTTTTAGATAGGAAAACAAAGAAGTCACTATGTACCCATGATGATCTCTGCTTCATGCTGACTGACAGTTCTCTCATATGGATTAGAGACTGGCTTCATCTGTAAATCCTTAACTGAAAGCACATTTTATGAAAAATTATGAAGAAACATCTTAATTTACTGCTTCATGCAATGCTGGATTTACATTCTGGTCTTATGGTCAGATCTCAACTTTGCTAGTAAACAGGCTTGAGGAACAGAAAATATTAATGAATTGTTTGGCTGAAAATACCATTTTGTTGCCATCATTCCCTTACTCATCTAATGTGTTCCTTTGTTGCTGTACAAGGATGGTCTATTTTTTGGAATGTTAGTCTAGCATGTCATCATAACTTTGTACATAAAAGCACTAGGGTGAAAGCACTAAAAGTATGTGAATAGTATTATTTATTTATTCGTATTTTACTGGACAACAGAATTAACAAAGACTCTGTTTAATCTAACAAGATATAAGTATAAACAATGTACTCACAAAGAGAGTTCTGCTCTTTTCAAATAGCGGATTTTTTTTCCCAGTTATTTTTCACTTTTCAATTCAGCATTATCTTTAGGGAGTCCCTCCTGAGTCTTGTTAGCTCACTGAAGTCCCAATTCAGTGATTTCATTCAGATGTCTTTTTCATTATCTCTAGTTTCTTGGCCAGATTTTATATCTATTGCTGTTTGTCAACTTACTTGGCATTACAGGGAGAGGAAAACTTTAAAAAAAGATGGTATCTTCATGTCAGGACCAGACTGATATCTAGTATTCCTGACAGCATTAAATAACTGTTGTGTTCACTTGGAAAATGAATTTACTTAATGCAGCAAAATTATTCTCATCAAAATATTCTGATAAAATCCCATAAACTTAGTACTTATGAAACTTGATTTGCCATTTAGGTATGCAGTGTTTATATTATAATCATTAGTCAAAGAAGACGAAGCAGCATGAAATAAAAGTAAGAGAAATAAAAGAGAGAGTCCTGTCTTATATCTGGTTACTCTAGAACCTATGGTAAAACTGAACCGAAAAATAAAAGAAATAGAGACAAAGTAATTTTTTTGGATACAGTTATTGTAGCCACATCCCTTATTTATTTATAATACAACATTGTGATTTCAAATGTTTTGTTGCAGAAAAAGCAGCATATAAAAATTTTGAAAAAACTTTTCATGGCTTATTACCTGTGTTGGTGTCTGAGCCATATTATCTGTTATAGGCTAAAAATTGATCCTTCAGCCAAGCATGAACACACATAGATACATAGAATCTTACTCTTTGTAAGGATATATGGAGAAGATTATTTTTAAAGATTTCCCCAAGTCATTGTAATTAGACTGTTAAGACTAGTAAAATACAATGTGGAAATACCTGGTGAAGAGAACAGAAATGTCCTGGATTTTAAAATTAATTTCCTAACATATCCTTGTTCAAGATAAACCATCTATATTTTTAAGTGGCATTTTCTTTGCAGGTATTTGTGTACACTTGCTCGTATTGGTTCCTGGCATTCATAAAAAATGACCTTTAACATACAGGTCAGGCTACTGAATACTCTGAATCCAGAGAGGAACAAATGCTGAAAGAATATCTCAGTAGCAGACTTGTATAACTGTCACAAAAAAAAACCCCTTAGTGACAGCAAATATAATAAAAGTCCTAAGAAAACACTAGCTCAGTGACAGCTCCCAAGGTAAAGTGCTACATTAATTTTATTACTCTAACTATACATATGTTAAGAAACATTACCAAGTTACAATAAATAAATCATTAAATTGTACATTCAATACAATGACATTTAAATGGGTAGTAAAAATTACTAGTGTAGTGATCAAATACTAAAACAAGACAACTAAAGGCTAAAGGTAAACTAAAGGTATTTTTTGACTACCAAGAATCTACCAACACTTCTATACACAATAGGAAATATAAATCACCAACTGAATGATGTTCAAACACAACAGTCTCTCCAGGGAAGTGGTCACATCACCAAGCCTGGCAGAGTTCAAGAAGTGTTTGGACAATGCTCTCAGGCATATGATGTGACTCCTGGGAATGGTCCTATGCAGGGCAAAGTTTTGGACTTGATCTTTGAAGGTCCCTTCCCATTTGGCATATTCTGTGATTCTGTGAAAAAAAAAGAGCTGCAAACACCCCAACCAAAAAAATGCTCTTGATCTGAAAGACCTAGAATAAGTCTTAATGCTACAGAATTACATAAAATATCACTGGTGATGCTGCTTCCACAAATTCATTATATGTCTATGTAATTTTATCTTTAGTGAAAAATTTAAGAGAGAAAAAATATTCTGGCTGTTGGTTGATCCTTGATCTCTCATTAATATAACTAGAAACCAGCAGAAATGAAGACATACTCCAAGAGTAAGTAGTTACCAAATCCATCTTAAAATAAAGGGAAAAATACATTTGTCATGATAACAAAACAACAATACTCATACTGACTTCAAAAATTCACTTAGTAGATATAGAAGTAAAGCTATTTTGTGTCTATGAAAAATTGCTGTCTGTTTGAGATTCTTCCATAAAAACTTACCAGGTTTATGAAAGATTGTCACTGATTTATTCCAGTGAAATTTTCTGCTCACTCACTCTGCTGTCAATCTACTGTTGATACTGATAAACATACTGTTTTCCAAGTGCTGAATCATTCATTGAAATCAACTTCTTTTCCAAGAGAAACCATTTTACAGGTCACAATGTTTTTATTGTTATTATTGTTGGCAGATATAATAAAATCTTAAAAAGAAATATAAATCCTTTACACAAGGCAGCTTAACTCAAGTGTTAGAAACTATGAAATGCTTATTTCCACACTGCCTGGTGTTAAACTTTCAATGTTCACTTCGAAAACTACTCCCTTAGGATGTATTGAATTGCAAAATCCATGAACTTGTAAGTTGTTTGCAGTTTATTTCAGTAGCTTTCTTGGTAGCATTATCATTTGTAACTTCATTGCTATCCTTACATCCACTGTTTCCAAATCCCAGGTGCATAGTAAATGCACTGAATTTTGCAAGGTTCTTATGATCCCAGTAATCATGCAATTGCATTTCTTCCTCTTCTTACATCTTCATGTTTATTTAATTATTTATTGATTTTTTACCAACACCTTAAGCTTTAGCTTGGTTAGATATTCAACCTCAAAAGTAAAACTTCCTTCCCCAAAGCTACAGGATATATTTGCCATTTGACAACTTGCAAATCTGAAGAAAATTGACTGAAGTCAAAAATATGTAATTACTACAGAGATCAGAATCACTTCCAAAGTTTGAAGCATGATGGTGCACAATCATTTAAATTTGCAATGTAAACCACAGTTTTACTCCTGAGCTTCCCATCATGTATCCTTTCTGTTTCACTGATAGACTCATATACTTTTGAATTTTTCCTAGAGTAATTGTAATTTGGTTGTTTATCATTTCAGCAGATGTAAATCTTCAAATCTATCAAGTCATAATTCTGTCCCTGATAAATTTAATGTTTTAGCAGTAATAGCTCCCAATGTATTAGGAGTCCCACCTATGACATGTGACATTTTCCAAACTAACCAACATTGTGCCATTCCTTCTCTTCTGCCGACATACACACACTTTGTGACTCAGCTACTTTTGTACCCCCTATAACCATCTTTCAATAACAAATGAGACAGGAGTTAAACATTTTTTTTAAATAGCTGTTTTATTGGACTATATTTTTCCTTCTAGTTTTAACATTTGTGACTTATTTTGATTTTTTTAATTTGTTTTGTTTTTGGATTGGTTTGCTTTGCTTTGGGTTTTTTTGTAACTCCAAATAGAGTAATTTTCATGGTTTGAGAAACCAAACCATAAAACCTTGGGAAGTGGACAGGTACCATTGGTAAGTGGATAAGAAATGTTTTTTCAGTTTTGTTAAGGTATGGCACAGTTTTTTCATATTTTGACTACACATGTTGGAAGCCAGACTGTGGCCAGACTTACAAGAACTAAAGAGTTCAGAGAGTCCTGACTCCATATATCCTTCTTTATTCCCGTTCCCTTTGAACTCACCATGCAAGTGCACATACTGTTGTTCTAGTAGAATCCCAGTAGTGCCACACTATAAAAGGAGAAGAAGAGGCCAGAAATCTTTCGCATCCTATGCCAATTGAGTTGATTCAGGAGGATGTAGAACAGCTTTTTCCTAAAGGGAACTTCCCCTTTTCCTGGAACTCCATGCAAATCTCACAGAAAAGTAGTCTGTACTCTTACATTAACTAACTTTGGCTCACCTCCACAACCATATTCTGTATATACCATCCAGATGGCAAGAGGATGCAGATATAAATTGAAACAACTTAATAATTGCCAGCAGAGTAATGTTTGGTGTCAAAACTGACATTTCAGAAACAATCTATTATACCAACTCAACATCAATTTTAACAGAACTGTTTCCAAAGATCTAACTTTCAGTTAAATTTTTGTTCTATATTATTTGAAATGTTGCCTTTCTCTCTTTTTATTTTTTTTTAAGCTAATAGTGAAAAGTGACAACATACCTGAAGCGATTCATCTTGCAAGCCTTTCTCACATTACTCATCCACCAACTATGTGCATAGTTTCAGTGGTTTCTGTGGAACTAGTTACATGAATGAAATGTGCAGGATCTATTCCCCAAAGACAGTATTCATATTATTTCTTATTGGGGAATAATTGGCATTGTCTTGAGATGGTTTGATTTAATGAATTTTCAAACATTAAAAAGTAATTTTAAATGGGATCATTTTCTAAATTAAAAAAATTAATTTTTATTGAGTATTCATTGTTTACCTGAAAAAGTAGAACAGGGCATATAATTTTCCTACAGTTTAGTCAGTGAATGATGTTTGTCACCATTTGTGTTACACAGAATTTTATGTAGCTTGATAGTCGTATTGAGAGCCAGTGGAAAAAAAAATTGCCTAAAACAGAAACCAAAACAAATAAAATATTTTCCGTGGAAAACTGCAGTCTTCTCAGGTATTTAAACTCACAATATGATGCCTTGAGAGGTGAGAAGTAAGGACTACACTGGCATCCCTGTACAGGCCACATGCTCAAGGGTTGGACTCAATGATCCTTTGGGTCTCTTTCCACCCACAATATTCAGTGATTCTGTGGTGGAGGCTGCTATTTCACTTGTTTAAGAATGGCTTTGGGACACTTAACCCCATGCTTAGTTGCACTGTGATTCATTTATTTATGCTACTGGGGAACACTCACTACAGCCAAAGCAGAATGTAAAAACACACATTAAAAGGCACCAAGTATTTTTTTCAGTCTCTTCACTCTTACTCTCTGCTTTAATGTAACTGGAATTATGCAGGAAAGTAATAAATTGGATTACAAAATATTTCAAAACAATTTTGTTTTTACCAAAATAATGCTAAACTTTAATGTTACAGGGCATTTTCTATTGATTCATTGGTGAAGTTCAAAAAAAGCCATTCTTGCTGTGAATTCTGAAAAGCCAACTGCTGCTAAAACTTCTGAGTTCTTGAGAGCCTCCTCTTCCTAGTTACAGACTTCTGTACTTGGCCTGAGCACTGCACAATTTTCCACCCTGGATTTACCTATATTTACTTAGAAGAACAGCATAGAGTAACTAAAATAGAGGATAGTAGAGTAGAGTAGAGTAGATTATCCTATACTAGACGAGACTAGACTAGACTAGACTAGACTAGAAATTTCAGGTGGAAAGAACTTACAGTGATCATCTAGTCTAACTGACCACTCAGTATTGCTGTCATCCAACCCAGTGCTGTAGTCTGCTCTAACTGAGATACACACACCAAACACTTCTATATTAATCTGGAATCTTCCTGTTCATGTGTAGGAGATATGTCATTATAGCTGCCAAGGAACTCTAGACAAACCTGGATGTAAGATCAGAAAAACCCCTCTGTGTGTAGTGCTGCATTACAAAAGAATGTCAAAAGAACTGTCACCTTTCTATACAAAAATATCCTAGTAAGTTATTAGAGAGGAGGCTTAGTCCAAAAATCTATAATAACGGCAGATAATATCCTTGACTGTGCAACTAATGAGAATAAATAGGGCAAATGGCATAGTGAAGTGGAGATATAAAATACATGAAAAAATATTTCAAGTAGTGTAAAATAGTTGAGATACTGAGAAGCCAAAATAGGCTCTACTGTCATAACTGAGGTGGGTCTTTTTGGTTGGGCTTTGGGATTTTATTCTAAAGACAGCTGGCAGCCTACTTGCTAGTATATTACTTTATAATTATATCAATCTTGTTGGTTTAAATGCAAGCATAAACCTGAGTTGATGAAGTAGAATTACTAAGTAACTTCCAGAAAGAATGCAAGACTAGTTTGTAATAATATTTCTAGGTAATTTAATTTTCCTAATTTTCTTACATCCTCCCTAGCCATACTGAAATTTTATTATTAAAAGAGGCATTTAAGCATTTAGTAACAGTGCCCACTTCTTCAGATAACTGGCATGAGTCATTAACATGAGTTCTCTCATACAGAGTCAGTATGTCTGCTGCTGCTGAGCAATTAGGTTGTTCTCTCTGATCCGTGCTCACTCACAACAAAGGAATCCCACAAGAATTCAGTGAACATGCCCATTTAAGCACAAGGCCTTCAGTGTCAGCTGGTGAGTTGCTCTCACATTAATGAGTTAAAACTCAGCTACATTCTCAGTAGCAGCCAAAGGGCATGCAGTGCCAGCTGAAAGGTGGAGAAGTAAGTGATTGCACACAAGAGACATAAAGCTCAACTTTGTCATTGCCTACTTCTAGGACACTGGGATATCTTCCAAGGGCTAAAATGACTTTTTGAATTAATCCACATAATGGCCTCTTAGTTGTCTTTGCCTCTCCTTGGGCTGTACCTACTAAGCTGTCCATTTCCTGAAAGCATTAGAGAAGTATTTAACCTGTTTTCATGTCCCTAGAAAATAGGTATAATAGCTGCATACTTTTGTAAAGAATAAAAATATTTTGTGTATTTTGTCAGAAAAATATGTGGATTTGAATAAATTACATGACTTTGAAAACATTACTGGGTTAGCATTTTGGCAATTATTTTTTTCTATAAACCAGAAACTATATCAGAATGACTAAGGTACATATGACTTATATTTAAGTTGTGTATTATACACAATTCCACACATTAGAAGCTCACAAAAATACTTTTTTTTTCTCTTAGGTAACTAAGATACCAATTCTTTTTCACTGAGAAAATGACTCAGAACAACTCTTGTTAAAAACATGACTTAAATGCAGAAAAGAAACACAAGGAATTGTAGATATCCTTATATGCATGAAATTCAACATGTCTTGAAATCAAGGTACACAAAGATGACATTTTATGTAAAAGTCGAACATCAGGAACAAAATTATTTTTGCAAATGTTTAGTACGTGTTGTTTTCCTGAAGAATAATTGTAATGTGAAAATGAGAACTTGATATTACAGCATGATGTAATGAAGACATAAAATAGAAAATACAAGAAAAATTACATTTTGCTATGGTCATTAGATATGAGAAAACAAAGTACATATCAAAATATGATCCTTAAAGCATAGGCAGTAATCTTTCTATAAGAAAAAACATATTTTGTATTAACGTTTGTATGGTATAATATACATTTGTCTTTCCAGCTTTTGTGTATTTGCAGTGTGTTGAACGACATCATAAGAGGGAGGAAGAGATACATATCTACATAGAAAGTCTTAGTCAAAATGTCTTGAAGAAAAAACACACAACAAAAAATATCAAATTGTGCCTGTATTGAGGTGATGAAAGAAGAATATAGGCAGGTAAATTTTCAGTATACAATATTCTGAATACAATAATTCTGAAAAAAAAGAGTATTTGAGTCTTGTGTACTACAGTCTAGAACTACTCACCTGTGTAGCATATGCTGTTGAAACAATACCATATTTCATCAGAGAGATGATGGCTAGATAGATACACTGGTTACATTTACTATCCATCTGAATGGTTCAGAGTTTTGTGTTTGAGACAATGTTTCTGTGTGTCAATTTATTTCTCCTTCATACCTCCAACTGCTTTTGGGATCAGTGTATTTTTTGAAGTTAATGATGAGAATCCAGAATTAAACAATTTATTGGAAGGTGGAGCATGTCAGAATTGTACAGTATAAAAGGAAGAATTATTAAATTTCTGTCAAACACTAAAGACTAAAAGCAAGCATATTTAATGATTCAACACATATCACATAGAAAAAAAAGCTAGAAAAGGTGTTTCTTGTATTTGACAGATATATTAATTGTTGCAATTTTCCTAGCCTACCACTATTATCATAATTATTCCTTCTGGGTTTGATACTGGGGGAAAAAAAGGGGTTGTAAAACCAAATGCTTTCAATATAAACTTGGGATGGAATGTTGTGCATGGATGGAATGTGAAAGTTGCATAACCTCTGAAAATCCCCAGCCACACACAGAGAATCATGCAGTGCCATAATAATACTTACCCAAGCAAGTAGTGGGAGAGGAGTTTGCAGCATCTGAATGAATAAAGATATTACTGTCTGTTTTTAATGACAACAGAAACTAATTGCTCTATATAGTTTCACACTACCGACTTAATCATATGAACTATGTGCATAGAAGTCGGGTACTGCTTAGCAAAACTTACCACAAACTGTGTAAAACAAGTGAAATCTTCTCAACTGAAAACTAATAAATATCTCCAGGCAAGTGCACTGTACATATAGCAGCAATTAAGCTCACCATAGGAATAATAACCAAGTAGAAAACAAGCAGAAATTTTAATTATGCAGTTGAATAAAGCTTAGCCTAAATGTGGAGTGCTCAAAACACTGGCCAAATTCCCTTCCTGTTACGTTTAATGAAAATTTGCCTCTGTCTTCAGCAAAGGTAGAACTAGAGAATTATTACTTTTTGGAGATTCACCTCTAAATGACTACTGTTTCGCCTACTAACAGTTTAGATATCATTGCACTTCAAAGAAGAAAAATACTTGATACACGATTTGAATTCTATTCACATTAAACTATAACATTCTGCAATGTATCACTCCCAGTATAGATTAAGTATTTTTATACAAAATCTTCAGTGTTTACAGTACATTAATTTGTGACTGATCAATCCAAATACCAAGGTATTCGAAGAATAAAACTGTCCAGAGGATAGAGATGTTAAATATAGAGCTGTAAAATATGTGATTTTTAACTCAGATCCTCTGCCAGAATTTCTGTTTTGTGATCAATCTGGATGAAGGTCTGTACTACTGTTGTTTGTTGTAGTTGCTGTTTGCTGGTGCTGTTGTTGTATTCTAAGGAGCAGGTTACTTATAATGAATTATTTAGACACCAGGTCGTAAAAGTACTGATGGGGGTTTTGGGAAAACTAGTATATCTGTGCAACTCTTCTAATTCTCTTGTCGGTGGGCAAATAATACTACTATGAAGACTTTCCCATGTTTTCACATGATAAATACTATTCAGCATTATAAGAAACAGCATAATAAAGATATACTAATTATTTATTTAGTAATAATCTCTGATAAAATTTTATATAAAAGCACCCCAAAGGAAAATAAAAAGAACACTTTTCAAAGATCAATTTGTGTGTTTGCTACTAATATTTAACACTCAGAATGTTTCTTACAGCAGAGCTGCCACTCTGACATGTAAAAAACAACAAGAATTTTCTATAAATGGTTCTGTTACAATCATCTGTCTGCTGAAATATGTTAAAAAAGACCTCTCTTAGAAAGACCATTAACATTTTCTCTTAGTCTGGAAAGAGCTGCCTGTCTACTTGCCTACTTTCACATCAAAATAGCAATTACCAGTAAGAAAAAGCTGTACATGAAGGATAGATTCTGCTGGAAGTATCACAAAACTAGGCACTACTGAGATACTGGATATAGAGTCAAGATGAAAGATGTTATAAAAATGTAAGCTGTTTGTTACTATAATTTATTTGAATTTTTGCCCAATGATTTGTGTATCACAAGCCTCTAGTAGAAATTACCTGAAAAATTAGAAGCTGTGAGCTGAGAACTTATCTTCAGTAAATTCATCAAGGGAATAAAATCTGACATAGTATTGAACATAATGTTTGCATAGCAATAGTATAAATTAATTGATTCATAATTGATAAACATCCATCCTATCCATGATTATCTTCCAAAACCTAGGCCCTATAACCTATTGGATTGTAGAGAGATAATAATGATGACAGATTAACAGATCAAGGTAATCTCTTTTAATAACTTTCAGGCTCCAGTAAAACCTTTATATTCTCCAAACAGCCACCACTAGTAATTATGAATTTCACTCATTATACTGAAGTAGGAAAATTTCAATCCCTAAACTGAAAAAAGTTATATATTAATAAAAATTTTAAATGAGTTTGCCCCTTTATATCCTACTATTACATGTAGGATTACAAGAAAAGATTGAAAAACTACTAATATTTCCATAATGTTTCCAAAGCTGACTTTTATGTTTCTAACTCACAAAATCAAAATAAAAAACTTAGAAGTCCTAATTTTCTTAAGAGTTCCTAAGATCTCAAGCTGTCTGTACTGTGATGTTTTTGGATTTCTGTGGAGGATTGTGCATACAAGGAATTCAGATTTTATGAGGCAGTTTGTCCTGGAGAAGATTCCAAGATGACGTTACATTGGCCTTACATTGGCCTTCCAGTAATTCAAGGTGGCTGACAAGAAAGTTGTGAAGGGACTTTTTTCACAGGTACAAGTGATAGGACACAGGGGGATGGATTCAAACTGAAAGAAAGAGTTTAGATATTAGGAAGGAATTCTTTATTGTGATGGTGGTGAGACACCGGAACAGGTTCCTCAGAGAAGCTATGGATGTCCCATCCCCCTGGACTGCTCAAGACCAGGTAGGATGGAGCTTTGTGCAACCCAGTCTAGTGGAAAGTACCCCTGCCCATGGCAGGGTAGAAACTAGACAATTGTTAGAGTCCCTTCCAGCCCAAAGCATTCTATTATTCTGTGGTAACAAGGGGCAAAGTAATTTAGATATCTTCCCTTACCAGATTTTAAATTTTTTTTTGCTGGCTTTTCTATTGCTCAAAGACTCTTTCCTTCTTGGAAAAAATGGACTATTATGAATCACCAAGAATCATGGCTTTTCTTTGGAAATGGACATCTAGGTGGCTTTTTTGTTCTGTTTCATGCTTTGCCTTTCTGTAACAGGGAATTGAGTCTTACTGTTTTTATCAGAGGAAGAAAAGAATTAATGCCTAGAATAGACATCAATGTGTACCTACAGTGTGTAGGTACAATGTGTACAAAGGATGCTTCTGCAATCATTAAGAAGATTTACAGTTAACTTCCTAGATCCCATTCCAATATATGAAAATTACTGTCTATTCTTATCATAATTATAACTTATTATGAATCACAGGGAATTTTTGGGTTTTTGTTTTGCTTTGGTTTTAATAATTTAACTGCTTTTTGAGGCAATTATTAGACTAAAATTAATGGCCTTCACAATCAGAGTGCAAACTACCTGAATGAATGCATAAAAGCTCTATATGTAACAAAAAAAAAAAGGTCTTTTTCATATCTGCCTCTAAAAAAAGTCCCCAAATAGTAAGAGACATTTGTTTTCTACCACACACAGTAAAAGGAAAACCAAACCAAAAGACCCCAGCTATTCCCCCTACTCACTCATATATTCATATATTACAAATTAGACTTCATCTCCCCAAACATTTGATTAGCTCATTCTTTCTTTCGAACCTGCTACTATTGGGCCAGACATGGATAATTGTACTAGTTTTGCATGGCAGGGTTTTGGTAGACATAAAGGCAAAGGAATGTTTTCTGTGAGAATCTGCCAGAAGCTTCCCCTACATCTGTCAAAGCTAATGTCAGCCAGCTCCAAGATGGACCCAGTGCTGGGCCCATCAACAATGGTGGTAGCCCCTCTGGGATAATGGATTTAAGAAGAGGGGGAGAAATCCCTGTGCAGTTGCAGCTGGAGTGAGCACATGCAAGAAACAGCTCTGAAGACAGCAAGGTTGGTGGTGAAACAGGAGCAGGAGGAGGCACTCCAGGTCTGTGGGGAAGCAGGGATCTACTTGCAGTCTGTGGAAGACCCAACTCAGAGCAGGTGGATGTCCAAAGGAGTTTGTGGCCCTGTGGGAAGCTCATGCTGGAGCAGGCTCCTGGCAGGATCTGCGGCCTTGTAGAGACAGGATCCTACAGTGGCTTTGGATTTTATTTTGCATTATCCCACTCTGATATGTTTGGTTATAAATTAAATCAAATACCCCAAGTTGAGTCTGTTTTGCCCATGACAATAGTTGTTGAGTGGTCTCTCCTTGTCCATATCTTGACCCGTGAACCTTTTGTTATAATTCATCTCCCCTTCCCAGCAGAGTGGGACAGTGATTGGGCAGTGATTGGCCTTGGAAGCACCCCTGGGCCACAATCTTCAGTCCATGCCTGCGATGTTTTGCCATGTGCATGGCTCTAGCTCTGTCCTAGCTCTACATGTGGCTGTCTAGGGACTTCTTTGGTCTGAGCCTTGACCTGTGGACCGACTTTTTTGGCCTGGCCTCAGTCTTGGTCCATCACTGTAGACATTCCTGGCAATCCCCAGGTTATTTCTGATACAAGTCATGACTGCTGGACTTAACCCTGAAATGTGGCTTGACTTCATGGCTTGACCGAGACCTGCATTATTACCACAAATATGTATGGTGATCTGAACTCTGACCTGACTCCATCTGCCACTCCCTGAGCTGCCCAGCTCACCTCACCCAGGTACAGTGGCATAAGGTCATTGTGGTTGGGTCCTGACCCCTCTGGCCTTGTGCCTGTGCTCAGTTCCCAGTCTATTTCCAAACACAGGTGCATTGCCAGCAGCTAGAGAGAAGTGATTATTCTTTTCAACTCACTTCTTAGAAGATCACACTTAGAGCACAGGGACAAGAGCACCAAAGCAACTGTAGCAAAAGACCGAGCAGACAAAGGAGTTTCTTTGACTCCACATCTCTAAATCTTTATTCTGTACTCTGACACATCTTAGGAGATTCTGCTTATAACAAACACCCCTTATGACAACATAAACTTGCCACGTAAATAATGAGAGTACGGTCTTGTTTTTCATAACATGACACCCACAGTGTGGGTTGCATACATCTCAACCATTGCTTGTGGAGGCATACTGTGATATGATATATGCCAGAATAATGTTGAAGGATTGTTGCGAACAGAGAGAATGAAACCTTATCCATCCTTTAGATGCGGCAGATTTACAGGGAGAAGATTTTGAAGCCAACAATCCTTTCAATTAATTTCCTTGGGAGAAGTAATTTTGTTGTATTCAGATGGGGCCTTGGGATCCAAGGATAATAGAGACAGTGTGGATACACCTGGCGAAAAACAGACAATGAGACAAACTATTAGTGTGGGAGAAATAGTAAGACACTGTTTCAAAATATAACATTTATGCAGAACAAGACATTATAAATTGGAAAACAAAAGGCAGAGGACCACTGGCCATTCATTTCTTGACCCAGGTGCATGAATGACAGATCTTCTACATTGTTAGTATAGTGTGATGACTCAGGTGGATACATTAGAATGATACATGATAACACATGATAATATTTTGCTTTTAAAATAGTGTGGTGTATGTAGTGGGGCTGTTTTTTAAAAAAGAAACTGAAAAGATTCTGAGACCTGCTGGCCTCACTTTCTCTGCACCTCTTTCTTATCCTCTGTGTTGGCTCAAAGAGTAAGGATTTATACCCTTTTGTCTCAATATGTTTGCCTACTTCCATCCTCACACTACATGTTCAAATTAGCCCAAATTTGTTTAACAATATATCAATTTTTGTTATAGAATCATGCCTGTCAAATTTAACAGGGACGGCCTTTTCACTTACACATGACTAAAAGAAAAGATTCAAGAGCTGACATATGACAAAGTTTGTTGCAAGCATTAAACAGCATCTTGACAATAACTATAATTAAAGTTGGCACAGTTTTGACCTGATTAAACACTGAACAATACAGCTGCCACTCTTTGACTACCTTAGGCCGGTAGAGCATCTGATGATATATAATATCTTTTGGCAGCCAAGTTAATTATAACATAGTTGACTGCATTTCTTTGGAGGAAAAATATTTAAAGAAATTAGCGGGACAGTAACTGTAATGAAAGCTGTCAGAGTAATTCTAAATATTGCTAACAAGCATACCTGATGTCTCTGAAGTATCAACTTTTTTGCATATTATTATGTATTTTTAACCTTTTTATCAGGTTATATAAGAACTTTACTTCCCAAGTACAAACATTTAAGCATACTGAAGTTCGCAGTGTCAAAGCTTATACTGTTTCCTGAAAGATTCATGGGAGATGAAAGCTGAGATAGTCAGGCATTCAGGGAACTTGGATGCTAATTAATAGGAACTGAACAGTCAAATCTCCTAGGTGGCATGGGGAATCATAACAAATGTGTTTGTTTCAGCCCTGCGTAACAAGATGCTGACACTGGTGTTCCAAACCCATTTCTAACACTGATATATGAATAGCTGCGTGGATGAGGAACGTACAAAGCAATTATATGCAAGTAGCACTAATAACTATCATTGTAATGTGTGTGGCACTTTTGCTGAAACAGTGAAGTTAGGAAACATACATCAAACCTAAGTACGGCCAGCAAAGGTTTTTAATACATGCTGATGAGAAGCAGATTAAGAAAGATCTCCTCCTTGTTACTGCATCTATAAGAGATAAATAGATGCAGTACTTTGTGAAATATAAAGTGTCTTCCATACAGCTTTCATAAACAAGAGCTTAACCTGTAGCTTCAAACGAACTTAATGGAAAGTTCCCTGTAGCATAGTCTCAGTCACTTTGTCTCTTAAATTGTTATTATTACAGGGAATTTTAGTGAGGTATGCATAATCTTTATTAACATGCTTTAATTTGTATTTCTGGACCCGATTAAATTTTTAGAATATCTCAGACTGGGAACAAAAATCTTTGCCACAAATATTTCTACCATCTTTCTTGAAAAGCATGAAATCCTTTCAGAAGTGATTTATAAGTTGTCTCAAAATTCTCACACAGTTCATTCAAATCTTTTCTGGAATCATACTTTTGTGCATAATAAGACCAAAAAGTTCTACTTTGTACTTGGAATAGGTGAGCCTTTTGGTATGACTACACTACACTTTCTTTGTACAGGTATAAGTGATAGCCCAAAGAGGCACCAATGGAGGTTCAAGATTTTTTATAGACAATGCTCCTTTGTTTTGTAAAGAGTTGATGCACATTATTTATAATGTTTACACTTTGTAGCTCTCAGCTTGTTAAGCGGAGGTGAAACTGATAAAAGTAGTTATTTTTGGTTTTTTCCTTGGACATATGAATTTTAGGAAAGCAAATAATATTTTTTATTTATGAAAAAATTATATGCAATGAAAGAACATAAAGGAATGTGTCAAAAACTGTGCACTTTTGGACTATTGGACAGCATGACATGTTATCCACAATGTTTCAGAAAGTTCTTTGGCTCTTATAGCAACTTTAGTTTGAAGAGGGTATTAATTCTGTAGAGTCATTTGTTACTTCTCCATCATGACACACCACTCTATTCAACTGGTCATTTTTATATTTCTTTAAATTTCAATGTGAAACAGATATTTGCTGTCTTCCTCCTGAAGCCCTGATTAAGAGCAAACATATAAGGATCACAGGCATATAATATTATTAATGTTATATGTTACACAGAAAATGTATCCTACACCAATATCTCAAAACTATATGTCAGCTTTGAGATCTGTGTCTTCCTCAACTGATTTTATTTCAGTGCCACTATGATACATGGTTTTCCATTTCCTCTCACATCACACCCTTGTTTCCACTGAGGCTGAAAACAGGATTGATGGGGCAGAGTCTTCCCCAGAACTTGTTACATGTTTCATAACAGTGTATATCTATGCTTGGAGTACAACACTGGGAAAAAGTATTTCAATATCCAAATTGTTACTTGTGATCCCTCCCTTTTGTAATTATTGCCATCTAGACAGTTTAAGTTCAAATTTGTAAGAAATATGGAAACACAAAAATCCTCCCAGATATTCAATTCACTGCAACTGTTGTAGCCTCAGTGATGTAGAGGAATTGAGCACGGAAAGACACATAGATGATCCCAACAGGCAGAGCAATATGTGTAATAGAGGAAACTCGATATCCAGAAGGCTTTTGTCTATTTGACATGCAGTCAAAATCCCAACACAACATTCTTTGGTAGTGCAACTCAAACAACGGCCTTAAGTATAGACAATAAACTCTGAATACGTTTTACTTGTACCTCTCTGAAGTTCTAGTCATGAGACCTGTTTGATTCACATTTTATAAAAGTCTCACATATCCTATTAATATAACAGACTGAAGAATTACTGCATTATCACTGCCATAGGCTTGCAAAGAGTAGCTGTGCCAGACCTTGCTGGCTAGCAGAACTAGAGCAGACCATTCCTACCTAGCAAATCTAAATAAAATTTAATAAAGTTCTATAAAATTAATTATCCAGCAGATCTTACTAACAATTAACTAAGGAATTTGGATCATTCAAGACTAAAAATTGATTAAAAAATCATAAGAAATGGCTATTTTTAAGAAAGATGTCTCAGCTAAGATCACCTGAGGTTGCAGTCTGATGAAAGCAAGAAGAGATGACAGACATTTCTTAAATGAAACTTTACTGCACTTTCTTATTGTGTGTCTGCCTCTAATAAAGCTGATGTCCTGGAACCTCATTAGAATATATAACAATACATATCGGGGTCCAATAAAAGAAATTTAGAGCAGCTGGCAATAGTAAGATATTTACTTCTGATATCTAATGGAACCACAACAATGACAAAATTATTAATAATCTGAAAGTAATATCTAGGTTCTGTTCCTTTTGGAGTGAACCTTGAAGTCTGATATTGTTGTGGATTTCACTGGATTTTGGTTACTTCTAGCAAGAGGGAACTGTCTGGTGGTGTAATCTAGAAGAAAATAAGGAACAACATAATAGAATTTTTACTGGTTTATTTTCAAATATATTGATGATTTTTTATGGTGTTGCTTGCAAAATTTATCACAGTATATTTCTTTTAAATTGATATGAAATTAATTTTCCCACTTGGATAAATTGATAAATGCTATTTATCAAAATCACAGAATTTTCCTATTGCCAAGTTTCAAGAAATTGAAATATTCTTCAGCTACAACAATTACATTACTGTCTTGGTTTGAAAGACAGGTGTCTGCAAAAGAAGGCAGAAGCCTCTCTTGGAATAGAAAATGTAAACCCCCTCTCCCTTTGAATTATTATAATTTTGAAATTAAGGAGCAGGCAATGATATGAGAATAGGAATAACAGTTCTTTACTAATATGTATAAATTAATAAAAAAAAAGAAGAACTACAACTTAATAGGAAAATTAAAATAAAATGCAGCAGTACAAAACCACTGACAGAGTCAGAATATACCCTGACACCATGTCAGTCAGGGTGTTGGTAGCAGTCCAAACAAATGGTGGCTGCAGTCCTCCTGGAGTGACAGATGTGGTTTTGTTGAAGCAGTGATCCTGTAAAAGAGTGTAGTTTTCCTCTGAAGGTCCAGTGGTGGCATAGAAGGGTCCAGTCCTCCTCTGGGAATCCAGTGGAAAAAGGCTGCCTCTGGTGTTCCAAATCTCGAGTTTTATCGAGGTAGGAATGCTTGGCTCCTCCCACTGGGTGGAGAATCTCACAATGGGATGATATAATGTTATCAGTTATGCAGTGAGACTCAATGGCTCATTAACAGCAGATATCCCCCTGGAGGGAGGATGGGTCATGGAAGAGATAAAGAAGCACTGCCCCACCTGATTTTAACAGCTGGTAATAGAATACACACTTTTGGTTACATCTTCCATTGTAACCAAAGACAATTACTTAGTCAGCTTTTACAATTTCATTTAAAATGTAAAGGAGCATTATGTGGGAAAAAAAATGTACAAGATAGGAATAGGAGTTTTCTGCCTTGCCTTCTATTTCTTCCAAATTTTGTGAAAGAAAGGGTTTCCATCTTTCTTTAAAATTACCTGTCTTTTTTAGAAACTACTTGCTTTTGTTTGAACAGAAAAACTGTGAAGTTTCTCCAAAATCTATCTTTCTATAATGAGCTTCCAATAATACTTCCTCAGGCCATGAAGCAAGGCTATGAGTTACACTGAAGTCTGCAACAAGGTGAATTATTAAAACGCTTTGTTTTCACGGAGGAAATGGGTATTACAAGATATTCAGATTCAGTGTCATGTGAGTTGGCATTGGTTAATCTTCTAAAACTATTAGCTTTGTTAGCTGTTCTAGGTAGCATCTCTTGATATGGTTTTGTACACACATCTTTGTTACTATACAGCAAAGTATGACATTGAAAAGAGGACTAATCATAAAAATAATCTACAGATAGAAAGTGAGAGGGATTTTGTCTTTAACAGTTGCAGAAAGAGGATCAAAATTGCTGGCTGTCTACAGTACTTTTCTAGATTAAATTTTTTGCCTGCAATAGCTTTTAAAACTTAAGTCTGACCATTTCAGCCACTATTTAATTAATTGATAGTCTAATGGTGGTGTTATCAAGTTTTTTCTTCTTTTTTGAAATTACAGTGGATATCGAAATAAGGAAGTCTAATGCAAATAGCAAAATACTTTTTTTTAAACTTTATTTTCTACAAAAACACTATGAACTCTGGATGTTTATTTGCTCTTGAAAATATATGGGTTCTAATTTTAGGGATATCTGTACTCAAATATCTCTCTTTTCAGGCTCAATAGACCCATGTGCAATAAAGTTATATCTCAAATAAGTGGGAAAAATATTGCATTTTATGTGTCATTGCAAGATATATATTCAGAAATAATTTTTTTATGAATAAGACTTATTGCTTATTTTTGGTGTTAAATTGTCAGAAATTTAATAACTCTAGAAAACAGATCCTTTAAATATGAATTTAAAGAAAATAATCAGCCTAACAATATTCCAGAACAGTTTTCTATACTTGTTGAGAGAGTAAATAATAGTAAATAAGAAAGTTACTTAAACGGAACAAGCCCAGAATTATATTTGTAAATTTAAAACAACAAACAAAAATGTAAATTACCAAAAGTTTCACATATGCGACATTTTACAATACGATATCAGTCTGAGTAACTTGTCTCCTGCTGCCACTTATGTGCATTTAATGTAGGTTTTTATCTTTACTAAATTCAAACTGATTATGATATTCATCATATTCATCAGCATCTTAAGATTCCTGGAGTTTGGTAGAAATTAATAATTTCATAGCAATCATTCCTCCATAGAAGAATAAAGACAAAATACAGTACATTTATAGATGCATTCTCATGTTTATTTTGTAGCTTTTAATCATACCTGGAACAGTGAAAAAACCCAACTTTTAAATTCTTATTGCTCTCATGCATGATCATGGGATGAGGACCATCCATGATAATAATTAAGTGTCAAAGTAGACCAAGAAAGATGTTTAAGGAAGGGAAAGATGTTTGAGAAGGGCTTTATTCACTTGAAGAAGTTACAATAATTGCTGATAATCAGAGGAGCAGCTCTCTTTGCCATTCTTATTTCATCTCATGACCCTTCTCCTTCAACAATATGAGATGGTGCTTCATCAAAATAACCTATTAGGTGAATGAAAGCAAAACAAATTAGTTTTCTGTATGTAGTAGTAACTCACTACCACATATATGTTTTTCATACAACAATTCCCTTTTGTAAGATTTCCAGTCTCCTTTACCAACAGATACTGCATTTGATTCAGTATTACACAGTAATTTAATTTTTTACTGTATTTTGTAGATGCTCTATTTCAATGCAAATTAAGCCTTGAGTGATTCTGGGATATTTGAATTTCTGTCCTGTTTAGCAATTACACCAGAAGAGGTCAACTTCATTAGCAAGGGAGTAATTCATTCAGCAAAATTAATGCATTCAGCAAAACATTGCTCCTGTACAGTCATATTGCCATAGGCTCTGATTGTCAGGTCCTATAAATGAAGATTGGGTTGCCAGTAGCTGGATTCATGAATTCATAGGAAAAAAAAAAAAAAGGCAACAGAACATGAATGTTTTGTTTTGGACTTTATATTATTAACAATTTAATTTTTAAATTTTTGTGTACTGTTTATTGCCTTCTACTGGCTTTCTGATTAAAACTTCTTCTGTTCTTTTGATTTAATAAAAATAATGAAAATTATATTAGTACTTATTGTTGTAATTGCTTTTTATGGAAGAAAGAACATTTGAAAATAATGTTTGAATAATTAAAATCTTTGTTGGTTAGAAGAAGAAGAATGTACGATTTTGAAGTAAAATGATTAAAATGAGAATTCAGGAGACCAGCTAGATTAAACACCTGTGGAAAAGAGGTTAAACTAGATTCTGTCTTGATCATTTCTTGTCCACAATTTATATTTTCAAGAAATATAAAAAGAGATAGCTATAAAGGAGATGAAAGAATCTGACCATATAAAAAGGATATGGCTCCTATTAAAGCCAATTTCCTTAATTTTGAAGTAAAATTAACATTTCTACAAGGCAGCAGCTGAACAGCACTCATTTTCTACTGGTGGAATAGACAGGTGGGCAGTATGTGCCAGCTGGGTTGAAGGAGCTGAAGAAATTAGTTCATAAACCAATTCATGCCTTTCACTACCCTATATGGGGTTATTGACCCTTATTTTGAGAAAGTTCATCAGATGTACAAAATAAACACAAGACGTGAAGGCACAAAGTATTGAAGAGTGTTTCTCATTATGGTAGCTTTTCCTGATGTTTAGAATAGAGGTAGGTGAAATTCCACATGCATTTGGAAATTAATAGAAGAAGCATATTTATTTGTAAAAAAAGCAGCATCTGACCTTTTGTTTTTTTCACATAATGACTGCTCCCAGCATGGTGCATATGCAGTAATAATCTTCCAAAAGTTTTAGCTCTATCTCCAGGGAATTAAGAGGTTATTAATTTATTTATTTAAGTAAACAATTTAGCATGAGGTATTTGCATTAGGTTCTTATATTATGATATAGTTTGACTTATAAAATGCTATTATAGTTTAACTTATAAAATACTATTTGTTGCTTATGATTTGCAAGGAAAAATGTTTTTTTTTCCCAATTTCATTGTGTGTTTGTTAATCCATTTCAAAAAGTATTATGCTAATTATAACAGTGTGCTTCACATTTAGCATCTCAATGGCTCGTTTTCAAGTTGTTTTTTTTTAAATTGTAATCTGTTAATTACTTGTTTAATGGAGTGTGTAATTACCTACTTTAAGTTAGAAAACTGCTTCCATTTCAAAGCAAGGAGCCCTTCATAGAAATGAAAGTATGTAAATGCATTCCTTGCAGATATAGCATATAACTCTTTTGCTTCAATAATTGTTTCATTTGTGTTTGAAAATAAATTGTTTCCTACCCTCTGTTTGTAGTAATTATTGACAGTGTGTTCTAGGGGATTGAGTCCTAACACAAAAAAGAAGCATTTGTGAATATTTGGAGGATTAATATCAAAAAATGTATTATTTTAACTAAAAATGAGCAATAAATAATTTTCTAATCCTAAGAGATTAGCTGTCATGAAAAGAGAGAAAAAGGTCAATTTGTCATTATTTGAGCATTATTTTTTTTAAACCCAAAGTGAGATTGAATATTAGTTTCTAAATTAATAGTTAAATATTTGAACAAAATGTAATTAAAAAGTTAAAAGTTATCTTGAAACAAAAATTAGAATAGCAGTGTAAGCATCCCACAACACTTGATACTTGCTAAACTGACACCTGGCTTTAGATGACCGAGTCCTCCTCCAAAGGCGCATCTGATTTTTCTCTAATTTTTATTTTAAATTTATGAATTGTTTCATTGTTGAGAAGGAAGTCACTCAATTGAAGGACCAAAATTTGTGATTCCTTCCATTCACTTCACTTCCAGAGTTGTGTGCCTACTTTCAGTCTTAGAATATCCTATGAATTATGGTTAGTAATCATTCATCACCTCAGTGTTCACTAGTTTGGAACCTTGAAGCACTCATCAGAGAATTGACAGATCCAGTATGAAGACATTGAAATTTAAATTTTTCTGGACATTGCTGAAAAAATTTCCACTATGTGGGAAAATCTACAGTGATTTTTTTATCAGTCTTTCCCAGTAAAATTATTTCTTTTTCCCTTCTATAGTAAAGAATTATTTGAAGTAAAGTAATACTGTAAAATCTTACAGACTTACTAGATAAAAATTCAGAGGGTGGATTAAATTTCTTCTCATATAACTGCATCTAAGATAAATTTTAAAGGACTAAAGGAGTGCAGGTCTCTCTTCTTCAAAGAAGTAACATGATGACTATTTCATGAAGTTTTTCTCCCCATTATTGGATGTTCTATTCAAAATACAAGGGTCCAGTATGATAGAGCAGTTATTCTTGTCAACTCACTGAAAGACTTCACTGTAAAACAGGAGATATTTGACCAGTTTCTCAAAATTTCTTATTTTTTCTTTGCTTCCTGAAATAGTTATTTGTATTGTGATTACTGAATAACTGTAAATCTTCACTGATAGTGGAAGAAAAATTCTGCAGTGGGAAAAGATAAAGGAGACAATTCTATTCCAATTTGTATTCATTAATTTAGGTCACTCCCTGCTGAAGATTCAAATGTTTTGGTTTTGTATCTCATACCTGTGTGCTTAGTATGTGCTTCCACATATATGGAGAAAATTTAAATCTGTGGATTGTCCTCCTGGCCCTCTGAGAAACAGTTAAATTCTCTTTAAAGAATGAATGAACTCCAGACTCAAATACAATTTTGCACACAGGATAACTTTTGTTTATGAATTTAAAGAGCCAAGAAATATTCCCAGAAGAAAAATATCATCCCTGGATCTGTAAGTCCAACTTCAGTGCTACGTCTAAAATGATCTATTGTTCACCATTTCTGGATATAAGTTCCTCACTGGATTTTGCCTTATCTTTGTCTCAGAAAATGGAACACGTAAGTTACTTGCTCTTCAAACTATTAAGTAGAACAAAGAATTATTACCAATATATGAAAATCTGCATTTATTTTTCCTGTGGTATGTGTTGCAAACTGTCTCATAAAAGCCAAAATACCTCAATAAGGGCAATTGGCAAAGCGTTTTAGGGAAAATGGTTTAGTTCAGAATGTCTTCTCAAACATATCATACTTGTAACTGAAGAAAATATGTTACTACATGTGTCAGAACTAGACTTCACCAAAAATAATGTTTTAAAAGTACAGTGATTTTATATTTTAATTATATATATACCTGATACTACTTTATTCAATTTTTTGTTTGCTTTGGGTTTTTTTTGGTAGGCTCTTGTGTTCTTGTGTTCAGGTTTTGCTTTAAAATACTTATTTTTTCTGAGTTTCCTTCTTCTTAAAATTATTATGTTTAAGCCTCAATGTCATGTCTCTTTCCCAGTGAAACAAGATTTGAGAAATAAAGTTCAGAGCTTAGTATGAAAAGCTGTTTTCTGAATTAGCATAAAATCATGAAGAATGCTGAGTTTGAAATCTTGAATGGGCCCAAATGTATTCCCTCTGGTTTGGTGGTAGCAATATAAAAGGGCTGAGATAGTTTGCTTGCAAAATATCTTCTAAAAATACAGTTGAAAAAAACTACCAGATAAATGAAGTGGATTTTCGCATTGAAGTCCTATATTCCAATCCTGTTAAATTTATAAATGAGTGATTTGGTGGTCTGTCTCATTCTCTGTGAACATCTGTCTGTGTCACTAAGCTGTTCACATGGTTTAGCATGATTGGCAGCTCTGACCAGGAGGGATTCAGAGTATGACAGCTTGAGCGCTGCAAATCAGCCTGAAGGTGCATTGAAGGTGTATGGAACTCACGAGTGATTTATCAGTACCTTGATGTGCTGCATAAAATCAAAAACTTGGAAACATCCAGGAAGTTACCTTTTGCTGTAGGTGACCATACACTTTTTTTTGTTTTGTTTGTTTTGGTTTTTTTTTGTTTTTTTTTTTTGTGGCAAGGACAAACATTTTAAGAAAGGATATCTAAAGGAAGGTCGATGTTAGAATGCTAAATAATCCCCCAAGCAATTTTTGCATATTTTATAAATCCCTAGATTTGTCTGAAGCAGTTTGTCTGTGTGGATGTTTTTGTTGTCAACCATACACCTCAGTCTCCTGTTCTGAATGTTTTGATTCAGCAACAATCATTCTATTTTAATTCTTAAAACTTGTAAGAATGATCCAAATTTATAAGAACTGCAAAGGAGAAAAAAGCAAGTAAATGCAAATTTCATTTTAAAGGTATTATCAAGGTATTTAATATCTGTCAAAAGTAAATGAACATGCACAGAATTGTCAAGTGAAGACCTTATTTTTTTCTTTCCTACATTCTCTTTTCCAGGGAAAGAAAGCAAAGGCATCTTTGGGGATTTCACTCTTATTTTTTGGCCTTCAAGAAGATGGATGTTACCCTATATAACTAACCAAGTAACTTAGCAAAAAAGTGTAACAATAAAGCTATATTTAAACAACTCTATTTTCAAGTACAGACACCATAACCACTTTTCTCTTCATACTTCATCCTCCCTGCAAGAGACAGTTTTTTGAACTAAATGTTACATTTTAAAGTAACTTACTTTACAACAGCAGGAATTTTGCTGGTTGTTTAGACTCTGCCATCTTTATAAGAATTTGTTCTCTTGTGCTGATAAAACTTGAGTGATTTATATTAAAGACCTCTTGATAAACCTGTCATTCTCTTTTGTGCAAACAACCTTATTTTGTTATTTTAAATAATATTTGCAGACTGTTGTTTGTGTCAGCTATATAGCAGAATATAAAATTTTTTTTTCTTATTCATGGGAGGATATAGGGAGCATATAGTTACTGGTTTAACAAAAGCACTTAACTAAATTAAGAGCTTAACTCCTCCTGACCTTCAAAATGCCACACATATTTATGATGCATTACGTTCCAATATTTTGTAGCACATAGATCTCATATGTTTATTTTTAAATAAAGAACATTCTTCATGACTGCTTTTCTGAACTAGGATTATACATTGATTTATTCCTGCAGCCACTTGTGGACAGAGAGAACAACAAATGTTTTGCAATTTTATCTTCAAAAATATTTAAATTATTTAAAAGATTCTTATTTATAGAAAACTTTATAACCCACAAAACGAAGGATACTTCAAAATCAAGATAATTTTTTTTTATTAGAAGAGTTTCCACCTCATCAATTTTTATTCCATTTGCTTTCTTATATTAAAGGAATGCTGTGGTTTTCTCTTACATTTACTCAATTTTGTATGTTTTTTTTTAAAACAACTGCTAATGGCCAAAAATCCAGTTGTTCTCACTTTCCAGCAAACTAGATTTAGCTTTTTTTATATTCAAAAATCAAAATATTTTGATGGTCATCAAGAAAACATACTCTTATATATTTATGCTCTTTATCCTCTTATTCTAAGTACTCCTAAAACAGTTTTGATTCAAGAAGATTTGTCACTTTATTTAAAATATTCCAAAGTAATATTAGTGGCTACAGTGAGATTTAAAAAGGGCAGGACCCTTGGTATTTTGTACCGATTTATAAACTTTTGAGTTTGCTGGGTCCGGACATAAAATTTGAGAAAATCCTTGTTATTTTACTGCACTGATAAATAATTTTACAAATATTCTTATTACAAAATTCCTTGAAACTCTATCAAATATATCTTCTGATATTTGCCATGTAACTGTAAGCCACCTCCAATCTCTTACTTTCTCTGATTTGTGACTGAACTACTAAGTAGCACCATAAAAATATTAAATTGAACTAGGGTGATCTTTGCCACTCCCTTTTCAATGTTTGATTCTTAAAAGAGCAGATTAAAACAGGAGACCATACTTCCCGATTTTCCTTTATGGCAGAAGAATTAAACATAACAAGTGAAAGGGTTTGTACGACAATTATGTTAAGTGTAAAAGAAACACCTTTTTCTTTATATTAGTTTTTCAAGCTTCCTAGAATCATAGCTACCAGAAGGAAAAGATTAGAGCTTTTATAAAATAAGCTGCTAAAAAAAAGAAGAACTTAATCTACTATGCACTTGGTTGCAAAATTTAATTCTTGTATATGTGTTATTAATAAATTATTTGTTTGCTTTTTTTTTTTTCTTCTCTCTTTCATTGGAAGAGAGTAGCCTTATTAGAGAAGAAGCATCTAAAATTTCCTTTCTAGAACAACCTAAACTGACAGGCAAAGGTAAATAGCTCTGAAAAAGGTCATAGAAGAATAGAGTGTCAGGAAGAAAATGTAAGGAATAGAGAGTAGAGTGTTGAGTAAGATGATAAAGCTAAAGGCTAGGGAAGCACACTTGGTAAGCTGTTAAGGCTGACATTCTTGAAGAGTATGGTAGAGCTTGAAAATTGATATGCAGGTCTCCAGGTAGCAATTGTACAGAGTCACAGACCCTTTGAACATATTCCAAATAATGTTTTGGCCAATGACTAAAACAGTTATCTGGCTGTTTTGGATCAATGAGGATAGGGAGCAGTTATGCCTTTATTTTCTTTAAATGTTGTATATGTCCCCATGTGTTGATTTTTTTTTTGCTTCGCAAAAATGAATTACAGAAAGAAAACTCATAGGTCAGATCTGTACAAGAAAAATGCTTAAAGAAACCATGGTAATAAGAGCTTTGGTACTGTCAAAATAAGATACAGAGGCCTCCTTTTAAGATTTGTGCAAAGAAATTGGAGAGAAACTAATTAAAAGCATTTATTTGTAATGTGAGTAAAACTCTATAAAGTCAAAGTCCCAGTAACGAGATTATCTCTCACTTGTTGTTCAATTTAATAACTAATTTTTTATTAATTCATTGCTATTGTTTTTGAAACTCCTTTTGTGTATTAATTTTTTTTGCATATTTTTTATGCAATTGGATGCATTCCATTATTCTAAGCCTTTTTTAAAATTCATTTCATGTTGCAACAGGTATTTTCCTCTCGTCTTTTTGTCATCTGTGTAATTATTAATGCTTTTCTCATTATTTTATTCCAGTATGCTTTTATATTGTACACAAAACATATCGTTGAGATTTAGTGAGAGAGAATGCAAAATTAGTTATTTATGAACTAAGCTGCCCTTCATCATATCTCTGGATACAAAAAAAAGGGAGCATTAATGCAGCAAAACAAAAGAAGGAATTTACGGTTTTTTACATCTCAATCCTGTAAAGCAGAGCTGTAGATGTAACAGAGGAAATTTTCCAAAACAATTTGGAATTCTATTTCTTTTAAGACCATGAATCTAAAAAGACATTTATGTTTTCACATAATTTCAAGGTACATTACAATACTCTTTTTTGGGTTTAATGTTAAGTTATTGTACTTCTTTAAAAGACCTACCATATTTTATTTCCTGAAGAATCAAATCCTTATCTCTACTTCTTTTTGCACAGCTAGGAAATGGATGGCACATATAACATTTGCACGTATACTATAGAGCTGGTGTCCTCTCATGTAAAAGAATTTGCATATTTACCAAGGTATACATATAACCAATAATGTTCTTCAAACCTTCTTTGAAAATATATGCCTGAAAATAAAGTTATTTTGCCATAGGAGTTTAAAAATGTTAGTTTTTAATTAGACTCAGACTGCAATAGATATCAGATTCCTACAGAAGCTTCCTGCTGTTATATGCATGCAGGCAAATTAACCAAAACCAAATAATTTAAATTTGGACTTTATATTGTAACAGCTGAACATAGATAAGATCCTGTTGTAACTTTACTTGATTTCTTGGATTACTGAAGCATAACCAGAAGCTTTAAACACAAGTTCTGCATAACTGGTTACCTGGTTTAAACATTCCCAGAAGCTCGTGAAGTTAGCAGATAGAAATAATACTGAGTAATCAGAGAAGGTCAAGATCTTCCTAAATACATGCCATTAAGAAGATATTCTATCGTATCATATTTTATATCCAGGTGTGTTTAATATTATGGATTGTAAGGAAATTAGAGGTCCTATAAATCCATATGCAGCCATGGTAGACACTGTAAACTTTCCAGGGAATTGCAATGACACTGTTAATTTACTTATTTACACAAGCAGAGACATATATTACTGTGTGATCTCTTTATCTGTGCTACATCTCTGATTATCCCATGCCTGTACTCCTCTATGTCACATCCTTTGTCTCCACTTCTCAAAGCCTCTGTTACGGTACCAGGTCTGCATTTCTTTATTGCATTGTGTTAGAGTTGAAATATTTAATTCTATACAGAATAATTGCTTGTTAGCTTCCATTTAACCATGCTTATACCACACAAAAATGAACAAAAGTAAAATTATTTAGCCATAAATACCTCACCAAATAAAGAAATTGTTTTCACAGTGAAACAGATTTGTAAGTTCAAGTAAAGTTCAGACAGACTAAGTCTGACAAATCTCAGTCCTGATGTTTAGGAATTTCTGTACAAAGCTTAATAGCCATGGCAATACTTATTATTGGGCTATATGGTCACAGCTTGTTGTGCTTGCAAACAGCTAGTCACATACT
>JBBMKD010000170.1:51368923-51389946 GCA_037834095.1 Argya squamiceps | reverse complement strand
TTAATAGCCATGGCAATACTTATTATTGGGCTATATGGTCACAGCTTGTTGTGCTTGCAAACAGCTAGTCACATACTGCACATCCTCATTGTTATTCAAACCACACTCTAGCAAAAGCTGGTGTACTAGTTTTACTTGGAAGCACTGCATTTTTATTCAGGTCTATTATTTTCACAAAGTGCTGCCTAAGCCAAATTTTCTTAATCTATAAATTACTATTATTATTTATTTTATAAATATATTTTATGATAGCAGTAGTAGTAGTAGCAGTGGTATACCAATATACTCTCTACAGAGACTTCTGGCAGAGAGTGATATGTGACATTTAAGCAATGATAGCAAAATCTTTAGAAATGGTGTGCTATATTTCATACATCACAAAAAACCACATCTGAGATACTGAACTTTAGCTTATTTTGCAACAGTAAAGAAGTAATTCAGGCCTAAACCACACCTTCACTCCTTCACTAAACTTTAAGGTATGAAAAAGTCAATAGAAATAAAATGCTTTGAAAAAAAACAGACTGAGCTCTCCAGCAGAGGGATACTGCAGGAGAGATTTATTTGCTGAGTATCTGGTGATCACAGGTAAAAAAAATGGACATTTTTAGCTAGTGTAAAAGGATTTGCTTGCTAGAATTCCTATCTCTTGAGAACAACTCAAAGCAGCTCAATATTCTTTGGCTGCCAGTTGTTGCTGATGGCTATTTTCTCTGTCACAGTGAATGTCAGAAGGTGCCTTTAAGAAAGATATATTTGGTAAAGAGGGCAGGGTGTTTTTCAATACACAGAAATGTGAGATCTGCTTTCTATTCCTTTCTCTCTTTCTTAGCTGAGACTTTTCTCTCTGAATGCAGCTTGAACTAATATAACTGATGGATACATCCTATCAAGCTGTATTTGTTAACTCATTTAATATTAAACTCATTTAATGCAATGTTCTATAAAGGGATCCACATTGTGCATTTGACACCAGAGTCTGTATTTTATTTGATTTGTATTTATTTTAACACCTCTTAAATATGCAATTCTTCTCTTTTTTCGTTTAATAATGTTATTTTAGTAAATGGATACAGATCCTCCCTTCCACAAAAAACCCTATTTCAGGCTACATCTATGAAACTGGGCACTGAAAATGGCTTCTTGCATGAGGCTCAGTAACAAATATATCACTTTAGTGAGGCCATTCAAGCCTTTGGGTCACCACGTTCCTTCAAAGAAGGATGTTTGCTCAAGGTCTGCCACTTTGCGCACAGGTATACTCACTATCAAGCTCCTGAGTGGTGCAGGTCTCTTCTACTCTTTCTTGGTGAAGCTTCTCAACTTATTTAAGGGCAAAGTAGTCAGAAAACCAGAAACTGATTATGACAATGTAATCTCATTAGATGCTTGGCAGTCTGCATAAAAAGTTTCTGTTTCAAAAAATCTTATTTATTATAAATAAATTCTTAGTGAAACAAAATTAAAATCGGAGTATTCTACAGCTGAAAAGGGAGAAGATAGTGAAGATGTCCACCTTAGGGTGCTGTTACGGAAGCCTGTGGAGCAGTGTCATGCAAAACGGTGCTCGGGACAGGCACCTTGCAGCCCACCTGAGCTACAGATTGCTCTCCCGGGTATTGCAGGCCTGTATCCCTGCTCCTCTTCTCCAGAGTGCCCTGCTGCCTATTGTTGACACTTTTGTTTGCCACTTACATGGAATTTGGAGCACACCTGTAAGACTAAGCACAACAAAGCAATAACTGTTCCATGGGGCTGTGTAAATGGTAAAAATATACAGTGAGCATTCAATATCCCTGTGCTAGGAAGAGATATTTTAATATCTCAGTGTTAAATTGTTAGATGCAGAGACCTAAAGTGGTACCTCAGGGCTTTGTTTTCTTTAATAAAACAAAAGCCACCATACTTTCCATTCTAGGAAAAGTAGCATCTAAATCCTTTCAGGAACTGGGTTTCTATGCACATGAATAATTGCCTCAGAAAATGTTCAGCACCATTGCTATCTGTTGTTTTGCATTTAATTTAACTTAGAAAAGACAAAGAAACCCCAGTAGAATTACTTGAAATCAGAAGCTGGAACTTCTCACATATGTAGTCTCCAGAAATCCCTTATTTTACGTAAGTTAGTTGCCAGAATCCTGAAAATTAATTCCACTGATGTAGAAAAGCTACTTATCAGAATACAGATAAATAGGGTTGCTTTTGTGAAATTGCATGTGTGAACCAATTTTCCATTTTTCTGTGATAATGGGCACAGATCCTAGATGGTTTTTTTAGTAGTTAAGTGGACATACTCCTTTTCCTGTGCATTTTATTTGTTCATCTGCTGATATCTTTAGTTCTTTCCTCCACTTATTTCAAAATAGATCCTTTCCCTAGTATATCTCCAATTTCTATATAATTTTACATCTTTAAATTCAGATCCAGATGGCAAGCAGAGTATTAAGAAAAAGATATACAAAATCAAATAACATTCTTTCACATGAAGTCAACGGTTTATAATTGTTAGCAGATTTTTTCCAGATGAGCAGATGAAAATTTATAATTAATGGAAGTATGAAGACATTGTGAATTGTTATTTTTTTAATACTTTAAGATGTAAAACAGTTTATTTCTTTCTGTTTTATTGAGAAAAATACACTACAAGAAAAAATAGAGAAGATCACCAGAAAAGGATGGTGCAGCTGCTAGTATACTGCATCTAATCACAAACTGGTGAGTGACTCTGAAATTGGGAAATTTCTATGTAATAACATCATGAAAAATGAAGAATCAGCCTGCTATAGTTATAGTTCCAAAGATGCCTCAGTATCTATTCCTCAGCATTTTTTCTTTAGAAGTGTATGTTTTTGTGGCCAAAATAATGGTTACCAATTTTATTAGCATTAGTAGAAGTAGTATAAGTATTATTAGTATTATTATATTGAAGTGGGAGACAAAACAACAATCTCAATAATATGAGGAAATGTTTTAAAAAAGGTGCCATTTTGTTTTGAAAATTGATATAGTTAACTCCATTTTTTCTACTTAAAAAGAGATTAATTAGCCTAGTTTAGTTCCATCTATGTTCCCCCTCAAATACTTGAAATGAAACTGTCCGTCATAAAAAATGACCAGCAGATATTTTGTAATTAGTTCTTGCTATTTTTCTTACTCACTTGCCTTGATACCAATCAAACTGCAATTGCAAGTCCATGAGAGTTTTACCATTTATTTCACCTAATGTCTCATAATAAAATTCAGTCATTTACAGTGAGTCTCCAAGTCATTGATGTAAATTAGTGGGGCTCTTTTGCATTGCAACAAAAGTAATGAGTTTATGCCTCAGAGTATTTACAGTTTACTAAACAACTCTTCCTTTTTGTACCTTGCATATTAAACAACATTTCCCTCTCTGAATGGTCCTTATTTTATCCATTTAACATAACAATGAAAAACATATAATTACATCTAGCCATCTGAATTATTGGATAAATGTCGAATTTTAATTAATTCGAATAAGACTGGTCAATTCCCTTTCCTCATGATGGTGGGAAAAAGGATCATTCTAAAACTAAGAGAATGTTCCATGACTACATTCTAGTATAGCCTCACTGTCTTGACAAAATTTCCATTTTAATGTCACTATTATCTGCCTAAATACTTCTCTTTCTCTTCATGGAATCATAGAATGGCTTGCCTTTGAAGGGACCAGAAAGAATTTCTTTATGTACAGAGCTATTAAGCGTTGGGACGGACTACCCTGAGAGGTGGAGTCACCATCCCTGGAGATGTTCAAGAAACAACAGGACATGGCACTCAGTGTTATGATCTAGTTGACAAGGCAGTGATTGATTAAACATTGAATGTGATGACTGTGAAGGTTTTTTTCCAACCAAAATGATTCCTTGACTCATCTAGTTCCAATGTCCCTGTCATGAGCAGGGACAGCTTTCACTGGACCAGTTTGCTCAGAGCTCTGTCTAACCTGGTTCTGAATACTTCTAGGGATGGAGGACCTCCACAACTTCTCTGGGAAACCTGTTCCAGTGTCTCCCCATCCTCACAGTAAATAATTTCTTCCTAATATCTAATCTAAACTTCAGTTTAAAACGATTCCTTCTTGTCCCATCACTACACGGCATTGTAAAAGCTCTCTACGGCTTTCCTCTAGGTCCCTCTTTAGGTACTGGAAGGCTGTTAAAAGGTTTCTCTTGGAATATTCTCTTCTCCAGGCTGAACAATTCCAATTCTGTCAGCCTTTCTTCACAAGGAGAGGTGTTTCACCCCTTTGATTATTGGGGTTTCATTCTGCTCCCCAATTCTGTCTTTCAGCTTGTGGGCTTATTCTTTTCTGTACCCTCTGTCATGATATTTCCCCTTGTATGCAATAAAGGATGGATGGAAAATTTCCTTAGCCCTCCTTTTGTTTATGGTGCCTTTGTAAAAACATTTTTTCTGTCTTTTGGAAAAGTAGACACTTTTGTATGAGATTACTAGATAAGCGTAACTGATTACTAGATCAACCTTGAAATTATTTTCATGCTAGAAAAAAAAAATCATAGGCTTTAAGTTTATAAAGCAGCTCAAGAATAGTAGCAGAATTGCTACTATTACTAGTATATATGTTATAGTTATACTAGTAACAGAAAACAACATAGAGGGGTTGAAAGGCCTTCTAAACTGTTCCAAATTGTAGGAAGTTGGTATTTCAAATACTGTAGTGGGCTACATTTCCTTCCAGAAAAGAACTGCAGAGTTATTCCCAGAACTTAGAGATTCCTTAATTTCAATGTACTCCCTAGCTGTCTAGTAACACTCCTACTCTTGGCATAACTACCACAACACAAAATAAAGAATAAAATGAGAGCCAGTGCTAAAACAAAAGCAAATTCAAGGTCTTTCTATTGCATTTTAATTAATAATCATTCAATGATGCAGGAATTTATTTTAGTATAACTGTTATTTTTTTGTCTAATTTTAGTAAGATTGGTTTATAAATATGCTTTACAGGGACCTAAAATACTTGTTCACAGATAAATCTCTAACCACTTGCATCAATCCAGTTGATACCAATGGTAGATGGAAGCCAGAAGGAAAAATATTTTCTCTTCTTGGCTCTGTTCTGCTCTCACATTTCTATTTCCATCTCTGCAATGTCATCATGACCTTTAATAAGCACACTTCTGCTCAATCATATCACCATTTTGACATCTTGTGTTCCAGGAGTGTGGTTCGATGAGGTGGCCAGTAACAGAGTCCAGAGCCCAGAAGGAATCTCTTGACAAATACCCTAATTTCTCTTCTTTTGCATATCTCTTGACCACATTATGCCATTGACCTTACCAGGTTCTACTCTTTTAAGAGCATCTCTTTATTTATCTTACTCATATTTGCAAATGAATGAGCTTTCTCTTATCATCTATACATTATTTTTAACCTGTCCATATTTTCAGAAAGCAAAAAACTAAATATTCAGTGGCTTATGACATAGAAAAATTCAAGAATTTAATCAGGCTAGCAGCTTTTACCTGCAAGGTTTTTTTGAGTGTAAACAGGCATCTAAAAATGAAATTATTTTTAGCAATTTCTATTTATACATGCACACACACAGACAAATAAAGCAGAAAAACCCCACCCAACTAAAACCCAAGAAAAACTTCCTTCCATAAATTTCAGATAACACGACTTCACTGTCTGAAAAACCTGGAGCTAAGAAACTTGTAATCTTAGGTATAAGAGACTTACTAGAAAATACTTTGTTTTGAAAAGACATTAACTTTAATCTAACTTAATTGAACAAGCATTTAATTTATAGAACACCTGTTAAAATTAAAATCACGTATTTCTAAACAGTTCTGCCTTGTCCTTCAGCTTGTCATAAAATTTGCCTGTTATACACACACATTCTCACACAGAACTGTGCTTTTGGAAGCAAATAATACTACACAAGCCGCCAGAGTTACATTAAATGAAGCATAGAAGTGAAACATTCGTAAGGGCATAAAGAATCATTGATGAACTATACCTTGAAAAAATGGTATAGAAAGCTCATTAATTGATGCACTTTTGTTCAAGGACACATTTTTGTTCAACACAATGGATTGCCAAGAAGTTTGACACTCCTGAAAAAAGGGATGTGCTAGTATTGAAGTCATACATAAACACCATAATGGTTCTTTCTCAGAGCTGAAAGTCTGCAAAACTTCCAGCTGAATGTAATGACAAGCCCATTGACAAGATGAAATTCATTTCAGCAGGCAGTAATAGATGGATAGATAAGTCAGGTACTTTCAGCTGACGCAGGCTAAATATGCAGTCGTAATCAGTGTTTCAGAACAGTATCTCTAATTTGACACTGATGCTGAGAGGTTTCTATGCAGCTTTCTAAAAATGGACTTTGTTGTCACATTGGCATGCGTGTGTGTAAAACTTGCTGTCACTCTCACAACCTCTAGTCCTGACTCTTGATGGAGCTCCACTTATTTTTGAGGCGTATATGAATAGAAGAGAGAACCACACTTACAGATTTGTCCTGAAGTGAAGTGTCAAATTCAATGTGTGTTGGACTGTCTTTTTCAGGAGCATGAACAAGACAAAGAAACCAGCAAAAGAAACTCCAGCATTTCTGATACTGGCTAGGAAAAAAAAGAATCTTTTGGTGCAGGGGTTTCCTTATCTCATTCTCTAAAGTTCAGGGGAACGTTTAGGGGTTAAGGGGGGGGAAGAAATTTTACCCTTATCAGTCTAAAGAACCTCTGAGCATTTATAATGGAGGTATATTCCATGTTTTTATCTATGGAAAAACAGCTATAGTAGTCAATTTTTTTTGCCTTAGTAGATAGTATTTTAATGAGTTCTAGTACCAGATAATTAAAAGGACAGCAACTGCTTAAATGCAAAACATAAATATTTCTTAAAAAAACAAGGAGTAGTAAAATTAGAGATTACTGTATTAGAAATTAAAAGCAACAGATAAACTTATTTTAAAAATATTTATTTTTATGGTATTTTCAATCATTTTGTTCCCATTAATGTACTAACAAGTACATTAAATCAGCACACAGTTTAGCAAAGAATTGGATGCAAGTGTTGTTAGACAGTCATAGAAAAATTGTGGCATCTGTGACCTCAACAGTTGCAGTAAAAACTGATTGTAGCAGTGATACTTAAAAAAAATGTGTCCTATTATTCATATGTTCAATTAAAAACCATTAGTTTAAAAAATTAAATTTTTAGAACTTTTCATAAATAATGCTAGTTTCAGTCTCAGAATTAGATATTTCAAATACTGAATATCATAGCAGAAAATAGCATTTTTCATGCACAGAAGTTCCTCAGCCTCAACTCATCCAAAAGTTTGGGATTCATGAAAGAATTTTAGCTAAAAGGGAGACCACTTGTGAATTTCAGGTATAATAGTACTGTTCTTGTGATCATCCTGTGGCAAGTGATGTCAACATAAGACAGTAAGAAAAGAAAGAATTTATCGAGAGAGAAACTGTTGAAACAAATTTTGTTTGCAAATGTGCTTGATTTCATGAAAGATTTCTTATTTTCAAAATAAATAAAATCTCTGTGAGAAAATTTTTATTTCTAATGTCATGACAAAGAACAAACATAAAACAGCAAGCTATCTTCTGTGGCTGTAGATTTTCAGCAAATGTGAAAATATCATTAATGAAAGGCCAGACTTGACACTTTTAAATGAGTTATTTTTATTGGAGGTAGAATCCAGTTAACAATCTGTTTCTACACTAATAACATAAAGCCTCTTCCTGTCCTCTCATTGCTAGAGAACAAAGCAAACAAATCATTGTTACATCCATATTTCTCTGGTGCAAACACATGCTACAATTAATAGATTTTCATGTGCATTCTTAATAAGTTAACGCTAAGCAGTAGTCTGTCAGATATAGTGTGATAATATGATGCTTAACAGTTTTATACACAAAGCTGTTAGGATTTTCTAAAGGCTAAATATGTTGGCAGGTGCACTGAAACTGTCACTAAAACAAAGATGCCACTTTCTGACCAACCAGAGTTTTGGGGTTGTTTGGTTGTTTTTCTTAATGCAAGGACACCAGAACCAGTCAAATTATTTTAAGCTGCAATTAGGCAAAAACTGTAATCAAATGGTTTCAAACTGAGAAACACAACATTGGGGAACTTTGGGGAAATAGGGAAACTAATTTTAAAGAAATTTGTGCATACATCTGCCCTCTGGACACTGAGTCTATTCACTGAGTCCTATTCACTGGTACTGTCTTCAGTTCAACAATATTTTGTCTCCTCTGGGCAGTAATAAACTTCATCCAGCTTCTAGCCATTCCTGGAAAAATTGGTTTCTGTTACTCTGAGAATATGTGCACTTGTATGCCTTTCTTCTGTGATTGTCTCCTGTCTACCTGTCGAAACACTACACCCCTGAAGATACCCTCACTTAAGCATTCTAATTTGATTTTTCTAAGAAATCATATTCTCTGTATTCCTAAGTGTCTAAGAAAAGCTGATAATTTTATAAATATATATGAAACCATTTTAAAGGATGAAATAGGAAATATGTTAATCTGATTGGTAAGAAATGGGATAGAAACTCCTTAGAGAAGACGGGTTTATTCATTCAGGAAAACAAAGGCACAAATACAGATGCTCTAAGTCACTGCATATGAGAATGTGTTATATTCCCTTTGCTTCAGGATCATGGTCTGAAAATGGAAATATTCATTTACAGTGAAGCTTACAAGTGTATCAAAAATATTCATGAAGCCTTAAATACCTGTACATCTTTAAATATTTTCAAATGGAACTGGTATTTGATCTTGTTTAATAAAAATATGAAATTTGGGCCAAATTTATTAGTAAGCTCGACTGCTTTGGGTTTCTTTGTTTTTGCAGAGGGTCTGTAGTTTGTCAATGACTCAGAATTGCATCAGTTTTTTCTCCTATGATTCCTGACACAGAATTACTGCCTCTTCAGTTTTCATTATGTGAACTAAATTTTATAGAGCAAAACCTTTCAACCCAGTTTTGAAGTCTGAATTCAATACAATTTGTGTTCTCAAGGTAGAATCTCAGGTGAAAGAATAGAATCCCACTTCATCCACTCTCTCAGTGGTTCTGACTAGCAGCTGAGAATCTGAAGTTGCAGCTGAAAGAGGCTCAGAAGCATTTATAAAAATAGTCTGTGTAAACAGTGATAAATTGCTTAGCAATTATAGCATGCTTGCTGATAAAAATGCAGCTGCTTTAGCAATCTTTATGGTACTACAAACTTTATCAACTCCATACTTTTTGGGTTTGTTTGTAAGAAATATATATGGGTTTAGAAAAAAAAAAGTGGTAATCTTCTATATGGAGTTTGTAACCTAAATGTGCCATTGGTACTTATCTGAGGATTTCAACAGTGAAAAGAAAAAAAAAAGAATGTTGTGCAATAATGTTAGTGTGCAAAGACAGGAGAACATTAGAAGGAATTTTTATTTTGATGCCAACTTTATCTGAAGAAACTCTTGTTCCTTTATTATGGAAGGATAAATACTTGAAACAGAAATTAAAAGGATAGTACTCATAAATTGGGGTGGAATTCTCATTATCTGAGTGAACACCTCTGTATCTTCTCCTGTAACTGGGTGTAGTTAAATAAAACTGGAAGAATAGAATACAATTGGCCAGATCATAAAAAGTTCCTGTCTGCTACTGATTGGTACCAAAGCAATTTGTACTTCTCAATAGATCTCTTAGGGTCTTAAAAAGCCAGGGAAAGATGAAGACAAAATTAATTTGAATATTTTTCTCAAATTTAGGGTAGCCTTGTAGGTCTGACTTGATAGATGCAATCAGTTTCTCTCTGGAGCAAAGGCAGTGGCAAATTGTTAAGCTGCACCTATCAATATCCTGTATGAATTATGATTAATAACTGACTAATTTAGTTTATGTGTGAACTGTTAATTGTTATATAGTGGATTTTTCTGTAATGTCTTTAAAAAAATCATACATTTTCTACAGGGAAAGTGCAGATTTTCAGAAATGCAGTTAACCTTTTTCAGATAACAGATAAGAAATCCTTGCTTCCATTGCTTCTGAGGATCACAATTTTATGTGACATGCAGTACCTCCTTTAAAATCAAATTGATTGTCATTAATGATATTTTTAGTGTCTAATTCTTTATTAATTAAGTCCTGAATTTGGATTCTATTACTTTTTTCAAGAATGAGTATATAGTCTGTCATTTTTGGATCACCCTTCTAAAATGCCAGAAATTAGAAAATGTTATGGTGTATTCTTGTATATTTATAGTATGAATAAAAAAAAAAAAATTAAACAATAAAAATTATAGTGAAAAACATAAAATTAGCTTTTCAACTGTTACTTTCTATGCTCAGTGCACTTCAGTATACATACCTAGTAACCTAGAGCACTTTCATTTAGAAGAGACTTATTCTGCAATCCTTTATATTCATAGCCAACATTTTAAATTCTTAATGTATCATCTTCATTAGTTCAATCTCAGATAAAGGACATTTTTTCCCTATTAAACATCAGTGTTCAGTTCTTGTTCTGTTGTTTCAAAAGTCTTTCTGTTTTAGTCCATTTTACCTTCCTAACTTTTTGATCTATCAGACCCTTTTTCAGTCTTATCTGTCAGGTATTTTTTTTTTTAATTTTGATATTTTTGGACTTTTCTTTCATCAGTGCATCTCCAAGAGTTAACAACTTTTAGCCTGTATCATTAAAAGATTTATGTTTATCATGTCTTCTGAAGTGTTTTAAAACCACTGTACTCATGCTGACACTTTAGGAAGTTTTTTCTTTTCACCACTTGCATGGAAAATGTGCCCAAGGATCTCAAAATAAAAACTGGTTCATCAGCAGATCTCAAAACATTATTTATTAGAGATCTAGTAGTTAAGATGTTCCAAAGATTAATTTTTTAAGCTGGTTTAATTATTTAAAATATCAAAATCCAAGGCCGACTTAAATTCTAATAAAGTTTAGTGGGATTCTAAATAATGAGTAGGAGAGGTTATTGTTAAAAAACACTTGCATTGGCTAGTAAGGTTGCTAGTAATCCAAAAGAGTATACCACTGCAAAACTAAACCAAAGTTTATGTCTGCATTTCACAGACTCATTTGACAGGCCATTTCAGAAAAGAATAAGGACTTAGGAATTACAATAAAATCCCTTTAATAGGCAATGTGAGTATTAAAACTAATGAAAAGGATAGATGAAGATGCTGAGGAAGGAGAGGAGGCTGTATGTATAATAGTTTCAGGAGATCCCAGACCTCCAACAACCTTATTCACATTTGGAAGAGGCGACAATATATAAGTTCTGGAAATAACAGCATTTCATCAGCTTAAGTATTTTAGCCTTAGCTGAGGCTAGAGGACAGCAAATAAATTATCTTATTGAAAAGAAAGTTGGGAAACAATTTGGTCCATGTGTATAGGTACAAACACCTAGAAAATTGTAATGGGAGGCTTTTCAGCCCTTTTGACTGAGGTATGAGAGGATGCAGGGATCAAAAGTCCATTCCTGGCACTGAGGGTTGTCTGCCACTACAATAATATGGCTGGTGAAAAAATTACCTGCCAAAATTACACCATTCTAAATCTTTTAAAAAGAATTAACCAACCTTTCAAAACATGATCTCTAACACAGTTGAGTGAAAAGCTCATGAGCAATTTTGCACAATGGTCATTTCAGGCACTGGATGTTGGGAGCTCTGAAACCAGGATCTTAATTCTTTTTCTGCACACCTCAATGAATAGAACTGAATGTGTGTGCTACATGCTTATGACAGTTGCAACTCACAGTTGAAACAAAAATTTGTACTTCAGCAGATCAGCTGCTATCCTTTGAGCTATATACCATTTGTGTGAATGATGCACAATCAGGTTCTTGTGATCTATTCTCTCATTGGATACTGGTCAAGAAAAGAGAGCAGTAATCACAGACTGTTCAAAGAATGCTTTTCACGTTGATAACTGACTGATGTTTCTTGCTCACCTCCTCAGGGACATACTGACAGCTAAATTTCAATCTGAGCAGTTTCTTCCCACCACTTCTAAGAAATTTTGAATAAATTCTCTTCTGAACTCGTTCTCTCTGTATTCTTCATTCCCTTTCTCTTCGTCACAGTGCATAAATGATTCAGCGCCTAGAATTACCCAGGTCTGTTCTATCCAAATTATCCCTACTATTACAAAAGCTTTAGATCTTTCATCCTTACCTATTTTTTGGAATATTGCACAGGGATAAGTTTTCAAAGAATGGATACACTTGGCTTTTCAGGTTTTACACTTGGTAGAAAATAATCTAATTCTCAAAAGAAAGACAGTTTTTAAAATTATATCATTTATTGGGTCAGAAATACATTCTGATAACATGTATTCTACCTCATGATTTGGATATCAAATAAGAAGGAAACAAGCTATGATGCCATATAGAAATATACAATGGCATATATATTCATAAGAATGAACTTTTACAGAGAAAATGTCATTGATTTCCAATACTTTGTACACAGAAATAACCTACTTCCTATTGGCTTAATTCTTATGAAGCAAAATGATATCCAGGCAGATCTTCTGGACTTCCAGGCAAAGCAAAACTCACACTGTCCCTTGTGAAGTGAGGAATTTTCTTCCAATCAGTTTTGAGCCTTCAGGAAAGAGACACCATGCAAAGTCTTGAAATAAAGATATCAAACCAAAACAATGAGGATAAATAATACAAAAATACATCAGGAGATATCCTGTATAATAATATTAAACTGTCAGCTTTGTGTAGTACTAAGTCTGTAAATCTACTCAATTATATTTAGAGTGAAATGTTTTTCTACAGATATGTCATGATGCAGACAAGCAGATTGCGATTAAATTCCTTTTTCTTCTGTGTATGTAGAATATTAGAAGAAAATGAATAAAAGTTACAGTAAACATATAAGACATTTAAATCATTCTACAGCTACAGTAAGAGAATAGCAAGAGAAGGGGAATAATTTATTTACAAAAAGTACAATGATGATTTTTTTCTTTGATTTCTAAGGACAGGTTTTTCTTATTAAAGTTTGGTGCATTTAATTAAAAACCTAGATGCTGAATTGAAGACGAGAGCTGGCTGATAGAATCACATCAAAATAGTCTTTCCAAAGAAATAAGTTGTATGGTGTACTAGAAATGGAATTGTTCTATGTAGCAACTCAAAACTGGAAGGTCAGAAAAGAAGATGACCTATTGCAGAGAACAACAGTGACTTTTGGAAAGCTGATGATTCTCTATGACTGATCTGTAAGAGGTGACTAAGTTTGTTGACAACAAGATACAATTAGGAAAAAGTAACAGAAGTGATTAAGCAAAACAGCAAGATTACGTTGCAGTCGCCACCTAGAGCAGCAGATATGCTGTGTATCCTAGAAAAGAAAATGTTACATTCTCAAATTGAAAAAAAAAAAAGACTCAGAAATAAACAGCAGAAATAATTAATACCGAAAATCACTTTTTTTTTTTTTAATGTTTGTTGATGTTCCTTTTCCTCTGACACTGTCTTGTCCAATATTTAAAATCTGATTTATGAATATTTTGGATACTTCAGTCTTTCAGACTGTTCATTCTCTTGTATATGGAGACGAGAAAATGTGTTTCTCTAAGCAAAATGCCATCCCACAAAAAATAGTTTAGTTTCAATGTTTTAAAATCCAGTAATTTGTTTTGAGTTTCATTGTTTTTTTCCTCAATCTATTCACAACTTCCAGAAAAGTCTATGATATTAACTACCACCTCAAAAGAATAAATTCAGGGTGCATATATTTATTAAGAACAAGTAATGCAAGTCACTAGAAACAGCTTCCTTACATTTCAGTAAGTGGAAAAAATCCATACTCTCTCACACATAGGAGAATTCCTGAAATATATTAATAGACAAAGACATTGACAAAAAATTCTTTAAGGAAAATGTCAGACGACAGCTGTTCTGTCTTACAATTTGCATCTAGCAACACAAAAACAGTTAAAAAAAAGCTTCACGAACACTATATAGGTACTTCTTCAAATAATTTATAAGTGTTTACTATTTTGTTATTTTTTCTGTTTGTATTCTAAAAGTGCTTGATTTTGCAGAATGTAATAAGAATACTGTAAAATATGTGAATACTGTAAAAAGATGAGGATACTATAAAAGGATGAGAACACTGTAAAAAGACAGATAGAATGTGCTAGACTTAATGCTAAATAAAAATGACAAAAGGGCATTTTCTTACTAAATAAACCCAATCAGTATAGTTTATTAATACAACTAGATGAAGTACATCCTCCAATTTCAGCTATCGATTTACCCTTAGGCATTTTTTGCTTTACTTAATCAAACTGGGAGTTTTTTCAAGCTATATAATCAATATGTAAATTAAATTGTAAAGAAACATAAAAAGAAAAATATTTTATCAGATTTTTTTTCTATATGATCTATCTACAACAGTCTTGCTTCAAAAAGAGAAGAGGAAAAAACACACTGGATGATATATATTTTAATTGTATTTTTCCTTTCCAGAGTATTGCTATCATTAACATTATAATGGCAAGTCAGTAAATTGCTATTTTCATTTTGAGACAAGAGGCTAATACTTATTATGGGATAGAAGCATTTTAATGGGAAAAAATGATTTGATGTGAATGATAAACAGATCATTTAGTACTGCTAATGCTTCACATTATGTGCTTCATTAATTGGATGCCCTATGCAGCTTACATTTAAGTATACACAATTACGTCAAGCTCATTTATTTAGCTATATGTGCTGGCACAGTATATGGCTAATATTTTTCTAATCTAAAACCTGAACATCATTTACCATACTCTTTGCCTTTCAATTTATACTCAATTAGAATAGTAACTGTATATGGGATTAATGGAAAAAAGAAATGAGCAGTTATATGACATTTTATCAAGGAAGTTCAAGAACAGTTCACTTAGAGTTTATTTCAAGAACTATTGAAGGTTAGTGATGAGCACAACATATGAACCATTGATCACACACACACACAGTCTCACCAGGATGATTATGGGAAATAAATTTAATAACAATGGTAAACTAAAAGGTAGTTTGCAGTCCTTTGGCTATGTAGGACATTTTCCTAAACACTTCCTAAATTCAAAATTCTTTTAAAAAAAGCTATTGTAGCTTCCTTTTAAAGCAGTGGTTTAATCTAGTATTAATCAATTATTCAGAATTTAAGGTATGTTTCTTTCATGGACCGTTTTGCAGACTTGATCTTGAAGCTTTAGTTTCTTGTTTACATTATGTATCTCTGATATTAAAAAATTTACTTATTTTGCAGCTGTGAAACCTGGTATAGGGACAAAGAAGTTGAGTTTTTAAGAAACCTGCTGCTGACACTTAATTCTGTACTTAGAAGTAGTGGGCATTGCAAATATTATAATTTTATGTACAGAATTCTATATCTAAGATGCTCCATAATTCAGAAATACAGCCTCTTAAAAGTACTCTAAGAATGGGAAAATATTTCTACCTTGTGCAAGTGATAATGCTGGAAAGCTAACGAGAACTTCTGATCTTTATGTTTTTAGGGAAGAGCTCGGATGACAAATTTCACTTTACATTATCTTTAGGAGGTTTGGAGGCCCAATGACTTCACCTACTGTTCTTACAGGCCCAGCTATCAGGCCCAGAAATCAGAAAGGCACGTTAAATTCTGACAAGAATCTGGTGAACCATGAAGGTTTTTTTACTATCTGTTGAGGAGACTGAATATAACTAGCTAACAATCCTCTTTAATTTCTTTAAAATATTAAAATAGAAACTATTTGGTTGCTAAAAATCTGATAGAGTTTATGAATATGGAGAACAGATGAATGTGAAATAAATAGACCCATTTCTTCCCCTGTGTTTGTGGGTAGGAATAGGAAGAGGGAATAAGAGGGAGTCAAATGTTTCTATTCTGAAGATCTGAAAATCAGGTTAAAGTTACCTTCACCAATAGCAATGTTTTCTTTGGTCTCCAAATAATATATTCAAGCATTCAAACAGGGTCACTATTTCTGAAACATCTACTCAGAATCAAAAAGGGTATTTCCTCTATGATCTTTTGAAATATACAATACAGTGCATTCTCTTATTGACATTGTGAAGATTCTGTATTCACTCATACAATAGCTACATATTTACTTCTGATTTTGCTCAGTCCATATTTGTTTTTCCCTATGATCTTTTCACTGTTTGATTTCTCCTTTTTGTCATCATTGTAGTAAAAAAACCCAAAAACTTATAACATTCAGAAAAGCTTGAAATTAAGCCAGAGAAATATACTTATCCAAATGAAGACACTTGTGTGTTAAATTTTTATGAAATAATGTTGTAGTTAATTAACTGAGACAGATATCAAACCAGAAATATTGCAGGTAATTATTCACTGGCCATGCCAAAGAAGCAGTAAGGCATTTCTCTGACTGAAAATGGACATTCTTATGCCATATTAATCTTCTCTTCCATGAGTGGTTTTCCCCAGAAATATTGTATTTTTTTTTTCATCCTCCACCTGTTTCTGCCTCATAATGTTAGAGACAGTACCAAGACTATACAACTTTAAGTAGCTTCTATTATATCATTTAGGATTGTTTCTTTCTTCTAAAGATGTGATCAAACATTTCAAGTGCTTGGTATCTAATTCTGAGTTAAACAATTTTTTGAATATGAAGAGGTACCAACATTTCCTGAAAGAACAGTGCATGCCTTCATAATAACCTGACTATTTATGTAGAGATTAATCTCAAGTAAGTTATCTCTGTGTAAAACATCAAAAATAAATGTTTTTAAATTTTTTTTTACATTTAAACATTTTTTTAATAAATGTTGATCAAAAATAAATGGTTTTGAAATTATTTGTCTTTCTGGTATGCTTTAACAAGTCTTTACAATGAATGAATGTAATTCAGTATTCAAAAAAAAAAAAACAACCACAAAACCAAACCCAAACAAAAACAAAAAAAAGCAACACCAAACCACAAACTCATTTTAATATTTGATATTAGGTATGACAAATTGCTTTCAATTTGTTTGTCATTTGTCTTTATTAATATTCATTGCTTTTGAAATGTCTGGAAAACACTGGAAAAATATCTTTATTCAAAATCACTTTTAATTGAATAAATCTGTGAGTGCTCTGCAGAGAACATGTATTAATGCAGCTTTTGTATACCATAGCCCTAAGGATCTTTCAGGTTTTTCAGTTCGCTGTCAGTAAAAGTAATCTCATTTCACAGAAATAATGCTGCAACATGGAAATTCAAAGATTTAAGTTGAAAGATATAACACAAATAATAAAAAAATCTATATTATTTAAGCAAAGAAAGATATGTTGCTTAACAAAATAAGCCAGTATTGAAATTAAAAAAGATAATTTCAAACAGCGTGAGTTATTAATGAAGCCTAGTTTCACACTATTACTTCCAATATTTACTTATTTTTTAAAGTATTTTCACCACATAAATAATATTCTGAATGCTGTTTTTGTATTTAAAACTCAAAGTGAAGGTAAGTGAAAAAAGACCATTTTTCTTTTCCTTCTTGTCTGAATGTGCATTTGTATGGTGGATTCATTGAAATATTTTTACAGCTGACACACCTTACCTCTCCTCTTTTTTTTTCTCAGCCCTTTTCAACAGCTTGGCTGGCAAAAACTTGTCTACATTATATTCTAAGAATGGATCATATAATTGTTTTCTTCACATATTTTTTTTTTACCATTACTAGAATGCAGAACTAGCAATTGTATTAATTTTCTTTTTAAATACAATGACCAGGATTTTCTCACAGGCAAGTTCCTATTCATATAGTACTTTGGCTTTTCTTTTAAACTGGTCTATCTTGGTGACTTGCAAGCCTATCACAGAGCAGTAAATTCATCAGCATCCTTTAAACTTTTTGTTTAAACTCAGATTTTAATTTTGGATAGCATTGACCTCTACTTCTCTTCCAGAAGAGTACACCTTGCAAACATGTCCTTATCTGTGAAGATTTCAAAATCAAAGCTGAGAAAAAGGAGACATATTAACTTCTTTCAGAACACCTGCTTTTCAGCCCCATGCATCTCCAATCCCTTCTGGAAATGATTATACCACCTCATCTCACTCATTTATTAGTTCAGTAATACCCAAAAAATACCATTTAAGAACTTATAATCAATAAACCAAACATTCCTAACACCCAGAAAAGTTTGTTGCTTATCAGAACATAAAGTTATCTTATGGAGTCTTCTGTTGAAGACTTGAAATATGTTGATAGCAGTTTAACCTTAAAGAGATAAAGAAAGTACGATAGTGAAACACTATTTGCATGCTTGTGAAGGCTAAGCCCCAAAGTCCAATCATGGGATCTGTTCAGAATCAATTATTCAAAATACTGTCATTGAGGTGATATGTCATTTCGTATTAAGGGAGAGCAAAATATCATCATAGTTAGGTCTTGTCCTATTTTAAATGCAACTCAAGTTCTAGTTTTGCACTAAACAGCTCAAACCCCTGAAATGGGACAGGTGGTAGAATGTCTTTTTCTTTTCCCAAGAGCATTGGCATGGTGAATTACTGATCGCTTTTCAAATTGAAGCAGAAAATTAGTGAATGTAGGTGCCTGTGAAGCTTAATGACCTCTGGTGTTTAGTGCTTGCTGAATAGGAGTTTTAAGGGCTTACATTTTGAATATTTTGCTTAAGTAGAACTGTCTTCCTAAACACCTCTTTGTGTACAGCTCCATTGCTTTCTGAAAATGAATGCAATTCCCAGAGCTGGAGAAAATATATTAGCAATTATTAGACTCTCATGTACTACAGAGATGAAGCCTAATATAGATAATTACAGTTTATGTGAGGATTACACCATTAATCAGCCCCTGTCTTTTTCCTCTTCCATTGATAAAGCATTTTATTTCTAGGGAAAATAAAAATAGAGTTTATTGGCTGTAGAAAATGACAATTTTTGTTGCTTTGGTTTGTTGGGTGGGTTATTTTAAATGCAATATGCTTCTTGAACTACCACAAACTCCACAAACTGCCACAAATTTAGGCTTTCATTCTGTATGTCTCCTGCTCTTCTCAGAAATTTAGGTAAAAAAAATATTGATATCTTCCTATAAATACACTGAGGTTACCTGGTCTAAGTACATGTTGCTTGGAACAACCTGAAACCAGAGCGCATCCACAATACTGCTGCACATGTCTTCTTTATGTCAAGGAACTGGATATACATACTGCATGAACAATTGCTCTAAGCATGAAATTATGTCCAAATCTTTCAGGAAACATTGAGGAGAAATTTCACCAGAAAAAAAAAAACAACAACAACAAAAAAACCCCAACCAACCAAAAAAACCCCCCAAAAAACCAACAAACCCCAAACCTCCCCCCCCCAAAAAAAACCCCACAAACCAAACAAAAAAAAAACCCAAAAAATACCTGTACAATTTGGAAATTGTTAGGTATTAATGTCATTTTTGCTCAGCAAAGCTTTTTAAAATAGAGAAAAATGTGCACATAAGAATGAATATATTTACTTAATTTTATCATGAGACATAACAGTATAGACAGTATTTTATTTTTATAGGTTAGTTCTTTATTGGTTTTACTATCAAATAAATTGCTTTCTGTAATTGATACATATATTTTCTTTTCTATCTCAACTTTTCAGAATAAGATAGTGCATACATTTTTCTTCTCTGTTGTTTTGTATAGTGACTTAGCTTTAATATTCTTTGCAAGTTCCATGAATGGGAATGCAACAAAAAGTTTCATGGAAATTTGGTTTAGTATTTTGAAAATTATGAGACTTTATTCTAGTCACACAACTTCTATGAAAGTACAAGAAAAGGGATCTGAATAGGATTTGTTTCTCTCTGTGTAATAACATCTACAAGACAATACAATAATATTTTAAAGATGGAAAATCTATCCAGAATTTTGAAAAGTTAGATGAAAGGAGAAAAACTTTAATGTTTCATTATGATCAAATTATTACTTAGGTATTTCATAGGCACTTCCTTCAAGAGTGCACCTTAACTATTAAAAAATAAAAATGTTCAGATTTTAATTACATAAGGTTACACAGAAAATTCAGTCTGGGAAACACAAGTTTTGCAAACCAGAGAAAATTAAATAATGAAGAAACCAACTTCTAAAACACTCCATGACAATATATATCAATTTATATACTACTTTGCTTACTACAGATCAATAGAAATGAAAACAACACAGAATACCAATGGCTTTTTCTTTTCTTCTTTCCTTATTTTAGACACGTTTCAGCATAAGCAGTATTGTCATCCATATAGGTAATTTCCGATGCATGCCAAATTATTTCTAATTAGGCTAGCAATTCTTTTTATAGTTTTTTTTTACAGTTTTAAAAATGATAATATGTACATTGATTTTAATGTAGAATTAAAATAAATGTCCTATAAATGCCTTAGACAGAATGTAGGAGTACCCTGTCTGTAGAATGAGGAAGTTTAACAAATGACTTAAAGTTTCAATATCAGAATTTTTCCAGATTCAACTGACACTACTGCATATATGCCTCCATCAGCTGAAAAGATATATTTACACTTGTATAAATATCATATGTATGCCTCTGTACATTTATCATACAGATCCAAATACAGACCTACATGACCATGTATATCTGCCGTAGTTTATTTCTTTCACTCATATCAGTTATAGCACAATTTAAAGAGAAATATTTCACTTAACAAGATTTTCTCCCCATTCTTGCATTTGATTCTTCAATATTGCATTAAAAGTGGGTAGGCTTTCTCAGTGCCCTTTTCACACACCTCTTCCAGGTAGCCAAAGTTAATTTTACACTATTTGCTCAGTTATGTGAAGTCAAGTGTGTGGATCTGATTGACTCTAATTGTGAAATTCTTGTTGTTACTGCTGTTTGGGGTTTTTTTGGTTTTTTTTGGTTTCTTTTTTTGGGGGTGGGGTGTTTGTTTTTTTTGTTGTTTTTGTTTTGTTTTTTTGGCTTTTTTATTTTT
>JBBMKD010000170.1:51357915-51368823 GCA_037834095.1 Argya squamiceps | reverse complement strand
CGGGGGGGGAGGGCTTTTGCGGGGGGGGAGGGCTTTTGCGTTTTTTTGGTTTGGTTGGGTTTTTTGGGTTTGGTTGGGTTTTTTCTCCTCCGGGTTGTTTTTTTTTGACACTCAGCTGAAAATCCAGGATCCAGTGGCCACTTAGCTAAATATAGTTCCAGAAAGTTATTTCACAGGTTTTTACATGGTTAACCTTAGGCACAAGAGAGAGAAATCAATTTTTAATAAAATACTTCGGTTTTTATTCAACACCCCCAGCTAAGTGAAGTGCCTCAAGTAGGGGTATACAGCTAGACTAGTTACAGTGAAGAACTTATTACTGATCATCTCCATTGCCTCCATTTTTATGATCTTTGATATTGAATATGTGCAGTCTTTGTCAAGAGATGCTGGAAGAAATCCTACTGTGCATGCCCTTCTTTCCTGATGTGAAGGTTGAGCACCCTTTGTACTGCCTAGCAAAGAGAGATCTCTGTACAGTAAGTAAGTCTGGGAGGCATCATCAGGTGGAGGCACCAATAACACCCCACTTGTGGGCTGTTTGCGAAGAGAAAAATGAATTCTTATGGATTTACTTCAGGAATAGTCGAGTCAGAGGTATTCCTGTGCTTAGGGCACTACTTTGTAAGACATCCCTGGTAAAACTGAGCTAGATCTGCTGGTATTCTGAGTAAAAAGGATACAAGTTCCTTCTTAGTCAAATAGTAGTAGTAGTATTTCAAATACAGACTATAATCCTCTGAAATATCACTAAGGGAATGAGTCTGGTTTGCATCAGACTTAAATGTCCTAACGGCTTTGGTTGTCTCAGAGCACATGCTGAGAAACCCTGTATCTGATAGCAATGTAAAATCTCAGCTAAAAATGGTCACATTAAAATTTTTGATAGTGAGGCCATAGTACATGATAAATGGTATGACAAGATAAGGTTCTTCATCAGAGGCCAACGTGGAAGTATTAAGTAACATTTTTCTGTAAAGATTAAATTTAATATAGATGTGTTGCAAAAATACCCTACTGTTCTTTCACTGCTGATGAGATTTTTTTTCTCAGTGTACACTGAACATACCAAATAATCATTAGTTTTATTTTTTTATATACTTATTTTTAACAAGTAAGCCTATAGTTAGGATTAATAGAATTTCTTTCATGAAGTTCAGAGCTTAGCATACACACATTAGGGTGCCTAGGCACTTATGGAAAAGCAATCGCATTCCACAAGTAATGAGAACACCTCTTAATTCAGCTGAAGTCAAAGCCACAAGTGAGTAATAAATGTATTTGTACTCCAGTTAAATCAATTCCATGCAGTGTTGCAAGTGCTTATTATGCATTCTGCTTATTCCACAAGGAGGAAAATAATAGTTCTTTTCCTATTCTGCTAAAATACCACAGTACAAGGCATCTTATTTGGTTTCATTTTAACTATACTAATTTCACTTCTAATCAGCTTCTGTGTAAAGCTTACAGTGATCTCAAAGCCGCTGCTGGATTATTGATTTCTATTAGGAAAAACGAAAGAAGCCTTAGCTTGCATGTCATGAACACTATTCTGTTACATAGAACAGCTGGGGTTTATAATTTTGTTTTTTTCCAAAAAGGATCAGAATATGCATTCCTTACAAGCAGATATATTACTTACTTTGTGATGTGTCTCACTGAGACAAGATCGAAGATCTTACATAATTTTTCTTCCTCAGTTTGGTTCTCAGCTGATAATGTCCAAAGATAGCATACGCTTCTACCAGGAAGGATATTAATAGGCTTTACAACTGCTTGGAGAGTCTATATTGCAGCTCCTTTAGACACTAGAATAACTTATCTAAAAACCCCCCACATTTGTATGCTGTTTCCTCAGAAGCAGATGAGAGAAGTAGAACTGATAATAAATTTCCTGTGCCGTAAAATTCTGATTCACAGAAACCTTATGGGGATATTTTGCAAATGGATCCTTGGTTGCAAAGATGCATATGCTGCTTATAATGCAAAATGCAACAAAAGCAAGCAGTGTAGTAGTACTTATTCCTCCTTTTCTTCACATACTACAATTCCTTATCAACTACTTAATGATTTGAATAAATGTTGTAAGAGGAAAGAAAAAAGAAACTATAAATTTTAATTTTAAAATAAAGAACATCCAGTGGATCTGAATAGGGTTAGGGTTATCAAAAATCTTTGACTGAAACACAGCAAAATATTGGACAACAAAATTAGGAATCAGGTTGTAGATTCTAAAACAAACTACATTTTAAAAATCTAGTGCAGACCACTCTACCTAGACATCCTTCCCATCATTATTTCCTATCTAAAACACTTCTTTTTAAAAATTATAAACAAATTTCTAACGTTGCTAAATAGTTTTGAAATTGAAGTAATCAATCAATTTCAACATTTTTCAGCCTGCTTTCTGCCAAAGCATTCTTTATCACCTACCATGCCTATCATACCAGATGCTTGGCTGGAGCACTTGGAGTACGTGGCCACCAACAAAAAAATATATAGTTCTGGAAAAAGGAAGTCAAGTTTATGAGGAAGATTAAATTCCCCCCATTACAAATTGTCCTCCAGACACATTGAAATTTTCTTTGCCAGAATTTTAATTCACTCACTGAGAGGGAAGTTGTTTTTTTCCAACTTAGACTTCAGATGTTATGTAATATTCAAGGCCTTTGTCCTATTATTTACAACTGTTTCAGAAAACTGCACATGCTATTTCACACAGCACAATTAAATGACTGACTCTTTATGCCCTCATATATAGTAAGAAGAAATTGTCTGAGTACCGTTAGTGGCAGAAAAATAACCTGGCATGGTCAGGCAAAGTAAGAGGAAGAAAATCTTTGAGAGGATAAACATGACATCTTATATAGTGATTAAGTAGATTTACATACAATTTCTGAAAGAAAGACCTAGAATATACAGTTATGTTTTACTGTGAATGTGAATATTCCTACAGAACACTGTGGTGCAGAGAAGGAAATAAAAAGTGAAAAATTATTTCTTTGCTCTCCTGCTTTTCAGAAAAGTAAAGAAATTATGCATCCAGATTTACAAGAGGATGTGACTTTTGACACCGCTTGAATGAATCCCATGACCATAGTTAACATACAGCCTTTATGTAACTTTCTCTGCTAGAATTTATGTTTAGCAATATCCTTAATATAGTTAGGCTTTTCTGTTTGTTAGCTCATATAAACTCCAAATAATTCTTGGGAAAGTCTTCATTCACTAAATATACTTTTCATTGTAGTTCTATAAAAATATAGAATGTCAATGCAGATTTTTTTTTAATTTCAGTATAAAAATATTAAAAATACAAATTAAAGGTAAGTTAGTCACCTACAAGTTTGTCAATCCTTTTGTATTAGAATGGGTATCTTTGCATAGCTATACTCTTAGCTGTTATAAAGCTGTGCGATTTAATGGAATCTATTTGAAAACCGGACAACTTACAATGAACAATTATTTGGTCCAGGAGAGATAATAAAACAAAAGTAATACACAATTCACATTGGTGGCTTCTGGAATACAATAATTATTCTTTAGCACTTACTCACATTTTAACCTCACTCTTTCCCAGAGTTAGTTACTGTGATAATTTTACTATTTAATGTGGCTTATTATGTTAAAAAAAAATAATAGCACCAAAATAATTTTGGCAATTCAATTAGACTAGCTTAAGTTCTAGAAATGCTAAGAAAGAAGAAATAGAGTTAAAGATGAAGATCAAATGTTAAAAAGGAGAAAACAAAAAAACCCACAGAAATAAAGGTTGAAATATACAAGCTTGAAATGGATGCCAAAAATGGATGCCAAAATTAATATTAGTTTCTGCTTAGCTTCCCAGCAGATACTCTCAGTGTCTTTCTATTTGCAATTTGTAAGAGAGAAGATTGGCTCAGTCTACTTTTGCTGATTCTCTTCCTGCCTTTCAAGATTGGTTTGCTTCCTTCCTTTAGCAATTTTCATGTCTTTCTTTACATTTTATCTTAATGTCTTTCAATAAAAAGATCATTCAGGACTTCATTTGTATAGATCACTATTTTAAGTATAAAACAACAAGAAAACAAATTCAAAGATTCACTGGAAGGTACGAATAAAGATAGGGAGGAGGAGGAAGCAAGTGATGGAGAAAAAGGGAGGTGAAGTAAGAGACTTCATGTGTGAATGTGCCTGTAATTTAGTGTCTAAAACATCTACCTGGATAACATGAAGGAACTTCTATTACAGATCTCACTCATGTTAGTATAAGTTAGTTAGATATTGACTGCAATAATAACAGTCTTTTCCTGTTGTCTTTAGCATACTTGCATTTTCCTCATTCAGGAGGGAGCATAAGTAACAGGGAAAATCAGCACTGCATCATTATTATTATTATTTTTGCAGCAACCCTCTTGTTAGAGGGTAGAAATGAGCCAAGACACAGACTTCTTGTTTATCACAGCATGAAAATGGTCCTGGTTTATTCCTCTTTACAGCTCAGCCATCTCAACTCCAACTATTCACTGACTCTGCCTGCAGCAAGCTCCTACTGTAGGTTTCACTTGCAGCCTCTGACTGCTGGTTATTTCCTGCTAAACTATGACTGTAGGTATTGGTTTACAGCCTCTGAATGCAGGCTTTTACCTAGCTGGACTGTGACTGCAGGTTCCAACAACAGGCTACTACTAACTGCAGACCCAGACTGACCTCACAGCGGTGACTCTCTCTCCCCAGGATGCTTCTCCTTCATGATTCCCCTTGTTCCCAATCTCCTCAAGGCTCCTCCTCCTTCATGACTCCCTTCACCAGCTAACCCACTCCCTTTTATCACACTTATCTTTATTGGATATAGGCGTGACTCATCAGGGTGATGCTGCACTGGGTAATTAACACAGCTGTTACTTACCAGGGACAAGGTCACCCATATTCCCTTCTCCTCCTCCTCCTCCTCCTCCTCCTCCTACTATTACTATTACTATTACTATTACTATTACTATTACTATTACTATTACTATTACTATGTTAGTCTAACTTGTATCTACTGAATTCAATTGTGCCCTTCAGCCTCTCTATCACTTCATAGGTATGTGTGAAGGAGTTGCTATAGTCTTTCTCCTTGGGGAGTAAGAGATAATTTCTCATTCCTACTGGTTAAACAAGTTAAATACCATGAAGTATATCACACACACACACAAAAAAAAGATTCTTAGCTTTATGCTTATATCTTCATAAATCTTGTCTTCTTGTTTAGGTCTTATTACTGAGCAAAAGAGATAATAATATATCTCTCTGGGAGGTTTTAAGAGCATTTCTCCACTTGTCCACCTAATTTAAATGAGCAATGTGTGAGCAAATCTCTTCTGTTAAACTATACACTGTAAACTGTGTACATGATCAAAACAGCAAAATAATCAGGTCACCATTAGAAGAATCAGCAGTCCATGCAGTGTTTGAATGACTTCTTTTTTATTTTAGACAAGAGATAACCCTGTCAGCTATGTGACAGCCAATGATATTTTAATGATGACCACTGCATTAAATAAAATCTTCAAAAAAGACTACTGACTACACAGTTCATTGTAATGAATGCCATAATCATCCTGTAAGTTGCAACTCTTTTTAAGCAGAAGTATTTTACGATGTCATATTCATGAAATAGAAATTTGATGGTGCCATGAAGTGCAAACATTTCTCTGACTCATGTAAACCACATTCATTAAATTCCCACCTTACTCCAGACAACTGATATCAGATATTAGGAGTCAAGATACTTTCAAGACAAATGCAGTCAGTGGCTCTGTACACATTAGCAACTAGTAAGACTGGACATAAGCTAAAGACCTAAAATGCACACTGTATATATTGTAGGAGCTTCTGACTTTGAATTACCTATAGATGGGTCCCATAGACATTATCTATATTGAAATCTAGAATGCATTAATTTTGCTCTTTTACTTTGATCTGAAGGGGATCCAGCTCATGTACACTGAAACTGCACCAAAGTACAAAGGTAAATATTGAGGGCTTCTGGGAGATTTACTTTGAAGTGTGTGGTTGGCTTTCATTAAATTATCTGTGTGGAAGCATCCATGATGGCAACTTCCATGCTTATGAACAATATTTATGTACTTTTAAGTATTACTTGATGTAGAGATCTGTCTGCACCTCTCAACTATTTCATTGTGACAATAGGTTTGCTCCTTTATTTTTTTGTCTCTCATAATATCTTTGCATCGGAACAGATTCAATCTAATCAAAAAAATGCTAAATGTTGAAATACTGCACAGTCACAATGAAAGCAATCTATTTTTTTGCAGCTTATTTGCCTTAGTTTTGTACCCCTAAAAGTGAGTGGTAGTGGAAACTCCAACCACTATCTGTTAGTACAGCCTTTGTTTCCTCCATAAGTGAGAGCCTTAGCAAAAAACTGCCCTTAGCAGGGCCCTCTTCTTCAGAGAATAAAAGAGTATGTCAAAATTGCAAGACTGAATTTTTCATCTGAAGTATGTATCAGTTTTGTTGACTGTTCAAAGTACATTAACCTAATCTTCAAAAGTTACTCTTCAAATGCATTTAATAGTCTATGAGGACAGGGTGACTCATACATTGCAAAAACTGCCTCATAATAACTTCTTTTCTTTTTCTTAAGCAGATGTGATGTTACATAAAGGGTGACAAGTTCATTTGATCCCGTGAGTGTATTAAAAAATCCCATATCTCACAAAAATTTTCTCTAAGTATTTAATTTCTACTTCTCAGAATCTGTCACTTACAGTTCAAGTTTCTCTTTTTCTTTTTTTTTTTTTAATAAATTTCAATATAGACTACACTTTTATATGTTGTTGAGAATTTTATTTAATGCTTATTTTTTACAGGAAAGACACCAAGAGAACTTTGGAGCTGTATGTTTCAATTGAAGCACTATACAGTGTATGTTTTTTCAATGATTGAGTATAGATGTTAATAGTCAAAAAATATGATGCATAAGATACTATTGAACAGATTCATAATGGAAAGATGATGTTTACCTCAAAGTCTGCCTACAAATCACAATTACAAACCAAACAGGTTGATATAATATAAAGCATACAATATCTAACAACAAACATAAGTCTCTAAAATTATGTGAGGTAAGAACTACCCAGAAATGGCAGAGCTCATTAAGGATAAAAAGAACAAAACAAAGCAAATGATAGGTCTGATAATCCTTAACAAAGAAGAAGGATTTTTTTTTTTCTTCATGATTTCTGTAGCCATCCACATGTTTAAAGGAAAAGTAGATAACAAAACTAACTTTGTTTTTTACTGGTCAGAGAGAAAAAATGGAAGACTTGAACTCAGCACCAAATTATCTTACACTTCATATCTTGCTTGAAACAATTTGCAGGGATTTTCAGTCGTTCTACAAAAGGTAATTAATCTCTTTTTTACTTTATGATTAATTTTATTTGAGAGGAAGACAATGTATAAGAAATACAGTGGTGAGAAAAATACTTTTAGAGGGGTATTTTCAGATCATCACGATATTAAAAAGATCACATGACATCGCTATGACATTACAAGGTATGGTCAAATTTTGTATAGGACAAATGTGCATATATGTCGAAAATGTATAAATATGAATAATCTTTCCTGTGCTACCATTATTCTTGATTAAAACTACCATAGCAAACAAAATTCAAAGTTATTTCTGTTTCTATAGTATAGGCAAATATATGAAAATTATTAATTATTAGTGGGATAACCTGGATATAATTAATATCAGCTTGTCTCCATCTCAAATATGTGTACTAAAATACTGTAATCAAGAACAGTCTTACCTTTATTTTCTAATACTGTGTTTGCTTAGCCAAGAAGATTACATAAGAGTGTGAGCAATATGGTCAAGAGAGGCAAAGGTGTGTTTAGTTGTGTCTAGGAATCATATGAGTGCCATAACTTGAAAGAATACATACATACATACATATATATACATATATACATCTGTGCACATGACACACATGATCAGTCACAATGCTGGTACAAACAAAGCATATTAACCAGGACAATATTTATAACTGCAACTTAATTTCAAAGACTTCTCACCCTCTTGATCTAGATTCTTTGAAAATGTATACCTGATGTGAACAGGTTTAAAATAACATTCTTTTGTAAAAAGAATATTTTTTTTCAGTCAAATAGTATCATCAAGTAAGTGTACAATGGCACATAAAGAAATTAATAAAGGATAGTTTGGTGTGAATCTGTCTTGAAAAAAACACACTGTGGGCAGAATAAGAAAAAAATTGTAAATTCAAACATTGCTGGGAAACAAAATGCTATCTTTCAGTCAGCTGTTATTAAATAAGTATCTAGGAGCTGGGACCTATGCTTTTACCTGAAAAAAAGTGGAAGCAAAGCAGGAGGAACTGCATGAAACCACACTCAAAAACCAGTGTTCAGGCCCTCATCTGCGAAAGCTTCTGAGCTCATGTGTTATTCTGACTGAATTCTATTGTGAGCTTAAAATTAAGCTCCAATTTAACTCCCATTTACTTCATTTTAAATGGTAGCTTCCTTCAATGAGACCCAAGCCTCATTGCACAGAGGGAAACCTTAACAAGTGAGGAGTGAAATAAAGGTATATACATGGAAACTATATGCTCAGAGGGCAAAAATGGAAATAAGGAGCTGAATTTGTGGTATGAAAAAGTGTGTGTACAGAAAGGGGGCGGTTATTGTCATTAAATATAGTATAATTTCTTGCATCTGATGATTTATATATTATGTGATTCTCACACGCCAAGCTTGTTTAAATTATGTTACTGTAAGCCAAAGATAAAATATAAGGACCCTAAAAACAGCATCAAATATCTCTGACTGTTGCACCTTTCAGGAGTTATCACCCCCAAACCACGGTAACTAGGGCACATAAACTTTTGCATTGACACCCCTAGCTTTTTTTTCTTTGTTGGTGGTAGTTTGGGATTTCACTGTTCTTCAGGAATGACTTTGGTGTTTTCAAAAATCTCGTCTGTGGTCTTGACTTAAAAGATACATGTGAGACACATTTCACAAAACATAATTAGATAGTAAACATGATCACTTCCCCAGTGTGATTCAGAATGCTTTGGTTGTTATGAAAAATTACATACTTCTTAATGAATACAAATTGTGTTTTCTCATGTGAGGACCACTTAGACATAGTCATCCTTTGCCTGTATAGAATTTCACTTATATTTATATCCTGAAGAGTTACTTATACAGCTCAACATATAATTGTGAACATCTGTTGCCCACTGATGGAGACTGTTTGAAACAGAATAACTTCATATTGTGACTTTTTCCCAAATTAAAATATGAATGCAATAAAGTTCATGTTGCATATATTTACTAAGTGAAAACAATTGCAATTATCTTGTAATGTATTCTCCCTGTGTTTTGTGAAAAACTCTGGTGTTTTGATTCTGCAGTCTGTCAGTCTATAAATTTATGATTTCTTTAGAACAGGATATGTCTTCTTGTTTTTCTTTAAATGTATTTTGTGGCTGTTCCCTTTTTACTTAGCCTGTGGTAAACTAACAGATTTATTTAGCATAGCATTTAACAAGAAACTCACTTGATTTGTCAAGTACACATAAATATATGTACAAGAGCTTAAAAAAAATAATTTCTTGCCTTTCACATAGAAATAGGCCTCATCTAAGCATATTTTAAAATAATTAATTACCATTATGATCTGAAAAATTGGATATTCTAACATGGCATGTCTACTTCCTTTTTTTCCCCTCACTTGTCTTTTTCTCTGTAAGATTCAGCTCAACAAAGATTTATTAACTCTTCTACTTTAATTTTATTTAAAATACATATAATGAAATGATAACAGAGCAATAATCATTGGAACCTTACTGGAAATCATATAAGTATTTTATTTTGGTAACCTCATGTCCTCTTCTTTTCTTTTTTCAGAAAAATAGGATGACAGCTATATACTGGAATTTTAATTTGCTTCTCCATTTTAAAGGTTAGCAAAGGATCCTTCTTGGCTCCTTCATTTTTGTAATGGACTCATACTTTTAAAAATGTATTTCATTTTTATTTTGATCACTGAAACAAATGTATGCACAAGCTCTCAAGCTGGGAGGCTTAGAGGGACTGAACTCTTTGTCCTCAATACAGACAAAAAGCCATGTCCGGGCAGTCTCATTTACATTAATTATTATGTTGTTCCACTGTAATTTCAATTATTGTTTTTTATTGCTTCAGCTGGTTTTAGTGGATTGCTTATACCCTTATTATATTTGTTTTTGGTCAAGGACATATGGGATAGAAATTCTGCCTGAATTCACCTTCTTCACCTATCTAAGAAGGTCATTAGAATAATCCTGTTACTCACAAAACGCAGAGTAGCTCTGCCACCACCACCAGCAAATCCTAGTTATCACCTAACAGTCTTCCCAATGTCTGGTGTAGATTCCAACAGCACAGTATAGAATGGGAGAGATAACTTCTTCATTGGAGCAGGACTCAGAAAAAATCTTTATAGTCTCTGACACAGATGAACAAAATTTTACCTAAGTGGGTGTTTCCATGTAAAAACGCATTCTCAACTCCACAAGACAGGTGATTAGTAACTTACTGGTCAGTTATATATGCCTAACAAGAAATTAGTGGTTTTTGTTTGCCTAATTGAAAGTTAATACCAGTACACTATTGTTTCAAGGTTTTGGGGCTTTTTGTCCCAGAGAAATTATATGTGACTTTGTATTTTAGAAGACACCGTAATTTTTGAATTTTTTGATGGTGACCAGCAAAAATCTGGTTAATGAAAGCCTGTGATTTTTGTTATTGTAGCAGCTCGAATTTCAGATTTTTTGTATTTGTATTTTGTTATTTGTCTGTAATGGTATGTTCCTTTCAACCCCCTATTCCTACCCTTGTACTTGG
>JBBMKD010000170.1:51338706-51357815 GCA_037834095.1 Argya squamiceps | reverse complement strand
AGAACCCACAAACTATAAATTGGCTTGGGGAATCAGCTAGCCAGAGAAAGCATTCCCCACAAACGAGCCACTTTATATGTTATAATTCTAAATAAATAATCAAGATGTAATAATAATAATAATAATAATAATAATAACTGCTATTATTGTATGTTGTTGTTTGCATGGCCAAGCTTTGGTAAAAGGGAGAAAACTTTCTTCATGTCCGGCAGACCCAATCACTGGTAGGTCCAAAGATGGGTGTGAATCTATGATCAGCCAATCAGAAATGGTGTTAATATCCCTGTGAAGACAAAGAAGAAGAAAAAAGAAAAAATATTATTGTGTAGATATAACTGTGGCCAGAGACATGTGGGCGGTAGGAATATGTGAGAGGAACAACTGCAGACACTCAGGTCAGTGGAGCAGGAGGGGCAGGAGCTGCTCCCGGCACCAGAACCGAGATCCACCTGCAGCCTGTGGTGCAGACCATGGTGAGGCAGGCGTGCCCCTGCAGCCTGTGGAGGACCACGGGGATGCTGAGATCCACCTGCAGCCCATGGAGGAGATGCACACCAGAGCAGGTGGATGCCTGAGAGGAGGATGTGACCCTGTGGGAGCCCTGTGCTGGAGCAGGGTCCTGGCAGGGACCTGCAGACCCACAGAGAGAAGACCCTATGCTGGAGCAGGTTTGCTGGCAGGACTTGTGACCCTGTGAGGGACCCAGACTGGAGCAGTGTGTTCTTGAAGGACTGCACGTTGTGGAAGAGTCACCCACATTGCAGCAGTTTGTCGCCTGTGGGATGGACTCCTGTTGGAGAAGCTGCTGGAGAACTGTCTCCTGTGAGAGGGCCCCCATGCTGTAGCAGGGGAAGGACTCCTGTCCCTGAGCAGCAGTAGCAGATAAAACATGTGATGAACTGATCACAACCGCCCATTCCGTCTCCTGCACTGCTGGGAGAGAAAGCAGAGCTGGGAAGGAGGAAGGGGTGGGTGGAAGGTCTTTTTGAGTTTCGGATTTGTTTTTTATTTTCCCCATTATCCTGACCTGATTTTGTTTGTAATAAATTCAGTTAATAACTGTAATTCTAGCTTGTTTTGCCTATCATGGTACTCAGCAAGTGATCTCCTTCTGTCCTTGTCTCAGCTCATGAACCCTCTGTTATATTTTCCCTCTCCAGCTGCAGAGGAGAGTAAGAGAGAGGCTTTGGTGGGTGTCTGGAATCCAGCCAGGGTCAACCCCCTACAACAGTAAACAGCTTATTTCATCCAAGACAAAGGCAAAAGCAAGAATTTTGAAGAATAAGGATTTTGGCAAGATATTATTTTGGCATATTAGGATGCAAGAAGAATGCCAGATGGCTCTTCTCTTTAAGCAGCCCAAGTGCAGAGGCAGGCAGTCAGTTCAGGGATCTGATTTGTAGCTGGCACAACCAAAAGATCTTCAAGACATGAAACAAGAAAAATGGATAGATGTTTTGAGGGTAATGTTTCAAAAAACATAGATGGTCTTTTGCCCTAAGAAGGACAAAAATAACATAGGAGGCTTCTTTTAGAATCTTTTTTACCATTAAATGCAAAGGATATGCTTTTTTGTTCATTGAAGTGAAAGTAAAACTCTGCTTAAAAAATATATGTGAGGATTTTTGGTACCTTTGCTTGTGGTGTCAGCCACAGCAGCATGAAAACTTGGGCAGTGAAGGAGAAAGAACAGAGACTCATGTAAACAGGTATATTTCTAAACCAAAGTGTTTGAATTAACACTGCTTGCTACATTGCATATTAGATATGATTATTTTTCCAGCAGAAGAGCCTGACACTGAGAAGTGAGAAATGGGTGTCACTCTAGTGTATACAGACATTTCAGGAAAATCAAATTATTTGTTTTATTATCATCTTTTAAAATTGCATTTTTAAATGTTGTCTATGTCTATATTTGGAAGTCTTGAAATTATTAAGACCAGTAAAATATTGAAAGGGTAGTAAATGTAGGTAAGTTACCAAAAATTTTACCCACAAAGACCTGTGGAATAACTTCTAAACTGCCCTGGGAAAACTCTTGACTCAAGAAAGAACACTTCTAATACTTGTGTAATTAGTGTCAGGCATGCTAAATTATGGAAAATTAAGCACTTTGTATGAAATTAAATGTAAGTTTAAGTTCTTATCTCATTCAAGTGCAAAAAGAGCAGCCATTCCTGCCTGTCAGTGTTGATCTGGATTTCACACAGTTCATTTTAGAATGCCTGTTGATTTTGTCATATTTACATTATAGCATGTTCCACAATTTCTGCATAGTCGTCAAAATTTTATCTATTTCTTGTACAAATATATAATCTAGGAGAATGACATTTCTGTATTTTATTACTAACTTTCACACTTATCCTTTAATAGACAGATTAAATAATATTTTTCATTTTATTTTCCACACTACTTACATGATAAAAGCTATATAAAAGATTTTATGAGGACAGAGAACAGTATGACAATCATTTAGTTTGATCCTGAATAAGATTTAGAGAGGGCAACACATTTAAATAAGTAATCTTGTGCTACCACATTTTTTTCACAGGACTTTCAGAAATTTAAGTGATAAAGGACAATAATTTTGTATGTGGTTCCTATGACTAGTTCAATAATTAAAAAAACAGAAAAAAATTGTAATTTAAAAAATATACAACATGTAATCTGAACTTCTATAGAATTTTATACATTAGTCAACATATAAAATGAGAAAGATCTCTCCATTTAGATAATGGTCAAGGTCCTTCTAGTTTGACAAATACTACTTTCTTTGTCTAAAATAATAAGGTGATGGCTGTCAGGGAGCAGCAGTAATGGGGCTGGTCCTGAGGGATGGGAGGCTGGCCCAGGGCAGGCAGGGCTGTGCCCCCCTAAGAGAGAAGCAGAGCAGCCTGGCCACAGCAGTGCATCCTGCCAGGCACCACCACCACCAGGAAAATGGGAGCTGATGAGTGAAGTTGAGGATCAGTCTGGGGAGCAGAATCAGCACATCAGGAGGGGCAGGAGCAGGACTGAGCTGCCATATAGGACACCCATGGCAGGCCTCAGGCAGGGATGTGATATTCAGATCTGAGCATATCCCTGTGCCTCTGAACACAGAGACTGGGGGATGTGTGTGGATGTGCAAGTGTCTTTAGGGCGGTGTTCAGAGGAGGCTAAATAGGGCTAATATTAATGCACACCTGTGCATTCAGGGCCCTGATTTTCCAGAATATTTTTATCGGTGTCTTCTAAACTCAGATTTTCAGTATCTTTTACAAAGTGTGGACATTAGAACTGAATCCTGTATTCCAATGTTATCCCATTAATTACACATTAGTTTAAGTTATCTTCTATCACTATAGAAAAAATAAAATATTCAGCCTCAAAGCTATTATGAAAGGTTTTTCTTAGTGTTCAGTACCTATGTATGAATTTCTAATATTTTTTCTGATGCATAGAATTAAGGCTGCAGGATGCATCCTCTAGGTGTGAAATTTGTGTTCCTGATTGTATCATTCTTTAATAACTTTGCTAAAATACATGTGACCCTTTTATTTGTATAAACCCCTTTCATCTAACATCATCTTTATAAACATTTACATATTTACAAACATTATACATGGTCTGTGGCTTATTTATCAGAGAATTTTAATATGCCTTGAGTTTTTTTCAGGGATTTATACGTAGTGTTGCATTTATTTGGTACAAGAAATAAGACAAATCATGCTAGTTTTATGACTTGCTGGTACCCTAAGATAAGGAGAGGTTTTAGTACTTATCTGATTTGCAAACAGTTCTTTTTCCACTGGCAAGGGCAGTCTACCTGCTGGAAGATAAAGCTGATGGAGTTTGTGTCCTCAATTCAGCTCTAAGACTTAAAATCAATTCAGTTAGGGAAGGGCGATAAAGTCATTCTAGTAAAGGTAAGATACCATGGATTTCCCCATATATTTGATCAAGCCCCTAGCTGCTACAGCTTCACAGGGATCTACAACATGCATATCTTCCATAAATACATTCAAATATTGTTGACTATTAGTTACCTCTTCTGTAAGAAAAGTATGTTTACAACCTGTAGATATGCGTGGTTTTTTCTGCTTCTCTTAAATGCTTAACTACGAATTACCATAAACCACCAAAACCATAACACAGAACTAATGGTTAATATATTGATTGTACAAATAAAATATCAGTACAGATCATGCACATGTTATCTGTAACCACGAAAAACTGTGTGAAAATGACAAAAAAAACCCCTACAGATATTTTGCAAAAGCAAAGTTCATACTAACCTCATTTCAGTCTTTTAAGTGCATCTCTGTATGCGTCATGAGCATCAGTTCTTCTTAGTTCATAGGCATGCACAACACGAAAATACTATTTGCCTTTCCACATGCATGAATTGACATGGATTATTTGAAGCTATCATAAGCAAATAATAAATAATATACAATGTGTAATATCTCATATATTTACAATGTAAGATATATGTATACACAGTGTATAATATATGCTATATTAACTTCAATAAACTAGTTGCTAGTTAGTTTGCAATTTCTGATTTTTCCACAAACCTTGCTCAGAATCACAGAATGTTTTAAGTAGGAAAGAAGATTTGAAGTTCAATCCCCCTGAAGAAAAATAGGGACATCAACTAGATCAGGTTGCTCACAGCCCTGTCCAACATGACCTTGGACACCTTCAGAGATGGGGCATGGACCATCTCTCTGGGAAACCCGTTCCAGTGTTTCACTGGAAATAAGTTCTTCCTTATATCTCATCTCAATCTCTCCTCTTTTGAGCTATGACTAAAGTGATTCACTGCTAGTAGAAACAAAGTCAATCATAAATGTATGTGTATGGTGTGAACAGAAAAAATGAGGAAAAAGAAGAATGGGACCAATGAAAATAAAAGTGGAAAGTAAAAGCAGTAGAAGAAATAAAAGAGAAATAACATAGGAGAAAAGAGATGATGCAAGGTTGAAAACAGGAGAGAAAAGTCTAGAAGCAATCATTGCAAGAAGGAATGTCTCTTTATTTGATGCTTAGTAACTATTTTTTTTTTCCCTTTTAACAAAAGAATATACAGAAGTGAAAGCAAAGAGAAAGAGATGTTTTCATGAGAGGCAAGAATTTTTTCACTTGGTCTTAGTGAAGTCGGAGTTAGGAAGGCTTACATCAACTGTCTTGCTTCTGTTTAGGGACAATATTTCCCTCACCTTTGTCCAATGCAACAGTGCTTGGTTTTACCAGCTTCTGCAAGACATCCTTTTAACTAAAGACTAATTGGAATCAACTTACCAAAAGATCAGGTGCATTTAGACCCAGTACCTCTAACACTTTCAGAATAATAAATAATTATATGTTTCCAGACCAATTATTCCAAGTGAGTACAACATTACCTAATTATCAGACATCAAACATATATGCTTGCTACTTGATTTTTTCAAGGGCACTCAAGCATGACAACAGCAACACACATAGACAAGTTCTGTGGACTAATTAGCAATTGGTAATGAAAAAAAATATTGTCAAGGACAATATTTTTGTACACAAGCTCATTTGTTGGTGAGTGGAAGGACACTCTATTTCTATTACAATATCAGTTTCTCTTCAAGAAAGTACAATAATATAATTGAAAATATTTAAGAAGGCAGTTTAGAATGCCAACAGACCTCTTGCTAGATTTGCCAAATTTCTTAATGCAAGAAATATGCACTACTTCTGAATTTAATAGCTTTTTCCAAATTGAAAACAAAAATAGTAAGAAAGAATGAGAATCCTACGGAGGTAATCTGAGAACTAGGGCTGGTAAAATATGTCAACAATGTTATATTTACCAAAATTGTACTTTATTTTTAAAAGAAAGACTATGAACTTATTTTATACTTCTCTTCCATACTAATAGGAAGCCTTGCACATAATATGAAATGAAGGTTGAGATGTAATTTATTTTAATAAAATTTAATTTGTTGGTAATATGTTATTGCTATATAATTTCTCACACAATGCCAATTCTCTGACAAATCTAACTCTAAAATTGCATAATAAGATCTTGTGTGAATGTCTCTGGTGGAAAGTCTTCTTTTTATTTCTTTTGTCCTATAGCAATGATATGTTAGTAAGAACCAAGTTCACAAGTCAGTAGTCTTAGCTTTTACTTTTCATAAAACAACTTTAATTTAAAAATATTATTTCACTATCTCAACAGTCTGTACATTTGCAAATTCATATCTTGTCAAGTTGCATTAATAATATTGATACAAATTATACAACTGTGTTCTGCTTCATAATAATTTTCTGAACAAACTGAAATTCTACTCTCCATAAACTCTGAAGTATAGAAAAAATATTTTTATTTTCATATTTGTGTTGGTAGGTATTTTATCTCCATGTACATCTTGGAGATGTTTTGTTTTTTATAAATTTATTTCTTACTAAGCAAAAGAAAATACAAAAATGCTGCTGACAATTGCACAGAATTGTAAAGGGAACCTGAAGGTACATTGTACCTTTCCAACAAGACAAACTGTAGTTAATGTTCGTGAAGAACAAACCTGCAACAGACAATAGTTTGTGTGTCAAACTGTATGTATGAGGAATGTATAGCCACAGGCAACCCAGTGTCAGCAATGGCACCTGGGGACAACAATGTATCACAAAGAAAGGAATCTGAAAAGACACTAAGGCCCAAATTGTGTACTTGTGGCTTAGAGGCAGCAGTCAGCCAACAGGAGTGTTTAATTCCTTTTCACATGGGGCAGAAGAAGATGAAAGACTCCACAACCACTTTCTCTTTCTGAAAGAAACCCTGATAACAGGGAGAACAAGCAAGAGGAAAGAAAACAGATACCTTTCTACCATGCTCAATAAATTTGTGTTATGCACAGTCACCAGGATACTGGTGGTGAGGATTTTAGAATGTAAATCTTGCAAATAAAATGTAAGCAAATAGTCCCCCTTAAAAATAAAAATCTACAAAAGCACAACAGATGTATTCTAAATTTCACTATTTGCTAGCATGTTACCAGTCATTTTCCACGTGCCCCTCTTGTAGTGGGCATCATAACATGTTCTGAAAAGAATTTGTCAAAACTAAAAATTATCTGAGACCATCCTTCATATGATGATACATATATACTTGCATATCTGTTCTCATAATAACCAATGGGGTTTGGAGAAACCCCAAGTCTACATATCCTGAATTATAGTAAAGCTATTTCTTCAGTCATTATTTTAGTGGGTTTGGCTCACTATTAATGAGAACAGCCGTAAAGGTGGCTTGGTTAGAAGGTGAAACTTACTGAGCAAAAGAACATGACCATTTAAAAGTAGTGACAAAAAAGAACTGTCAGAGAAAGGCCTCCCAGGCTGAAACTGCTGGCCTGGGAACCAGGCCTAGGAATGACAAACTTCCTCAGCTTGGTAGAGAGACTTGACCCACCCTGTTTTTGACAAGCACAAAAAAAAGGCACGGTAACAGCAACTTATTGTAGGAAAATGCGGAAAACTGTCTGGAAAAATAAAATTACTATGAAAGAACAGAAAATACTATCATGTATTGGCTGTTAAGGTTAAAAAAACATAATTAAGTGCATCTATTCTGTGGTCTAAGTAGTATGTCCTATGCCCTCTCTTATCTCTATAACAGGGTGTTGTGGTTTACGGCATTTATTTTCATCTAAAATGGAGCCTCTCTCTCTGAGAACTCCCCAGACGACACCTACTTTTCCTTTCTTAACAGATTGAATTCTCCACATTAATTTTGTATAAAATCTTGGACTTCCACTGGGAAGTCCTGTCTGACTTCAGACTCAGACACTTCATCATTGAAGTGAGATTCTGTCTGTTATCTTGTTGTACTCCACTTTTGGGGTTCAATTGGTTTACCCTCTTGGATGGTTGGGTCCCCATCTGGAATGACTCTGTCTTCCCCTTTGGGATTGCTTTTCCTCTTCTGAAATTTGTCTGATTCACTTGATAGTGATGAGATATTTATCAGTTGTTAAGTTGTTGATAAGTTGCTTCAGTTGCTTATATGTCTACTTGGCTGTTGCAGTTATCTCTTGTTGCTACATGATTGATTACTATTCTTATTGATTGTTGACATACTTTTGATTGATCCTATATCAATGAATGCTGATAATAATTTCTAATGGTTTCAGATATATACTCGGTTTGTTAATGATAGGTATACTTGTTAGTGGTAAGTTTTGTGATAGTTTACATGGTTATGGTGATTTATGTGGTATTTGTGGTAACCTATAATAGAGTAGAGAAATTTAAAGGATAAAATCTCTGTGTCCTTGTGTGTTACAAAATCCTACTAACCCTTTGTTGTGATCTTTATACATCTGAAAAGCAGTAAGACTAGATTTTGACAGTCATTAAGCTTAATGGATACAAGCTTCTTTGTCAAAAGTACAGACTAAAGTGAAATGAATGATTGTTTAGACAGCATCACTTCAAACATTCACAATTAGCTATTGGAACAGAGATGTGTTTTCTTTTTCTTTGAGCTGTCAAAAGTCTGAGGGTGTATCAACAATTCCATAATATCAATAAATATAAGTAATTTGAATACAATTTGGGTTTTCAAAGATAGGACGAAGGGAAGGATGATAATCAGATAAGTACTGGAAAGGATTAACTATGGATAGGACAGAGAAAAGATTAGCTATTATCCTGTGTAGACATCTACCCCTAAGGTAGTAAAAAAGGACAGGATACACCAAGTCATCATGGAAAAGGATGCTTTTCCTCAGTCCTGAATTGAAAAATATGGGAAAATTTATTACAACCTGTAGCTAAGTAAATCACATATTACATAAGCTCTCAAATGAGATGTCAAAAAATATTTCTTACAATATAAAATTTCAGAAAACAAGGTTAATATAATTTTTAAAAGATATTTAAAACATGTTGTTGAGGTCAATTTTTCTGGGTTATCTAGACTTTGATACTTATGTCTGAAAAGAGTAAGTTTCATTAAGTCCTAATGATTTAAAAGAACTACCAATGACATAATTGGTTCAATTGTTCTAGGCCAAGCAGGATAGGGCTTTCAGAAATTTGATCTAGTGGAAGGTTTCCCTGCCAATGGAAGGGGTTTGAAACTATATGGTTTTTAAAGGTCCTTTTCAACCCAAATCATTCTATGATTCTACAATTCTAAGACTTAAAAATGAGAAGTTCATTCTTTTTGCCCTTTCCACACTGTAATAGATTCCATTTCCATTCTCTTTCTCTGTGTTGTAAAGTGCAGCATAAAATACAAGTCACAGTTACAGATTTCACTGGGCAAACATTCTAATACTATTTTCTGTGAATTTAATTTTGGTGTCAGTGGTTCATGGTAGCAATTTAACTATATGTAGTGTGTTTGTTATCACTTCACATAATGTTTCAAGTACAGTTGAAAAGATTACACTAAAATTCTCCAGAACTGCCACTTTGACTGGTACTTGGAGCATTACCTACTGCAGTTTTCACAAATACTATTATTTACATTGATGCATTGGTATGTGAAATACTCATTCTTCTCGCAATGTGTTGTAAGAGTGTATAACAAAGCTTTGCTTCTGTCTAAGAAGAAATTTCAGTGTAAGAGGCTAGCTGAAAGCCACTGTATCAATCAAACCCTGAGAGGGAAAAAATAGAAAAAAAACAAGCCAAGATAATATGTGGAATCTCTTATTCAACTCTAGTGTATACTACATTAAATTTCTAAACCTCACTTGCATTAGTTGAAATATCCATTATAATTCATTTACAGTTAAAAAACTACTGCAAATATATGCGTGCAGAAATGTTCAAAATAATTCAATTTTGATAAATAGTTTAACTTTGCTGAACCATGTTTACTGCAGAAATACAGTTCAGCTTCCCAGTCTGCCATGAAGATCATACAAATAGCTATTATTCTTGAAGACATCAAGTCCTTAAAAGGAATTTCAGCAATATTATGCAATTAATTTTACATGATATTTCAAATACAAATCTAGTATTATTTTATAATCTAGGTTAATGAATTATTTAATATGTTGTGGTATCAAAAATTAGCATGTAGTAACTACAGAAGGTTAATAAATTATTTTATGAGCTTGGGCCAGAATACAGTGAATTTTATTCATTGCAGATTGTATAGTGCCATGTTTTTGATTTGTGACCAAGACAGTGTTGATAACACACTGGTGTTTTAGTTGTTATTGAACAGTGCTTACTCTAAGTCATCCAGTCATTCTGCCCAGCCAGTGAGTAGTCTGGAGATGCACGAGAAAATGAGAGGAGACATAGCTGGAACAGCTGACCAAAATTGACCTATGAGATACCCCATACAATATTATGTCATTCTCAGTAATAAAAGATGGGGGAGAAAAGGAGGAAGGTGATGATGTTCTGAGTTACATCTGATTGCCCAAATCTGTTTATTCCTGCTACATGTGATGAGCTCTGTTTTCCTGGAAATGGCTGATCATCTGCCTGGTTATGGTAAGCCATGAATGAATTCCTTATTTTGGTTTGCTTTCATGCACAGTTTTTGCTTAACCCTTTAAACTGTCCTTATCTCAGTCTTCACCATTCTGATTCTTTTCCCCATTGCATTGTGAGGGAAGTGAGCATGTGGCTGTGTGGTCTTGAGCTGCCTACCTGGGTTAAGCTACAGCTGCTTTATGGAACCCAATGTGAGTCTTGGAGAGTTTGTGATAAGGACAGATTTCAGTGTGAATTTATAGCTGCTGTAACTGTTCAGATATTAACTGCCAGTCTCCTGTGCTTGCCATGGAGCTTGCTTGCCTTACTGTATATAAAAGTCTAGTGCTTGTTAGTGGCTGCTTTTAGCTGTTTCCTATATTGCTTATCATCTTACTATGCTATGCCTGGGAGCAGTTTGATAACCACAACAAAAATCTGCCTTGCTTAGCAGATGGACAAGGCATTTTTGGTCTTCCTGTGCTGCTGTACTGGACAGGCTGGAACTTGAATGAGAACTCCAGTTAAAGGGACTATGACCTGTGGATAAGTCTGCATGGGAGCAGGGATAACTCATAGGCATTTGTGTCCATTGAAAAGGCCATTTCAGAGCATTCCAATGTCCAGAGTTATATTGTTTGTCTTCCCAAGTAGCTGCTAGGCACGAGGAAACCCTGTTCTTCCTTAAAAAACATCTGCCTGCAACAGGAAGTAGTGAATGAATTCCTTACATTGCTTTTCTTGTGCACGCAGCCTTTGCTTTAACAAGCTTAAGCAATCAGGGAGAGTTCAAGCAGCTCTGTGGTGCTTAGTTGCCTACTACAGTTTACTTACAACAATTAGGAGAAACTTTTAAGTTAGAATACTTTATTTTCTGTTTTCCTTTTATTGTTCAAATTTGTTGCTTTGTTGATAGATATGAGCTCTCACTCTCTTCATGTCCAACTTCAGATAAAATTGCAATGAAACAGTGACCCTGTGTTAAAGAGATGAGTTTGTTACTATGGTAATGGTTGAATAATTACAAACTGTGAGTCTGACTTCACTGCTAAACTAAAATTATAGATGATTTATAAGGTATCCCCCCTGTATTTAGATATGTCAAATAAACTTCTAATCTTATATTCTGTGAAAAACTAACTGCTTTGTAATGTTTACCGCATGCATCTTTGATTTGAACTTGTTTAACAGATGAGTAATGATGGGAGGAAGGAAAAATGCTAGCAATGGCATTTCACAAAGTCTGCCTAAGCATATTCAGGAAGTTTTAGTAGAGAAGACATCTGAATTTTAAGACTTGTAATCTAGGCCCTACTCTACTATAGTGGAATGGTTTAGCATCCTAAATAAATTAACAAATGACAAATATCTGAGTTCACAATCCTGTTGCCACTTTCCCTGAGACATTTTTAAGGATTCTGAGGGGGGAAAAAAGGATATAGAGTTTCATTGTTACTGATCTAACAAATGTATAATTCTTTGTAAGTTATTTCAGATGTCAAAGACAAATGTCTTTGTATTCATTTGTGTTTTGTTAATATATACATTTTAAAACAACAAATAAAGGTTTTCTACAATTAAAAAAATTCTCTGTGAACTCAACATAAGTAGTTTTAAATTATTTCAAATCATATGAATACAGAAAGAAGGATAAAAAAATTGGGGAAGCTGTATCTATCAAGTGCCAAGAAAGTGAATGAATGAACATTACATGTAAAACCTCCACATTTCTTTGTAAACACTGTACTTAAACTGATCTGCATACCAGTGAGCATTAGATGAAATGCGATTTTCAGTATTATGAGACAATCAGACTTAATAGAATGTAACAGGATACAAAATACTTCGTTCTTTTGTATCAGTTGTGTTTTAAACTTATCAGAAAGTCAGATCAAAACTACTATTCAATAATTTGAAATGCATATAGCATAAAATAAAATACGAATGTCCCTTTAGGGACCTAGAATTAGTGTTTTCAAACAGAAGATTAAAGACAGTGAAATGAGGCCTTTGAATTCAAAGGCTCAGGAGCAATAACACAGATTTCAGTTCTGTTATTTCAAAGAACATAATTCATATTAACTTGAATATCTATTTTCACAGATAATAAAGTTTTTTTTTTTTTAACTGTTACAGGATGTTCTTGCTTTTTCCATTAATAGTGCAGGACAATCAGATTTTTCAGTCATTATATGTCAGACACTGAAAGAATACTTTTAACATTGGTATGTGGAAAACAGAAGCAATCTGAATTAAATAAGACAAAACTCAAGATGTGCCATGAAAGTCTATTTGTCATCTGTTATTGCCTCCATAGCTACAACATGTATGACTGGTATATGTAAGGGGACAATGTACTTTTCAAGACCATTGGTGATTTGCTTGCGTACTCTCAGCATGTGAAAAAAATTAAGAAAGTATGATATAATTCTTTCTATTTTGGCTATATGTATCTTCCACTAATAGGCCTTGATTTTCTTGATTTTTTCACCTTATGAGAAATCAATACAGCAATTGTCATAAGTGAATTAAAAAATGTCTTCTTCAAGTGTTGTGCCATGTTCATTTTTAAAAATCTACAAAACTCACCTTCTCTGCTATGATTGCTACCCCAGTTATTCACAAATACTGAGGAGACCCAGTGTTTGGTCAGAACCTGTTACAGTACATATTCTATAAATACAACTTTTAAAAATAGTCTCTTCCTCAACTAGTTAATAAACTTCTAGCATGGTTTTATAGACACAAATGTTTACAAAACTCTTGCATATGCCGCTGATCAGTTTTGTTCAAAGTGCTTTGCAAACAGAGAACGTGAATGATGGTTGGGTTACTCAGGCTACTTCCCTACAGCTGTACTGAGCTGTCTATATTGTTTGTCTTAACAGCTAATTTTTCATTTTTGAGATAATACTGACTCAAACACTCAACGCTATTTTGACATGGATTCCTGAAGACTAAATGTGCTTTCTGTGGTTACTGAAACGCTTTCCCTGGTGGAATGCAAATCATTTACCTGCTGTTTTGAACATCTTGTTCTAGGCTCTGGTTGCCAATATGATATTAACTAGAGATTTTTCTATTTAAAAGGTTCTCCTCTCATTTAGGCAACATGAAAGAAGCAAAAAGCTGGTCCTTATGGGAGTTTAGTTCTTTTTACTGAAAACTTGTTTTCTTTTATTTTTATGATAATTATTTCCTTTTTTTATTATTATTTTACTTGTGTCTTCACCATTTTCTTATTTATCTGTTTTTCTTTCTACCATTCTTCTTGTTTATGCATTTGGCATTAATATTTTTTTTTACATTTAAAATTAAAGTATTCACAGAAAAGGAGGAAAACTTTATTATCTGAAAAACTACTATAGCGTGTCCTCTTAAAATAAACATTTTTTTTCCAAGTCTTACAGATTAATTTAAAAAAATCAAGGGAAAGAACACAACTTTGACATTTCTAAGTATCACAATATTTTTTATTTGGTAATGAGGATATGCTTAATATATGATTCCTAAGATCCTTTTTGGTTATCCACATGTGTGTGTTAAAAAAGATGATCCCATTAGGAGATAATGTCACCTCTTTGACTGTTGTCTTCGGAGGAACATAAATCCAAGGTACTTAAAGTTCAGCTTCTACTTACAGAACGTTTCTTAGCTGCCACAGAAATGAAACTATCACTGTGTCTACTCAATATAGAGCAACCTAGTCCAGTGGGAGGTGTCCCTGCCCACTGCAGGGGGCTGGGAACTCAATGCTCTTAAAGGTCCCTTTCAACTCAAACTATTACATGATTCTATATGCTCTTGCTAACCCTTTCATTTTTGTATTGAAGATTTTAATTTATACTCCAGAAAGCTGAGCATAGTGCACAAGAAAGTGAACAGTAGTCACTGAAGTTCATTATAAATACCTGATAATATGTGTCAACAGGGACTTAATTATCAATAAATATAAAACATTTGTTTTCCAAGAAGTTACAGTGCCATCAGAAAAAGCAATCAATGGAGAGCTTGAGCACATCTCACTGAAAGGGTAATACTAAGAAAAAAAGCATGCTGAAAAGTATGATCATTATTGGCACTGCCTGAATTTGGGGAAACCCCACAGGGGAGGATGTGTATCCGTGTTCCCTCTTTCTTATAACTTCTTTTACCATTTCCTGTGGGCATTTTCACCCTTAACTCCTTCCTTTCTCTCTCTCTCTCTCTCTCTCTCTCCTTTAGTTACTCCAAGGTAACCTTCATGATTATAGTTCAAGCATGCCATCAGCTACACATTCTGCTAATAAATGTTCATATATATGAACCTGTCTTAATATTCTTTCTGCAAAAAGCACATATTTAGTTAGAAAGTTGCAATAATTTTGTGAACTAAAGGAGAAGACAAAGTTGTGGTATATATTGTTACTAATTTCTCATCACCCTTTTAACACAGTTCAAAATGGGCAAATATTCGTTTTTGCTGCCTCAAGTAACTGGGCATTTTAGTTCAGTTTCATGCTTTTAATCTTGTTAGAACAATTTTGTCTATTACACCCCTGAAGCAATAAATCATCCAGCTTTCCTAATTGCCCTTCCTGTCATTTGAGAATTTCAACAGAAATATAAGAAACACCCACCTCTTTTGATCAGATCAAAGATTCCTTTAAAAGTTTGTGTACCAATTTATGACCAGGGAAAGACATATTTCCCCTCTGTACTTTATAAATTATTTGGTTATTTAGCTTTTATGCATTTTTCAGAAGGCCTTTTCCCTCTTTTAATATCTAAGAAAGTCATACCTTGTTACAGTGGAAAAAAAAGTTCTTAAAATAAAGCTTATATATCTAATCTATTGACTTGAAAGGAATTTTTACTGTAATTTATACAGGTATACTTATGTGTTAGCTCAAAAACATAATTCTATATTTGATTTATATGATGAAAAAAGATGAGTAAAGATTCTTACGGAAAGATTCAATTCCATGATTATCAGTATTAATTAGTACCTTCACTTTAGACATGCATCGCTTTTCAATTAGTTTGTAATTGTTTTAAATATTTATGGGATATGTTTTCTTTTTTTCTTCCCCCCTGCCCCCCTCCCGACTTTTTTACCTGCATTTTTTGTATAAGAGAAGTCTTGTTATGACTAAAAAGAATTCTAAAGCTGCAAAAATAAAATGCAGCAGTTTTTCTAATTGATCTGCAGGAATGCATATAGAAAAGCTACTTTCTGATACATTTTTATGGTACCTTAAAATATGTACACTAAGATGATCCAATTAAACAAAAAAAAATACATTATGTAAAATTACCTGGACTCCCTTGAAAACAAGGTACTATATGTAGTGGGTACTATTTATGTATATAGTTACAAGATATTACAATGGTTAAAAGTTTCTGAGGTGTATCTATTTTTTTTTAGGTATCTACTAGAAAGATGTAAGGACAATGTGTGAATCATAAGGACGTAACATTGAAATGAAAGTCTGCCAAAATAAGGTGACTAAGACACTAATTCTGTAATTTGTCTTGCACAGCTGAAGTCCATTCTTTTGGTATCTGAAGGTTGTCAATATCTGGAGAAAATTAAAGAATTCCCTCTACCACTCTCTGGAAGCACTTGGAGCAGATGAATAAGGAGAATAAAGAAATGTCTGAGTCTGTCTTGGTGAAACACTATCAAACTTTGGTCAAAATTAGCTTGAACATTCACTCTATGCATTTGAAAATTCATGTTGAGTAGAAAGGAATCAATACTAAGTACAGGGAATGTCACACTGAGATGTATCAAGCTGGGGTTTCTACAATTCCATTCTATAATAGATCTCTTGCCTTCAAACTTGGAGAGCCACCAGCTGCCTGTTTTCAAGACAAACAAACCAGGCTTCCCACAAGTTGACAGTGCAATTTACCAACAATATGGATATAATCTTCAGAAAAAGACTAAGCATTTTAATACTTATTTCAGCACATATTTGAGGTTGAATAGTTTTCTTTCTTTTCTTTATTATTTTTTTCCTCCTGACCCATTTTTTTATTTTATGATGCTTTTTGTTTCCAGAGGTTCCACATGAGACAAAATAGAAACATAAAAGATAAAACACAAACCCATTACAATTTCTTTTTTGTGAAATGAATTATTGTCATTTAAAAACCAAGCAATAATCCACAACGGCTCTGAATCATCAATAATCATTTGTTCCTTCACTTGCTCTTAAGGAGGATCCATTTCCCACTGAAGTTAATAATTAAGCTGCAGCTGTTTTCAATGAAAATAAAAGCAGGTGTCTTTAGGTTGTCATATGTATTGAAAACGTGGAATGAAAAAGGATATTTCAATCAGAAAAAATTATCTAGTCATAATTATCATCCAAAAAGTAAACTGGACATCTACGTTTCAAAAACTAACAAACAAACAAACACCAACAAAAACAAAAAACAAAACAAAAAACCAAAACAACAACAACAACAAAACATACACACACAAAAAAAAAAACCACACCAAAACAAAATCACCCACTATGATCATTTTTGTCCTGTCCTACTCCAATAACACCTTTTCCCATTTCCTTTGTTTCTGCTGATTAATAAAGAGATAGAGATTAAGAGATTCTTTTTCTTATTAAAGGAGTCTTGAATTTTTTTTCAAAGCCCCTAAGTATTTTGAATTTTTTCCTATCAAAACTTATATTAAAATATTCCAAGGATTAATAGGAAGTGGCACACTTGCAACAAAACTTTCCGGTGTTTTATTTTCTTTCTTCACATTTATAACTATTTTGCAAAAGGAATAGCACAGATGTTGCATGTCTATGATATATCTATATTTGTTGAATATTTATGAACAAATATAATCCTGTAAATTATATATAAAATACAGTTATTTTATAACTACTATTGAATATAGCAGTTCAAATTAAACAATAATTAAGCTCAACAGGAGCATAAGCATAGTAAATATTTTGTTTCATCTGTCATTTGCTTGAATGAATGTTCAAAATAATTTTTCCACTACAAAGTTCAGTACATTTAATAAAAAAGTTGTTATAATAGATAAGAAAAATTAATATGAAAATGCAAGAAATTGCCTCGTTCATGTATCTCAGAAATGTTAAAATAGTTCGTTTTGTGATTCTTATTTTTTATGCTGTTGACTGTGTATATTAGGAAAAAATTTTAACAAGCATCAGATCAAATAATTTACTTCCAATATCTTCTATTATTACAGTGTAAAGCACCAAAAAAACCATATAAATGCAGTCAATATGGACTGCAATAAAGTAACAGAAATGTTTCTTCTTTCAAACCTTTACAAATTACTTAATTTCTTTTTAAATCATCATTATATTATTTTAAAAAATATGAACCATAAATCCTTTCATTTAGAAAAAAAAAACAGGGCACACCTAGAAGCTGAAGTGAAAGAAACCAAGATTGTTAGAAGGAATAAAAACAGAATATGCATGTGAGAAATGAAGGATACAGATGAGTTCTGGTAACTCTCCTAGTTGAATGTAATGGTAGTCGATTCCCTCACAGCATTTTAATCATGTACTCTTACGAAAAACTATACCAATAGTGTTCTGTCAGGCAGTTCTATTTTCCATTACTGCAGTCTCTCATGGACATTTTATGATCATCTGTGAAATCAGTTTTGTCTGAAAGAAAGTTGTCTGCAGTAAATTTATTTATTGAAAGGTCTCTTTTAAAAAATAAGGTCAATTCAGAAAAGAGGGAAAAAAAACCCCAAAAAACCTCCCAAACCAACAGCCACTACCAGGCTTCTTGCTGTTTTTAGATGTAAAACTCAAATCTTCTTTCTTTCAACAAACAGTCTAACAAAAATAAAACTTGCAGGTTTTCCAGGTATTGCAACTGACTTGACTGAATTGTTTTGATGCTGTAGAAAGTAACCTGCAGTTTCCTTCTGTTACACAGACCAAAGGATACTTGCTATGTTTACTCTCAATTTAGAAGACCTAGGCTCCTTCAGGACTACGTATGGAGAAGAAAATAACCTGCATTTCCTGTATGAGCCCATTCCTGCGAACAAAAGTTACAGCATAACATATCAAAACACTTGGAAATACTGATTATTATTATTATTATTTTTCCCTCGACATGTTGTGATTTTTTTAAGACAAGTGAGAGGGACCAGTCTGATTTTTCTTTGTGCCCCAACACGTGTTCCACATGAGGTGAGCAATGTCTCCAGGGGCTGTTCCCGTGCTGGAGCCCTGTCCCCGGGGAGGCTTCGCCCTCAGCCGGGCAGGGCAGAGAAACCTGCCGCCATCGGGCTAAGAGCGACCGCCCTTGCCAGCGGGACAAATCCCCGTGCCCGGGACAAACATGCCCAGGAAATCGGGCTGTGGGAGGGGCTGCGGCACATAAAACCAGTGAACTGCACCGCTACAACACGGGGTGGGTTTATTTGGGTTTCTTGCAGGGAGTGGGGCCTTGTCTGGAGGCTCAGCTCGGTCCCCTCCTTCCTCCCTGAACTTTTTCTCCTTGCGGTCCTGCTCCTTCCCCGGCTGCCTTCCCTGTCCGCCCGTGTCCTGCCCCGCTCCGCCCCTTCCCCGAGGCAGCCGGACCCCCCGGCCCCGCAGGGCTCCGCTGTGTCCCCGCGGAGCCGCCGCCGCCGCCGCGCCCCGGCCCTGAGGGCCGCG
>JBBMKD010000170.1:51293513-51337836 GCA_037834095.1 Argya squamiceps | reverse complement strand
CACCCCCCACCCCCCCCCATGGTAGGCTCAGCACTTTGTGTCTGAGAAATTAGTTTGACAAGGCATTTGAGTTTACATATGCCAGATGATGCTAAGTGGGCAATGAATGTTATTTCTGTCTTGGTTCATGTGTTTTAAAAATATACTTTATTAAACACATCTACCTGTAAAATGGAAAATACATAATTTATAAATGTATGTACTTATAATGGGAGAGTAGTAGAGCAATCTTTAACAAATGAGAAATATTTATTCTGTCTGCAACAAAAAATTACACTTCCCCATGGCAGGCTCTTCCCTTGCAGGCACATCCCATTGGCTGTCAGGATGGGTATATTGGGTAGGATATACAGAATTCCTGTTATGGAGGGTCTGACTGTGTGACCTTTACATTTTCTATACTGGTACTGACCATGCACATAATGATAGATGCAGAAAACACCTCCTGACCCTAGGGAGATAATGCCCTGCAAGCACTCCACCCACACACTTCTGGTTAATCTCTGACTTCAGCTTAGAAGAAGGAAAAGACAGTATGACGACATATTAATCTCTTCATCAAGAAAATATTTTGGTTTCATAGTGTTTCATCAGTCCAATTTACATCATTATAAAAAAGAATGTTATTTATTACTTTCTTTAAAATGCTACACTAAACATCCTTCCTGTTGAAGGTGGAAACAGACTCAGAGATATCCATCAAAAGGATGAGGGGCAAAAACCTCAGTTCTAACAGTTTCTAGTTAGACCTTAGACAAAAAGTACCTACCACAGTTAGAATTGTCAAACACAGGCTGCCCAGCAATGCTGTGGAAACTATGGTCTTGGGGTGATAGACAGCCTGACCTAAACTAGACCCCTCTTTGAGTGGTGGACTGGACAAGATGACCTTTAGTATCTTTGACAACAGATCTCATTCATTGTGTGAACATATTTATACTGTAGTCATTGCCATAGCATCTGAATGCAAAAAGGGTTAGCATTTCACTGATAACTTGTAAATTTTATACATGTATACTTATATTTCACAACATGACATAGTCTAAAGAAGGGATAATAAGATACAAGACATATTCAAATAGAATTTTTATAACAGAAAAATTTCTTTCAACCAGTAGAACTTAGGTTCTTGTTTCACAGTCCTGTTTTCTTGACAGAGACCTCGATTTTTCCTAAATGCATGTTCTCAAAAAATAATTCACATCAGCTTAAAACTAACTCCTTTAATAATATACATAATGCTAAGAAAATCTTGATCTCTGTTAAAATAATTATGCATTTTATCCCAGTAATGGAAACTGTCTGTGCTGATAAATTAATTTTATGACATTAGCAGCTCTGAAAGCCTTTAGATCCAGGTTTGAACTTCATCTAGTTTTTTGTGTTACATATACAGAAAGCATATCCCAGTAGCTTTGGAAAACCTTAGTATATAGGAAATAGGAAATACTGACTTCTTTAAAGCAATTATTCCTGAGACCTTACAGTGACTATGCTGAGAAATATTCGAGGATCATAAAAGGGAAAGGAAAGGAGTCATTAAATTCTAATTAGCATATCATCTACTTCTTTCAAGAATTACTCTTTGTGTATTTGTAGGAAAGAAAAATACAGGGATGAGGATATTAGAAGAAAATGTCTATTTATTAAAATTAACTGTTTGAAATCTATTTTGTAAAGACATTATCACTACGCTTCATTTTCTGATTTTTTTTTTTTTTGTTAGAGACTGAAATTTGTACTTGTGCAAATATGACCTAATGTAGAATTCACTGTTGCCACATGAAGAAATTCAAATAACCTTTCCCTTTGGAGTGCAAGAACTCCCTGGGGAAAATGTAATGCATTTCACAAGGTAGAGAAGTGAACCCATGTGAACCCTATGAGGTTCAACAAAGCAAAGTGTGAGACCCTTCACCTGGTTCACGGCAATCCCTGATATTAACACTGGATAGGGGATGAAGGGACTACTAGCAGCTCTGCCAAGAAGGAACTGGGGGTGCTGGTGGGTGAAAGGCTGAGCATGAGCAGGGCAACGTGTACTTGCAGCTCAGAAAGACAACTGCATCCTGGTCTGCATCAAAAGAAACTTGGCCAGCAGGGTGAGGGAGGTGATTCCTCCACTCTGCTCTGTTCTGGTGAAACCCCACCTGGAGTGCTGAGTCCAGCTCTGGACATCTTAGTACAAGGAAGACATGAGCCTGTTAGGGAGGAGGGTTGCTGGATGGGACCATTGGAGCCTGGAGGAGAGAAGGCTCTGGGGAGATGTTATTTGTACCTTTGCAATACTTGCAGAGTGTGGTGGTTCGTGTTTTCATTTTATTAAAGATCTGGCGTAGTTATGTTAAGTTCGTGTTTTCAAAGATGGCTTCCAGTGGACTCCATTTTGTTTGGTTCAAGTTCTCGGTAAAGTTTGTAAAGTTTTACCTGTCAATCTTAATTTAAGTTTAGGAGTTCAGCCCTGGCGACACCCCTCCTACCCTCTGGATACTTCTGAGGCGATCTGTTGCTTGGTTGGCTAGCTCCTCATCCCATTTTCCCGCCTTAATCCCATTGGATGTTGCCACCTCACCCGATCCCTTCCCAGTTTGCCATTGGTTTATTGTTACAAGTTGTATGTAACCATGTTGTAGTATAAAAGCTTAGTCCCTCCCCTGCTCTGGGTCTCTTTTGAGGAGTCTCACTTGAGGCACGGGCAGGGTGAGTGTAAAAAACTCTCCCTGTTGCACCCTCATCAGAGTCCCGTTCTTCTTTCCTGCCTCCATCGAGTCATCGTGTTGTCCGCCTTAGTGAAGGTTTGCGACAGAACCCCTGGCATCTGCGGACTCGCCTCAGTCGCTGGTCGGGAACCCTCTCGAGGCGAGTGGCCGTCTCGGGCCTAATTCCCGAACGGTTTACCACTGCAGCAGAGGGCCAGTAAGAGCAGTTTAAAAGAGTGTAGATTTAGATTAGTTATAAGGAAGGAATTTTTTTTTACAGTGAAGGAGGTAAAACACTGGAACCAGTTGCAGAGATGTGGCAGATGCCATGTCACTGGAAATGTTCTTGGTCAGGTTGGATGAGACTTTAAGAATGTAACAGGTGCTCCAGAAGTGAGATAACAGTGAGAGGAAGAAGTATATTTCAACTCCTCTGGCATCAGCCTCCAAAAAGGGACACAACCCCTCCATCCCTTTAAGAAGAAATTGCAGAGCGTGAAGAAAAAAAGAAAAATTAACACCTGGAGGAAATTAGGCCACTCTGTTGGCAAGCGGAGACTTATTGAGTGGTGATGGTAGCCCATACATTTTAATTAAAGATCATCATAAATCATCATTTTAGGTTTCAATGCTTTAAATGGATGTACCTGCCAAATGCTGATGTGTGGTCCTTAGGTTCAGACCTTGGTAGGAACTTGGAGTCTACAATGTGTGTACTCATGATTGTAGCCAATGCACACCCTCATTGAAAAATTAATAATAATTTCTGCTGTCTCACAAAATGGAGTTTCTGAAGCCATGACTGGGAAACAACAAATAATCTCCAGAATTCACTCTCCATATAATTCAGCTGTCTGACCAGTGGGGAAAGCAGACAGGAGGTGGTATTTAACAATTGATTATTAGTATCTGAGTGCTAATGCAGCCATGCTAACAGCTGTTGAACCAAACATTGCAAATTTCAAACTGCTACTTTGAAAGCAGCTGCACATCCACTGATGGTGGTGCTAGATATAAAAAAAATGTTATTTATAGTTCCCTTGAAGGAGGAGGATAAAGAGAAGTTTTCTTTCACTTGGGAGGGAATACACCTTCAGTAGACTCCCACAGAGATATAAATATTCACCTATAATTATTCATGCCACACTTGCTGAACTTTGGAAGAGAGACTCACTCCTCCAAGATGCAAAACTGTAACAAAATATATGGATGATAATCTGATTGGAGAAACTTCCCCTGAGAAGGTGGGGGAAGAGGCAGCAGCAATATGTCAAGCAGTAAATATAGCATACATTTAAATTCCATCTGTAAAATATCTGGGACCAAGTAAAGAAGGACAAACGCTGAGTGCAAAAACTGAGCATAAAGAGGCAGTAAAATTTTTAACTGAAGAATTAAAAAAATATCAGTCACTGGGACCAGTACACTCACATGCCCCTATTACAGCTGAATGGGGTTTCTTTGTTTTATTATAGCATGTATATATAATTTAAATTACTATTTTCTCTTGATATGTGTAGTAATTACCTTAATTTTTATGATAATAAATATGACTTAAATGAAAAAATACGTTTTTTCCCCTTAAATTGGAAAAAAAAATTAACAGAAATCTGACAAATGTTTGACATCAAGTTAGTATGTTTCTTTGTGTAGAATTATTTGCTTCCTCTCCCTTCTCCTTACACTTTCATTTTCTTAAACCTGAACTCACTTAGATAAGGGTGAGATTTCCAAGTAGCTGAATATTTACAAAAGCAGATTTTGTTTCACTTAAGGGATTTGTACTTCTGCATTTCTTATTTCTTGTCCAGGATTTTATACTAGAATTATACTACATACATAAGAAGCAAATTATAGTTATAATAATATACTGAGTAATGTATGGAAAGTCAACAGGCAGCTTGTATTTTTACCCTTCCCATTTTGCTAATTGATCTATTTGAACAATATGCCTTTTTTTCTTATATGAAACTTTTTTTTCCAAATCTCAGATAGCCAAACTGGAATAATAATTAACAGTGTACCTAGGGGCTTCTGTATTACCTATATTGTGGTTCAGATTTTATCTAGAATTTTGTATTCACTGCATGAGGCTTTTATGTCTGTTTAAAGAACCCATTGCTCTTCGTTTGGATCCATTTCACTTCTTAATGGACCTATGCTGAAACAGAGCATTTCTATTGAAATGACAGAAAGGCTTAGTTTTGGCATTTAATAAACTATAATTAAAGTGACACAGTATAGTGAATAACTCCTAACTTGCACAGGATTAGATTTGGAACTGAGAAAAATATGAAGGATACAAGCAGTATGATCTAATTAGTACCTAACTGTCCTATCTGAAAATGAAATAAAAACCTCACAAAAAGTTCTTACAGAATAAACCATTATATCCTATCTATAAATGTCTTCTGAAAATGTGTTTTACAGTAGTTTGATATCATGAGTCATAGTTTAGCCCCATTATTTATGCTGTGAGGCAGTAAAAGGGTGAAAAATCTGTATTGGTCTGGTGTGACAGAGATTACATTTTTAATAGTTACATAGAAAATAAAATGTGGTAGAAAAAGTCCTCACTGTTTTCTAGTGTCCTACAACACCCAATAGTTTTTAAAAAAATCCAAACTATGAATTCAAACAACCCACAGAAGTTATGGAGACCTTCTCCAATCCTTGCATTTTTTTATTAACTTTGTATGAGTGTAATTTGGTAATCCAAGATATCTGGCTACCCCACAGGCACATACAAATCCCATCTGCAGGTAGAAATGCTTCTGTGCTTACAAATGACAATATGCACTAAATTGTGGTATAAACACAAAATTATGTTGGGTTTTTTTGCCTTGTATGTGAGTGGGTACAAAGAATAAACTTCACCCAATTTCTTATTCCTTTTCCGCAAAATTAGTTCTTAAATCCCCAGAACACCAAGTCATGGGACTTGAAAAAGCACTTGAGAAAGGAATTGTATGCTTTATTTTTACTCATGTTCAATTTTCTTTGGAATTTTCATTATCCTTTGAGAGTATGCAGTAGCACCAAAACCCAGGTCAAACATCAAAAATAATAATAATAATAATGTATGCCTGAAATCCAGATTGCAAAATGGTCTGGCATCAAAAGATTTGGATTGGAACTGGATTTACTGCATAGGAAAACCACCAGATTTAATCTAAGATAAATATTTGTTTCTGCTCCTAAGGAAACAGAGTATGTTTAATATAAATAATAAATGATGTTGAATAAGTTATAATCTGTATTTACTATATGTAACATTTCTCATTTCAGAAAAGATCTTGAAGCTCTACACAATGATATGCAGTAAACACAGAATACATTCATCTCACTTAGGCTGTGAATCAAAACAAAATTCAGTGGGAGTGCACCATGCCTCATAATGATAAAACCATGATACAGCCTTAGGTACATGATTATTTGTATGCTATTTCCCATTCTGTAAAGTGAATGAATAAAACAAAGTGTAAAATATTTTTGAGGCAAAAAGAAATTGCAAAGTTTCTGGACTGCATATGAAGGAAGCCACTCAGCTTTCAAAGACAGAAACTACTGAAAATACATAATGTTCGCACCTATAAAGCAAAGGGGAACATTCTGTCCTTGATATAGAACGTAATAGTTTGGTATCATGCTCTGGTGTCAGTTTCTATGTATACATTTATTATACATAAAAAGTATTTAGTGTATAATCATTAAATTCTACAGTCCTTCAGGCCATAATACAAGAGCTTCAGTACAGAATATAGTTTTAATATACTTTTCTTTCTGTGTCTACTTAGTCAGTCTTATACATCCTCATCTGAAAAACAAGCATATGCAAAATATTTTTTTTGTCTCTGAGCAGTTCTGTTCTTTGTGGCTCATGATTGGAGTGCAGCCAGAAAACTATTTGTAGGCAGACAGGTCTATGGACAGCCCTGGTGGTGTCATTTTTGAAATCTGTCCTTTAGGACAATGTCCTTCAGAGGATATTCTTTAGAAACAATGTTTTAGTAAAAACACAGATTTCAACCTCATGGAGCTGAAGAGCATCTGTTCAATATACTGCTGGACAATTCTCAGTTCCAAATTGTATTCTTACCTGTTTACAAGTAGTTGTAGTAAGTTGGAGAAATATTAAAACATTCCTTTTCCTGTTCAGAAATTAGGCCTGCACCTGGCATGTTCAGTCACCTTGTATTCTCTGGGTGCAGTTGGGAATCAGTTCCCATAAATACATTCAGGATAAACTATAATTTTCTGCTACTTAAATAAGAAGCTAAACCATTTTTTTATTGGCTGGCATGCCATACCACAGGAAAGAGAGATAAGGAGCTCAGTTCTATTTTCTTGTAATCAAAAACTTTGGCAGAAAACAAGCTGCAGCAGCATATTGGGCATAGACAACTGAAAGCCTCTCTTGACTTTCATCTCTTGCTAGTGAAAACAGTAGGCAAAAAAAGGAACAATACATATGCATTGTCAGACCTCAGACTAAGTTTGCAGAACAGCAAGTGAAGATTCCCTTATCTTTGTGTTTATAATAATTATGTTTGATTTGGAAATAATTTTGAATTGATAAATATAGCCACATATTTATTCACTATTTTGCAGAATCATTTTTGGAAGTGAGACTTCTTTAAAGAAATACCTCTGAGAAAAAAATAATACTTGAAACAAATAGATTATTCAGTTTATTTCCCTAATTTTTAAGCATTTATTTGCAATTCAACACTGCTTGGAGACTGGAAAAATCTATATAAACATGTGAGATATTAAGGAGGAACACGTTCAGTCTCATCCTAAATTTTTAAAGTCAGGGTTCCTTGACATCAGACTCATAAATCAGCAATTGATCCAGAAGTATGATAGCATCACTTTGGCCAGGAGCTGAGTTCAGTGCAAACGGGCTAAGTATGGTGAGCCAGGCTGGACAGGAAAATGCAAGCAAGAGCAGAGAATAAGGTGCCTTTGTGTGAACCTCAGGTCAAGAATTAACCAAAGAGTTAAAACTGAAACTGCTGGAAAGGTAGATCACAGAATCATTATGAACCAACCTGGCTGGTGGCTTGGGCTGAAACCTGGTTTGAAAGACCTTCTGAGGAAGAGGCTGAAGGAGCACAGTTACGTGGGTGAGGAGCATGGTTATGTGGGTGAGGAGCATAGTTATGTGGGTGAGGAGCATAGTTATGTGGGTGAGGGGCATGACAGGAGGCAGGTGCTCAAGGCAGCCCCACCCGTTGGGTGTCCAAGCTGGGCGAGTGCCAGAGGCAGCCATGGAGCCTGGTCAGAGCACACCCTCATGGTCACCGGGAAGGAATCAGCCGACAGTGCATGTCCAGGTTGGGCAGGAGTTGATGGGGGAAGCTTTTTGCTGATACACACCCTATTGCCTACTTATCTGCTTAGTAACAGTCACACTATTTGATGTTCTAGTCTTCAACTCCAGCTCAGACAAAATTAATTCTAGTTCATATAAGTAATTTAAAATAGCCTGGATGATTTTTTTTTCCCCCATTCTTTGTGGTTTTTGGATTCCTGTGAAATGAGAAGCAGAAATTATGAAGTGCTTTGGTATGCAGTATTTTTGTGTTGGTGATATTCTACAGCAATTAGATTCCTTCACAATCAGACAATTACTTCCAGATTAAAAATACAATAGTTAGCAGTTCTCAAACTGCCTTTTTTTTTTTAAGGAGTCAAAATAAGCATTTCCTGAAACAGACTGAATTTTTATATCCTCAAATGAAGTAGCTTACTTTTGTTAAACTTGCACTTGAATATTGGAATATCATACTAAGTATAAACATCCTTATCACAGCATCAGGATATTTTGAGCCTAATACAGTGCATTTTTCCTTGATTTTGAAAGGAAAATAAAATCTGCTGCATCCTCAGATGGATTTTCTGGGAATTGCCATGTTAACTTATAGCATTTTGCTTTCAATTAATTCGTATTTCCTAGTTTACAATAAGAACAACAACAAATCTCTTTTTTTATCTCACATAACTGAATGCTGTGTAACTATGCAAATTTCAACTATGCACTTGTGTAAGTGCTGCTTGAAAAACAGGTGTGCTAGAAAATACAAATGCTCTGGAAAAGACTGTTCTTACACCATTAAAACCTATCATAGGTTTCAGAAAAAAGATGTTTAGATAATTTCCTTCACTAATTTCCATCAATAATTAAAATCCATCATTGTGGCTTTGGCTGCCTTTTGCTTTTTTCAGGTGATTAGTGTCTTACCAGAGAAATCTTATGACTCCACCAGCCTGGCAGTAGAATATTTTGTTTAGAAGAAGACATGATTCTTGATGCTTACATGAGGTCAATAGCACTTACACCTATCTGGCATTCACAGTAGTTGGATTAAAACACTGAAGAGTGAATTCTGCCAATTCCATTGCGTTTTCATTTACAGATAATTTAGTTTACATCAATTTCAGTGATATTTGAACACAGAGAATTTTTAGTTCTGAGCTATATTTTTTTCTAAGCTTACATTACAAACTTTCATTCATTTATTTTGTGCATACACAAAAGTACTTGATCTGTGGTAGCATTTCCTGTGTCTTTTCCAGTGACAACTTGCAGTACTCCAAATTTGTCTCAAGCTGTCAACACTTCTATTTTCTACACAACATAAAATTTGTATGGAAATGCAAAGTGGGGTCCATGAAAATATTTGGCTCTTGTCAAGGATTATTAGAGTGTAGAATTACTGTTTAATGTATTGTTAAAAAGCCATTGTGTATAAATATGCTTTACAGTCTTTGCTTTATCTTATGAAGCCATATCTTGTATGTGGTTAAAAGTGCCTTTGCAGCAGTTCTTGTTTGCAGGGACCATACATACATACTTACAGCCCACCTGACATAAATTTGAGCCTTTTGCACTGGGCTGTTTCTCTTCTCTGTTGATGAAGAGACGTGAAATCTTTCTTTTTATGCTGGAGTCAGTACAAGAGATCAATTTTTCATCCGTTGCATGCTGTTATCTTTTCTCATTCTTCTTATCTTTTTCAGTTTCATTATGTTAGCAAGAGAAATATAGTTATATGTCATTACTTTTGAAAAGAAAGCTAAATCATATTTTAGTTGAGCTTGTTTATTTGACAAGGGGGGGAACCTTTTTTGGTTTTGTATGTTTGTTTGTTTTTTTCCTTTCTGCTGAATGAAATTGTGCTGGTTTCAGCTGTGGTAGAGGTAATTTCCTTCACAGCAGCTGGTAAGTTTCTGTGTTTTGGATTAGTGCTGAACACAGTGTTGGTAATATGGAGGTGTTTTTGTTACTGCTGAGCAGGGTTTGCATAGAGCTAAGGCCTCTTCTTTTTGTACTGCCGTGCTGGTAGGGAAGTTGGGGCAGCTTGGGAAGAGACACAGCCAGGACAGGTGGCCCAAAATGACCAAAGGGATATTCCAGACCATGTGACATCATGCTCTGTATGTCAAATGGGGGGAAGAAGGGACAGTTAGAGTGATGGTGGTGGTTTTCCCAGGTCACAGCTACCTGTGATGGTGCCCTGCTCTTTGGGGATAGCTGAACTCCTGCCTGCCTGTGGGAAGTGGTGAATGAATTTTTTTACTTTGCTTTGCTTGTGTGTGCAACTTTTGCCTTCCCTATTAAACTGTCCATATCTCAACCTACAAATTCTTTACTTTTTACTCTTCTGATTTTCTCCCTAATCCCACTGGTGGGGTAGCAAACAAGTGGCTGAATGTGACTTAAGCATAAAAATGAAATCCTTGTTAATAGACTTCTATGTCTTTCTCTCTAAGAAAAACTGTCAGTCGTATATATAACTGGTGATCTTAGAACAGGCAAACTAAGATGCAGTTATCTTCTGGTCTATGGTAGGATCTTCCACAAAACAAATAAAAGTTGGTAATTAAACCAGCAATAAAACTCTTTAAAAAACCTATGTTTTCTTCCTATAATTGTAAGAATGAAGAGAACACACAATAACACACAGTTCTACAGAGAGTTTTTCAAGTCAACATGGCTCTACAGTTCCCTTGGAAAAAAGCCTCTCATTTTACAGAAATATTCTTTGTTAACATTTTATATATATATGCGTAAAGAAACATGTGAGACACTCTATGTGATACACAAGGTATAAATGTCTTGAAATTGCATAGAATAGAATGTATATTTAGTATAAAACATATTATGATATGTCAACCATAATTTAAAATCAATGAAAAATTTTCACAATGGAGCAAAATATAGAGCTGGATCTAAGCCAAATTAAGCTGAACCTAAATTTTGAAAAGTGTGTGTGCATGAGAAAGATTTGAAATTTATTTTTTTAAAAATATAGCTTTTAGATATGCTAAACAGTAAGATAGATATACAGCAATGATTATGATTGAAATATGATCTTTCTCATATTTCACTGGCTGTATGCAAACAGTACCAAAGCCTAACACTTTGTCAGACATACAATTGAAAACCATTGGTTGATTAGATTTTTTTATGAATTCTCTGGTAGTCCTTATTTACACTTTATTTTTGCCATACATGTGAACTAAGGGACTAGAAGAGTGACTTTTTAAGACCCTGTTTGAGGCTCTGAAATGTTTATATATTTATTAGCTTTTTTTTTCATTACTGTCACATTTAAACTACTTTTAGGGTTTGGATAAAAAGTTAAAATTATGTTTTCCAGAAATTTCCATAGGAACTGGGTGGTTGAGAAGCTGGACTAGTCTCTGCATAGTACATGATGTATGTCAGGTATAGTTTTTAAGTATAAACTAATATGTACATGTGCATGTAGACACATTGCAATAAGGTGAATTATCTTTGTTCTGGGTATTCTATTTTTCTATTTGTATATAAATATGTAGACATTAAAAATTGTAACAGAATAATTATCCTTAAAATATTATTTATCTTAACCACAGAACATGCTTTTAGAACTATAGAATTTTTAATATAGCTAAGATATAATATTGTATGTTGAAAGACATTTGAAGTTTTTTGATGAGTTTAGTAGTTACTTCAAAGACTGCTTTCAGGAATGTGAGACTGCCTCGATGCTCTAGAAATAACCTTCTCCACTTTCACTGATTTTCCTACTAGACAGAGAATAGAAGCATCAAGTAACTGAAAGTCAATGAAAGGAAAGGCTATATAGACAGACTGTGCTAAGAAAATTCGGGAAATTAATGCGAATAGATTCCAAGAGTGAAAAGGAATAAAATAGCTAGATCTCCACCTTGCTCAAAAGGCGGGAAGAAATCCTCCTTGTTAGTGATATCACACTCTTCTGGGAAAGATTTCAGAGTGGTGCAGGAAAATCTTCTCAATCCTGCCCAGCAAACACAGTCTCAGGAGTTGCACAAATGTTTGCATAACACCACCCAGCAGTGCAGCAGATACTACAAAAGCCTCTGTGCAGTATTTTAAAATGGTTTATCAAGGCTTGTCTGTGTTGGTTTGGACTTTGAATATACAATATTGGTGACTATACTAACGAGTCAGACCATAAAACTGTTAAAACTTTAATTGGACTAACTAAACACGAGGCATTTTCCTGTTTGTTTGTAGCAGGACTTTTCAGTTTAACATTTTACATAAATAGAAGAATATAATTATTGTCTTCAGATTACAGAGTAAATATGTTCAGTTGAGGTACATTATAAAGTAAAAATAGAATACTTTTTTCTGCTGTTGTTTTTCAAAGCTTTGTGTTCAATTTTAGCTACTCCCTGACATCTGCAAGGATTGCTCCATAAACCTTACTAACTCTGACTAGATATGTCTGTGAGTTGCGTGAGTCTTTTAATGCTATTTGAACACCTTCAGGAAAAGTACCAGTGTATGAATGCATAGAAGCAAAGAAATGTCATTTAATAAGTTTTGGAAAGATTAAATGCCAAGAATTTCATTAAGCAGACGAAGGATCCCAGAGGAACAGAAACCCATTTGTTTAAACAAAACTAGAAGGTGGACTGCCAGATTTGCCAGCTAAGCATTTGCACCTGTCTGACAATATGTTGATACAGATGGTATCTAATGCAACATTTGGCCAAGTTCTACGTTGGCTGGAATAAAATATTTTTCTTTGGGACATCAAGTTAATATTTTAGCTTCATTATATTTAGGATAAACCCCACAATGTTAAATAAATAAATTGACATAAAAGATACATCTATGTACAACTTGCCTTTAGTGGAGAGCACAAAGAATCCATAGAGTCATGAAAATGCAGATATTTGACTAAGGTTATCAAGAATTACTATTTCACATATGAGGAAAGCCTTTGTTTTCCATTATATTTATTTATTAAATTATTATAAAATAGAAAAAAATCCTCAGACCTATTTTTTTTTTAATTTTCTAGTCTTTCTGGGATGGAGTTTATTTGCTTCATAGCGTCCTGTGTAGTGCTCTGTTTATGGCAATGGATAAAAAAAAACATGGTGTTTTATCCATTGCTGAGCTGTTTGTACAACAAAAAAGGGTTTCTGCTTCTTCCTCTGCCTTGCCTTCTTCCCTTGCCCTTGTCCAGTGAGTAGGCTGAGGGGGCAAGAAGCCAGGAGGGACACAGCTGTAAAAACTGACCCCATTTGACCAAAGGGATAATTAACATCATATGACTCCACACTGAGGACAGTGCTTTTCCTAGATGACCTTTGCTCAGACATTGTCTGGGCATCAGTCTGTGGGCGGCAGGTGGTAAGTGGTTGCCTTTGCCTCTCTTTTTTTTCTTTTTTTTTTCTTTTTTTTTTCTTTTTTTTCTTTTTCTTTACTTATAAAACTGTCTTAATCTTGATCCATTGTTCTTTCTTGACTTCTGCCCTTTTGATTCTCACCTTCTGTCATGCTAGTATGGTTGGTACTTAGTTGACAGGGTTCAACCCACCACATGAACCAGACCTTTACATATTTGTTGTTCACAAATGTAAGATTTTCATGCCATTTTTCTATATATTTTTTGTCTGTTTTAATAAATTTGAAGGGTTTCTTAATTTTATTTTAATTTTATTATGGTGTTCTTACCTCCAAGCTTACTATACTTTAGTACATCATCCTGTCAGGTCAACTCCAGGTTCGTAATTGTTCTGTTTCTCTGAGGCCTTAAGTCAAATAGATAAACATATCTGCCATTTAGTATACAGTTATTTACACTGAATAAATTATTTCAAATTTCTGAAATGTCACCTAGGTATGGCAACAACTTAGTGGTACTACTTCAAAGTGATTTAGTTTTCTCTTGCTAATGCGTCTTCTTCCCCTGAAGTAAACCCAGTGGATGCATAAGATACAGTTCTAATTTTTTGACAACTGTTTGATATGTCAGATGTAAGATGAATCTTCTTTTGAACATTGATTCCCATGTCAACAGACAAGAATGTCAATAAATTAAATCTCAGTTTTTCAACATATAAATGAAGTTACCTAATAAATGCTCATTTTCTTTTCTGGGATTTATCCTGGTTTGACAGGTAAGACTGTGAATATTCAATTATTTTAGCAATAAATTCTTAGCTTGATATGTAAAGTTAATTTTCTTTTGCCCCTAAACACAATTTTGAGTAAAGCAAGCAGACTAGCTTAAAAGACTGCTAAAGTGATTTGCACCAGGAGGTGTGATTGTGTGTGACAAACATCTGAAAAACAGGCTGATAAGATTTGCTCATTTTCTTGATAGCTCATTTCTCCTTGATTTTTTCTTCTGATTTTCTTTAACATGGAAAGTTTGGATTCATTCGCTGAGATAAAGAGGTTCTTTGGGAACTAAAAAGATTTTTTCAATGGTTGAAAATATTGATAAGGTCTACGTACTATGGTTTTACATGTACATGTCTGTGTAAATCACATCTCTTTTATCTCACCCTCTTCCATACTGCTGCTGTATTCCTGTGGTTTCCATCCGCAAGACTATTTTTTGGAGCCTTTTGTATTTTAAAGCTATAAGTATACTATCAAAATTAATCCAGATACTTCTCTGCATCATTCAGGAAACTGGGTAAGGAGTGAGAAGAGACATAAACTACCCCCTTCAGATATATCAAGCACTGTCCCTATGGAACTAATGAGATAGCTAAATACATTAGTCATTACAAATCTGAAGCAAAACCTTGAAGACATATTCAGTACTTATATTTATTTCAGGATATTTCAGAAGCTGACAAACAGTTGTGTTACAATTGGAAAGAGAATTGGCAGAAAGCTGGGAGCACTTCAAAGAACTTCTGCACTCAGAGAAGCTATAGCAAGAAGAATTAAAGTTTTGTTTTCAATTTCTTGACAAAAGAGGTTTATACAAAAGGAAATATCTGTGTAGCAGAAGTATATCTCTTCCCTTAACACAGTCAGTACAGCTGCTGATTCAGGAATCATCCTTCTGTTTAAGTGCACGCATTTTTTGAATGTGTAGGTTAACTACTACATTTGAAATATAGACCAAATATGGTTTTAACTATCTTGTTTTGGAGCAATTACCTTCTTTAGTTCCACTTTTATTTTTTAATTAAAAAAATGGACATGGCCAGACTGAAAAGAAATTGAGTTCCCTACTCACTCCTCTCATCAGTAGAAAATCATTCACCTTGTGTTTGTAAGTCTCTGCATAGTCTAGGTCTTTTACACAAACTACAGTTTCTCATGCTGTCAAGGGTAAAACGTGTTTACTTGAAAAACAAACTGAATCTGTTAGGTTTGGATACATGATATAAAGCTCTGTTAGTTTTCAGTAATTGTTTCAAAGGTTCTAGGAGACCTGATAAAGAGAGACCAAGATGAGGTTAATTGCAAAGGAAAAATTTCTGTACTAACATAAATTTGAACATGTACAAAGATTTCCATGGAGTTGAATTCTCCGCTGAAATTTTACTTACTCATGGCAAGACTCCACAGAAGAGAAATTGATGTCTAAGCTAAAATCTGCTCACAAGAGAATTTAAACAACTCAGCAAAAGGAAAACCATTAAGTAGCATTTAATTCTCAACATGGCTCAGGCTAGAGACTGTTCCCAAAGCAGGTCAGTTGTGATAATCTTGTTTTAGAGGGTAAGAGAATTCAACAGTATGGATAATCCTATTCTATGTTCTTTATTTTTCTAGATGGATTTTTTCATTAAGTCTGAGTAGCGTTTTTATTGTTCACCCATAATGAAAATTAACCCACCTAGCCTTATGGTTTGTTGAGTTTTGCATGATCAGCTGGAGTTCCAGTCTATATTATGATTTTGCTAAGATCCTTGGATCTTAAATATTTCTTAACTGTGCCATTAATAAGAGAATTCAATGTGTGTTTAGAATATAGTCCTAGATTTTTGGTGTGATCCATAAAATATAGAATGGACTTCTGTATTTTATTAAAATGATCTTTACAGAGTAGACTGCCTTGTCATTCCTCTGATACAAAATTTATCTCTTTAACCCAGTCTAATGTTAACTTTATTCTTTCCATGTTTAATAACGTCCATGTCTATTTCCATGGTAACAATCATTCTTACTCACACAGTATCAACAATAAAACATAAACTTTAATGCAAATTTGCTATACTAATTCAAAATGTTCCTGACTAAAAGGGCTTATTAAGAATAAATCAGTTCTTGTTTATATTGTAACATGAAAAAAACAAACTAAAGAGCAATACAAAGCAACCTGACATGAGCACCCACTGAAAAACACTCTGTGTAAAGTTTAAAGACCAGTTAACTTAGACATCTATTAAAGCCATCCTGCACAAGCATTTGGCACATAAACCTAATGCATATGTCTAGAACTCATCTAGACTTGTAGATATGAGAATATGTCACGGGAAACATTCCTTTCTTGAGAATTTTTCCCTATTTTTTGAACGGTAAATCAACAAGATTTTGCAAGAAACTAAGAAACTAATGGTAATTTGAAAAAAAAAAAAATTAATAGAAAAAAAAAAGGCAAAAAGGGCCAGCTGTGTCCTGGAGTGCATCAAGAGGAGCATTGCCAGCTGGTCAAAGGAGCTGATTGTTCCACTCTACACTGCAGTGGTACTGCCCAAGCCAAGTTCCGTGTGCAGTTTTAAGTACTTTGCTATAAGGACTTACTAGAAGCTATTAAAGTGTGTCCAGAGGAAGATGACTGAGATGGTAAAAGGTCTCAAGGGCAAGACTTAGAAGGAGTGGCTGAGGTCACTTGACTTGCTCAACATAGAGAAGAGAAGGCTGAGGGATGACCCCATTGGAAACTATATCTACTTTAAGGGTGTCAGCAATAGGGGAGGCATTGATCTCTACCTTCTGGCAATCAGACACAGGGCACAAGTAAATGGAATCCAGCTGCATAAAGGAAGGTTCACACCAGCCATTAGGAAAAGCTTCTTCACTGAGAGAATAGTCAGTCACTGGAATATGTGCCCCAGTCATATTATCCAGCCTGTCGGAGTTCGGGGAGCATCCAGACAATGCTCTCAGTCATGTGCTTTAATTTTAGGTAGTGCTGCTACCTAATTTCTGCATTTCATTCCATCAGAACTCAAGAACTTATAATTGCATACAGTTTTATGTTGCCATGTATGATATGGATATGATATGTATGATATGCTAATAAAGTGTTACTTATAAAATATTTTATTGAAAAGAAAAATGAAAAAAAAAAAAGAGTTTGATTATAGCATGCTTTGACTTCTTCCCCTTCCTTTGTTTGCTAAATTTGAAGTATACTAGAAGTACAGCACTTCCACATAAGTGCATTCAGGCATGAAATAGAATCATGCATTTTTAAGTAAATTGCTTTCTAACAAATTTATTTCAGAATATGCACATAATTAGAGTCACAGTTCTGCATAGTAGTCAGTCAGTATTATATCACTATTTGCCAACCACCACTTTGTAAACAAGATGTGCCATCCCAGGATGTGCATTCCATTTCAGAACTTTACTGGTGCTTACTCAGAGATAAGAGGTATTTCAAACCGAGACACTTTATTGACTAACCTGATGTCAGACTTTGATCAAAGAATCATGTTGACAGTAGGAAGTTTTATTTCCATATAGCCTAGTTAAAATAATAGAATTTTAGAAACAAAAAAATTGGAATTGTGTCATTGAATATCAGATAAGGTGCTGCATTTGTCTTGTTATTGTGATGTGAACTTATCAAGACTTCAGTGTATTTTTTTTTCTGAAGATCTGTTACACAGCAGATGGGATGTCTAACATCCTTTTCTATTTGAAACATGCAAGCTCTAATAAACAAGAGAGTTTAGAATGTTAAACCAACCAGCCATACGAAATATGTCACACAGTTTGCTGTCAACCTAATTAATTAGATAGCATTATTTGTTGTCCCCAATGAACTCTGATGAGCTCAATGACTGATAATAGCTTCATTCTTTTGAGAGATTTTCTTTTTATTTTATCTACTTTGATTTAAGAAAGCATGTTTAAGAGGGAAGAAACATCCTACGAATATGAATGGTTACTCAGAAATACATACTTGTGACTTATTAATATGAGCAAACATTTGGCCTCTTACTAAGGTCATTTTAATTTTAAATCCTCCAGAGTAATGTTTCTGAATAATTACTATTTCAGTAATTATCTTGCACTTTCATAACATATTTCTGGACATGTTTTGTAATAGAATTCTTGCCCTTCAGACTGTAGAAAGACTCAATAAAATTATATGAACACCACTTACAATACAGGACAAACAAAATCTTATAGTTAACATAACATAGGGGTCTTCAAATCAGTCTTATATAGAAAAGTCTATTTTAAGTGTGTTTTCAGGAAAACACAGTTATTTGCTTTTCTTATAAATTTCATGTTCAGATTTGCACTAGAACAATTTATTTGATGAACCTTCCACAATTCCACCTCACTGCAGCACCTTCCCTGCCCCACAGTTCCATTCTCAGCCATGCCACTGGTTCCTAAAGAGAAAATAACATGTCTTGGGCACAGATAGTTGGGGAACATGATAACATTTTGGGTTACCCAGGAATCTGTGAAGAAAATTAAAAGCTGGTCAATAGAAAAATCTATAGACAGTGAATGTAATAATTGGACTTTATTACTGCAAATGACAGTTTTTCTATTTTTTCTGGTAAATATATTTCAGTAAAGTAGAGTATTAAATTCCTCAGTGGAAGAAGAGATATAAAATTAAATTGGCTGATCTTGGAAAAGTACATGTCCACAAATGAAGATGATTCCTATGAAATACATATGGTCTTTCTGAATTTCTAGGTGATTAGGCTTTATTATTTGGGTTGTGTGTTACTTTTGTCTGCACTCCTGTCATATCACCATTTTATTAGTTTTGTATTGATAGATTTTTAAAAAAATTATTCAGCTAAACTAAATTTACAAGTTTGCATGGCTTTTAACTAACTCGTGTACATTCTTGTGCACTTCTGAATGTTGACATGCAAATAGTGTTGCATAAACAATCAAATACTATCAAAAGGGAGAGTACCAATTGATATCCTCTTATTGTTTACATTGAGAGAAGTAAATACGAAGAAAGACTGCAAGGATACATACCTTTCTGAAGGAGGCAGCATTTAGTTACACTTCATAGCCTTTAATGACTCATTCCTCTGCAGAGTTCAGTCTCACACTTAACAACATGTTCTATTAAATGTACATGAAGAAAAGTTTTCTCAAGTTTAACATGACTGAGTTTCATTGAGTCATGCTGGTAAGAGAAATGCTTTCTTCTGCAGGATTTATCTAACTGATATTTCAGTTTTCTCTTTTTTTTTTTATCTTTTTATTTCCAGACTGAAGAAGCACAGGGGTCTTTTTGCCTATTCTACAGGACGCATTTCATTCCCTAGACACACAGTTAACCTTCTATGTGCACTTATTGATCTGTGTATATTTATGGGATCACCTAGCAAAAACTTTATATAAAGGGTTCAATCTAAAGATATATATACCTTTAACAAATTTCTCTTCAAACTCTTTTCTTTTTTGGATAACTTTTTTTGAAAGCTCATTTTTGTATTGTAATTAATGACCTGATTATCTCCTTCTTTTCCCTTTGTTTAGACTGTTTTTTGAAGAGTGATTTAAAGTTCTTTTTATTCTGTGTCCTGATGGTCTCCCTGATTTTTTTGGGAAAGTTACTGGTCTGTCACCATGTTCAGTGAAAATATAGTTCCAAAAGCACATTTCCCATCTGGTAATAGTCAAAAAACTATAAAGATTTTTTAAGTACTAATAATACAATTAACTTTTTTTGGGTCAATGTATTTCTAAACCTATAACACTTTTTGTTCATTGGTCTAATAAAATATGAATAAAAAAATTTCAGTGGCAATTTGTGCACTTTTATTCTAGCCTTTTCCATAATATTTTCTACAAAGTGTGTGCCTGAATTACACATAATTCTAAATTATGTACTCTTCTTCAACTTCTTTTTCCCTTTTTCATTTCATTTTTCTTAACTCTCTTTGAGTAAATTTACCTTGGGTGCTACTTCTTTTTAATTCTGTAGCTACTTGTTCAGAGAGTAAAGTGCACCTGTGGCCTTTAATAACTTTAGTAAATGATTAGGCTATGTTTAAGAGCTATAGAATAAGATTAAATGCATTTCACTATGTATAATTCCTCCTTTGTATCAGACAGGAACGCTGATGTTGATAATTTCTTAATTTCACAAAGAATCACAGTTTTTCTGGTCTTTAAACATTACAAAAATGTTAGAATAAAATAATCAGAATTTAAGTATGATTTTTTTTCAAAGAATAATTGTACAGACAGGGTACAGTTTAAATCTTGGCTTAAGAGTTATGAGATATACTTTAAAATAATAGAAACTCCTCGGATATTTTTTGTGAAAAGTTTAAATAAGCATTGGTTTGATGGAGGAGTTCTTTCCAGTATAAATCTTCATTAAATTTAAATCATTCATTTAAAAATTCTGCAAATATTTAATTATTTATTCACTAGAGAAGCTCTCAGAAAAAAGTTTTAAAAATATAAGAAAATAATTATTCTATGTTTTTCCACAAAAAAATCACCGATGTAGGTAAACTAAAATATTTTATAATTTCATTGAAATATCTAGCTCATCCACTAGCAACAACAGCAAAGGAATGATAGTTAAGCAGCACAGGGCACATTTTCCAAGAGGTGTTGGCTCAGCTGTCTGTGACAGGGCAGAGGCTTCGACCCAAAGAAATCCTCAGATGATACACCCCAGCAAGTTGCACTCTGAAGGAAGGGCCTGGCACCTCTCCTTCAGGCTGGGACAGGTAAATGGAAAAATTGCCCCTGTTAAAATCCAAATGCAAACACACTCACTGTTAAGGAATACAGGCAGTGCTGTGTGGGGCTCTGGTGGTGGGATCCCGAGTGAAGAGTCCTTGAGGTGCTGCCTCTGCACAGGCAAGGACACGGGGAGCTGTGGCCCAGCCAGGACACTCAGAGACGGCAGGAGCCGAGGTTTCAGGAGGAAGAGCCAAGGCTTTTGTGCTCTTGGACCATGAGGGTATAAAAATCACGGTGGTTCCTTTAGTGGGGATCCTTTTTGGGCAGCACGAGCTCCAGCTGCTTCTGTTTCTGTGCCTTAAGAAAACCTGGGGCTGAACAAGTGTTTGGGAAAGGAAAGGGGAAGGAAACCTGGTGTGACTGTGAGAACGGGGTGTTGTAGGGCATCAGGAGTGGCACCTGTCTGGTCACTGGAGCCAGCAGCTGTGAAGGAGCTTCGGTCCCAGCAGTGAAAGTCTCTGGTGGTGGGAGTGTGATTCCCAGAGTGGCTCCTCAATGGTCAGAGAAGGACGTTTTCTTAAAATTCACTGTAATATACAGAGTAAGATGTATTTAAAAAAAAAAATTCATTAAGGTCAATGAAAGGGATGTTGCAAAAATACCCCTGTAATGTAATATTTTAGCTGTTCTAAAAAATCAACTCATGTGCAACATAAGATTTTTATTTAGTTTAAAACTTCTTTATATGAACATTTTTGGATTCTAAGCAAACTTTTGGTGTGAGATAGAATGAAGAAAGATGTAAATGTTTTTCTTCACAAATGAAAATATAGTCTACCTTGGACATCTCTAGTGGCATTCTCTGCTGAATGTTTTTGGATTGATGCTTGTAATTTTGGATACCAGACTGAATCTATTTATTCAGTTTCTTTGCATTTCTAATTTACCCAAATCTTAAGTGTGGACTTCTGTTAAAGCAGTGACCAAATGCTAGGTAGCAAGATACAACAAAAAACACATTACAGAGAGAGACGAACAAGAGGAAACACTTGAAGTGATTCTTCCAATTCTGGTTACCAGCAGTAATCTGGACGAAGAGTTGTGGTCAGCCTAGTCAGACCTCTCTGACCTCCACACATCATACCTCTCAGTGCCAATCACATCTTTACTTTAAACAGGGAAAAAAATATAAAAATCACATAATAAAGGTGAGTGCAAAAAAAAAATACACCTCTTTTAAGTACACATCATTTTCTGTAGTAAATATCTTAGGGTAAGTTAAAGATGACTTTTTGACACCTCAATTACCTCTACCTCCCATAAAATCAGTTTTGATTTTATGAAAATAATAATGTTTTAATGTTTTTTTGGGGATAAGATTCCATGCATGAACATGTGAGATTTCATATATTATAAGGCTTGGGTTGTTTATTTTTTGGTTTTTTTGGTTTTTTTTTTTAATCTTTTCTTTAAATGAAAGACCTCAGGCTCTTTTCCAAGTAACAAGTGATAGGTCAAGAGGATATGGTCTCAAGTAGTGCCAGGGGAGGTTTAGACTGGATATTAGGAAAAGTGTCTTCCCTGAGAGGGCTATTAAGGATGGGAAGGATTTTCCAGGGAAGTGGTTGAGTCACTGTCCATGGAAGTAATTAAAAGACAAGTAGCTGTGATACTTAGGTATGGTTTAGTGGTGGATTTGTCAATGCCACATTTATGATTTGACTTGATGATCTTGGAGGTCTTTTCCAACGTGAATGATTCCATGATTCTATTAACCTTGAATTCTTAGTAGAAATTCAGTAAAGACAGTGGTTTGCTCTTAATCTAATTGGCAGCAGTGAGGACATGTTAGCTGTGCTTTTAAAGCTTTGAAGTTCTGAGGGAACTGGATGCTACTTCCTTAGTAGATACTCTGTAAAATGCAGGATGAGAGAACCTGAAAGTGGCAGTGACTGCTGTGTTTTAGGGTGAGTTCAATAGTTGGTGTTTGATAGGCAAGCTTTGTATGCCAGATGCATCTTTGGAAACTAGAATAACAGGGGTCCTAGTTTGTGAGACTTCTCTTTGACATAAATGCTGAATCCAAGTAGAAAAAATTGTGTGAATTAATGGATATAGGGTCTGATGTCCAGGATTAAGTCAAGATGGAGACAAATTCCAAGCTTGAAAATGTTCTGCAAAGTTTGTGGAAAACATAGATAAATGTTTTCCAGTAAAAGGAAATTAAAAACCACCACAAATAAAACACCAACTCCTTCAGCCCCCAACTAACTGAAACCAAAAGAGAACAAGAACAAAATTTCTAGCTAGCATTTCTCTCTCTTATTTTTTCTATTATTTCATAACATATGTGTGTTTAGAAAATACATCACTATCTCATACATTTTATTAAATCTTTAAGGTGCTCTCCAGGAGTTTGGAAGGCATTTATTTTTTCAGTAATTGCAACAATATTTGAAATGGTGCTTTATCACTGGCCTTTTTTTTTTTTTTTGGTTATGTTTTGTTTTGTTTTGTTTTGTTTTGTTTTTTTGTTTATTTGGTTTTGGTTTTGTTTTTTTCTGGTTTTGTTTGTTGTTTTTGGCTTTTTTTGGGTTTTTTTGTAAACACCAGACACACGGCTAAATCTCTTTCTAAATCCAGGAAGAAAAAAAAGAAGAATATAGGTTTTTTATGCTGTCTTTGAAAATTCACGTCAAAGTTTCCTGACACATAGATTTTCTTGAAGGATATATAGTTAAGATCAATACAGCATCATTAAAAAAAAAACATTTCTGCTGAGTCACCTGAAAGAAGCTTAGGAGTCTTTGTTTTTAGCAAACACAATTATAGAGTCTGGATATACTCAGTGATCTGTGAAGGTTAATATCTGTCCATAAAAGTGATGTGCTGGGTTTCTTTTGTCTATTCGCCTACATGTTAACGGGAATTTTCAAATATAGTTGAATTCTTCACCTTATTATAAACTAATACTGACTATAAACTTTTACTTGTGGGTCAATGGGTAGATACCTTATGATTTTTATAAGCTACTTCAGCTTTCTTTGGATGTTCTTATGACACAAATCTTCACAGTTGAATCCCTTCGGGACAGTTTTCAAAAGTGTTTTATTCTTCTTAACAGCTATGACAACATTTTTGTAAATGGCTACATACTAGCTGTCTGTCTGGATATTCAGATAATACAATCTTATTTAACCAGAGCACAAAAATTCAAAATATACATACATACATACATACATATAGATGTATAAAAATACATACACACGTGTACATACATATGTGTACATATATGTATGTGTGTGTAATAAAACATATTTTGTATATATATTTTATAAAGATACATTGAGCAATAAAATATATACAATTATTATTTTTTTCAAGGATCAATTCATCTCCTGATTTGTCCACATGCTTCTACCTGTAAAACCTACAAATGAAATCCAGGAAAAAAACCCATACAAACCAACACTACCACACCTACCTCTCTCTCCTAAAAAAACCCAAGCCAAAATCAAAATAAAAGTACGTAAACTCTTCTCTTTGGAATTAATATGCATTGCAAGTACAGATAATTATTATTTCAGATATTTGAAAACTTCCTACAGCCAACTGTTCCTTTTTCCTCCTCTCCATAAAGAGTACATTATGTGAAAAAACATGGTTTTTAATAATCAGAAACTGTTATTATAATTTAGATGATGTAGGGAAAATGCTATTCTAAAGAATTCTTGGAGGAACACTACCATTGCTACTGAAAAATACATGACTTAGAACATGTTATGAACAATTTATTAATGAATTTACCTCCCTTTTTAGGGATATTAAAGCTAACTGACATACCAGAATTATCATAAAGATAAAAAATATATTCCTTGCACAAAACTGAAAAGTGTTGTTAGAAAAATATTTCTTCAGGCTACATGAAGAAATAGTGGCTTTGCTACTATGAAAGAAAGGGAATGAGAAGAAAAAAACCCAAAAAATCCATAAACTTTATAGAAAGAGAAAAGATTCAAATACTTGCTACATGAGAGAAACTTGTAAAAAATAAGGACAAAAGTCAGTGCAAAGTTATAATGCTGTGAAAAACTGTAGTATATTTTATACATACACTACCCAAATTTAATTATTTTGCAAATTTTAGTGCTTATACCACTGTGGGGCCATTATCATTGATTGAAAGAAAACAAGTTGTTTTTTTTTTCATTAAACATATGTAATCCAAATAAGAAGTTGTTGTCTTATTTTAGTATTGACTCTTTAGTTAGGCTGTAGAGTGGCTGTCATATCCCAAATGGCATTATTTGATGTGCAGTCCATTAATCTTTATTGAGTAGAAACCATCATCAGTCTTGGGTCAGTTTGGGATGTTTGCATGAAAATAAGTTGGGTAGGACAAGAGAGACCCATCCCCAACACTAGAATATTTGTTTTGTGGGAGGACCTATTTACTCTTCCATCAATAAAGAAAAGTTTTTTCTCTGAACGTGTGATATGATAAGTGAGTAAGACGAAGTGATCAGTTAGCAAACTAAACTGACAGTGAATTCTTGGTCAATTTTATATCAGGGAGACTCTGGGCATTGAGTTTAGCATTTCAGTCTCTTTCAAATCTAGAGGAAAGGTGCAATAGTCAGATAGTACCATTAAAGTAAGAGAAGAAAATATTTGGGTTCTACCTAAAATCTAACACAAACTCCACGGAATAACAGAGCTGAAGAATACTCTCTCAATAATAGAAAGTGAAACATTCATGACCTGCTTTTTTTAAAATCGAGGCTTGATTGGTTATATTTATTGTACAGACAGTGACTCATATTGGCAAGGAGAGAGACAGATGATTTATATAGATCTTGTTCAGCTTTAATATCTATTAAAGCATGGATGCATTCCAGGAATGAACTGACCAGGTTCAGTAAAGTTCAGTAGCTCCCAACATGGAAGCACCTGCCTGCCTTGCTACCTCAATTCAAACTAATTTGCAAATCTATTCTTCAGAAAGCTGCTGATTAAATGAAGTAAGTAATTTATATATATATATATAGTTTTTCTTTCTGAAAGAAGGAGTCTGACAAAAACAATGTGAAAAAATAGGTGCAGAGGCACATAATGAAATTAAAGTATTAGGAGTACAGCAGCGCTAGCATGTTTTCCATCTATTCCTCATGTGAGTGTGCAGCTTTTTACTAGGACAGCCACTAGAAGGAAGGGAGACCTGGTATATTAAAATAGAACCTTTCGTTGTCAAACAAATCATTAATGAGATTTCCAACCAGGTTTTTTAAGGCTCATATGTTTTCATTTGTTAAAAGCAGTTCTGGAACAGGCATGATAGCATTAGTGGATATTAGTCTCCAATATTTAGTAAAATGGGCTGGGCTAAAATGAATGAACAGATCTTGGAGACTGTCCCAAAGATCTTTTACTTTTAAAAGTCTAAATAAGGAGGAAAATTAGGCGTCAAACAAATTCTAGGTAAGCAAAATCTAGGTAAAATTACAGGGCAGCCTACTTTTTATTAAAGAACTTTTAGATAGTGGTAGAAGGGATTATAGAAAGGTGTAAATGAAAATAGTCTGATTTGTTTAGGTAAACTCCGGAAATGTTTTTCCTCCCATAAGAAGTTAAATAGGAGAGGATCTCTGTGATTCCCCCTCTACTCAGCTTTCATGAGACCTCACCTGGAATACTGCATGCGGTTCTGGTGCTCCAACACAAAAAGGGCACAGAACTGTTGGACCAAGTCCAGAGGGGAACCATGAGGTTGAGACGCAAACTAGAGCACCTCCCCTATGAAGGCTGGCTGAAAAAACTGGGGCTGTTCAACCTGGAGAAGGACAGTGCATACCTCATAACAACATTCCAGTATCTGAAGGGAGCCTACAGGGAAGCTGGAGAGTGACTCTTCATCAAAAACTCTAGTGATAGGTCAAGGAGTAATGGGTTCAAACTGAAAGAGGGGAAATTCAGTTTAGATGTATGGGAGAAATTATTCACTCTGAGAATGGTGAGACATCGTAATATGTTGCCCAGGGAAGTTATGAATGCCCCATCCCTGACAGTGTTCAAGGCCAGGTTGGATGGGTCTTTGAGAAACTTGATGTAGTGGAAGGTGCCCCTGCCCATGGTAAGGTGGTTGGAAATAGATGGTTTTCAAGGTCCTTTCCAACCCAAACCATTCTATGATTCTGTGATTTTATATTGTAAGTGTATTGGAAAAAGTTCCTTGTATAGCGTTCCAAAATGTGAACTTGCATTTTTTTCTAAAGACATGCCTTTCCACTTTGCTTTTTAATATTGGGGGTTCTTCAAAAAGAATGATATGTATTTTTTTTAAAAAAAAATTTTTCTTTACAACAAAACCAGTGTATAATTTCTTTGGTCTTCCTAGTGAAAAAACTCAGTGTTTCATCTAATGAATACTTTTCTTTCTTTAAATTGTGCTCCTTATTAAAACAGACTGAAAGGTGAGCTGGTTTCTGGGCTGCTTACTGGCTAACAGTTGTTACCAGCATAAAAGGACAGTTCATGGGTCTTCAATCTCAGTTTGTACTGTGGTCTTAGGCTTGGAATGAAGAGCAGACCCTGGACGTGGGTTTGAAGGGTTTTATTCCTGTGGAGTCCACATGCCAGAGCAAGTTTTGGGCCCCGGTTCTCCCCATAAGCAGCCTGGGCAGGAGGGAACTTCAGGCCAATGGGGGGAAAGGAAGGGGGTGGTTCAGAACAGGGGTGCTTAACACAAAAATGGGAAAGGTGGGGGTTTGAGCACCTGGTCAAATGGGAGAGCATTTCCCTCAGGTCCATCAGGATGATTGACAATGCTTTCTCTCCAGGGTGATACCACATGGAGATTGGGGGATATACCAATATATATTCCATGGATTCCATAGATTGGAAGGGATATACCAATACCGACAAGTAAACAAAATACATATACAACTTCGAAAAACCTTAATCATGCACCGCAACAGAAAAGTACTGATTACATGAATTGCTTCAAAAAGTAGGATAATACTTAGAGTTAAAATTACAGTGACTAATATATTTTAAATTATGATCACTCACATACGTAGTTAGATTACAAACTGTCAAAAGGAAGGTCACACCAGTTGAAGAGAATAACACAAAGCATGGGAAATAGCAGTGTTATACAATCATAAATATGGGTGATTTCAGATTTTTAAATTATAAACACTTGCATTCATAATTGAATTAGACACTGCTGAGGGAAAATGTCCAAACACCTGTAAATACTGTTCAGAGCACTCCTTATAATGGAGTACAGATCTTTGGATTCAGCTTTGAATCTCAGCCACCATCTACCAAACCAGTAAAGACTATACACCTTCATCTTTCAATAATCCCTGCTTCAGTTATCGATGTGAGTTCTGGTGTATGTACTACCTCAGGATTTCTACAAAATCATGCCACCTATTTTTGATCAATTACAGTATCCAGTAATACTTATATTTATGTATATTTTATATATAACTGTTGAAGAATAACAATTACCTATTATACTTATTGATGTCACTTTTATTCTAGTCCACCAAGTGGGAGTTTTGCTGATTACTTGAGTGAGGCCAAATGATTTGATGTAGTGAAAAAACAGTTCCCTTTTAACTCTGTCAGACCAGAGCAGAGCAGTGTTACCTGATTATATTTGCGCTGTTTGCTCTATTTTGTTTTACAATAGGCATGCTTAGTGGTGCTGTTTGCTCTATTTTATTTTACAGTAGGTATGCTTAGTGACTTTCACATACAGCTAAGGAAGGTTACTTCCTACATTTCAGCAAAGGAATAATGTTTTTTAACAATCTGTTGATCATACTGCAGGTGACATAGAAAAGAATAGAAAATCTACTTGCTTTAGGATCACCATAGAAAAGAAAAAGTTTCATTTCTGACACAATACAATTTTACAGACACAGTAAAGTATCAGTCTGACAGTGAAATAAAAATGAAAGATGAGTTTAAATCTTTGATCTGATGGAAGTGTTAACAGAATTGAGAAATCTGGGGCTACAAATCTGCTAACAGGTTTATACTTGCCTACATGTTATCAACATCATATTGAGGTAGGGTTCCTTGAAGAGCCAAGAGAAAAGGTAGTCTTGACTCCCTTCAGTCCTGAAAAATCCACCACTGAGGATTAGCACATCAGAGAGTCAACCAAAAAGCCTGGACTGGAACAAAAATAGAGGAGGAATCAAACAGCTAGTCTTTCATTATTTTCTTTTTCTTTGATTGCTGTAATGGATATCAGCTTTTGGCTTTACCATCTGTGAGTTATCTTGCTGACTGCTGTCACACAGTTTTTGAGAAAGTAATTTTTTTAATGGGGTGAAAAAATACCACTTAGCTCTGGCCTCTTTCAGGAAAATGAGAACTCCAGAGTTAGTGTAGAAGTCAGTAACTTCTGGCAGCAGGAACAGAGAACAACACAGCAAGTAATATTTTAGACAGTAAAATATCTTCATGACTCTTGTTGAAGGAAAGATTGCAGACTAATCTAAATCTGTTTTTTTCCATTTACGTTGATACTGGTAAAATTAACAGCAGGTTTTGTGAAGGAGGGATTAAAGTAATTGAGGTAAACACAACCAAAACTGGGAAAAACCCCATTTTAGGCATTCTTACAACTTCATAAATTAGTACTGACTGCTGTGATCAGTTCCAAACATCAAAATCAAAACATGAATGAAAACATGACTTATGCCATTACAGAAATATAAACCTATAATTAAAGTTGTAGATCATAAGGAACAAGAGTATACTTGCTATCAATACAAGAAAAAGAATCAGAAGCATAGCAGAAATAGTAAAAAATACTTTTCACAATTATTAGACATAGCCTTAGTGTACTCCTAGTTACTGAAGCTGAATTCATTATATGAATTATATTACACCATATTACAAAAGTTCTGCTTGGAACATACTTTCTTCGTTTCACTTTTCACTTCTAGATAACCTCCCCAGCCCCCTACATAACAGTATCTTTCTTCAAAGATTCTTCACACTGCTTATGCCACTATCAGAATTTTAATGTGAATTTCTGAGTATATGGAGTGTTATGAAGCATTAACACTTAAACCCACTGCTAATCCCCACATGGCTTGCTTTATTCTTTTAGGTCTATATATTGTATGAGGTACAGAGAACAATAAAACTGAGTAAATACCTTGGAGAGAGAGCAAGAGCCTGTGTGTGAAACAGGCTAAGTAATTATAGTGGTATTATTTGAAGAATGATAGTCAAGGCTGTTTTAAATATGGAATATTTTCGATAAGATGATTAGCTGTAGTTAAAAAGTAATTTGGTGTCAAAGTTTGAGGCCTTCTGTTACCCAGGGGTTAATTTGAATACAAAGTGAATATCGATTTTGCTTCAAGAAACAAAAACATGAGGTTTTCAACACATTCACATGCAATTTTGAATTAGTAAAACAGTAAAAAGCTTTTTAATAGCAAATGCTGTTTGCCAAGCTTATAACTCCAATCCAGCCTCATGTTTACTCAATGCAGTAGAAAAGAAAATAATTTAAAAGCTTTTCATTCATAATACACACAGAAACTTAATATTACTTTTCTAAAATGAAAAATAAATATATTAATAATTCAAATCTAACATGGGAAATCAAAGTGCAGTCTATTGAGGTTATTCACACAGAAATAGCATAGTTCTCTCCTTTTTTTCTTTGTTCTTTTCTTTCTGTTCTGACATGCATGTCTTCAGGTTTTGTGATACAACCAGAAAATGGCATAGCAGATTTTCATACACCCTTTGTCTTAAAGTCGTCTTTTTTTTAGCATTGTGGCTACAGATCACATCACAAAGAAGAAATAAACAGCTGCATGACATAAAAATGCATTAAGAGCAAAACAACACAGAATCCTTCTCCCATTATTGTCTGATTCTGAGTTACATTATAATTCAGATAAACCCAAATCCAGTGATACAAATGTAGCTGAAATTCTTCAGAGTAAAGTGTGAAAAATGTTGATTGATATAACTTTTGGTAGAAATATGTAAATTAACACACATTGTGCATATAAAGCTATATCCTGACATGTGTTTTATAATGCACTTTTAAGATTTTCAGTGCTGTTGAATAATGGGGGGTTTAGCTTGCTCAAATGAAAAATCACAATTGATTTGGCTTTGTACAAAAGAAGTACTTGCAGAAATACATATAAAAACCTGCACAAACAAATAGGCACTACCTTCAATAAACAGAACACCTTAATAATGGACATCTGTCTTATTATCTTTTAACATGACCTTGAAAAGAACAAAATCACGTACATAAGTCTTGTAATTCTTGGAAGAAGGAGTTCCTTGGTTTAATGATGTAAGCAGAATTTGAATAAAACACAAAACAAACAACGACAAAGCCACAAAAAATTTAGTCAGTAAAGTAAAAAGGACATTTATAGAAAAGTAGCACTTTTAAATGGATAATCAATAGAAATTTGAAAGAAAACACATAACCTAGAAAAGCTGACTTTATTGCAGACTATTAAATATTTTTCTTTCTATATTTCCTAGTGCTTGATAAGTAACCAAGTCAAACTTGTTATATTTAAAAAGGTTCTGTTGCAGAGAGAAGCAAATAGTTTTAAATATGTACATGTACAGTTCAGAGCAGAAATATAAGGACCAACATAAACTGCAAAAGACCTCATAACAGCATATGTCTCAAAAAATATTGCAGAGAAAAAATGAGACCAAGAAAAACAAATTAATGTGGCTAGAACTTCCTTGTAGATCAGTATTGAGCATACAGGCTCACAGTGAGCTCTCTTTTGAGTACAAAGTGTAACAGATAAGTGAAGAAAAGAAGCTCTAAGCAAATTATATATAAATAATTTACATGAGCTGTTAAACCGAGCTTTTGACAAGAAATAAAACCAAAGGAAGATGAAGTTAACTTACAGTAAGGTCATAGAATCCCAGACAAGATGTTAGATAACATAAGATACTCCCCTGCCACCAATGAGAAACATAACTTGTTATAAGTATTTTTAAAGGATGTCAAAGCATAAAAGGTTAGTTAAGTTAAACCTAAGGCCAGAAATTAAGAGGGAGAAACCCTATTTAAAAATTATATTTATATGTATCTTAAGCTCTTACACTTGAGGTTTTGTGTACTACCTATTATACATGGAGTAACACAGGATCTTGTTTATTTAATATTTCTAAACAAAAAATCCTTTTGCAGACTACAGGAAAAGAAATTGAAACTTCCAACGTGAAGAATGGGTTATTTAAAAAAAATGAAATGTTGAAGATGGAAAAACAGTCAAGTCATATTTGAGTTAAAAACAAAAGTACAATGCTATGATCTCTTGTATATAGAGATCATACATGTATACAGCTAGTTTATTTTATACTAGGTTATTTTAAAAGTTATTTTAAGCTTGATTTCATAAAATTCTACAGAGACTGCAGAAGTCTTTCCGAGGTCTAGATAGTTTGGCTTTTTCCACAGTACTCAATGCAGTAGTGGTGATTTTAAACACCAACTCAAAATTTTGTTACAGTTCCTTAATAAGTCCCTACAAGCATGTTTTTTCCAAGGAAAAGTAAAGAGACTTCCCATCTCTCTGTAATGCCTTTTATTTGACAGGGAACTATTTGCTATGAGTCAGATATCTGCAGTCCACATCCGCACATTTTAGCACTAACATGCCTCATCTGTACTATGGGATTAGATCCTGCATATCTATAAAAAGACAAATACATTAGCTGTCTTTCATAGAATTACTTCTGCAACAACTCATAAATGGATCATTTTTCTTCTACAGAATTACCTTTTTTGCCATTGCAAATACTTACAGTAACTCAGCCACTACAATGCCTCCTTCCCTTCTCTAACTGGACTCCCTTATCACAGCTATATGTAACTTTGATAAGCAGTTACCTAGTTGCTGTTTCACAACTCATATACCTTCCTTTTCTTCCTCCTCCTTCCAAGACACAACTTCCAACATCACCAACTTACTTAGCCACTGGCTTATATTAAGGAAATGTGAGGACTCTGTAAGTTTTCACCTGGAATCCCACTGGGATCCAGTGGGTGAAGTTCTTTAACTTTGTGTGCAGCACAGTACTGCTGATTGCAGTGTAATTAAGTGGTTCAGTGTAGAATTACAAAAATAATTGCAAAAAAGCTTAGCTTCAAACTTCTCTGCTGCTGTGATATGCTGTCCTCTTCCTACAGACTGGTATTTCCTAGCCATTCACAGTCACATGTAAACATTAATGCCCCTGGTTGAATCTCAAGTCTTTAAATTGGGCTGTTGAAGTGCAGACAGCTCAAGCCTCAAGTGACTATTTCTTTTATAATTTGGCATCTGTTCTAGAGATATCTGGCTGCAAAGAATGTTAAAGGACATCCTGACAGGATCTATGTATAGTTCGTTCACTCACTCACAGTTATCTTCTCTTTTATAACTTTAATTACTTTTGTTCATTAAAATGATTTTTTTTTTAAACAGCTGAAATTTTGTAAGCTTGAAATGAGATGCAACTTGTAAATTGGAATTTGGGTCTATGTTCTCAATTTAAGTCATAAAGTGTACAACAAAAAATGACACAATATGCAAACTCTCAGAAAAAAATGAAGAATTTTCCTGCTTTCCTACTTTCCAGAAATATGAGGATAGTTAAACTCCTACTTGTGAAGGGACACTTTTTAGATAACTCCCGTATTTAATTACTCTTGCTTTTTAGCTGACTATAATCTTCCTAGAAATACTAAGTTTCTATAGAGTGGATAATTAATTAAGAACATGGTTTCTGAAGTTATTAAATGTTTGCTAGATCAAGATCTGACTTATCTTACTTAACTGAAGCATGCTTATTCTAACTGATTGAGGTATCTCTTCAAACTTGAAAGTTCCTAGTATTTTACTGTCATGTTATCCAAGTGAATCTAGAGCTAATGGCAGAAATTCCAACTGTAGGAGGAGAAAACAATTGCAGATAAGTCTGCATTCCTGTTAATTTATGCATGTTTTCTGGAAAGTCTTTCTGAAAATACGTGCTGGCAATCATGTTGTATCAGTCAAAAAACTTCCTACTTATTCTTAAATATGTTCCAAAGAGGAGGTGAAGCTCTTATTATTGCCCAGAACATGTGAAATAAGAAAGTAGTTTGTGTTTTTTTCCAGCTAGTGGTGGTCTTTTTAAAATAAAAAGTTATTATATTTTCCTTTTTTTCCTGGTAGGATCTGATAAACTTAGATGACTTCAGATGTCCATCTTCTAAATTACTGTTTATAAGAGTACTCCTGAACATCTGCCACATCCTGAATATCTCACAATATGCTTCATTTGTTGATCTGAAAGCTCACAGTACTTCAGCACTTTCTGGATTGTTCTAGCTTATCCTAATCAACAAGACATAATCTGGCTCCCAAATTCCATAGGTGTAAAAAAGAAAGACTAAGAAATGCTTTAGCCACTTTAGCTAATACATCTTAGAGAAACTGTCACATCACAAGATAAATTTATGACTGAGGAAGGTCTGCAGCACTGAAAGAAAGAAAAAAAAAAAGCTGATTACAGCCAGATTTCTTAGTCTCTGTTCTCTAATTACATTTAACAGTGCACCCATTTAGTTTAAGGAGTAAAGATTTCCAGTTCTCAAATGCATACTAATGTCAGTTGTTATGTTTTAGTTTGATATAATTCCTGTTATCTTTCTGTCAAAATGGACAAAAAAACCTCATTCAACTCCTTTGAAAGCATTGCAAGATCCTCCACCATATATAGCTTGTGACCTACTTTTCAGGAAATGTGTATGGAAGTTGAGGGTAGAGTTCTTTACTCTAGAAATTGAATACTTTTTCTCTTTTCCATGTGCAAGTGAATGCAGCATTAATAGTAGTCAGTAAGATAACCTTAGTAATGGTGGTATATTTCTGAAACTGTGCATGGGCTTTTCTTTGGCCTAATTCTGTGTACTGTATATACAACAAAACTCAGATCCATATGTCTAGTGTTTCCTGACCTGATTTATGCAAATTTATTGTATTTTATAGATCAGGTTTCTAAGGCACTCTGTGGGCTGCTCTTGAAATGTATACACTTATCTGACATTTTTTAGAACTTTCTTGGTGGCAAGACACTTGGGATTTAGGTAGGTGTTTCACCTACTATGTCTTAAATTAGATTTACCTTTTTAGTTTATATTCATTTTTACCAGTTAGTTCACTTGTAATTTATAGTTCTTTAATTTTTACCTTTGTGTATCCCCAAGGCAACATAGGACTCAATAAAGCTATTTGTTGCTATAGGCAACAGAATTATTTTTCAATATATTGTCAGACTGATGATATAGTTTGAATTTTGATGCTTTGCTGCAATGCTATCTTTATGATTGTTGTCATGGAGGGGAATAAAAATATTTTGATTGGTTGGCACATTGTACATGTGAGCTATCACTGTTTCTTGTACTGCTTTTTAAGATGAAAATGATAAATAAAGGACTAGTCCCATCTGAGTTGACCCCTGGGGAGAGATAATCCTTCAATTTCATAAAAAGTGTCCCTGTTTGGAACAATTTCCTGGGAATTTAAAATGCCAATATATTAGCAGTCACACTGTATTTTATAACATGAGTGCATGTAAACACTATCATATTTCACTGATTTAAATGTTAGAACACAGGGTAAAAACTTAGAATTTATTTTTTAAAGTTGTTTTTAGGTAGGGTTATCACCAGAAATATCAGTCTAAGTATTATTAATAAATATCTGGGTTACTGGAGAGAATAAATATGCGAAAATATGTCATAAAATTAAAAGGGGTATTGCTGATGTGACAATTTACTGATTTTGGCCCTCAAATATTTGTTATCTCAAATTCCAGCATCAATGACAAGAATGATCACTGATAAAACCCAGAAATTATCCCCTTGTGAAAATGCTTTTCCCCTTGAGTAGGTCTCATATATACTAGTAGAATTGTTTGTTTGCTCTTCTTTGCATTCATTTTATCTTTCTTTTATTTTCCCCCTGTGATGTAAATTAATGTTGGCCAATGGTTGGCTGTTGCTAATTGTAGAATAGAAAGTAATCATGGTAGAGAAAGTTAACTTGAATGTTAAATAAGTATCTCTCCTGCTGCATCAATTTAGTGAATTGCAGAGCATTAATAGTATCTCTAAAACTAGCTTGTTGGGGAAAAGGTAGTCAGGGAATTGTTAATGTTGGAAAAGACTAAGACTGGGTGCAACTGGTAGCCTAGTACTGCCATCTTCACCACTAAACCATGTCCCCAAGTGCCACATCCACATGCCTTCTGAACACTTCCAGGGATGATTCTACCACTTCTCTGGACAGCCTGTTCCAGTGCCTTCCTTTTCAGTGAAGACATTTTTCCTCAATGTCCAATCTCAACCTTCTCTGGGCTAACTTGAGCCCATGTCTTCTTGTTCTGTAACTTGTTGCTTGTGAGAAGAGAGCAACCCCAATCTGGCTACAATCTTGTCTCCTGTGAGCTCCTGTCCTCTGGGCTGAAAAATCCCAGCTCCCTCAGTTGCTCTTCACAAGACTTGTGCTCTAGACTCTTCACCAGCTTTGCTGATTTTCTCTGGACATGCCCCAGTGCAGGGTGAAGAAGGACTAGTGGGATGCCACAGGAGCCTTGTGGTGGTGGTATCCTTCTGCTTAAGCTCTCTCTCTTTCTCGTTTCCCTTCTCTCCTCCTATTTGTATCTCTCTCTACATCACATTAACAGTTTTATAAAATCCATAGTATTGACTTTGGCATAAGGTCTCATTCGCAACTTAATTCAGGCAGAGGTATCTCTTAGATCATAGCACCATCAGAAGCTTCAAATATTTTCTGTCTTGTGTCAGGAATTTTGTCCTCATCTAAGAGGATTTGTTGATCAGATTTTTGCCATTGGTGTTTACTGGAACCAAAACAGATTCCATGTTTATGGTATACTATGCCAGAACATGGAAAGAAGGTAAGAGATAGAACTGAGTTTACCAGACCCATCCATCTTAAGTTTAATGGCAAGATTGGCTGATTTAACTCTTATTTTAAACCTTGTTAATGTCTTAATTGGTAAATGTGAATCATTTGTTGGCTATGGTGAAACTGGGCCACCAAAATCCTGAAGAAATCAAAGCCTTCATTAAAAAATAAGACAGACCAAAGAAAACTCTTTTTTTCCTTGCAGATATTAATGCTAATAATTAAAAAGTACTCATTAAGAGAAAGCCTGCAAATGATAAATAAGTCAATCAACCAAAACTGAAACAACCAAAATGTTCCTTTTGTAAACTACACTATGTTAAACAAGAAGGAAATGAAAGAAGATACAGACAACTACAAAAAATAATGATTTTTAAGTGCTGGTTTTTTTCTAGTTTGAGCAGACAAAGAAGGAGAGAATTAGGATTTTAGAAATTTCTTAGTGGACTGTGAAGCTCAATTACTAGGCTGAAACAGCATGGTGTTTGGCAGATGTTGCCATCAGGGAACAGAAAGGCTACAACAAAAGATGTCAGTGCAGCATCTTAAAGTTGAAGATGTTAGTCCAGGATCTCCCACTGAAAAGAGTGGGTTTATAATGAGTTTTGCTGTAGATTGTTGCATATAGAAAACATAAAATTATCTTTATACACTATTTTTTAGATTTGGGATGGGAAGATAGCTGTAGCTCTAGGAAGCCAGCAAAAATGGACTTTTCCCCTGAACTACCCACCTGCACTCAAAAATGTCAGAGAATTATAAACTATTCTGAATAATAAACTTCACTTCTATGCATGACCAGCATAACAAGGCAATGTAATATCTTTTTTCACCTCTTTGTATCATCTGTGGAATGTCAAAAAGAGTAGGTAATGCTCAACTGCAAGAATAGTAATTGTGTTTGTTCACAAAATAAGAATAGTCTCTATATATTCTCCTTGAGCATCTGTTCAAGAAAGGCCAGAAGCAATTCTTTCATTAATCACTGAATGTCATGTGCAATAAATCTACCTCAACTCAGCATGATATAGTTTTTCCAAGCAGTCAGTTCATTTATAAATGTTACGGGTATGTCAGTTCAACGTGGGTTAGCCCTTTCCTTCATCATGCTGCTTAAGAGTTTATTCAGCTTTGACAGAGTTGCCAGGACACTACCAAGACATTGTTAGCAAGCTAATTAGTGGTGATTGTCCTACGCTTACATAGCAGTGACTATTTTGTAGATATACAAAATGCAATTAGATATACAAAATGTAATCTGCCATCTACAACTTGGCATCTGTAAGAAAAGATCATTATTTGCATTTTTTCTCCTCACTTTTTTTTCATTCCTAGATACAATTACGAAGAATATGGAACATTTAATGGAACAGTTTATACTGAGTGCCATCACATAGCACTTACAGGATGTCCAGGGTCTCAGGCCCAGCCAGCACAGGTTTAGGTGAGGTAGGTCATGTTTGACCAACCTGGTCTCCTTTTATGACCAGGTAATCTGCCTGGGATGCAGGAAAGACTGTGGCTGTTGTCTATTTGGACTCCAACATGGCTTTTGACACAGTCTCCCACAGCATACTCTTGGAAAAGCTGGTAACCCATGGCTTGGATAGGAGCACTCTTTGCTGGGTTAGAACTGGCTGGATGGCCGGGCCCAGAGTGGTGGTGAACGGTGCTGCTCCTACAAAGTTTACCCTTGGCTAAGGAAAGAAATTTGAATTTCAAAAGGGATTTTAATTTTTCTCTTAAGTTTTGTAATTTCCTGAGTTATTAGAATTCCCCCACTCGCCTAGAGTTATAGATATTTGTACTGTCCTTGTCCCTTTTAACTTTGGTCAGCATTAGTTGCAGTCAAACACAAATTATATTATGTTCTGTGTTCAATAAAATCTTACAGAAAACCTCTCTAATTGTAAACTGAGATTTTTCTTAGTTATCCTCTAAGTCTTATATCCAGCATTCTGATATTTCTGATATTCAGAAAATTATATGGATTATTTTTGTTTGTTTAGACAATTACAGCTCAGCTACTGCATGTTGTGTTGAAATGTAACTGTAAAAGTCACAAAAAACATTTGCCAAGAAAAACGCTTGTTGCATTAAAACAGCTTTGTAGAAATCTGTCTTTAGCACACATCTTGATTTGTAAAGTAGTCAATCTAATACCTGAAACCTTGGCAGTGAGTTAAATACTTTCATATATTTAAAAAAAACAGCACCTTGCTGTACAAACAAGGAGTGCATCTGCTTTCTACCCACAATAAATCACAGTGGGGGAAGACATCTTTAGAAAATTAACAGTCTCACTATGCATAATAATACCTACTGCCACTGGACTTGTGCAGCTCATACTTGCAACAGTCTTATTTTTCATATTCCCTGCTGACACTACAATGTTAAGAGTTGCTCTGATACTGGAATTTACCCAATTTTTAAATGACCAAAAAAACCCCACATAAGCATAGAACATAAACTAGAAGTGAAGAAATAACCTTCCCTCTTTGAGAAATGTAGACACACACATCTTGCCTACACTCTCAGTATATTTTTATCACTATTAACATTTCAGAAAGAATAGCTTGTCCAGATTTTACTATCTCTAATTAACAACTAATGATTAAAAAGTAGGTTTGTTTTTATTTTATTTAACGGAACCAATAAAACCTAATAAGTAATGATTTTAATCCATTGAAACTTCTGTCAGTAAGCAAACCAAAAGACTTTTAGTTATGGATAATAAATACTGATTATCAAATACTATTTAAGAGTTTTTAAATTATCTTTTTATTTATTCTGATAAGTCTGAAATTTAAGGGTATTACTCAGAGAGAAAATGACAGCATAAGAAGGACAAATTCAAATGCAATTTAAGCGATATAATAAGATACTTATTACTGTCAAACTAGACTTATAAAATAAAAATTTTCTCCTCCTATTCTTCAAAAGCTCCATTCCCAAATTACAAGCTTTTTTTTTTTCCCTTGAGAAAGAGTAACTGAATGAATAAATAAAATTTTAATTATAAGTTGAAATTGTATGTGTCTCACTTTTTCCCTAGTGCTGCCAGTCTTGCTGGTAGGTTAGATTTCAAAACATTGAAATCAAGACAGTCATATTTGTCTGGTGGCAATAGGCAAGGCTACAGCTCTATGTATTCCTTAACAAAAAAACACCCACAAACAAACGTAAAAACTTGTTTCTTTTTGAATTGTGAAAGTCCTTAAGTTTTCAATAAATGTGCACTATATATAAGGTTAGAATTCTAAGAAAATGCACATTATATTTTGGTGATTAATCATTAGGACTTTTTAAAATCTGTCTATCTCTTCACATCTATGCCCATGGCTTGATCATCTTTTAGTCTATATGCAAGGGTTTTACATCATGTCTAATCAAATACAACATGATTGCAAATAATTCATAATCTGATCTCTGAATCCGTACTCAATCCTTGTTTTATGGCTTAGATTGTAGCTTCCATGCTTCTGAGAACAGCTTTCACAGAGTTATTAACAAACCAACAGACAGAAATTTTCAACCTCTTGTGGTTATTGAAAAAAAAAGAAAGCCAAAACATTGAAATAGAGAAAAATTTCTTACCCTGTTTTATTGACTCATTCCCTTTCAGAATATCTCATGGAGATGGTATGCATAGCTATGCATTATATGGTCTTGTCCAATTAAATTTCTTGATGACAGACAAAAATCTTTATCCTTGAACTTATGTCAGAGACAGGAAAATAGTTCCTGAATAAGTTCAGAACTCCATTGAAGGCAAAAATGAACCACTGAAATAGCATAGTTTTATGGCAGAAAGACATAGGTAAAAGAAAATGCTGGTAATGGAAAAGGTGACTGAGACTGAAAATATTCTCTTACCTACAGCTTTCAACTGCTGCGTCTTGATCTCACTTTTGGTAGGATCCTAATAACACAAGTCCTGTCTTTCCTATGCTTCAAACTCCCTCAAAAATAAGAAATAAATTATAATAAATATTACTGATACCTCCAGAAACTAAATCTTAAATATTTATTTTCTAAGAAGACATTTAGACATTTATTGGAAGGAAAAAAAAGCTAGTGACAAAGTGTAGGGAAAAAGATAAAATAAAATGAGAATATGACCTTATCAAAGTATTTAACTCATCTTTTTTAACTTTCTTATTAATTTTGGTGAGCTTTTGCCTTTTGAAATAGCAGTGCTGTTGTCTATATTACATTTTTTAGGTTTTTTTAAAATTATACATCATCAATATTGAGCCATGATACTGTTTAAAAATTGGAAATGTTTTATTAAACTATTTAATTTGCATGATTTTAACTATTTTATTTGCACGATTATTTCTTTTTTTATTTTCCTTATAGCTTCTGAATCATTCTTCTTCACTTTCTTTGTGCCTTCAAGTTCTTTATGAGAATTAGAAACACACTTTTTGTGAAAGCTGAGATTCTGGTACTGCTGTTTTTTTTCAAACGCTGGACTATGTGACAAATATCCAATATTACTATATTTGTGAAGAATGGCAAGAGTCAAAACCAGCAGAATCTTGCAAGTGGGTTTTTTTCTTCTACTGTGTCAGATAAATGGATGAATTAAAAAAAAGGAGAACATAACATCTTAGTTCTGGCTGCCATGCCCTTCCTAAAAATTAACAAGATAGATTAAACATTTCAGGAACATGAGATCAAAATTTCTCTAGACTTGAAAATACTTTTAGGAAGAGCCTGACAAGTGCCAGAGTGCTGCTGAGCAGCTGTAGTTAGCATGGACTCCAATGGCATTCTAGCTGCTGCATTACAGAGTTATGTAGGCTATTTACTTTTTATAGAAGCAAAGTACAGGAATATGCAGGATGTGCTGCACTGCAGCAGTTATGCTACATGTTGTACTAAAACTCATTTAAACTACCCCATGATTTGGTACCTTAGATTATAACTGGAGGCAAACTTCCACCATATTTCCTATTCCACATGAGGGAAAAAATAAAATGGTATAAAGACAATATTTTGGGTGTACCTTAAATATCACTCAGAGGTGCGCTAGAGATTCAGAGCATATAAGTGGGAAGCTGTTATGAAACATAGTGAATATAATGGGATACAGGAAAAGGAAGTGACAGAGTTTGCATCTTTCTTAAATAGTGCAGGAAAAAAAATAAAATTTTTAACAATGCTTAAATTAAAATCGATAAATTTTTTTTCTTTCACATTTTGAAAGAGTTCCCAAGACATTTGACCTTCCATCAACATCTTACAGATACTTTATGCCATCCTTGTGGCCTGTTTCTCAAGACAGAGCAGAGTCTGAGTATTTGTGAAAGAGAATATGAATGGCTGCATACTTGTCTTCATAGTTTGGAAATTATTCCCAGACACAGCTTTTCTTGCCTCAGAATCATTTCTGATGCCTGCTGGTGAATCCAGATGCTGCTGTTTCAGAAAATCCTACCTGATATCCTTCCTGAACTTTTTGTGTTTCTGTTTGAAACTATTAAATGCACATAGAAATTGTAAAATAGCTGGATAGATGTTATCTGTGTTAAAAATTCATGACTCATTCCTCAGGGACCTTGAAAAAATTGAATAAAATTGCTACACTTTTCATTCTTTTCATTCATGTTTTCATTTTTAAACCTTAATTTGATGCACTCACTAATATATGGGTTATCTCTTCTTGACATATCCTGTAACTGTAAAGCATACTATACACTTTGTACAGGGTTTATCTACACAGTTCTACAATACTACAATATTTGCAACATTCTGTACAATATGCAGTTGATTTTTCATTGCTTGGTATAATGTGAGTTAAATTTTTTTTATGTCTGAATGTGTCCCAAGTTATCTGGCAACAAATATGTCCTTATTGATTAAAATGTGCTAATGGTTCCCACTAATACTTTGTTTTCTTCATAATGTCATTGTCATTTAGACTGACATATACAATATGCCTTATATGACTTGTACCTTAATAAAATTATTTAATAGGTTTCATTTTAATAGATTCAATTATTATAAACTCACTAGAGTTTTAATAATTTTTTTTTAATTAGTTCAGGGCAATTGCATCGAAAACAGAAGCCAGTAAATATAACAAAGGAAATCTTCATTTCAAACTGCCCAATATTATTTTCCATTACTTGTTATTTCCATAATTTTTATTATTAATTAACCTTTAAACTGCATAAAAATAATGTCACACAATAGGCAACTAATTTCTCTCTGTTCATTGCTAAATAATTTGGTATTTTTCTTCAATGTAAATTTTATAAGTTAACTCAAACTTTCTTTGAATGATCACTAAGCAAGAAATATTGATAATAAAAAACATTTCCCCCCATTTTTTTGTATATGTTTTATACCAGCATAAATTGGATTACAGGAGTGAATTTTCTAGAAACAAGAATATTTGTTTGATTTAATTTTGAGTTTGTTTTGATAGAGTGAAAATGCAGTTACAAAGTGAACCTATTAAAATTAAGATAGACCTTAAATATGGCACCAAAAAAGTTTATAAGGGGTGACATCTTTCAGAGTAGTAAACCCGTGAAACAAGACATTATCTGCAGAATGTCTTCAGTCTCTCCATTCCATTTTTATTTGAACCTTATCTCCCAGACAACACTGGATTGTTCCTTCAGGCAACAGCTACAGGAAATCACAATTGCATTTTCAGCACAGAAATACCAAAAAAAGTGTCATTGAAAATATGTTTAAAATATCTGCATTTGTTTTTAAACATAAAACGTTGTCCTTAGTATCAGACCTGTAATGTGAATTATTATTTATTCTCCAGAGGAAATCATTCTGTATTCTTGTGGTGGTTTAGCTCGGATATTCGGTTGTTTTTTATTCTCTAGGGAAGTTGTAGCAGATGTTGACAGTTTGGCTGACCAATCAGAGAATTAGTCACGCCTCTGGAGACACAGCCTTAAAAATCAAGGTCCCAGGTGCCTCATGCCTTTCCTTTTCCAGCTGGCAAGGAGTTGGCATCGGTTTGTGGGTGAGAGTTTGGCTGGGGCTCCCCTGGGCCAGGCCTGGCGGGGCCTCCAGGGGGGCTGCTGCCTGTGGGAGAGCTGCCCCGGCCGGCAGTGACCCCTCTCCCCCCAGCCTCCTCCGATGGGGAGAGGAGGAGGATTGCAGGTCAGCAGTGCTGGCCCTGCGCCAGGGGCCTGCAGTAGCCGTGCTCGGGGCCTGGCTGCTGGAGCCTCTGGCCCGGGGGAGGAGAGAATCTTGAGTGTTCTCCGGAGCTCTAATGAGCTGATTCAGGTTTGAGTGGCTTTGGATTGACCAGGAGTGGAGGAGGGTCATCAGCGTTCCTGGGCATGTTGCCCGCCGGTGGCCTTGGAGTTCAGCAGCCTTGGAGTTCAGCGCCAGGAGGTGGCTTGAGAGAAAGACTCTGAGCAAAGACATTAACCCTTTTCTCTCCTCCATGGAAGACAGAGTGATTTGAAATGTAGAGAGACAGC
>JBBMKD010000170.1:51278436-51293413 GCA_037834095.1 Argya squamiceps | reverse complement strand
CTCCCAAAATCCTATCTCCCAGAGGGAAAAGAGAGTAAACCACTACACTTGATTCAGCGAACGTGAAACCACGACAATTCTCCAGACAGTCCAAATGGTGAATTTGGGATGCAATCATGTGTACTATATAGCTTCAAACATGAAAGAGAGGAAGAAGAGCATGAGTTCAAGCAATTCACTGGTCCACTCACATCTGTTTGTGAAACACTTAAGAAAGTGTAGATGTCTAACAGAGGATGCAATATCAATTGTTTCAAGTCAAGATACAAGTAATTATCCAAAGTCAACAAATTAATTAGGGTTGAGATTAAAAAATAAAATATTGTTACTGAAAAATCACATAACTTGCTCATTTTTTTCCTCATTTATCACTTGTAAAGAGATTCTGAACTGTAGCTTTTCCAAGCCTCACATTTGAGAGGAAAAGTTCTCTGCTCACATACGTCAGAGCATTACCACGTCTGACTATCCCTAGTCAGCCTCCCCAGGGCTTTCCCCAGCTCTGCCCATGGCCTAGAATCCCATTGCATCCCAGCCCAAATCCAGCAGTCCCCACTCCAGTCATGCCATAGAGGGCCCATTCCTCAGCAGTTATCTTGGATTCCTCAACCTGTTACCTTGCTTTGCAGTGGTCGTGGTGTCTCGGGACCCCCGTCCCGTGTTGCCTGGCCAGCCCTGACACGAGCCACACTGAAGGTACGGTCCAGTATCCTGAGATACTGCCCTGATCCTGAGGGTCCTTGCCTCAGCAACAGCATGAGCAATGGCAAGGAATAAAGGAAGGACTCTTGTGGGGAAATTCTGCTGGAGTTTACTGAGGCCCAGGCAGGACAATGTGTCCACCAGAAAGTCTGCCCATGAGAGTGCAAATCTTCCTGTGTAACACCTTAAGTATGGGGGTGGAAAAAGGGGCTAGGGTACAGTGGGGAACCAATCAGACATATGGAGGAGGTGACTCTGTACATAAATGACAATTAATATAACAAATCAATAATGCAAGGGAGGGAACTCCTTGGATCCTGGCCAATCACTCGACGCCCTGCCTGGAATTTTCTAGACACAAGGGGAGGCCCCAAAGTGACTGACAGGACCCAGGCGTTCCTTAACTGATGATTGACACATAACTACAACTCGGGGGAAACCATGAAGGGTTAAACATGGGGTACATGGACCACACCATTACAACTTATAAAAAACAGTATAAAAAAAGGAATAAATACATACAGAAAACAGATAAAAACAAAAACACACAACTACATTGCTTTTTACTGATGGACATTAGGCTCTTTACAGGAGCTGTTTCTCTTCTCAGCACCTCTGTGCTGTCCTGTTTCATGCCCACTTTTCTTCCCACGTCCCCAGGGAGTAATCCAGCTCACTGCTCCCTAACACTGTGTGTATAAATACAGATTTACTTACAAATCTCAGGTGCATTCCTACTCCTCCCTGCTGCCAGCTCTCCTTTAAATCTGGGTTTGCTTTTTCTCAGTTCAGTTCTCTGAAGTGATGCAATGGAGGTCAAGCTAATGCCATGGCTAACAGTGAGCAAGAAGATCATTCTTTGTAAATATGAGAAAGAAGAAGAATCAGAACTCCTAGTGGTAGCTAACACACCCCTAAGCCTGGTTTATGAAAGTTTTATTCACATTGTTATTTTTCTTACTCAGAAAATTAGAGATAATGACCTATCTAGTGATTACCATGACTGACAGTTACCTGTGCATCTTAAAAACAAATAAAAAACAATAACAAAAAATTTCCCTACCCTTCTGCCATAAAACTAGGATGATGAACATATAACTATATGTTACAATAATAGATGGCTTGATTTTCCTTCCACAGATTGAGTTTACCAGTCTAGGAAGAAAATTTTTAGATCACTTTAAAAGAATTCTCACTCCACAGAAACCATATCATAGCAAGCTCCATGAGAAGCAATTGTAACAATATGAGTATACTGCAGATCACACTTAAAATGATACATAAATCTCATGTCTGCCTCTAAAATATATACATTCCATCAATATGGATAAATATACTTCATTCATTACATTGTCCTTGTTCATAGGTATTTCTAAGTTTTAGAGACTTGGTATCCCTGCTGGAGGCTGCAGAGCACCACCCTCTGTAAAGCCCCAGTCCCAGCTTGGTGAGTTTATTTAAAAGGGGCTTAAGCTACTACTTTTCCCTGAGGTAGGGGCATAGAAGAAATGTTCTCAGGAGACTAAAAAATAAACTTGTAAACTTTAGAAGAACAGTGTATTGGCATAGAATTTTCTCATAGCAGCCCTCACAGTGCAGTGCATTGGTAGCTGGAAAGATGTTGATAACACAGCCATGTTTTGGGTACAGCTGGGCAGGGCTGGCACAGCAGCAGAGCTGTCTCAACATTTCCTCCTCCATCAAGGGGCTGGACATGGTGTTGGGAGTGCACACAACCAGGCCAGCTGCCCCACAGTGACAAAAGGGATATTGCATACCGTGTGATATCAGCTCAGATATAAAAGCTAAGAGAAGGAAAAATGATGGAGGAGGGACATTCATTATTTACAGTGTGTGCCTTCCAAAGCAACTGCTACACATGTTGAATCTTCCTTCCGAGAAGTCGTTGAACATCACTCGACAATGGGAAGTTAAGAAAAAAGGGTTTTTTTCTCTTTGCTTATATACGCAGAAACCTTAATGTTTCCTTCAGTAAACTGCCTTATCTTAACCTAAGAGTTTGTTTCCATCTTATTTTCTCTCTCCTGTCCAGCCAGGAAGAGGAGCTGTAGAGCAGCTTAGTAGGCAGGCACCTAGTGTCCATTAAAGGCCAACCCATCACAGTCAGGAACTTGGCAAAATTTAAAGCAATTATTCAATCAAAATAAAACATTTTTTTAAGGCATTAACACAGCAAATTCTAACCTATTCAACTATAAATTGCCCAGATTTCAAGAAAAGGAAGTTGGGAATGAAAAACGAGAGAGTAAAGAGAGAACAAAGTAGAGCTACCACCTCTTGGATACAGTGTGGTCTCACCTACCTTGAAATCCAAAGACAATAAAGACATAAAAAAGTGGGTCTCTGTGCAATGGTTTTGCTCTGGCTTCCTGTGGCCACCCCCTCCAAGATGGGGCTTCTGGTTTTGTCAGCACTCTACGGCTAGACTGGGGCTCAAAGGGCAGGTGAGGGGTATTGCTTCAGGGGTGCCATTGACTGACAGCCATTCTGGTCTGGGCTAGAGGCTCCAGAGGGTTGGGCTGTGGAGCAGTGCACCTCTCACTTTTCACAGAACTTGCCTAGCTACTCCTGCCCCACCCCCCCAACACACTCGCCACACCTGTATTTTTTTTACCCTTCTTTCCAGTGTCTCTCTCCCTCTCTTTCATAGTCTACCCTCTGCTTTGGATCATGAGATGTTTGGTTAGTGTAGTTCCAAGTCCATTTCAATTCTGTGATGGTTTCATTGACAACAGATAGCATATAAGCAAACAAGCATATTTCAGATCAATGGTGCAGAGTACTGGAGCTTGCATACTTAAAAAAACAGAGTAAGGGCTGAGCATCCTGGCACCTGTTTACTTAACATAACTTTCTAATTGTTGCCAGATATGTGGAAAATCACTAAAGACTCCATTTTCTGTGAGGACCTTTTTCTTTCTCTAAACTTTATTTTTACTCTTCTGGTTGGAAAAAAAAAAAGTAAATAATGTGACAAAACCAGGCATTTCCAAGGATTTTTTTCTGCTTGCATTCACATTTCCTCAGATCACTATGGCTTTACTGTGAAATGACAAGGTGCATTCTAAAGCTGAAAACCAGAAGAAAAATAAAACAGGACATATAGATGGGCATGGGAGCTAGCTGAGATAGTGCATACTGTTACATTTGAACTTTACATTTGGCTCATGCTTCTTTTTCTCTGAACTACAATGTTCAGCTGAAATGTTCTTTGGCATCAAGACAGTCCTTTTGTTCATTGTTTGTGATGCCTAGCACAGTGGGGTGTTGGCTTGTGACACTGCCTGTTAGGCAGCCCACAACGCAATAGAAATGATAAAGCTAATTTAGTATTGCTTCTAACTCAGTATGTAGACAGAAATGGCACATTCTTTGGGTTTAATTATGAATATTAGGAGGCAAGAATCTTTGCCTCTTTAAAATAAAATATGTTGCTCTCAACATTTTTAGTATAAGATCCTGAGGTGGAATTCAAATTTAAGACAAACAAGAACTGTCACCTACCCCTCCCCTCTCTCTTTACATTTGTTCAGCACTGCCAAAGTAAAAGTATTTTTCATTTCCTTTAAAAATCTGTGGTGTTAACACAAGCAGAAGAGAACAGCAGGTAGAGTTAGAACTGCCTCTGCCAGTGGTCATGATTCCAAATACCTAAGCCATCAACACTGAGAGTTTTAGGATGCTCCAAATTAGAGCATATGGTTGCTCATGTCTTCCTACCTTTAAGGAAGAGCCTAGTAGAATCCTGCCTAGAGACACACAATGTTATGGGTTTTTTTCTTAGTAGTGTAGTATTTTTTAAAATGCTCTTACAGACAAGCTTTTGTGCCACACATATGCAGAATTATACAATAGTTCTGTATTATGCTCTATTAGTACACACCTTTGTACTGTACAAGTACAAGACAAGGCTGTTGCTTTCAAATAGCCACAGTAGGGTGATGGTGATGCAGGCAGCAGAATCACATCAGCTAAGGAGAGCTCCAGCACTCAATTCTAATCATGCCTAATGCCTCTGATCTGCTGTGGGGGTTGCACATGGTAATCAATTGCAAAGCACTTTACTGTAGGGACATAGTATGAGATCAAAGGACTAACATCACTACAGAAGCATTTGGCTCAGTTTTTCTATTGGCTGGTTGGAAGTATTGCTTCTAACAACTAGTTCATCAGAGGAAAATCTTTTCTGATTAAGCTATTGCAATACCAGATTTAAACAGTTTTCAGAGCTAATTCACAGAAATGAAAACAAAAGGGGTCAAATTGATCTGTGCTTCTTCACCTCTTAAATGTGCAATGGCAGAGGCTGTAGATCAGAATTCACCCCAACAAAGCACAAAATGTGCCATAAGGATGAAGGTGTCTCCAAAAAAATAATTTTTTGACCTCACTGTTGCAGGTAGTATTTATTTATATTTTTTGCTCTATCTTTAATTTCGGTATCACAGTAGTATCCAATAGTGTTCTACAAATAGTGTTCTACAAACACTTCCTAGTCTGACTGTTAGCATGAGGAAGGAACACACAATCACGGAGTGACTGTCTGCGGTGCTTTATTGAAGAGCTCTGAGAGTCAGGGGTCTAAAGACCCAGATCTTGACTCTACCCGAAGTCCGAAAATAGACACAGTTTTATACTTTCTTATAACATAAGTATACATGTTAAACATTAAACCCCATTGTTCTATTGCTTCTACCCAAGCATGAATTTTGAACAATCTATTTTTTTAGGATTGGTGTTTAAATTTTCATGATTCCTATTTTAAGATTCTCGTAATTCGTGTTTAAGATAATAATCATATTTAGTTACCAGATGCTTACAATTAACAATAAGGTAATTTATCAATGATTATGATATGGGTGCAAGTTCACCTTAACTTACTAAAGAACATCTAATTCTATTTTAAGCCTTAACATTATATGCATTCCCCTTCCCCCTCCTTATATCTTGCCTAGGCAAGCTATACCTGGCTGCATTAGAACAATAGACTGAAATTACACCTGTTACAGTGAAGCTAACTACTATTCCTATGCCCCTTAGAAATCATTTTAACCCTATCCTATCATGATGAATTACCTTTAGCTTCACATTCATATTGCCTTGTCCAATCAGTTGTTTGTTTGTTTGTTTGCTTGTTTGTTTGTTTTCTATCACTCAGTCCTTTGACCTAGCATAAGCTACTTCATGACCTTGGCTCATTTATCTTTTATACTACCCTTCTCAGTTCACTTTTTCGCTTTTTGTTAGAATGGCACACAATCTAAAGTTCTGCAGATGATAATATCATCAAAATTCTACAGTGTCTGGACTCAGTAGTATCTGGCAGACTAGATATTAAGGACCTGTCCCCCTTTATTTAGAAGAGAATTTTGTGATATGTACCTCTTTTTGTAATTAGAGTCCCTGGATGTGGGGTGAAGGAAGAAGAAATAAAAAGTCCCTCTACTCACTGTCCCACTGCAGTAAGCTTTGACACTTTGTAAAGCCAAAAGTTCATAACAAAATGGTGTGCAGTGACTCTTAAAGGCTCCTCTTATAATTTAAAAGGGTATTTCAAGTATTCAGTATCTTTCAGAAGGTAGTGGCACTTCTCAAGTTTTCATCACTACACTTGTTTTAAACTGAAATAATCTATCCTCAAATTTTAGTCCTTTGCACTTGTTGTTCATGGTTCAAAACAGCACGTCTTTATTTTTGTATGTCTTACACAATTCCAACATGTTCATTCACTATGACCAGACATCTAAGAAAGTGACTCATACATTTTAAGGTACTGTGAAACAGCATCAATCAAACAGCAATCAATAGAATGATCTGTCCTACTCCTTCCCCGCTCTGTTACTTGTGTCCAGATTTGCAAAGACATGAGGAAAGGCTTCAAATGAAATGACCATAGATGGAGAAATTACTTCTGGTCAGTTTCCTACTCTGAGGAAAACACAATGTTAGAGTATAATGGAGCACAGGGAGTAGAGACCTGCATCTCTCAGAGGGAGGGCTTTCTGTAAGTGTGTGTGGAATTATGAATTCCTTTTGAAAGATCAGTTCTGTAAAGCGAGCTAGAAAAGTAAGAAGAACCAGTTTTGCACCACCATGAACTTATGGTATTCAACAAAACTGTTCTTCTTTTGTGTTTATCTCTAACATCTAAGATTTTATTTTCATTTTATACTATATTAAAATAGCAGTAATATGTAAAGTAAAACAGTGTGAACATTGTTTATGCCTCAATAAAAAAAATAACATTGGTTTATACCAGTTTGACTAAAACTAGAAAAGAATCTGCAATTACGTATTTCATCTGCTAAAATACTGCTGCAATCTAAAGTTGTAAAAGGACCTTCAGAAAAGCTAGAACTCTTTGCCATGTGATCAAATTAATACACAGAAATATATTTTTAAAAATATTATACACAAACTCTTAGACATACACCATTTTAGTATTCTCAAAGCATTTAAAAATCAGGAAACATTCTTGTTTCAGCCTAGTGTCAAAAATTACATAAGGCACAGACTTCATAGGAAAACTGGGTGAAGGAAAGATTTTGATGAAGTATTGTATCATTTTCTACTGAGAAATCGAATTAATGTTATGGTGAAAGAAAAGACTCTCTTTTGCCCCTTATCAAATGGACCTGCAGACTATAAAGGAAGACTGCCACTATTTTCCACTCGTGATCTCTTCATCATCTTCTTAAGTAGACAACACTGAGATAACACTGTGAAGACAAATCTTTTGTTATCTTCAATTTACTGATATCATTGGTTTAGTTTATTTCAACATCCTCTCTCTCTCTGTTCAAAATGTTATTTCTGAAATTTTACTAACATCTATAGCTTCTTGGGTTTCGATAGACTACATTTCTTGGAGAATTGTTTTTGTTTTGTGAAATATAACTGAAACTTATCCCTGAATGAAGCCATTTATTTTGAGTAAACCTGCTATATTTCTTGTATTGAAATACATATTTGCTGCTGTGATATAATTTAGAAAAATATCATACATTATCACAAGATTCTACAGCACTTGGTCTGTTCTGCTGTAACTTTCATGTATCTAGAGTTAGCTATTTTCTTTGGAGGTGGGGTTCCTTTTCCCTGTAATGAATGATCACTTTTTGTTTCTTTGCTTCTTCTACTCTCCACAAAAAAGCCGTGGAGATTTATACAGAGAAATTTTTAGATGGCATGAGATGTGACTTCAGGTCAAATCCAGGGATTATTCACACTAAAACAGTAAAATGCATTGCATTTTCTAGTGGTTTAAGACTGGATCACAATATTGAAGCTATTATGAAAGGAAACCACCTATCATCATTGCACTACTAGAGATCAGCCTTCCATTGTATTAGCTTTACAGACAAATTCTCCTGAAATGGGCTGAATTTTTCCTTTTAATGTTTGTGTGATGTTCAGTAGACCATTTACAGGTTCATTTTATTTGAGCAAATGTGCCATCATTTATTTATCTTATCCTGTGCAAGTCCTGCATGTCCTATGACAGTTTTCATTTAGGTGGTTATTATTCACTTATTTTTTGACTTCCCATTCTTTGCAGTCCTGTCTGGTGATGGAATTTCTCCTTTTAGTCATTCTTTTCTGTTTTGTAGGGATTCCATTCCTCTGCATGATTGAATTTATCATATATACAAACTAATCTTGGCAGGTTAACTCTTTCATTACTTATATTTGCAGACACCCAAAGCCTGCACAATTTTGCTTCTTGTCAGCTTCCAAAAAATTTAATGGGTATATGCAAAGGGCAATACTGCCAATTTTATTCTGGAAAAATATAGCTCAAAGTCACAGAGCATTAAAACAGATGAGCCTCCTTTGTCAGGAAATATATAGACTATTTGTTTGACAGTCACTCTTGAGATACACCACTAGGTCCTTTATATGTCTGTAGTGCAAGTAAATTATTGAGCTTCACGTTATTTCTACAGCTCTTGCTTTTGCATGTATATAATCAGTAATGTAATTAAAACATACACCTCTGAAATAAGATACATTGTAGTCTTTTGCATTTGATTGAAACTTTAAGCCTTAATTTGTGCTTTTGTTTTGTTTGTTTGCTTAAAGTTCCTAGCTAAGGTTTTTATTGTAGCTTAAGATATGCTTACTCTTTTTCATAGTCTCTATTAAAAGCCCAGCAAACCTTGATGTTCCCTGTGAATTTACTTGATATTATACCAGTACCACTTTCAAAATGCTGCTGGTATTATTTTTTTCTTGTGTGAATTCATCCATGTAGTAAGTGGTTAGAACAGGATCTCCATAAAGTTTGGATCACTTGTTTGACCTGCAAAGTAGACTGTGAGCAGGCTGGAAAGTGAGGAAAGTGAGGAAACTTTGGCTCTGTAAAGAGACTGGATAAATCCATAAAGGGGTGCCATGGATGTATGAAAGCAGGGGGTAGGATTCACCTCATGTTTTCCTCTTTTTTTCTGTTTCACAAAATTATTTTTTCTCACCCCACTCGCATTTATCCCTGCAAAAAAAACCTGTTAGTTAAATTCTGTTGTGAATAGCTCCAATTTTTCTTATTGATCAAAACTTTTGGTCTTCTTACCTAAGCTTTTTCTTCTCTTACTTTGCAGTTACGTAGTTTGCTACTTCTCCTTTTGCTAAGGGTACTTGGCCTTGTTGCCAGGTGTCAGAGGAAGACCAGGACCTAAATCTCCCTTTTGCTTTACTGTATTTCCCTTTTCTGCTTCCTCATAGTTTTGGGATGAAACAAAGCAAGAAGTTCTTTAATGAAAAATCTCTTCTATTCTTCTGAGTACTTGAATTCCATTCCTTATTTCTCTCATCTGGCATATGAATTTCTTAGCTGTTGCACATTTAGCACTTCCCAATCTGTTCTCAACTGTCCAGATGTTATTAATTAGATCTGGAAAATATGATGCAAAACCGTCTCCCTGAATATTAGCTTGAATTTAAATATGAATGAGGATCCCTACTTGACCTTGCTGAGGCAAAGAGTGTTAGTAATTCTGCTGGGGCATCTTACAGCTGAATTCAAGGACTCTTCTGCTAACTGAACTTGTGCTAATTTTTTGAAGGAAAACTTTCTAATTGCATACAATGTTTTTAAAATGCAAAAAATAATATTATTTCAGTGAAGAATTAAAGAATCATAATATTTTTTTTAATAGGTAAAAGTGAATTTTGGGAAACTAACATAAAGCTTTATGAAAGGTATAATTTGTTCCGCCTTGCCTTAATTATTGCAAGCATATTTTTAAAGGGAAAATCTAAGAACAAGAACAAAACTTTCAGGTTTGCAGGGTTTTTGTTGGTTCTGTTTAGTTTAGGGTTTTTAAAACAAGAAATTTTATTGTGGGGAGGGTTAAAAAGTATGGAATAGTTCAGATTAGGTTTCTTTTTATGATGTTTAATGTTTTGCTAAAAACATATCAGTATAATACACAGGGCACTTTTTGATGAATGATCTAATAGATGTATATTAAATGGAAAATATAACATGTACATTAATGTATATATCTATTCAGTAATTGAGAGAAATCTTATTTCCTAATGTAGACCAGATGTGGAAGCTGATTTGGTGATCTCAAAAGCATGAAGGGGGCTTTCCCATATTTTTTTTAGAACCGCAAAATCTCCTAGCTCCCAAAAATTTCTGTGGTTCAGTTTGCAGCTATCAGTTTGAGTATGATTTTACAAACCTTATTAGATACACCAGATATACATGTATTTGAGATTTTTTTTCCCTACCTCAGAATAACTCAATGGTAGACTCATCCTCCTACTTTTTATTGTCTTCATTTTATGTGAGATCTGGAAGTACTCAAATGTTTATGATTAATAAGAATGTAAAATTTTCAATAATAGTTCTGTTACTGATTTAGTACTGGGACACATTTCTTGTCACACCCTCCGGGTGTCACTTCATGTATTTCAGGTGATGATGTTAGAGTAATAAACTTTGTTGGCACATAGTTGTTTTCAGGGTTTTCATGATCTAAGCTAATATATTAGCAATGAAACACAAGCACTATTATTTAGAAAATTTTATTACTTTGATTAATGTGAAAATATATTATTTTTAGGCTCAGAAATATGTTAATCTAGAAATCATCAATAGAAAATGCCTTACATCCAGAGAAGACATGAAATTGGTATTTTTGTCATTCCATTACACATTATAATTTTAAACTTATTACAAGTCAGTTCAATACTTCAGCATAATGTTTGTGTCCTGTTTAAAAGCTATTGTTATCTGTGTTTCAAGATGGCACATTTTTAATATCCTTCTTACTCTATCTGTGTTAGAATCTTGCCCTGTTCTTTTCTTTATATTCTCCAATTGTCCTTTTTGCCTGTATGTGCATTAAATCTTAATCACAGAGTATTGAAGACTGCTCTGGCTATATATAGACTTTCATATTTATAATATCAATAGTCGCTATCTGCAAACATAAGGATTGAGATTTTTCTCTTTTATCTGTGTATTCATTTCTGTAAAATAATTAGTGCATATATATCTATGTAACAATACATATACTCATGCTTCATGATACTTCTTTCCTCTCTTGTCAGGTTCACAACTCATAACTCAGAATTTCAACTACATTATGAATGTCATTTCAGATATCACAGTGACTAAGATTGCTTAAGGGTAAATAGTTATACACTAAGTATAGTATGCTATACATTATAATTTTTCTTCTTATGTCCTCAGACTTCTTATGTCTTTAGATCACATCATCATTTTTTCAACATAGTCAAATTAAAAATAATGCATATAGAATCATACAACCATTATTTAAGTCGTATCAGACCTGTGGAGGCTTTCTAATCCAGACCCCTATACAGAGAAGTTTTTATTAGGTTTATTGCTCAGTGCTTTCTCCAAAGATAGAGTTTCCAGGTCTTCTTGAGAGTTTAACCAGCTTTCTAAATAAAAAACAATCAAACAAACAAAAATAAAAAACACCAAACCACCTTACTATCTAATCAGTATTTTCCAGAAAGTAATTATCCCAGGAAAAGGGAACTGTGCACCTTTGATAGGAGTATAGCCCCATTTTCTTTTTATTTTCTTATCAGGTAGCTGTAAATATAAAAATACATACCTGATCTCCTAAGCTTTTTCTTCTTCAAACTAAACAGACCCAGTTCCCTCAGCCTGTTTTTATATACTTCTTCAGAATTCAAGTCAGGGGGTGGCCTGTGATAGTCTTGCTCTAGTATGCCAGTATCCTTCTCACACTTGAGGAGCCCAAAACTGGACACAGGATTCCAAGTGGAGTCTTAGAAGTTCTGAATAGAGGAAGAAAATCACTTTTCCTATTCTATTAACTACACAGTAATACAGTCTGGGATATTTGACCCCTCTCACAGCAAGAGCACATTTCTGGGACACTTTCCACTTATTTTTCACCTGGATTGCAGATGTTTTCTGCAGAACTGCCTTCTAGGTAACTCTCACCCAGTCTCTACTGCTTGCTTGGGGTTATTCCAACATGGATGAAGAATGTTGCATGTGTTTTTATTTACCTTCAGGAGGTTCCTGTCAGATCATGGCTCCAGTGTGAACAGGTCCCTGTGAAGAACAGCCCTGCCCTCCAGCAAATTGCTTGCTCTTCTCAGTCTGGCATTGTACAGAAACTTCAACTATAACTTCATTCCACACACCAATCACTGAATCCCAGAGCAGGTGGTTTTGAGACATAATAATACAAATTCAGCAAAAAAAAGTCTGATTTAAACCACCAAGATTTTATTAGATATAAATTGGTGTAAATTTGACAGTTCATTGTTTATGCTGAACAAAAATATTTTTAGAAGTTCAGATTTGGTTGCAATTAGAAAATATTTTCAAGTTGCTCCTCTACAGCATGGAAATCCAATGAAGAATTTGTACTCACTGAAACAGTCCTGGTGATGCAAAGTTTATTACTTGAATTAATTAGTTGATCAAGTATGATTTAGGGTATCAAATAGGATTAAATGAAAATACTGTAGGTTTTGGATGTTTCTTGTGAGAGTTCATTTTTCTTTTGTAGCTGGTTGATTTGTTGTTTTTTTGTTTTATTCTATTAAACCCAAACATTTACACTTTGCTTTTTACCCCTTTTGGCTCTCAGAGTCGTAAGGACACAAATAGACCTTAATGACTTCAACAAGGAACCTGCAGGGGTGTCCATCCACACCCTGGCCTGTGCACCCTGGATGCCCAGCTGAGTTCAGTCCTGGGCAGCCAGTTCTTGGTGACCTGTGCTCAAGATGTGCCTGTCCCCAGCCTTGTCTCTCCTTGCTGTGTGACTTCATGCCCAGCGTGCAGGCACCTTTTCTCCTGAGGTACACTGTGATTTGGTCACAAGCTTGTCTTTGGGCCTGTCTCCAGACTACTGCTCCTGACTGGACCCCATGAGTTGGACTTCGGATCTGCTTTTTTCATTTTCCCTGGTCTGGAGCTGTTGCTGGACCCAGTTTCCAGCAGCTGGCTTTGGTCAGAATCTCTGGATCACAGTCTGTGCTGGGGTCACCAGCTCACAGCTAATCTTCCCTTAGGGAACAACATCACTTCTCATGTCTATGCCAGAAGAGTAAAAGTCTATACTAAACTAATCTTCAAGAGATGTTCTTGTTATCTTTTTAGCCAAATTTTAATTTTATTTGGTCTGTTGCATTTTTATTATCCAAATAATTTTCCATTTAGTGTAATCGATATTTCTCCTTTATCTGTAAAGGCTTACTGGCAGATCACAAGCAGAACACAGCTAACACAGTACAATATATAAAATAATGAGGCTGATTTCTTTGGAAAAAAAAACTGTCTTGATGCATAAAGTCTATTTTTCCATAAGTCCTCATGACCAATGGTTTAAAGACAGCAAAAATGAAAACAAATTATCATTAAAAATTAAAAAAATCTTTTTTCTGTATGTCCACAATAGGAGACAGGAAGGTGCCTTTTTGCCAGCTGAGCTAAAACAGAATGAGTGTACAGTAGGTATAAAGGGCCATGTCTGATTTTATTTCATTTTATATCCACTTGCATTTTGCACTGGTAGTGAAAGACATAAACAAAAAGCCAAGACTGAACTGAGACTCGTATATCAAAATGTATTTAGTTGAAGCTTAGAGAAACTTCATCAGCGGTTCTTGGAGTATTTTAAAAAACTTCAAATCCCTATTCCTCTATCTTTTATGCACCTCACTTGAGAAACAGATTGCTTTGTATTATGAAGATTGTATGAAAGTAATATTCCAATTTATCTTCTTTCTTATCTGATATGAGGGAATTCTAAGTTTCTTTTTCCATGTGCATTATAAAGAACACAGCATACGAAGAAGTGAATCCCTTTTCCCATCTCATTGAATCTGTTCCTATTTTACTTTGCACTGAAGGTTATGTGACAGGGTTAGAGAACAGACCTATTTTTGAGAAGTAAACTCTAACTGGGTCAACAGGAAAGAGTGATTTGTTCTGTGAAGCAGCCCCTCCTCCCTGGTTTACCTTGTATTAATCTCAAAGGACTCGTTATCTTCTCACAAACTAGCAGGCAGCAACAATGGAATTTGTAAAGAGTATTTCAAGTCCTTTCCATTATAAATATTTACTGATCTTTCTAGATATTGCTTTATGAAATGTTATAGCATTTGTTACAGCAGTATTTATGGTAACTTTCTTATTTATGAGTATTTGTAATAACAATGTTAAGTCTATTGCATATTTTTTATTTATCCTTTTATATGTTTTTAATAACTGAATCCAAGTGTTAGGAATTAATTTTCTCAACTTTCTATTAGACTTCTTGGCAGTCTTTGTTATCTCTAACACCTTATTACCTGAGAGCTATTTTAGTGGTTTTTGTCTTGTTATCTAGTACAGCTGTTCTACTGTTTATTTGGGAGGCATCTGAGCTTTGTGTTACTGTAAGGTTGATTAATGTAAAGCATTAAAATATTCATCCTGAAGGTCAGAAGGATCACTTGAGGATAATAGATAAATAGAAACACAAGTGTTTTGGAGGGTGGGGTGGTTGTTGTTTTTGGTGGTTGTCTTTTTGTTTGGTTGGTTGGGGTCTTTTTTGTTTATTTTTTGGGAGAGGTGGTTTTTAGTGGTTGTTTTTGATTTTTTTTTGTCTTTTTCTCCTTTTTTAAAAAGCTGTCCAGAAGAATTGCTCTATTTTTAGGACATTGTGGTGGTTTGAAAGCAAAATGAGTGAGAGGCTCCAAGTCAGAAATACAATTTAATAAGAAAAAGAAAAAAAAGGGTAAA
>JBBMKD010000170.1:51261865-51277234 GCA_037834095.1 Argya squamiceps | reverse complement strand
CCTTTCCTTCCCCATGGGGTCAGTGTCGCTCTTTCTCTCTCTCTCGCTCTCTCCCTCTCCCGCGCCCTCTCCCTCTCCCTCTCTCTCCCTCTCCCTCTCCCTCTCCCTCTCCCTCTCCCTCTCCCTCTCCCTCTCCCTCTCCCTCTCTCTCTCTCTCCATCTCTCTCCCTCTCTCTCCCTCTCCACCTTCTCCCTCCATGTGGACAGGAGCTTTGGCAAAGCTCCAACCGCATGGGCTGCACTGAGTAAACATCTTCATAACCAAAGAGAGAGCATGCTTCCTTCTTCCAGCCTGAATCCATGCCTCAGCGAGCTACCTGGAGAACCCACAAACTATAAATTGGCTTGGGAATCAGCTAGCCAGAGAAAGCATTCCCCACAAATGAGCCACTTTATACCTCTTGCCATGCACTCCTTTCTGATTGTGTTTGCTTGTTGAGCTCCTGTGCAATGTTCAGAAAAACTGAGGTTATCTGGGAGTATGGCCCCCCGAATGCTGGCACTAACACTAACAAAACACAAGTGTGATGCTTAGTCATTTTTCTGCAAGCAGACTAATCTTGAATGAGTATACTACCTGCTGTATATATCTGTTATTCAAAAGAGAAAAGAAACAATGCAACTTTGTCTTGGTTCCTGACTTGCTGCTTTCACCCTGTTTCATCTATCCCAGTTCCATGTGCCTTCGCATCTAATGTTTTCAGACTCTGCAACCATTACAAGCCCAGCACAGAAGTCTTTTCTACTCTGCTTTACAACCTTGTCAGCTGCGGCCTTGCAGGCTTTTTTATATCCTGGCTTTTCAAGCTGTGACAGTCTGAGTTCTTTAGCCTTTTTTTTTTTTTTATTGTAGACATACAGGTCTTGGCAGCTAAATTTCCTACACATTTAGAGATCACAGCCAAAGAAATAAGTTTCAGTTCGCACAGTATGCAAACAGAAAAGTGAAAAGAGTTATTGAAAGTAGAGTACAGAGGGATAAAAAAAAGAAAACAAACTACAAGTAGAGGAAGGGGACCAGACTAGCTAGCAGAGGGGAACCAGAGTAGCTGGCAGAGTTGCTATGCTGGATTAGGTCCCAATAGAGGTTGATAAACTGTTCCTACATCTTCCTACAAGTTGTTCTCCCTGTCTAGCCAGGAGAGCAGGAGGGCTGGATGGCCTGTTTCCCAGACCTTACACAGAAATATCAAACAGGAAGCTGCTAGTGTGAAGCAGTAAAAAAAAAAAAAAAAAAAATTGAAGGGTGTCTCTCCTGTGTCCTGCATCTCAGTTCAGGAAATGCTAGTTGGAAAGCAACTATCCTGAACTTTCTAGGAGGCAAAGACTGTATGAGCTGCAGCAGGATTCAGGGAGATAGATATTAGGAGATGTAGAAGTCAGTGAAAGAACAGGGCTGTGCTGGTGATGCATTTGATTCCTCCCAAGTATCTGTACCCCAGCTGAGAGAGACTAAATTAGGAATATACAGTTTTAGTCCGTAAATGAATCCTAATAATTTTAAGTGTGCATCAAGAGAGAAAAAAAGGACTATATAGTCCACTTCGAATGCATAAATACACATATAGTTCTCTATTAAGAAACAGATTTTTATTTTGTATCTCTACAGCTTTCTAAGTTAATCAAAATTCTATGCAGACCAGAAAACATAGATGTATTCACAAAATGTTTTGTTACAGACAAAAGAAGGTAGATCAGAACATTACCAGCCTTGCAAATATTTTTTATCTGAATGAGTTTGAGCATTTTTACTATTTTGTATTTTTTAGGAATACTGCATGAAAATGCAGAAAGTCATTGAACAATATGAAAAAAAAATTTTTTCCTGTGTGGGAATTGGCTGATAAGCCCTCTAAGTCACCGATTAATCAATCTCATATTCCAGATTTCATTTTTCTTTGTTTAGGACTGACTTTGATGGATACCACATATTTTCACAATCCTTTCCACACACCAAGTGATTGTTCATCAGGACACCTTTTAGAAAATTCTAAAGCAATTCTCCAAAGATCTCAGGTAACATATATGATTTGGCTATCAATTTGATTGAAGAAAAAAATTTGTAAGGTACATCTGGAATAGAAAATCTCTTTAAATAATTTTAATTATTTAAAATTTCATTACTTTCAAATGGTAATTACTTTGTTTTGAGGGGTTTTGTTTTTTGTTTGGATTTTTTTTGTTATTTTTTTCTGTGTGTATGTAGTTTGGTGGGCAAGGTCGGTTGTTGGGCCTTTTTGTTGGTTTTTTTTTTTAAATTATAGATGTGGAATTGAGCAAGTAGAAAAATATTGCATTTATTTAAAAAATGGAAATTCATTTTCCTTCAGATAATTAGTATGTTTCTTTAAAAGGAAGGGTCTTTTGTAGCCAGTAACTATATATTGTGTTTTCTGCCCTTTTGTTTGTTTGTTTGTTCTTTGTATGGAAGGCATTTAGACAACTTGAAACAAGTTTCATTACTTCAGAACAAGATTCTTTAATTTAGTACATAGCTAGCTAAAACAGATTTATTTTTTATGTGAATGGTCACCGAGATCTTAAAAATAAAACCCCCCAAAACACTATCCTTCCAGCTGTCACTGAGCCTCAGAATATGCAGGCTACCTAGATAATGTCCAGCTTCAGTTTTAGGTTCTCTAGGAATCTACTCTTGTGCCTATGCACATATCCAGACTTTCAGAGTCCAATTAGTTCAAAATCAATCCAGCCATAAACTTCCTCCAGACACAGAAATTAGGCATTCTTTCACCAAAACCTCTTGAAAGAGTAGAGCTCCGACATAGATTATTCCTGAGCACATAACTGTTGGGTTTTATGTGTAAATTCTCTGCTCACCTGGAAAAGCCCATAACTGGTGATGTAATAGTTAGAATTTTATATTAGTATTTTGACCATGAGCTCCTTTCACTAAGTTTAAACATATACACACAGAAGCACATCACACAATGAAAGCTTGACAATTACATTCTCAAAATTTCAATGAAATATTCTAGGTTTACAAAGGGGAGAATTTTGCATCCTGTGCTATCCTCGAGGTTGTTTTACTAGCTAACTCTGCTTAGCAGCCAAGTTTCCTTGGTCTCATCCTGATATGCTGAGTATGTTCCTATAACTGGTAGCTGGTCCTTGCGGAGAACATAAATATATAAAACTTTCTGATATTAGTTACCCATTCACTATGTTTTCCATACCTTGGACATTCAAATAAGTGGAAGATTAGGTATGATATAGTTGAAGACCAATAATAAAGGAAGTACATTATTATATTATTTCATAACAAAATAGAGATCTATTAGGACTCCCTTAAAGCTATAATTTCTGTCTGTCTAGAGAAATACTTTTTCTTTTTATAAACAGTTCCTCATAAGACCTTAAAGGCATATATTTTAAAAACTTTACTCATGTTAGAAATCATCTCAAGCCCTTTTAACACCTTAAATTGAAAACAAACACACTGGGTTGTATTTGCATCACAGAGAGATAAATAATAAAACTCCTACTGCAGATAAAATCAATGAAAATGCAAATAATTTTTCTTGTTTTTCTCATAAGTTCTTAATAGAAGCAACACAACCATTCACATATGAAAACAAACAGAAATGAGCAGTCTAGCATTTGATTTTGAAAAAGAAATTTCATATGGCCTAAATTGCATCTGAGTTCCTTTGAAGAATATTTGGCATTTTGTGGCTAAATGATTTTACTAGTGACAACTGTTAAGAAATACTAGGGATAAATATTAAAGTGGCATACAATCCCCTTGACCATAGTGCTCTGTGTACATTTGTTTCTTTGGGGTTTTGTCCTTTGTTTAAATATGATTGTTTGCCTTATAAAAGCTATTGACAAATGAAAGTTTTTTTCCCAATACCAATTGGTAGATGCACATACTCCTCCACGCACCACCATCAATTTTATGTAATTCTCTTGTCTGGTGGATCATGTTGAAGGGTAAAACTGTAAGTTTCGTAACTCTGTATCTTATCTATAACCAATGAATAGGCTATCTGACATCAATAGACAATGAACATATCTATAACAATAGGTACTTCACAGCATAAGAGATTGAAATTTATGTTAAAATGAAAACAGAAAAATTGAACAATTTTGTTCACTCTGTAAGAGCAGATGTGTAACTGTAATTCAAGTATCCCTTTATAAAACCTTTTATTTTCACCAAAAAAATGTGTTACAGTCACGTTAGTTTTTATTCACATGTTCCATGAAAGACAAATTTTGAGCTGACACAGCTCTTTTAAAGGACTTACTCCAAATTCAAGTACAAGATTTTACAGCTTAGTAAACTCTGATCAATATCTTGTTCCAATCTCACAGGGGTCCTTAATTTTTCTTGCCTTACCACAACAAGAATGATAAATGTCTGTTGTAGATGGCACTGAAGCGTCAACATTCTATTTGTTTCACCTTCCTACTCACAGATATTCTTAGATATCCAGGATTCAGATGTTTCAAAGTGGTGCTCTTTTTCACTACTCCTTCCTCTGTAGTTATTCAAAGAAAGATTGTCAAATAACTGATAGAATGGTGTTTATTCCAGACAGAAGAAATAGTGTAGAATATAGTAGAATATGCAGAATTCTTTTTAATTTGGACAGAAAATATAGAACTGAGTTTGATTAAAAAGCAAATTATCTTGAGTTGTTTTAAATAAAGAGGAGGTGCATATGGTACTCATTAATTTCTTCCCAAACTAGTATATATCTCCAAAATATGTAAATATTTTTCTAGAAGATGTATAGCAAAATCTATAAATAATTCTAGCTCTAACATCACCAATCAGGATTATGTAAAACTACATTTAAATAAAATTTTATTTTTATTAACAAGTATCTTTACACTATATTTCTTAATTGATCTTTATTTATTTCTCTTTTTCAGACAAAAGCAAAATAACAAGGAATTACTTTATATTTTATGAGAAGAAATTCAAAAGTTGCAAAATTTCGTTTTTCTGAAGTTTGAATGCATGTTTGGCTTTCTACTCCTTCACTGAATAGAGTTAATGAAGAATGTTCTAAAGTGCAGTTATGCTCTGTATCATATAGATTAAATTTTCATTTTCTAATGAAAAATATAGTAAAGATATCCAGTGTAACCTGTACCATATGAGAAGGCAGCAAAGAATAAAAAACTTTCACAGTCAAAAGTCATGACAAATAACAAATAAGGTAATATTAACATTGAATATTATTTGGAATTCGGACAGAATTTTTTAAAGGCCAAGACAAAAAAAGATCAGTTTTGAAATAAGACATCAAAAGAATAGTGAGTGTCATTGTGTACAAAGGGATGAGAAACATATTTAAACAAGTGGAAGAATCATGAAAAAGTAGGGCATAGAGGTGATATTCTTCCATTTGGCTGTATTTTACTGTGAGTGACCCTGAGTAGTGTAATAGATCTTCACAAAGATGTACATGACTATCGTGTGTTTGAATAGTGATAAAATACCAAGTCCTTCCTACTTCAGAGAAGATTAAACGTATATCTAGGTTATTTCAATACCTCAAGAGAGTTCAAGTTATGTATCTTACTATAGCACTTACTGTTTCTTGTAATGTGGTTGCTCAGGTTAAGTACCAAAAGAACAGTGGTAATTTGAGAATTTATTAACCAAATGAGGGTTAAGGACCTTCAAGAATGAGGTTTTCCAGATCCTTTTTTTTTGTACATAGGCAACTGACCTTCACGCTACAAATCCCATGACAAATGTGCATAACATATATGCTGACACATCCTTAAAGATGTGACCGAAAAACCTAAATCAAGTAATATTGATGTACAGTGGAAGATCTGCATGCAGTAGAAAATTCTGGAGGTTTCAGCTGAGGTGTAGGAATGGATCCATTTGTTTTAGGAATGGATCCATTTATGAAAGAAAATTCCTTTTAATTAAGTGCAATATAATGGAGATATAGCATCATAGTAAAAAATTGGTCTATAAAACGTTGTTTTTAATATTTTCATCCCTTGTAGTAGTTTTATATTTTCTAATGTAACTAATAAAGCCCCCAGAAACTTAGCCTACATTGTTGCTTTTGTTGGTTTTTTTTCTTTTTGTTTCCTTCCCACTTAAGAAATATGCAGTTTTCCAAAGCAAATCTTCATAACATTCCAGTGGGCACATTGATAAATTTCCTAGAAGGTGAATGTTGGAGAACTTCAGGAAAGAAATCTTAGAACTGTTTAGTTAAGAGAGAGAAAGAGAAAAGATTGAAAGGATGGGAAAGAGAGAGAGAAAGTTACAGAAACAGAGAGATTCTGAAAGTCTTAATAGAAATTACTGTGACTGAGAGAAATTGTTTCTCATCCTGAGCATGTAATCACACAATCTTGACGAAAATCAATGAACAAAATGATAAAAGAAATTGGCAGGAAAGGGTACTCATATGTGTGTGCAACAAACCAGAAAATGTGTGTGTGCAGTAAAACAGAAAGTGCTGGCTTTCCTGGGCATGTGGAAGAATTATCATTACTACCTTTTCCTCCCCAGAAGAGACAAGGTGCTGCATACCAGCAAGCTGAGCTGGATTCTGCATGAGCAATTTTTGAGATGGGTTTTAGGTATCTTTTTTTCCTTGCTTGTCTGGTTTCACTCCTAGTTTAAACAATTCAGTTTCTACTTTATATTTTAAAATAGCAAGTTTGAAATCCTCTTTTTCATCTTGAATTCAGAAGTTGAATGTCATCTATCAAGTTCCACTTAATATTCTGGAAAAAAATACAATAAACTGCCTCTATTGCTCCAGTTTTTACACTATGAGTGGTAATTTTGTTTGCTAATAAAAGGCTTATCTTGCATTCTTGAACATAACTGGAAGAATATGAAGCTGAAAAACCTAATAAAGATTCTGCATCAGTCAGTTTACACTTAAAAATCTGAATTAATTAACACACTGGGCTGTAAAGTGAGGAGATGTTAAACTTATTACAGTTGTAAATGTGATTAAACAACTTCTTACCTTTTATTTCTATGATTAGGAAAACCATTTACGGTAAGTTCAAAAAATTTGATTTTAAAGCAAAACCCAACAAATGTTACAAGCAAAATTTACATCTTAAAAATGTAAAATCAATAAAATCAATTAACGATATGGTGCAACTGTCAACCATTTCTGTATTAAACTTATTTTTTTTTTTTGCAGAGAGTAAGACATGGTAATAATTGACAGTGTCCCAATTACACTCCAGGTGTGTATCTGTAAATATTAAAACAAATAGAAACTATTTATTTTGTTATTAAATGAATATTTTTGTAAGAAAACACAGTGTTGTTGCTCTACTTATTGTAGTGAATTGTATAATACATTTATAATTTCACAGTCAGCATAACTGATTTTTATTGGTCCTATTTTTTTTAGAAATCAATTATAATAGGTTTTTTTAAGATCTTTGCTCAGACCCAATAACTCAAATCTGTGTAGCAAAAATTACTATTTAATAAAAATACTATTTAATAAAAATTACTATTTAAGAAAATGTCTCCTATATGATCTGATTATTTGCAAACTTGCTGACCTTGAATATAATACATGCAAATGAGATACTGCTGCTTAAAAAGACAGCAGTAGTAAAAAAAAAGTAAATTATATATATATGAGGAGACAACAGTAATGAATTCACCTGCTGACATTTTTGGTACTGAGAGGCCTTGCTAACCTCAGATAGATTCAAAATTCCAACAGACAGAATCAATAGCATACATGAATACTTGGAAGAAATAGAAATCTGCTATTTACTATTCTATTATGAAAGATTTCCACTTTAGGCCGGGTCCTTTATCTGCTTCGGCAATGATGAAGTGTAATTTACTTTAGGGCTCTCACACTGTTGTACCTGAAGAAAACCAGCCAAAATTGTATTCTCGGTATCTTGTGACAAAGCCTTTTTATACACCCAGCAAGTGGCCAAGGGAGAGGTTAGTGCTCAGTGCCTTTTTATTTGTGATATCTTTTGTCCTACTTTACAAAGGGAGAGGAATTGATGTTTGCAAGATAATTGATTTCACTCAGCTATGTTTCAAACTAACTGTACTGTTGGAGTGAAAAACATTAATATCTCTCTCCCATGTAAATACTAAGCTAGTTAATTATCATCAACATGCAAATGTCACTAATTTTCACAAACACGCTCTATAAAGGTGATTAGAACACATTTACTCACTGAAGCAAAAACCAATATGTCTTGGCATGTATTTTGACCTTTTAATTGATAAGTCACATGTAGCATCATGGATCGTGGGTGTAGCAGAAAGTAGAAACACAAGAAAGGCAGGCACAGCAAAGACGTGGGACAGATCTGTTTGCTATGTTTGGCTCAACTTCAGCTTGGGTAGCATAAACCTGTGAAGTATGAATGAAAAAATGAGTAGTAACTAAGCTGTTATTGATTTCAAAAGCTTTTTAGCTGGATACCATCTATGCATTAGGAAGAATTACACTCCTTCTTTTCTAAAATGGTGTTCTTTATTTCCTGTGTCTCACGGACTCATTTTCTAGTTTCAACCTGACCTGAACTTTTTCATAGAATATTATTTTATACCATATTTTCAAGAATATGTGTCTAAGCAATGTCTTCTATAATTCCTTCTTTACATCCTTTTGTGGTGAGGTACAAGTACCCTCAGAGCAGTATGTTATAAATTTAAAAATATTCTACCTCCCTGCAGAATAACAAACAATAGTCTTACTAAAAAGCAAGATACATCTTGCAAAAATACTATTTGATTTTAATATGATCTTACTTCTGCAAGGATGATGGTGTGGAAAACTTTTATTTTTATAAGGTATTTATGTTACGGAACGGTCCTGACACAAAATAGAAGAGGCCCTGTTCATGTTGCTTTAAACAGAAGATTCCCACATGAGAGATTTCATGAGAGACCATAATGCAGAACTGTGAAAGCATATTTCCTTCTTCTTCAGACATAAAATATCCTTTCAAAAAAAAAAGGAAGAAAAAAATTAAAAAATGAAATTAATTTATGTTGCTTATCAGAATTTAAAGGCCTTCAACCATTAACTGAATGATGAACATCTAAAAAATGCTTTATGGAAAATATTGGTTATTTCAGCATGACTCAGGTTTCCTTGATAATTTCCTAAATTAAGATGAATAGAAATCTTCTCGTGAATAAATTTCAGTGTAAAGAACTCTCTAGTTGAGTACAAAATATTCCATTCCAGATATCAACTTTGACATATTCTGAGTGTAAAGCAGAATTGTCTCACTTCATTTAAGTTTTCATTTTCAGCCAAATTTTTCACAGAAGTCAGGCAATTGTATGTGTTTTTGAGAAACCTGGCCTAGTGTAAGACATCTCTTCCCATAATGAAGGGGTTGGAGACAGGTGATGTTACCTTCCAACACAATCCATTCTATAATTCTATGTAGACGCAAGGATGCTAAATGATTTGAGAGTGGTGACAATAAATCAGAGTATTCAGGTCAGAGAACCCTAAAATTCACCCTAATTGCAAGCTCATAGGGATTTGGAAGCCTGCTAAATTCCCATTAATACTTGATCCTCAAAGGAATTAGATTCTGTTCAGTACAAGAATTGATTACAACTGATTAGCAGTATATCAGCCCTAGATAAAAATGAAGGAATACTTCTTTAGAAGTCATAAAAGAAAGAATTCACCCTTTTAAATATTTAAGGAACTTCTAGCCACAACGATAAAACTAGTACAGAAAAATATGATGGTACTCTTTATTGCCATTCGTGATCTGAAACTGCTAAAACAAAGCTCATGATGATACTGAACTAGTAAGAAGATAACAACAATATTTAAAATATATATGTCTTCAGATAATGGGTCTCAATGAACTTGGAGAAAAAAGATAATTTTTGAAATGGAAATGCCACTTATTTTGCTAACAACCTCACAGCTCTCCTCAGATTCTCAGTTTTGCTCTTTACTTCTCTACTGGTCTTACTCAATTTTACCAACCCTGTATCAGCAGTGTCTTGAACCACATTTCATCCCTACCCTAAGCACTGCTGTTTCTTACAGCTGTCACTTCTGCACCTCTTACCTGAACCTTCAGCTTCTTCTGGCTGTTGAGCTTGGACTTGCTCTTCCCTGCTCCACCAGGCAGTGCTGGCTGCTCCCCATCTGTCAGTAATGAACAGACTGCATTACCTTTCATTATCTTATGAAAGTACCAGTGATAAATACTCACAATTAACTGTTGTATTTGCATATGAAAGATAAAGAAAACACTCGCTTTTTCTGTTGTGTATGAATAAAATATTTTAGGCTTCACTGATTTTACAGAAAATCTCAAAGATACAATATTTCTCAAAAGCTCTCCACAGAGGAATATAAAGAAAGTATTGTAATTGAAGGAGTAATTGTTTTTTAAATATGTTCTGTTCTACAGATTATATTTGTTTTAATAATAAAATAATTATTATTGATAGCTCTGATTTTACCTTTTTTATTTGGGGAGCTGAGGGAGAGACCATGGGGAAGACATTGCCTCTAAATGTGGCATCCTATGAAGCATGGAGAATAAATATCCTGTGAGGAGACAGAATTTTTAGTAAGAGAAAGACGTTATCTTCAAATTCAATTTTTCTGTTGCAGGACCCCAGGTTTTTTGCTGATATCACTAGCACCTGTCATACAGAAACACTCCCCTTTGCCTGGCCCTTCAGTCTTAGTGGTGAGAAAGAATAATGCCTTATTATGCAGAGAAAATGACAAGTTTTAATATAAATTATCTGATCACATCTCTTGACTGCATCAGTCCACGTCATTTTCTATCATTATTTATTCAGTATCAATATTCAGTTGTCTCCTATTCCTACTGCAAATTCTTTGCACTTCCAAACCTTTCTCTGGAATGCCTGCAGAATTTGAATTAACTGAACAGATGAACCTTAAATAGAATTATTATGCAATAGAACTCAGGTAGTCTAATGTCAAGAACACACCACAGCTGATTTTCTCCTTTACTGTTCCTCTGCTTTATGACAAAATTGTACTTTTCAACCAGAAATAGGCATCAAGACATTCAGTCCAAGTTTTAAAGTAAGCTTCATAAGATGCCAACACAACCATTCTTGCATTTGATCTGCACCATTTCTAATTGCAGCAAATTACTTTGGTGTGTCACATTAGATTTTGTGGTGTTGAATTACAGTTATTAATTTATAAGAAGAAAGCTTCACCTTTCTTCAAATTTCTTGAATATTAAAATAAATGCTGCTTTGTTGTGAGGTTGGTTTTTTGGGCTTTGTTTTGTTTTGGTTTTAATCTGAGAAGCTAAGGGAAATAGATTCCCTTAAAAAAAGAAAAGAGAGATAAAGCCAATGACATGTAAAAAATACACTATATGGGTGCAAGTCAAGTCAGATATTTATAACTGGCACACCTCAAGTTCATTGCTAAAGTCATCTCCAGCTAAAATCTAGGTCTCTCTATATATATTTAATGAACATTTTGCCCAGTCTTGAATATAATAAATAATTTATTCTCTTTGAACTTCCCATGGAAATGGTGTTAAGAGGTAGTCTTTGACTACAAAATGGCACTGCTTTACCATTACGAGAGCTGCTCAAAACAACACTATTTATGGAAGAAACACAAGTTCCAGACGTTTAAAGGTCTTTTATGTTTCAGAGAATATTCAGAAGTGGGGAAAGAAGCAGATGGTTTTGCTACTAAACATGGAGTGCAACAGTGTGATCTGATGACAGAAAAGAATTAAAATAGATGCACACCTACCTCATCTTCATTGCCTGCTCTCAGTTTCAAACTCCTTTCCTCATGAGATAAGAACTTAATCTAATTTTAAAAAATGGTCTAGGAAGTAGAAAAGTCCAGTAACCATTCTTTTGCTTTTTTTTTTCCACATATGGAATTAAAAATAGTATGAAGAAGCATGATGGTGTGGAATAAAATCTTACAAGAATGTTAAAGCAATGTCAGAAAGAATGGGGAAAGATATGTGCTCAGAGGAAATTATGTAGTGCAAATGCACTGATCAAAGTGGTTTCAACATCTGTTGTAGCACACTTCATGTTCCTCAGCAACCCACACTGTGGATGATAAGAGGGGAAAGATTAAAGATTAATGTGACGTCATGGAAAATGTAAAGAAAGTTTTTACTTGCCCAGTATTTTATTAAGTAAAAAATATAAGTTTATGGAAAAAGCAAGAGACACACAAACAGCTCAGAAAAATTGTTAAAGAATTTAAAGAAGGTAACTTGCACATTAGAAAATTAAGAAGAAAATGTAAAAAAATATAAAGAATAAATTAACTGTGCTCTATAGGGTGTCTTCTCAGATCTATATTTTTTCCTAGTACTTTCTGCAATGTATTCTGCTGTGTAGATCTTCCACTTTCTGATTGTGTGGCGCTGCTCCTGACTCAGCAATGGGATTTGAGAAGAGTCTTTTCTACCTGCTACTTCCAAGGAGCAGTGGCTCCTCTGTGGCATGTTGCCTACCACATATATAGGCACCATGGCCAAGAAGATTCTTCTTATGTTCTTGTAGCTGTAGCTTGTGGATCTGTGTCAATTTACATGTGAAAGGAGTCACATGTAAATTGACACATATTTTTTTCCAAGATTTTATAAATAGAATTAACTTTCTGGGTCCAGTGAATTAGCAGGACCACTCAAATGCTAAAAATGCTAAAGATAAGAGATGGCCAACACAATTAATGAAAAAAAAAATTCAGATTAATGGTTCTATAGAAAAGGAAGAGAAAAACCTAAAATATTAAATGAAGAAAAAAAAAAAATGTACTGCATACTGACCAGAAAAAAAATTTTGGGAGCTGTTGCTCCCAAATCACAAAATTTCATACCTTAGGATCATCAGGCTTCATGCCTAATGTTCAGACATGAAAGAAATAACCATGATCCTGGGCCAGAAGAGAGTATAAATAAAACATAATATTTATTTATTATCATTATGAGGCAATGCTGAGTAGGTGTTACACAGCATGGACAAGGATTAGCCTCTCAGACTTGATTTGCTCTGTTGAACCTAAATATTGCAGGATTCCCCAGACTCTGAGGTTAGACTCCTGTCTACTGTGTGTGTCCAAACTCCTGCATGTGCCAGACATCATCCCACAGACTGTTTTTTTGCAGAATTAATCTTCTGGATCTTGATCTGAAAAGGAAATATTAGTCTGTAAGGTATAAGCTTGCAGGTAATTTCTTATCATCATTGTAATTATAATGCCTTATTCATCTAAAGTTTGGGATCTCATCATGCTACATTATTATAGCATTAGGAGGGGCAGAAGAGATATGCAGCCTTTAGAATAGGTAGGAGGTGGAGTTTACATCCTGTTCAAGCCTTGCAGAAGGCAAGTATGTGTAATTTTGAATAAATATTGAAAATTTATGTGTTAAGTGTTAACAAAAAGAGGAATTATGCTGTTGAAAGGGAATGAGGATAATCACAAGGGGAAAAAAGGGAGGGCCATACTAAATATAGGCTTTAGAATTATGAAGAACAGAGAGAAAAGCAAAGGAGTGAAAGCTGAAAGAAAATATTATTGTTAATTCTACAATTGAAGCATCCCCATTATAATTATATTGGATCCCTGATAAAAGTAAATAACAATTATTTTATTGTAATCCATCATATAGTAAATTTCAAAAGCAGGTATTGTATAAAGTTTTTCATTCATTCATCACTCCTTGTCGTATTAATACATGTCCTTATAAAGAGTCTCTCTCCTGCTTTCTTGTATTACCCCTTTAGGGTCAGGAAGGCTGCCTCCCCAGAACCTGCTTTTGTTCAGGCTAAACAGCCCCAGCTCTCTCAGCCTGTCTTCACAGGAGAGGTGCTCTGATCACTTCTGATCACCTCTGATCACCTTCATTTCACCTCTGTGCATTTGCTCCCACAAGTCAATGTCCTTCCTGTGCCATACACAGAACTCCAGGTGAGGTCTCATGAAAGCGGAGCAGAGGGGCAGAATCACCCACTTCAGCCTGGATAGAACGGGCTTACTGGGCTGCAGTGCACATTGCCACCTTGTGCCCAGCCTCTCATCCATCTGCCCTGCCAGGTCTCTCTGCTCAGCCTCCAGCCTGTAGTGACACAAGGGTTGCCCCAACCCCAGCGCAGCACCTTGCACTTGGCTTTGTGAATCCCATGAGGTTCCCATAGGTGCACTTCTTCATTTGTCCAGGTTCCTCTGGATGACACCACATCCTTCAGAAACATGTTACCTATCCTGACAGTAAAGAAAGCATGTTAAAATGCTGTGTAAATGGTCATACAAGAAATAACTTCTCTTTTAACAGAGTGGGACAAAACTGTGCAATCCCATAGCAAGCACAGTGGGAAGGGAAGAAGTACTGCAGTGACACTATGGTGCTCTACTAACCTGAGAAGAAGGAAACAACAAAATAAAAAGGATGAGTGGCCAAGTGACGAGTATGCAGAGGATGACAAACAGTGTAGCTTTGGACACAAACTCCGAATGGAACTCTGACAGACTAGGCATGACAGGTCACACTGTTTTGATGTAAATTCAACTAGCTATTTAAACCTGAAGTACACTGCTGAAGAAATGGACAATAGGAAAAAAAAAAAAAACCCACCCTATCCTGAGTAAGACACTTGAGATAGCAAAGTTTAGCATGAAACTGATTATCTTTCTTGGTATATGTTTCTTTATATAAACATTATACATCTAGAACAGTCTCCTTTCAGCATCAATGAAAAATTGCTGCCTGGTAACAGGAGGGAAACTCAAAGGACAAAAAAACCTCAAAAACCCAAACCAAACACTGTACCATGAAAGACCCCAAAACTTTATATTTGTGAGGGACGGTGAACTAAAACACAGTTGTGTTGTTTCTGTTGTTCACTGATACTTTCAAGAAATTAAGTAACATTTTGAGTATTCTATTAAATTCTTGTCAACAGATCCTATAAACGTGCTTAAAATATTATAATTACTATATTACAAGCATTAATATATACCATATAACTCAGTTCAATGAGTTGTTATATGATCTGCTGTATTGGGTTTGCATGTCCAAACTTTGTTGTTGGGGGGGCTACAGGGATGGCTTCTGTGAGAAGCTTCCAGAAGCTTTCTCCATGTACAACAGAGTGATTGCCTGGCAGCTTCAAAGACAGATGTGCTGCTGGCCAAGGCTGGACCAAACAGAAATGATGGTAAGACCTCTGTTAATAACCTATTGAGGAAGAAAGAAGAAGAGAAGGAGAAGGAGAAGGAGGAGAAGGAGAAGGAGAAGGAGAAGGAGAAGGAGAAGGAGAAGAAGAAGGAGAAGGAGAAGGAGAAGGAGAAGGAGAAGGAGAAGGAGAAGGAGAAGGAGAAGGAGAAGGAGAAG
>JBBMKD010000170.1:51227024-51261765 GCA_037834095.1 Argya squamiceps | reverse complement strand
AAGGAGAAGGAGAAGGAGAAGGAGAAGGAGAAGGAGAAGGAGAAGGAGAAGGAGAAGGAGAAGGAGAAGGAGAAGGTTATTCCACAGTTTTAACTGAAGTCAGAAAACACCTTGGTGAAGTTGGAGAAGTTCATGCAGAACTCTGTGGGAGAGACCACAGTGCTGGAGCAGGGGAAGCACTCCTCTCCCTGAGCAGCAGGGAAAATAACTTGTGATGAACAGACCATAAGTCTTGTTCCCTGTCTCCCTGTGCCACTGGGGGAGAAGGTAGAGCTGTGAAGGAGGGAGGGGTGAGGGAATGTGTTTTTAAGGTTTTATTTTACTTCTCATTATCCTGTTCGGATTTTGTTAGTTATAAATTCAATTAATATCTTTAATTCAAGTCTATTCTGCCCATGACAGTATTTGGTGAGTGGTCTCTCCCAGTCCTTTTCTCAACCCATGAAACTTTTGTTGTAGTTTCTCTCCCTTTTCCAGCTGTGGAGGGAGGTGATAGAGTGGCTTTGGTAGGGAGCCTGGAAGCCAGCAAGGGTCAACCCACTACATCTACTTATCTAAAGCACATATTACATTAAAGAGCCTTTCTTAACTGCCATGAAATATCCATGACTATTGGATGGTAAGTTTTTATGTTATTTATAATGGCATTTCCATAAAACATTAACTTTTTTTAACATTTGCCAAATTTATACAGAAAATAAGGATCCATTACAGAAATCATATTGGAACAAAATTCCATTAGAACATAGTTTTCCTTAATATTTTCCATTCTCATGACATCAATTCATTTTCTTAATTAAATTTTGTACTTCTTCTCAACTGTTTACAAAAAAAGCATCAATTTCATGTGTGAAAATGAATTTAATTTTATTGGTATGATGGAATAAGCTGATGCTGTTCATGTCATTCAGTTAGATAAAATTAATATACAACACACAGGTCTTAAAAGTGGAACTAAGTTCTGCTGATAGAATGAAAACAAACAAACCATCAAACAAAAGCAACAAAGCAAACAAACCCAACCAATACAGGGGTTTTTTTTTCCTAGTTTTAGATAAATTACTATGGCTGTAACTGAAATTCATGGATTATGAAAGATACACTACAGAATAATTAGGGTTTTATTTCTGTGTATGGGGTGTTCCTGAGATAAATTTCTTTGCATCGTAGATTTAGTCTACAGGACCCCTATACATTTCTGAGGGAAATAAAAGTTTGTAGTTTGTTGAAAGAATATCCTAAGGGTTGTTCATGAGCACAAAATGTCTTCAGGGCTGGCAGGAACATCTAGTTACGTACTTTTTACTGTTATTGCCAATGGCATTCTAATGAACAGCTTGTCTTATCAGCAACCTGTTCTTTATTATAACAATAAACGGTACCATACAAGGCATCATTCTTCTCTGCAATAAGCATTAGGATAATATATTCCTTTTGTTCAGAATCTGCGGGGAGAAGGAATTCTTTTCTTCTTTTATGTTTCAATCTAGGGTTGTTGACTATGCATAGAGAACTGTAACAGCATTTAATGAAATCTTCCTTGGAAAACAGAAAGAATCCCATAAATTCTAGAGCAGAGCTATGCCAGAAGCAGAACACCTGCCACTGACTCCTTCCCATGGATAACAGTAAAAGACTCACTGCTTGTAGGTAACAACCCACTGGCAGTAAGTGCTCAGCTTTTGAAAACAGCTTTTGAATTGGATAGCTTTGTGCAACATGACCTGATACAGCCAGTGCTACATTGCACTACCAGCTTAAAGAAATTAGATGGTTTGGGGTTTTGTTTGTTTGCTTTTTGTTTCACATACTCAAGGATGTTGTTTCCTGAATAACAAATTAAGCTTATTCTGATACACACTTTTAAAATAAGAATTTTGGCCTGATAGATCATAAATTTAAAGGTCTAATAATATTATTTCAAAACCTCAAATCAGTTCTAGAACAAAGAATTATTATTACCAACCAAACACTTTTCTGTACTATCTTGAATTATTTGACTAGTATATTTCCCAATTTATTCAATCATACCTAATTCTAACAATGTTTTCTTTACATTTGTGCTCTGAATCTTTCCACTTCACAGAAGTATTTTCCAGTGCAGTTCTACAATGTATCTAATGTGTGAAAGACAATCACTGAAATGTTAAAGACATAAACCTACTGCCTCAGCATACACAAGGAGACTTTGCAATTCTTGATTTTTAAAGTGATCAAGTACATTCAAACCTGATCACATAAATTCTTTTCAAATTTTCCTTTCTTCTCTATCCGTACATATACACAAACACACCTTGTTAAAAGTATAAGAAAAGACTAATTACCACAGAGCTTAGGGAGCTGTGGCAAGGAATATACAGGCTTCTTTTGCCAATTAAAACTATGTGATTGGATAAATCATTACCATAGATACATATGAAGCAAATTGTGAAGCACAGAATTACAAAAAGATATTAAGTTGGTACTGTTTATAAAACATGAAATACAAACCAGAGAGCCTGCAGATCTCTTTATGACTGGGTCACTTTATATTAATTTATTTTTCCCATTAGTTGCATAACATAGATAAAATTGTCATTTGAAACCATGACCAATGCAGTCCTCTTTCACAATTCCAAAGCTTAATCTTTGCAGTTTTTTCTGTCAGCTATGAGTGTTTCTATATACTTCCTATTTTGATCCTCCAACGTCAAACTTTTAAAATATTTTGGTTTTTTTTCTTCTCCTTATTATTGATTTTTCCTTCTTATCTGTTGATCCTAGCCACTGCCTCTCCAGTGATTTTTCTCCCCCCTTAAAAGAAAACAATATTGGCATACATTTGACTATTTCATACATGCAGTACAGCAACTTTGCTCTTGATCCTAACATCACCTACAGACATACTAAAATATTCTCCTTCAATGTCTTTATTTAATTAATCTCCCTTAAAAAATGTAACATATTTTAGGAGATTGATTACAAGCATGACTAAGAAACTTCTTGAAAGCCCCCCTTGGTTGAAGAAAGCAAAAAAGTTGAGAAAAGTCTATAGGTGATGTAAATTACTGTAGTAGAAATACTTAAGTTTTCCTTATCTGGTGATCTAATCTCTTAATGAATGAACAGTCTATGGTTGCTCTGTATTGTTGTTTTTATTCCCTTACTATAGCAATGATAACTTTTTCCTTTTACCCTCACCTCCACTGTTGAGAGTGATGTAGTAAGAATCTGAGATTTCCCTCCCACAAAGGTGAGCATTTCCACAGGCATAAGGTTATGTACATGTACCTGTGACTGTGAGTCTTGGAAATCTGTTTTTATAAATTGTTAATATAAATTAAATTGTTAATTATGCACATTCCTTTCTACCAGGAACTTGATAAATTTGAGTTTCAGGGCTAGAACATTACAAGAGTGTCAAGATAAAATGGATTTTCAGAGTTACAGGACCTCAGCAGCCAAGCCAGCAGGACAATGGATGGTGGAAGAGCCTAAAAAATTGAGGTGTTTTGTTTGATTATTTGTTTGTTTTTAATTTTATTTAGTATTCTTACGTGTAGGATGACCACAAAGAATATGAAATAAATTATTTATTTGTTATGATATAACTACCTGGCAAAATAAAATTCATTCATTTTAATTTTAATGGCAAGATTGAGAAAAATCCTTTTTTTAACAAAATTCTGTAGTGTCACTTTGTGTCTGCTATGTAGTTCAACTATATACATCTTAAATGGCAATAAAATTTTTTTGTATTTGTTCTAATTTGCTAGCTTTTTAAGTTTTGTGTGGTGGTGCATAAATCCTATTAGAGTAAGTGTATCAATAATTACTGTTAATGTGATTATTTAAACACTCAGGTATGGGTCGTTGTGTGAGAGCTATACAGTATTTCCTCACTGAACCCCAAGACTTTGTGATTTGCCATCTCTGTCCTCAGAAGCTCCCTGATATGATGAGCAGATCTCTAAGAAAATTAATGTGTGTGTGGGTGCACAGAAAGTGTCGAAGGTGAATTTCTTCATCACAGAGATCTGAGATTCAGAAACTGACAGAGCATCTTCAGAAATTTCTGTACAAAATTCTTTTCCGTATGGTTCACTTTGATTTTATCCATTTAGGGAATCTTGCCGAGCCACTGTCAAAATTCTCACAAAAACTGTCTGTTTGATTTTTCACAAATGTGAAAAAAATTTCCCCTGTGCTGAACATTTTCTATATACAAAGTAATCTTCTTCACTGGCTGTATTTCCCATGTGTCAAGAATTACTATTTACTATTCTTGAATAGCAAGACTCAGATTCAAACACATCTTTCTGTTGTCTAAAATGGCAGCGAGAGCAATCATTAACAATCCAGAAAGTCAGAATTACTGTCAAAATTTGACCTCAGAAAATATTTTACTGTTTCTAATAAATTTAAAGATATTATTTTTTTTTTGTAACAGCTATTTCTTAGGAATTAAAAATGACTGATTGAAAAGTTTTTATAAGAATTTTGGTACTAGTCAATCTCAATTTCCTTGTTGAAATATTCCTTTGAGTTTTTGTAATCATCCAAATGAATCATAAATGCACATAAATCTTAAGAATTTAGTGCTGGAAGGATTTGTTCTATCTAATTTATATGCGTATTTTGTGAGCTGAATTTCATACGGAAGAACCAGACATCCAACAAAAGATATAAGTTGGCCTACTCTGCAAATTAGACACATACATATCTCTGAATACAGGTATCTGAAGCTAAGACAAAAAAAGGAACTGTGTAGCAGTTAAGGTCAAACAAACTGAAGAGATCTGATTCAAATACTTCTGGCCTTAACAGTCTGAGAGAAACTGCTGTTTCTGATAAAAGTGAGCACACAGTCAAAATGTTAGAATCTCTGCTTCTGGAGCTAAATGGCAGTGTCATTAAAGCTTTTTTCAAGCTATTCTGGGCTATATTTTTATTAGAATTTTGCTCCTTGATAGGAAATGTAATTAACAATTTCTTGCATTTGCAATCAGAATATTGAATTTTGTCTATTCAGGCAAAATACAATATATTATACACATAATATTATATAATATATAATATGTGTACAGAATATTGATGCATGAGCATATTTGAAAATATGAAGGAGTTACTTGTTTAAAATTTCCTTTAAAAACCAATAGTTTAGTAATTTTCTCTTTTTTTGGAAAGGTGTCTTGTCTCTGTTTTTAAACAATAGCAATTATCAAAAATAAGAGGTTTTTCATTTTCCCTTTTTTTTTTTTTTTTTTACAATATGAGGCTTAAAACTCGATGAAAATATAGGTTACATCTGCCTTGGTCTATAGAAGCCAGAGATTTTACCATAGAGGAAAGGTCACGTAAAACAATCCAAATAATAGTGACCAGAGATGATGTATTTTCAGAAGGTGTAATATTAAAGAATAAGCTGGGCAGGCTTACTGCTGCATGGAGATAGCTCAGGGTATCTTTGCCAGTGCCCAGAGGTGAGATGAGTCACAGCCAAATTCCATCTCTGAGAATCTATCAGTGTTAGATAATCCTGTTGGAGGCACATTCTCTCTGCTTTTGCAATGTGTTTCTAAGAGCCTTCAGATGGATTGCAGCTTTTTCCTTTTTCTAAGCACTATCAGGTTTTAATATCCCATTAATTTATGCATGAAGGTTGGCCCAAACTGTAGCCATAAATTGGCCCAAAACCTGAAAAAAAATTCTAATTAATTTTAGAAATTCAATAAATAATGATAAATTGAATGAATGAATAGCATGTGGGGTCTTGGCACAAGCAGCCAGAAAACATGGGATTCTTGTGGGGTTCTTTTTCCTTCTAGAATTACAGACACTCCTTTATAAAGAGGTTGAGACAGGCAGGCAGTTCAAGACTCTGAGACAGAATTTTCCACTGCTGATAAATGAGGAATGGATAGGATTTAAACAGGTTGGAAGGAATGTGATGTTAGCATTGATACCAGAAAGGTGAAAGAAACTGCATTAGCAAGCAAATTCCCCAAATACAATGAGAAAATATTTTATTTCTCTCACAAATGAATGCACTATTTCTACATTACTATACTGTAAAGTTTTCTGTGTTTCATGCACAGAGCTTTATGTCAGACTCTCTACTTGCAAGTGAGGATGAATTGTCTATTGAAGATATCCAAGAAAGGTATTTATTTTTAGACATCTCAAGAAAATCTGATGTGAGGCTAAAGTTAATGGTATTTAATTTGAAGAAGGACTTACAGCTTTTGAACTTTGCTCTTATTGCTGCAGATAATAGATAACACATTGGATGATTAAATAATAGCAAGGAAACCTCTTTTCATTCCGGGTAGCAGCTGTAATTCCTCCAGAGGTTTGGATTAGGCATGAATGGAGGACTATTCCTTGCAATTCAGCTCCACAAAATCAAAATTTTATAAAATAGCTATTCCACTATAACTTAAAAGATGAACAATATTTAAAAAGGAATATTAAAACAAGTTCTTCAGAGACCTTATATATGAGATCCTTAAGATAGATATTTTATATGAATTTATTTTTTTAATCGAAAATATGTACCAAAAAGATTTTCAGCTATTTTAATAAAAATTTTAAGGAAATTTGCCTGAAAATGCAACAAAATATGGACATTGGTAACATAGTAATGCTGCTTTAATTTTATGAAACAATCACTTCCTTTCATAGGACACATAGGCAAGTTTCTAGTGTAGACTGCATAATTACTCAACTTATTTATATTTTTAAGATGCTGCTGTTTTCAAATGAAGTCATTCTATGTCAAATTCCAGGACCTTTTCTTTCTGTCACGATGTAGTAACTAGTTGGATGCCTATGTTTCTGGTCTGACACAATGCAAGAAATTATAATTTCATGTAAATTTCTAAAGAAAAATAGACAATTTTCTTGAATTTAATTCAAGAAACGTTCATTCAAGACTTAATAACAGAACTCAGGGAAAAGCAGCTGTTCAGTGGGAGAAATGGACACAATACCTCAATCTGGAAGCAGCTCAAAATGTTTTATGTTTTGTATAGCAATTCTGCTATGTCTTAATTGAAAGTAAATACTGATTGAATTAAACACAAAATATCACAAGTTCCCTATAACAGTAAGGCATTTTTCCTTCCATTTCTTTAGTATAATGTTAAGTATTAGCATAATTATAACAATTTGATATATAGGAAAATATTTCTTATAAGTATTTTCAGGAACTTTTCTTGAAACAATAGTTTTGTTGGCAACTTCATCCATACTAGACAGAAATGTTAATTTTTCTCTGTTTTATCTGATGAAGCCTTTAATCACAACCTATTTGGCTTCACCTTTTGATGACAATTACATAAGATAAAACCAAAAAGAAGGTAGGCAAGTTTCTGCATATAGGTTGAAATGGTCCAGCACAATTTTTTGTTTTGCTCATGTGTTTCCAAAGGACCGCCATTTTCCTATAATTGCTGTTTCCCATGCTTAACCAAACTGGTTTCCCACAGTCTTACATCATCTTTCTTACACTGAGGCTTACTCTGATAACCTAAATCTAGCCTTATCTCCATATCTGCTTTGGAAAAAAAAAATCTGATTTGTTTGTTTGTTTGTTTGTTTTATTATTCAGGGTGTGCTACTCTTGAGATGGTTATTTCTAGTTTTTTCTTGTGATCTTTCAGAGCTAAAGCCAGATGGACTGGAGCTGATCTGAGGTGGGTTTTCTTTTTGTTTGGTTAGGATTTGGGGAGGGGGTTTGATGGTTCTTTACTGCAAGAAAAGTGTATTCAGTCCTGGATACTTCTCACTAAAATTCACATATCTCATAGCAACAGAAATAGCCATTTTCCCATAAACTCAGTTATCCCTAGCAGTGCCTTTCAAAGTATAAGGAACAATCAAACAGATTGCAAAAAAAAAAAAAAAATTTTCACCATTCAAAAAATAGAGGGAAGTTAATTATAAGGGAACATTTCAAAATTAATTTAAATAACTCAAAGCAAGTAGTATTTTGTTTTTGTAATAACGTTTGGGCTAAAAGAAATTGTAACATATTGGCAATATTTGAAAGCTGATATTTAAGGAGACCTCTTTTTTAGCCTTGCATAGGGCCTCCTATATTTAAGAATATTTGGATAGAGATTGTGAAAAAGACAGTATAGCTTGATATGCAGGGCCCCTAGTTCTTTTTTTAAAAGTTATTTTTATTAACTCAGAAGTAGAATGTTGATGTCTAAAATCCATTCCATTTTCTGTGCTATTTTTCACCTGTACAATCATGCAGTTGTTTTCTGGCTTCTCAGCACTGAATATATTTGTTAGCTAGCAATACCATATCAAATTCAGGGATGTGTTTTCCTGAGGTGGTGGCCCCTCTACACATAAATTCACAATCAATACTATAGGATATAGGTAATGACACTGTGGATTTCTATCATGCCTCAGTCTTCACAAGGGCACAAGTATTAAAAAAATGTTAGCATTGATTTTGCATGCACTTGTAGCAGAATTTACTAAATTACATCTCGGAATTAAAACCACAAAGACACTGAGCACCCTGTCATACACTGGCTGGCAGGACTCCTCCTTAAGAATCACTTACCTAACAGAAGATCATGGTGCTGATACAAACTTCTCTAAGTTCACTTGTTTCGTGGAACACTAAAATTAAAATAGGATTTCTTCTTTTCACTGTAGTAAATCTAGAATCACAGACAAAGAATTTATTCTTGTCTTTTCAGGAATTTATAACAGGAATGCAAGCAAAAAACTTTAGTTGTCAGAAATGCAGTAGCTACTGTGAAATAACCATCAGCAGAGCAAATAAAACCCTCAGTGTAAGAGCATGTTATTCTTCCCAGAGGACCATGTGAAAGCCATGTTACTATGAAAAGCCCTGTGCTGTGAGCTCATTACTGTACCTAGGCAGCCTGCTATCACTGACACAACAATCTTTACTATACCTGAGCTTTTTATTGAGAGAAAGAGGCACTGTGCAATAAATGACCTAAAGACCTTGAGAGAAAAAAATTTATAAAGACCATTTCTTACTGTTTTTTTGAATAAAAATATGCCTGTATGCTGGAATACATCTAGTCACTGTTATGGTGACTATATGGAACATATAGTTCAGAAATCTATTAAAGTAAATCAATAGTCATTAATAAAATTATAAGGATAAAACCTGTGTTTACCCTACATTCTTTAATGGTTGGTGGCAGGGACAACTTTCAGAAAATAGCAGTGGAAGTCCTATATGTGCCTTATAATTCCACCTGCAAAGTCCTCTTACTGCATCATGCTGTTTATCTAGACTACCTTAATTAGAAGTTTGAAAGCTGATTTTATTAAAGGGTAACAAATACCTTCTTGGGAAAGAAAGACTTGAGAAGAGCAGGGTTGAATTGCTGTCGCCGGTATGACCTGATCTGCTCTCCACTGCTTCTCAATGAAACAATTTACCAACTTTCAAGTAAGCAATATAGATCTAAATATGATTACAGACAACCTAATTTTAGCCAGAAGTAACAAAACAATGTCAGTATCTGAACCCCACAAGACAAGGCTTCCCTGGAAGCAGACAGAAATAATATACTATTATATAATATAATACTATATAATAGAATAATATTATAACTAATATTACTGATATACTAACCATCTATGCTGAAGCACTCTCTTCTGAATACCAGGACATTTTTTGAAAAGATTGCCCCGGTTATGTCCTTTAGCAAAATGACTTGTAGTATCTTTAGCCCTCATTGTAAATTATCTAATAGATTCATTTTTCCATTCCCTCATTATTTTTTACCACTTTTAATTATTTTATCACTTTCATCAGACTAACAGTGACAGAAAAAAGATTTGTAAAAGCCCATAAAAGAGTTGAATTCAGTACCATGTTGATATTTTTAGGCTAACAGCACATTCACTGTATCTTTCATAAGTCACAAACTAACTCAAAGCCTTCAAGGTCTGCAGGTGCTGCTCTGTCTTGTATCCATGGTCCCATAACCTTCATAATATTCTTAATGGCAAATTTTGTTTTATCTTCTTCTATGTATGTTATTAAGCTATCTGGGAAAAAAAAAGCACAAAAATAAAACAACAAAACTTTAAATAAATCTATTAATATCTACAGTTGCCAGCTAATTCTCTTGTTTTCAGACAGTTGGTTATTCTTGGATTGTGAGAAACAACTGATTCTCCTTGGATCCACTTAAGGATGCCAAAAATGTTCTGGTGGGGTAGAAGTTATTATATCAACTGACATACCCTGGCTTTTTCTGATGTTTATTGGGGATAAATCACAGATAAGAATACAGCTGTGAGACTGCTATGAAATAAAGCTGGACAGATTGATTTCTCTGCAAATGGAGTTTCTGTTGATACCATGATATAATCAAGTGATTGGTGAGGTTGTCTGACAACTGCGGGTCTTCTTTTCCATCTTTTATTCCCCCTGTAGTCTTTCATTTACTTTGTTATAGTTCATTATTGTATTTTTCTATAGTTCATATTTATTTCAGTATTATCTTTCTTTTTATGGCAATTACAGCACCATAGATACAATTTTATTATGCAGTCTTTTTTCTTGCTACTTGCGCCTGAGGACACGTTATGCTCTCAGATAAAAATGACAGCTGTTTTCAGTTATGCTAAGGAAATAAAAATGTGGAATAGGTCATGTCCTTTTCTAGAAAACCATCTTTGTTCAATTGGAAATTTTTAGCAACAATAAATCTGGCTACTGGGACTTAAATCCTATGTCTATGATAATGAAACCACATGGGAAATATTCATATTTGGAAATATTTGCCCAGTTCAAATCACTTCTGCACCTGCTACTACCTATACACATGAAGGAGGGCTTGTAACAGCCATTCTGAAAAGTGTATACTACAAGAGATAATGTATTTAAAACCTTGTTGCAGTATAACATGACAATAAAGACATACTTCATATTTGCAACTAATAGTGTAGTAGACATAATTTGGTGCTAGATTTGTGGAAGTAAAATGGGTGAGACTTTGTTTACAATAGCAAAACAGATTAACTTAGTCGCTGGAAAAAGTAGAAAATGTTGAAACACATTCTAGAGGTTTCCAGTTTCTGTAGTCACCTAGGATATGATTACTGGATGTCTGCAATAATGAGCATTCTTTGAAAAATAACTTTTGAAATTCTTGGTAAGTTCCCAGTTCACTTCAGTGTCCTCTGTATATAATTGCCTAAGTCATTGCATGCTTAATGTAAATTTAAATGCACTAAAACTGCAGCAACAAATTGCATAAGTGATTGCATGTATAATTGGTTAATGTAGGATGATATAGTACAAATATGTAAATGTCACCTAACAAAAAATTCCTAAAGTGTTGAATGGATTTAAACTAATGTTTCTTTAGAAATTTTATAGTGTCAAAAGAAGGAAAATTATTTAAACTATATAAAAACTATAAACTATATAAAGAAACTATACAAAAATATTAAAAATCTAATTTAATTCTACCTTCGTTAGAAACGATTATATAGAATCTCGTTACATTATTTCCAGGTGATGATTCAGAATATGAAGGAGACATCAACTACTATAATAATTCAAATGAGCTTTCGGCAAATAAAGGCATGAAAATTTTCATAGATTTTTCCACATATTAACTTTATTTATTCTATTGTGTGTGTTTACATTGATTACCTTGACCTTCATTGATTATATAGATGTTGAATATGAATTAATGAATATGTGAGTTGAATATAAGAAGGATTTGGAATATTAAATGATTGCATAACTGCTAAGTATTATACGTAAATAAGTTGTAAGTCACTCGCTAAATGCTGCAAATTAATTCCATTTGATTGTGTACCTATATGTGCATATATATATGTATATATTAGAAAAGTTAATGTTTAATAAAATTTATGCAATGCAATTTTAAATATTAATACAGATCAAAGGCAAAATATCAGTAACGTATTGTATGAAATAATAGTTACAGGAGCAGAGAAAGGGCAACCATTTCCATGTGGTCAGCTGGGATTATGGCCTTTAAAAATATATTATATCCACATCAATTTTTTGGGCTGCCTGACTCTAGGACCATCTGTCTGAATGGCAGAATGCCCATTCAGAAGAAGTTGGTGGAGTTTTTCCATTAGGCAGAGATGCCAGGTATCAATAGGACTGAGGTAGGAAGACCTGCAGAACACTGCAAAGGACATCTGTTCTCCAGGAAAAGAAGAGAGAAGTCCATCTTCTGTGGCAGCCCCACTACACTGACACCACATGCTTCCTTGCACCTATTGACACCTGTTCAAAGTTATATGCCAAAATAGCAAGAAAAAAATGAGCCATCTCTGAACAATGGAAAATGGGGTAGCATGGGCTGTTAAAGACCTCTGTGGCTGCCAGGAAAATAGGTTTCACTGTGGTAAGCATTTGGGAAACCAAGGAAGACCATATGGGACATCAGAATCAAAGTCCAGGCATTTTGTATACCAACAAGCCCCTGGCAAACAATATTTCTTGGAAACAACCAAAATTACAAAACAACAGCAAATGAGGAAGATCTAGACACAGGTTTTTTGCACTTTTTATTAGAAGTGCAAATTAAGGATACCTGCAAATCACCAGAGGTATGTGTTATTCCTCTGAGTGCCTTATAAAGAAACAGTATAACTTCTAACCTTCTGAGTTCATGAAAATTGTGGATTACATATTATAAGATAAGTAAATGCAGGGTAACTTGCTGTTTTGTCTTGTCACCCTGTCAGATAAATGACCAAATTAATAATTTTTCCAAATGAAATAGCTATATGACACTTACATAGAGACATTGAAAATTTTGTACTGACCTGTACATTATAATTATGGTGTAATACTTTTATATATCGTCACCAGTTTTAAAGATTAAGTGTATTAAAATTTATTAGCAGTTTTGTCAGGGAGAGCACCAAGTCTCTTTGAGACAAAGTTGTGGGTACCACATATGTATGTATAAAAATTGTCATTCAAATGGATGAAAAAGAAGCCTTTAGTCCAATATACCAACCTTGACAGTTTTCAATAAAAATACTTTACGGTGAGTTGTGAGAACTAGTGCTTCTTCTACAAAGTGATGTGTGTAAAGCAAAAATGTCTTTGATTTAGAGATATTTAATATACATTCAGCTGAAAACTATTACTTACTTGAGAGATTAAAAACAAATTAAAAGATTTATTATACATTCAAGAACTTCCTTAGTTTTTGTTTTCCCTTGAAAACTAAATATGCCTTTATTTTAAAAGTTATGCACAAATTAGTTTATATGTATTTTGCAAAATTAGTTGTTTTCTCACTGAATAATGGAATATTGTATGTTTAAGATGCATTTCTGAATCACATGAACAATCAATATAAAGCCATCAGTTGAAGACCAAAGGATCATTTATTTTTATGGGTCCAGGATATAAATCTACATCTTATTGTAATGAGTTGCATGGAGCTGTCTTGGGGGGGTATCAAGAGTCAATTGAGAGCTTATAGGTCAAAATTAGAGGGCAGACCTACACTGGCAGTGTTGCAGTGTATATTTGCTACAGATCTGATGATTAGGAAAAAGTAGAGGAGCTTTTCTTCATGCAGCTGAAGGAAACTGCAAATTCTTGGTCCTCACCATGATTTTAAGCACCCTGGTGTTTGTTGGAAGTGTAATATAGCAGTGCTCAAGACATATAAGAGATTTCTTGACTGACAACGGGAAAACAGCCCTGGATTTCAACCACTTCAGATATTTGTTTGAAAGAGTCATATTGGATTAAACCCTGAAGAGAAGAGGGGTCCAGGAGAACTGGTTAATATTAAAGGTAGCTTCCACCAAGCTGAAGAACAGCTCAGTCTAAAAAGGAGGAGGTTGAAAAAAGATGGCAAGAATCTGTATGGATGAGCAAGGACCTCTTGTCTGAATTGAGACGTAAAGGAGGTGCACAACAGATAGAAATAGGGGGAAGGGACTCAGAGCTTAGAGTTTCTGCCTAATCATGCAGATTTATGGAGTTAGAAAACCAGAACCTTGAGATGAATTTGCCAAGGCTTGTAAAGTATTCTACAAGTGAAAAAAGAGAGAGCGAACATTATGGAAAACAAGAGTCCTGGACTGAATGAGGTGGGGAGTCTGGTGACAAAGAACTCCAGAAAATGCTGAGGTCACTAATAACCTGAATGATGGGACAAAGTGCACTCTCAGCAAGTTTGCAGATGATAGAAAACTGATGGCTGATACATCAAATTGAGCTGATTTCAGAGGGATACAAAAATCCTGGAGAAATGACTACGGAGGGCCCACATACATGTAAACAACAGAGGGAGAACCAAGTCCTGAATCTGGGGAAGAATGACCCCATACACCTGCATATGGTGGTGATTCACCAGCTAGAAAAGACTTCTGCAAGAAAGAATAGCAAGGTGTCCATGTGCCAAGAAAACTGTGCAGCCCAGGCTGCATTAGGAGGAGTGTTGACAGCTGGTTGATGGATGTGATCCTTAACTTCTACTCAGCACTGATAAAACCACACCTAAAGTCTGAGCCCAATTCTGGGCACAAGGGAGAAACAGACTTACTCAAGTGAGTCTGGCACAGGGCCACAGGGAGGATTGAGGGGCTGGAGCAACTTTTGTCAGAGGAGAGGTGAAGAAAGCTAGGATTCTTTAGCCTGGAGAAGAGAAAGGTCAGGGAGAATCTTATCAATATGTCCAAATTAGCTGAAGGAAGGGTGTAAAGAAGCTGGACTAGGTGCTTTTCAGTGGGACACACTGAAAGGAAAAGAGTCAATGAACACAAATACAAGTGCTTGCAATTCCATGTGAATACAAGAAAATGCTTTTCTATTCTGTGGCTGGTGAAACTCTGGAACAAGTTTCCAAGAGAGGTGGAGTCTCCAGTCTGGAGATATTTAAAAAGATTACTTTCTCTAGCTGATCATGCTTGAGCAGAGAGTTTGGGAGAGATGATCTCAAGACACCCCATCCAATCAAAAAAATTATGTGAATTTTGTGATTCTGTGAATATTAAACTTTGTGAATGGAACAAATGGTTAACAGATGTGTTTCAGTCCATTTTTTAAAAATGTTTTTAATACATCTGATATAATTATTTTAAACTTATCTTAAAGGTTCCACATTCTTAATTCTGATTATTCCCTAGACATATTTATAAATAGGACATTATTATTAATTATTAATAATAATTATTAAAATGATATATTACTAAATATTATTTTATCTCCATTTGTATGAAAAAGAGAGATTTTTAATTGGTTGACTGAAGCATCTTAAAAAGGAAGCCATTAAAAAACATATGGTATTCTGAGAGAGATATCCACATGAATTTTACTTTGTGTTATTATTTTCAATATATGAAATATGAAAAAGAAAAGCTTGAGCTCTGTATTCCTCATTTGTGAGCAAAAAATAACACGGTTTTTTTTTGAACACACAAAATCAAATTTTTCTAGAAAATGCTAACATTAAGTACTGCATAAATTGTTAACATGTATTGCAATGAAGTATTAGTGTTAATACTTAACTATATATAGCATGAAAGGAACTATTTTTAATGTTATAGAAATATGTTTCTAATAAAAGTGTGAAAATTTCTGCAGAATCGCTGTAATGGCTACTACCTTTAGTAGTGATCAAGTTGTCAAGCAGAATTTAAATCTTGCATGGCTGTGGTTTCATGCTCCAACGAGTCTTTCTGACTTTATCAGATTAGACAAACTTCCACATTTCAGAAAAACATGGCTTCTTGTGTGACTATCAGTAGGATTCATGAGAAGTTCTTTGCCTAATTTCTGGTCTTTTCCTCACATTATATTTCAAACATACAAAGATGGTTTCACAAACTGTAGATCTTTACACATTTAATATGTGGAAATGAATTCAAATAACAGTTGTATGTTCAGCTGTTTGTGGTGATAGCCATCATGGTTTAACAGGTCTCTCTTGATTCCAATTTCTTATCTCAGGAGCAAATAAGCTCCCAAGAATACTTGTGAGAGATTCAACATGACAGGCAATGTAGTAACGACATTTTTAACTGGCTGAAAAGCAAGCATATTTCTCATTCCAGGGAGTTTCTAGACAGAACTTGCATCTCCCAACTGAAAGGCTAAATTTGGTATATAGTGCATCTCTATTAAGCTTTTATATTGTATTCCACAAAGTTCATGTGAAAAGACAAGTTTTTAAGCCCTATTAAGATCACTCTCGTAAGTATTGTGGATTTTTTGCTGTTAATGACAACAATATCGGCAATGTAAATATTAGTATTTACAAATCTATTTGTCTACTTCAAATGAAAGTCCATTTTATTAAATAGAAAAGATTTTATTTTCATATGATAAGCCTTTAAAAGAATATTTTTCACTGCATAGTACATAACTTACTAGAATTGGTTAGAAAGTATTGATTGTTCAATGTATGTTTTTTGTTCTGGAACTAAATCTGCATCTTGAAAAAATCAAACATGGGTATGTATAGTAATACAGAATTATCATCTCTGCTACACTCAACATTGTGTAAATTGCCAGTTATTTTATTTCATTCTTTAAACTAGGAACTCAGTGCTACATGCAAGAAATATTTCCACTGAAACATATACAGAGAGAATTAAAAATCTGTAAGGAACTTCTGCTTTGAAAAATCAAGCTGTTCATAGGAACAAATATCATCTCCACATTTCTAGAAAGAAAAATAAAGCTTGCTGAGAAAGCTTATTTTTTAGTGCTCCTTCATTCTGACTTAAGTGCTACTTTATATATGTGCAGAATTTTTTAATTATTCTTTCACAAAGGAAAGACTTTACAAACATATTTAATATCATAATATTGTTTTCACAAATAGAATGTATGGGAAAGAATATAAAATGGAAAAAGGCATGTTTTTAAATTCCTAAAATGAGCTAAGCACAGAATATTCACCTTTTGCATTATATAGCTGACATGTAGGTTCAGCCTACTATTATCAGCCAATTATGTTTAGAGCTGCTCAGTGAAGCAGAGAAAATATAGAGTTTAATATATGTGACAAATTCTTATCAGAGTATTAAATAATGTTTCATATTTTTACCCAATACATTTATAACAAAATTCAAAATTATATATTATGTTTACATCAAAATTTTGCCATCTATTTTTAGTCTACTTTTATTTAAATATATAAATGGTAAAATGCAAGGTAAGATTATCTCATCTGGTAATCTTAGTTGGAAATCTACTGGTTTTCTATGGTAGATCAAAATTAATTTGGGCAAGAGAGCAGGAAAACACACACACGATGTGCTAACTGTACATTAAGAAAAAGAAAATGAGCATTTAATTAAGTTTTTTTCAAAGATTTTTTGTCTAAAATTTCTGCTACATATTAGATATGCAGATAATGAGTACAGCAGCTGAGCACTAGTAGTTCAGAGTTAACTAGTAGGAATTTTTATAAATGTATGTATTAAACAAATTCACATGGGATTTTGATTTCTACTAAATGACAACTACACCTCTCATTTGTCGCTTCTTGGTCACTTTGGATACAGAGATGACCTGCAGCACTGAAAATATTCCTTTTGTAAGTAATACTTCTGCGGAATTAGATTTATAAATTTAGCAAGTAGCTGGTTAGGAAAAAGGTCTTTGAAATGTGACCTCCACAGCTGATTCCTCACATATTCCTCCCTTGAAGTTCTATCTTATAGGAAAAGGAGTCAGATGCCAGTAATTTAACTGATTTCCTTCTGAATAACATACGGTTTTTCTCTGACTTGGACTTACAGATAGATACTTTCTTGGCACGTGCATTATTAGTATATGTGAATGTGGTTATAAACATAAAAAAATTCTTTTAGAATTAATTTTTCATCATGATAAAAAGAAAAATTATGGATTTTCTTATTCCTGTGGATTGTTTTAAAACTTGCTACCTTATTTAAATAAAGATGTTTGACCAAGATAATATCTACTGTTTTTTCATCGAATTTCTAATTAAATGGTATTTGTTTTCCTTTGTTCTCAGGTTCAGAGCTATCAGTAGAAACATATGTTTTTAAAGTCAAAGTTTGGGCTTTGTTTTAGAATGACATTAATTTTAACTCCAATGGTGAATTTAAAACTCTGGTTACCGGTTTAAGACAACAAATTCTTAAAATATATATAATTTTAGTTGCTGTTTTTAAAATATTTAATTTTATTATTACTTTGGCTCTTCCTCTGTGTGTACTTTCATACTTATATGAATAATCAAACTTATATGGATAATCAAAGATAAACACAAGTCTCAAACTTTTGAACTATATCACCTACGCTCTGGAAAATATTCTTTCTGTAATTGAAACTATGAACAGAGAAAAGACTAAAAACAATGTGGCCACAAGCTGGGTTTATTGCATAAAGCATTAGTGTGATATTAAATTAAATTGCTTGGGTTTCTTTTTGGCCTTTTTATAGTCAATAAGTAATGAACACAGGCAAGCCAGACCAAAGCAGAAGGTAAAGATTAGTCTGACTTAACAAAATTCCAGAGGGGAAAATAGTTAATTCTTGTGCTTTTGGGGAACTTCAGTAATATTCAATACTTAAAAACAGTAAGATATTTCTTAGAAACAATGTTGTATTAATCTCAAATATGGAAGAATAAATTAAGGTTCTCAAATATCTGTTTGTTAATGTTAGTATCACAGTTTGAATAGCTCTTCAAATATTCCTCGGAGAAAGAAAAATATATTTCCATCAAGGAAATATTAATTTTTCACTTTTGACTGTTTAGGGAATTTAGAACAGCTTTTCTCCTGTTTGAGACATAACAGGTGCCAAATATTTGATAAAGAAATCCAGACATCAATGACTTTTTATGTAAATCAGAAATTGCAACTTCTCTTTCCAGGAAACAAACAGTCTTCTATTTCTTTGTGGTAAAGCAGGGTGATTGTTTCCTCAGAAAAACAAAATTAAAAAGCAGTATGATTAGTAGAATAAATGTATTTTTGTTATAAAATTAATAATGAATATAGTATTTAGTCACACATTCTTAAATATCTCTGAAACAGTTTTGTAGAAGGACAAAAAATAATTCTTTAGGAAAGAAAAAATGGGGTGGCCATCAAATCTTCATCTCATCTGATGAGTACTTGTCAGTGTTATGAATGTTGAAGAAGATGGTGTAGTAGGAAAAAACAAATAGATTTGACAGAGAGTAGCAAAGCACAGAAATCAAAGTCTTCTAAAAACTGTTGCAAGAAATCTCCATTCTGAGAAAATCTTTCACGTATTGAAAAAACAAAATGTCAATTAATAGAAAAAATGTTTTCTTCAGTATTTCCCCAGACACAGTAAGAAAATGGTAGATTAAGCCTTGGGGAACAAAATTTATTATGAGCATGAAAAATGTTACAGTTCTAATGCAGTTTTTAAATGACAGCATAATATGTTATGGATCATTTGATTTTTTTGTATGAAAACGCTACTCAGCGCCCAAAAAGGCATATGCTGCTAACGGCATGTATTGCAGTCCTTTCCTTATGACAGCTGGCAGCTAGCAAATGCCAGTCAAAACAAAAAATGTCAAGCAGAAATTTTTCTCAATAAATGTATTCATTTAGATAATAATACCTAAGTAAACTTTGGAAAAGTGTTTCTATTGTTTTTGGATGCATCATGCAAGAGATCGACTACATTAACCCTTCAATAGTACACAAAAATATGTAATTAAAAAGCTGGGAAAATATATACCCTCCTTTACAGGACTTGTTATTTTTTCTGTTATTACTATTTTTAAACAAAAGCAACTTGAACTTTTCTTGTCAAATATTTAAGGTGACAGGAGAACATTGCCTTTCTTTACATAATAAAAAAAAAAGTCTCATTTCAAAAAAGATTATGACTTGCATAGATTACTACTACCAAAATTTTTGCTTTTTTTGAATGTAGTGAATGGTGAGATATTTAGTTCAACAGTTTGTACAGAAATCACCATTTGTCTCCTTCAGAAGTGACAAACTACTCATTCTGATTTGTTTTCTACAAGGTAACTTGTCACAGCAAAATCCGTTATTTAGGAAACTGCATTTTTCCCCCCTTTAGTTTTCTAATTTTTTTACTCATAAGCAACACTTCAGTGTTCTCTTTTTTATTTTGCTTCATTATATAATTCCCTTGTCATTTGTGGTCTACATTTAAAAGTATAAAATTTTAAATAAAGTTTATTAATTTTTAAAATTTATTAGGGGTAGAAAGAAATAGGAAATGTTCATTAAAAAAGAAAAAGAATGGTCACCTTTTAGAAAAGTTGCACATCAAATTTATTGAAATTTCATGTGATTTTCAAAAAAGACAGAGAGAAAGGCTGAGTACGAAAGAGCAAATGATGTTGAAAGCCATCAAAGTATTTTAAATATTGCTTGTGGACATATATACTTCACTTTCAGCTTCCTGACTTATGGTGGGTAAATTTTTCAGAGTTGAACCCTGTTTGGAACTGAGCAACTGTTTCAGTGATATTTTTTATCTAGTGTCAATTCAAACTGTGTGTTTTCAAAGTCTATAAGAAATTTTTGTGTCAGTCAAAGATATCTAAAGCAACTATGAAATAACTATAATAATAGACTTAAATGAATGGTTGGGTTTCAAACCTTATTAGCAGAAATATTTTTCCAAGATGAATACAAGACTAAATAATTATGTTAATAATTGCATAGGATAAGAAGTCAAATTTATACATTCAAAAGAGTAGAAAATTATATGGGAATACACAGTCATCATCACATAGAGAAGCTAGCCCAGAGCACAATGCAATTACTCACATGTAATTGTGGTGGATTAACCTCTATAGGTAGCTAAGCCCCATACAGCCTCTCATTTATTTCACTCCTCCACAGAAGAATGAACAAAAAGCAGCTAAATTATTTTTACTGAAATTTTTCTACATTTTATTTTAAAAATAAAAATTTGAATGTGAGGTTTCTAAATAATATTGAAAATATAAAGTGTTCCAGCAGTGTGTTTGCTATATGACGTGCAAGTAATAACTACAACTAGCTTATTTATAAACAAGCTTTACTTCAATGCAGCAGTAATTTTTAAAATTGGGCTGCTTAACTTGTGAAATAAGGAAAATTTTCTCTAGAAAAGAGCAATAAAGTTGGTGAAGGGTCTGGAGCAGAAGTCTTATGAGAAGCAGCTAAGGGGTTGGAGTTTTACACTGGAGAAAATAGGACTCAGGGGAGATGTCATTGCTCTCTACAACTGCCTGAAAGGAGGTTGTAGCAGGTGGGGGTCCACCTCCTCTTTCAGGTAACAAGTGACACGGAGAGAGGAGATGGCATTGTGTTGCACCATGGGAGTTTAGGCAAGATATTAGGCAAAATTTCTTCATGGAAAGGGTTATAAAGCATTGGAACAGACTGCTCAGGGAAGTGGTTGAGTCACCATCTCTGAAAATCTTTTTTTTTTCCTAATATTATGAAGTCATTCTTTCTGAGTTTCAAGTGGCTGCAGTTTTCTTTGGTTTTTCATAAAACAATTATCAGAAATATCAGGAGCAATTACCAGAAAAATCATGGCTTAAAATTTCAATTTTTTCTATGTAAAAGTGTATGATATGTAATGATTACTCCTTTTTGAGATACAATTATGTAATTTTTGCTTGATACAAATTGATTTGCACCTGCTTAGTGTAGGACAAATATCAGTCAATCCTTGGAAAGTATAAAATATAAAAATAACCTAAAAACCCCAAATCTAACGAAAACAGCTAATAGTTAGTTTCTAATGTAATAGTGTACTGATTTCAACTGGGATAAAGTTAATTTCTATTCAGTATCTGGTACTGAGCTGTGTTCTGGATTCAGTATGATAATAACATTGATAACATACTGATGTCTCAGTTCAAGGACATGTTTGTGTCTCATGCTCTGCCAATAAGGAGGTGCAAAAAAACCCTGGAAGCCAGGAAAGGTGATCTGAGATGGTCAGAGGGGCATTCCACACCGTAGGGCATCATGTTCACTATAAAAAGGGGAACAGTTACCAGGAAGAGAGAATGATTGGCAGGTGGGGGCAAGGTCTGGCATCAGTCAGGGGGTGATGAGCAACTGAATTGCTCATCACTTCTTTTTCCTTTGGTGTTCTTGGGTTTCAATTTTTTCTTTTATTATCATGATGATTATTGTTTACTATTATTTTACCTTTTTTTTCAATTATTAAACTGTTTTTATCTCAACATCAAATTTTACTTTTGATTCTCGTCCCCATTCCACCATGGTAGAGGGGATGAGCAAGTAGTTGTGTGGAGTTTAGTTTCCAGCTGAGCTTAAACCACGACAAAGAGCTGTTTCAAACAATAACAAAGTGTAAAGCAATATTCATACCTGAATCTTAGTTTACTCTTCCTCTGTGCTTGTGTTTAAAATTTGGTTCCCTTTAAAGATCTCTAAAAGTTATTTTTTCTATTTCTATTTTTGCTAATTTCCCCATTTCCCCATTTCAATATAGTACAAGGAACATCTGCAGAGGTAAAAATGATTGCAGTCTGTTTAAGAAATGAATAAAATATTCAAGAAGAAAGAAGTAAATTTCTAAATTCTCTTTTAACCTCTGTTGGAAAAGTACACCTAAAAAAATTCTTACATATTTACTACCTTAGCAATTGTAACTAAACTGTGACTTGAAAGGTAGAACTAGTTGCAGCTTAAATTTCAATATTAGGTTTCTAAACATATACAAGTTTATAGAATATTAATTTTAAGGAAATGGGAGAATAGGAATACCCCAGACTAGAAATGGGTAGAGATTTGTGGAATCAGCTCATAAGAGCAAAGGCACAGGGAGATTCTACTGGCATACAGATGTCCAGGTTCCCGGTAGCCTTTACATTATCAGATGGTCCAAGTGAAAAACTGAATATCTTTAATTGTGTGTAAAGACACCTATTCATCTACCTTTTAAAAATATCAAATCATGCAGGTAGTAAAAAGAAAAGATTGTCTTAAATCACATAATTAATGATGACACTCCAAAAGTGGTCTTTAAGTGTTTTAGTGAATTTACAGAACTGATCTAGGCTGCAGAAAAAAAAAAAAAAAAGCTTTGAAAGCTCTTATGCCTCCATTGGTAAAGGCATTAGGCACTTGCATTAATTTGACACTCACATATTTTTATTTAGAGAGGAAGGATGCCCAGTCATACAGGATAGGAACCAAGATATGAGCAAGTTTTGTAACAATCAAGAAGAAAGGCTGAACAGAAAAAAACTTCTGATTGTAAATGAGAAAATGTCTCGGATTATATATTGAAATGAAAACACTACAAACTGTTTCATAAAAAGCTCATGTTAAAAAAATAATTAGGATCTATTAAGACACAGAAACAAGGTAGCTTTGAAATAGAAGACATGTATCTATCAGATAATGCAAGTTAAAATAAAGGACTTGTAAGGCGGTCTTTCTCCTATCCAATTTTTTGTTGTTTTGTGAGTAGTTCATTCTGACTTCTTCACCATCAACAAACTTTGAGTCACTGTTGTGTTGGAAGTAACTTCACACAAGTCTTAGTAAGTTCCAGGAGAAATCTTTAAAATAGTCTAAAGATCTGAATAATGAAAGACTTCGTTCTTCATTCAAGTCACCTACATAGATGTCTGTAACAATTTCTGTCCATTAGCAGAACTAACTTAATCATGAGATAAAATAACCACCATAGAGAATGAAAATATACCCTGATTATTCTGAAACCTGCCCTTACTGTTCACTACTTTCACGGTTGCCACGTTCAGTCTTTCAACAGAAATGCATCAGTGCATTTTGGTTTCTGGATATGTTAGTTTCACAAACTGCTGTGTCTTCATACTTGCTGCCCTTGCTTCTCACAGTATTTCTCTACCTGAATATTCTCAGTTACTTTCAGGGAAAATCTTCTCCTCCTCCTGGATTATGATTCTTATCATACAGTGCATTTCTGCTCTGACAAAACAAATTCAGCCTTTAGTTCATACAGTAAGCTTCTCACAAACAAAACAGATAATGTCTCTCACAGAACACTGGAGCGTGCTTAACTCATGTCAACATCCCTGGTACAATATAAATCACAACAGCCATAACCACTCTTCCTCTGAAAATGTAGCTGAAGGAATGGAAAATATTCCTTTAATGTTGAATCTGACCATTAGATTATGTTCTTCAGTAGTGACTTCCTCAGAGAACTTACAATCTAGGTCCCTGCAAATTAAGGATAACAAAGGGACTTGACTTGTGATATCAGCTGTTAAGATATCAGAAATCTATTATAGCAAAGTTAGCATCCTTGAAGAGGTGATATTTGATTTTAACTGATCAGTCAATTTTGGAGCTTTAAGAGATCAAATCCTTAAAATGAGCACATGATATGAAACAGAAAACTCTGTAAGAGATCACAGAAATTGACCTGTGATGAAGCACTTCAAATTTCCCAAGCAGAGGTCATCAGGTCCAGAGAGAATCTAATGAAAGAGAAAAAATAATGTGACACAAAGAACAGGACTGAGAATAGACAGCTGAGGGATAAAGGCAAGGGAACTAAAAATCCTTCAGGTAACGTACAAAAAGCTTTGCACATTATGTTAGTAAGTAGATTATCTGTAATACATAGAAAAAGCTGTGAGAATGTAATTAATTAAATAATATTTATTGTAAGAAGCTCCAAAAGGCAGCAGAATGTGATGATGCTCTTTCTAGTCATGTTATAAATGGAAGTCTCTGCTGAGTTAAACTTGGTTGATTCTTAGATGGCTTCCACATCCTTTAGTCTCATATGGTTTCAGCACACAGTCTCACGGTACAGGGAGTTAGTCTGCAGCCACCTCCTTATTTTGTCTTGAATAGATTACTGCTCACAGAATGTTATTTAAAATGGTATTATGGTATTTCAGTCTTGCTTACCTGAAGGTAGAATATCAAAAGCTTTTGCCTTAAACCAAGCATGATCAATAGTATCCTCAAAGTGTCTTTATGGGCAGATGTGCTGTGGGTTTTTTTTCTATATCCTATTTAATCATATAAGAATTATTTAGCCATTTACCTGTTACTTATGTTAACTATGTACCCAGCCAATCACAGCTGGACATTCATTATTAACACCTAGAGAGACATATAGCCAAAAAGATCTTAAGAACTGCCCAACTTGCCACTTCATCTCACATAGAGAAAAGCACAGCAGAATGTATATAAAATTTATAAAGGTGAAATATTTGTTGGAGAAGACATGAATATAGTACATTTATAAAAACAAATTGAACAAAAGAAATAAACTTGAACTCCTATGCACAGCAATATATAGTCAGAAATACTGAAAAACCACAGATTAGTGAAGATAAATAGGCAAATCTTGGGGACAGCAGTAACGTGCTTTTCTCCTTGCTAAAGAAATCTAGCTGCTTGAGAAAAGCATCTGAGCACATTGCTACGTAAAATTTCACATTGATGAAAGGGTGGGTTTAAGAAAATGGAAATGGAGAGTCCAATCCTGAGACTGTAGAGGTAACACAGAAGCAACTTTATCCTGATGGCTTCAAGCAGCAGATTCTTCCTCAAAAATGACCATACACTTGGACATTCAGAAAAACTGAATGTGTATGTGTTTAAAAAACATTTGAAAAACCCAGGTGCTATTATCTTATGAAACAGGTCACAAATATCTGTGATCAAAGGGATAGGTAAAAGAAATAGCTCCATTCCTGAAAATGTGTCCTTATGGCCTGCTTTGAAATTAAAATGTGGAAAAATGGTTATTTTTACAGGTCCCGTATATAGCATAAGCTACTGATATAAAGACATGAACTGAGGAAAATCTCTGGCCAGCTCCTTACTCTAGAATAATTAGTGAAGCACTTGTTTTGCATAATTTAAAATAAGTGGTGTCATTTGCATTAATTTAGACTACAGAAGGCATAATCAAACTTACTTAGCATATATAAAGTATGTCATTTTCATTCAAAATCATTAAATCATGGAATGGTTTGGGCTGGAAGGGATCTTGAAGATCATTTAGTCTAAACACCCCTGCCATGGGCAGGGACATAATCCACTAGACCTGGTTGCTCAGGACCCTATCCAACCTATCCATAAACTCCAGGAACTGCACATCCAGCATCTTCTTTGGGCAAGCTATTGCGAGACCTCTCCACTCCCAGAGTAACAAGCTTCTTCCCAATATCTAATCTAAACCTAATGTCAATTTGAATCATTCCCCCTTTTCTGATCACTACATGCTCTTGTAAAAAATTCCCTCTTCATCTTTTTTGTAGGCTCATTTAAGGTACTGGAAAACCACAAATAGGTCATTCTGGATCCTACACTTTTCCAGGCTGAGCAAACTCTTCTCTGAGCCTTTCTTCTGAGGAGAGATTACCCATCCATCTAATCACTGTGGTTGCCCTTCTCTGACCTCACTCCAACACATAACATTTTTGTGATGAGAACCCCAGAACTGGACACAGCACTCCAGGCGGGATGTCATCAGAGTGGAGCAGAGGAGCAGAATCCCCTCCCACAACCTGCTGGCCACTCTGCTTTTGATGCAGCACAGGATAGTGTTGGCTTTTGGGACTGCAAGTGCACATTACCGGCTCGTATTCAGCCTCTCATCCACCAGCACCTCCAAGCGCCCAACAGGGTAGCTCTTGATCTCTCTTCATCATCTTCAATCTGTACTGATACTGGGGGTTGCTCTGGCCCAGGTGCAGCACCTTGCAGTAAAGTCCAGAAGGCAATTACATTTCTCACTTGTCATCATCCTTTAATTGTATATACTGTCAAGTACAGACAAGGCTGGCTGCTTCTCAAGGGATGGTAAGCCAGCAGCCAAGAGTGCCAGCAAACCAGGCTGGGAAAGAGGCTTTGTCTGCAAGGAGGCAGGATGCTGAGCCAGAAAGTCAGGGTCAAGATCAAGTCCAGGAAAAAGTAACAAGGGTCAGTTGTGACGCAGTGGCCATCCAACAAGTCATTAGTTATGAATAGTTAGTTATGAGCAGTTAGTTATGAGCATTTCTATTTGATCTTGAAGCTGCTTCAAGATCAATTAGAAAGTCACATCAACAGGTCAGGGTCAGTCATATACAGGGCACACATGCAGCCACAACTGCAGTGACTGTGACAACTGCCAAAGCTGGATGAAACAAGTCAGTGGGTCATATGAAAGGCTTGGACTTCCAAAATTACCTTTGTTTAAAGTGTTATTGAATATTATAACTGGTAATATACAAAGAAGGTGTAGAAGTTGAACACACTGATGCTAGAAAGCAGATGTTTCATCAACACAGAAAAGTAGTATTAGGGTTCTTCTTTAAGAACTGAACCACAAAGATAAATTAGTAGAAGTGGAAGTAAGTTAGAAAATTATAAGATAAAGAAACTGATGAAAACAAAACAACAAAGTAGCAAAATGAAGCCTAAAAACATGTTGGAAAGTTATTGGAGAATAAAAATGGAGATGAGAAAAGAACTACTTTTTTTAAAGAATTATGTGGGTACAAAAGCAAATGAGTGTAGTTATCTGCAGTGAAATTTACCCAAAAAAAAAAAAGATGTTTCTAAATGTCAGAGGAAGAAAGTCCAATAACAGTAGTAGGTGAAGCAAGACTAATTATTTTTAAAATAGATTTTGAAAGGTAACATTTCCTAATCTTCAAGAACAAGGGGGTCACAAAGTAATTTCCATTCCTACACAAATATTATTTATGTATAAATAAGTAATACATAGGGCGCAGATGCATATATGTTAGAACATTTGTCTGCAGATATTTACTCTTATTAAATATCTCCTAGAAGGCAATTTTTGTATAACTGCTGATCATATTTTAATGATTTCATACCTTGATATAATTGTTATTACATTTAAAGTCTGATTTTTTCATAGCTTGCAAACATAGTATTTGGGGGTGCTTTTCTGTGGAAGTTAGACATTTTCTATTGACTTCAGTGAATTTTGGATCTTATGATAATTTTGATTTGTGTAAGTTACAGTTAGAAGACTTATGCAATAAGTTATTGTGAATACAAATCTCAAGTTTTACATGCAGAGATGGAATTCTAAATATGTGTGAAATAGTGGTTTTGATTAATTATTCCATGCAAAAAAATCTTGCCTTTCATTTCATCAGTCTGAAAAAGAGGAAAAGTACTTTACAAAATTCTATATTGTCACTATATATTTCCACAGTCCTATAATGCTTCTTCTTTTATTTATTTATTTTTTTAATTCTAAACCCAAATTGAATTTTACCATCCTCACAGAAATGAAACCACAGCATTACATCAATTTTGACCCCTATCCTGGGCAGATTATTAGAATCTTCCACTATTAATTCATAAGCTTCAGTGACTCCACAAAATGTTTTTCCATTTTAATTAAGAGTAATTGCATAAAGGTGTACCAATTTTTGGAAACAAAAAAGCGGTTTGCAACAGAAGAAAAACCCATTCAATACGTCTGAATCTTATTCAGTTGTGTATGGTCACAAAGCATGTCTCCTTTTTATCCTTCAGTAAATTGTTATTCTGTAAAACATGGAAGAAAAGGAAAAAGAGTTAAGGATCTTTGTCAATTTTCTTGTGAATCAATATTGTTCTGTTTCTTGTATTATTTATCTACCCTTTAATTGGTTTCAACTCCCTAGACAGCAAGGTCCTGTGATAAAGTGTGTAAAATATCTGGATTATATCTTTCCACCACCCTCTTCCTGTTATTAATAGTTTTGAAGATTTATAGGCAGAATATCTGTCAGAATGCAGTCAATGTTCGAGCTCCTGCATAAGTCAAAATTTGTATTTTTCCATTGTGAGGCTGACACTGTACTGCTACTTGCTTTTAAAAACACTAAAAAAGGTAACTACTTATATAAATTAAGTGATGAAGTAATGCTTTTGCAAGCAGCTTAACAGCCGGTAGACTAATTTTTGAACCACTGTTACTAACGAGAGAGACATTTTATTTATTGTATTTTTTTTTATCTGATAAAAGAGTTTACATCTTTCTGCATTTACTTGACGTGTCCTGAAGTTTTTAAACAAAAATAAAAATATTTAATTGTGTTGGCTGACTTTTAGGAATTGTAGCATCTAAAATAGGGGGAAAAAGAAAAGGAAAAAGACTTGTATTATTTTTATATCATGCTCAAGCATAGATTACTCTGTAAGTAGCATTATCCTGTTGAATTACACCATGTCATGTTGTTTTAATTTGATTTGCCCCATCTTTAGCTTCTCTAATGTTGGCATTACTTGTTAGTATGCATAGCAGTTCTTAAAATTCTGTGCCAAAATTCTAGTTGAACATGCAAATGAACTGTATATCTGCCATAACATTTTCCTCTAGGGTATCTTTGAATGAAACAAGCCAAAAATATCTTTTTCATTTTCGCTAGGAAAAAAAATGAAATGAAAATGAAGAGTTTTTATGTGAACTTCCACTGCTTAAAGAGAGAAAATAAGACATGCACTCCAATACTTGGTTTTGGGTATACACCTTGAGGAAATATCTTTTAAATTCTATAAAATGCTTGCTTTAGTTACTTTGCAATGCAGGGTTTATTTTGGTCTAAGGCATGTAATACTTACAATGATACATGACATTCTTACTGTAATGATGTTAAATTTTGTTAGAATTTTTCATCAGTCTTTGGTATGTTATGATATTTCCTAATAACTTTTCTCTAAGGTTATGATGTTACAACAGTGTAATATTTACCAATCCTAGACAAAACAAGTTATGAGAAATACTGAGTTTGTTTTTTAGTGCATTATATTCCCAAATATAAAATTAAAATAAGAAATGTACGCATTTTTTATTATTGTTATTATTGAACATTTTGCCAATAAACAGGCTCTAATACCCAATAGTATTTCCAGTTTTGTATTTCCATATTTATTCTCTGAGCTATGCCACACTCACTTATTGAACTGGACAGTTAGTTGCTCCCTGTGTTTGTCCAAGACTTCCAACAGGCTGACATAAAAAGGTCCTGCAGTGAGAGAGAGTCTGGTGAGATGTTAGGAGAGTAAGAGATCCAACAGACTGGGGAAAAGGAGGCAAAAAAATTAATTTTGAAAAATAAACCTTTTTTGAAAGATAAGAAAATAAATAGTCTGTTTAACAAGAGAATGAAGCCATATCCTCTAAGGACAAAGTGGTATATTGTGACGTATACAGTACAATAAAGGCCAAACAAGATATTTTTCATAGACTTTTTCTACATCAAGTCCTAACTCAATCTTCCAGCACAAACCGGGCAAGAAATCTATACGACAAACAGCACCAGAGATAACTGTAAGTTGTCCAAGCTCTTGATGGAGAAACAGAAAGCTCCAGTACATTTTGCCCAGGAAAAGAACCCAAAACAGACAAAAAATGCCTAACATTTTCAGTGAACACTGTATGTCATTATTTATCTTCATTAAGAGCAGCCAAGTGTAGAAAGTTATGTGGGGACACATATCCTCTGAGGAGCCCTGGCTGGCAACGAATGTGTGATGGGAGGTTGCAGACTAATTAACCTCTATTGTTCAATGTACACAGCAAGAAAATAATATTCATACAGAAGACCTTAAAAATATAAAACCACTGGAAAAAGAATATTGAAATGACGAGCTTCTAACTTGTCAGTGTATCACAGGACATTTAGAGCATTTAGATAGACCTAAAAAGGCTTTTGAATGCAGATATTGGTTCCTTCTGCCTACACTCCAGCTTGACCTGAACTCCCAGCAGAACAGAATAACTGCTGTGTTATCACAATACATAATGCAAGCTACTGTACTTGTCTCTCATCAGGGATTACTAGATTCATGTATGATAACACACTTAGGAGAGCTATGCAGTTCTCCATCCAGCAAGAACAAGGCAGAATAAGCTTTATTTGCCTTTCAGAAAACCGCATGAACATACACACAACATATTAAAAAAAAAAAAAAAAAAAGGATAAATCCCAAAAACTTCTGAAAGGATCTGAACATTGTTTGAAATTTCCAAGTTAAATGATCTGTACAGATTTTTTTTACCATGGTAATGTACTGTTAAGTTTTGGCAATTGCAGGTCACTGTTTTCATAAAAAGGTCAAGCCTGATATCAAGTATCGCAGCTTATTTGCTTTAAAATGAGCTGGATACATTAATAAAGATTTGCTAGGTGGTTTTAAGACTTCCTCATAGGGTTTTAAAACCATGTTTCACTCTATTTCTCAACAGTATTATAAATACTAGTATTAGCACCATATTCTTTATTTTCTTAGTGTTTTAGAATGTAGTTAAAAAGTTCTATGTAGACAGTGGTTTCCCCGAGGAAGAGGAAAACCCTGGAATAATTCCCTGGGAAACCCCATTCTAAGCACCACAAGCAAAAGGCTCACTCACATGTTCCCTCAGTTCCAGCATGCAAATTGTTCCCAGAAAGTTCGTCGTTCTTTGTGTTACCACAGGTTGATTTTTGGCGCAGGAATTTTAATATTCCTGATTGCTCTCCCCTATTGGACCCGTCCCTCAGAACCCATCTTAACTCTGCCCCACACCGGGGTGTATAAACAGCCCTGTCTGACCCTGGCTTTGTGCTTTTTGGCCCCTTATTGATGCATTTTTACAGTTTGCTACATATATAGTGGAAGCCCTATTGTTTGTTATTTTCCATTATTAAATTCTGGTTTTGAACAATTGGATCAAGGCTGCCTCTCTCTAGCAAGTCATCATCGGGGCAGAGTACTGAAGAAACTCAAAGAGGTCTGACCACCTGGGCTCGGACCCCCGGGAGTTTTAATTCTCTATATTTTTTTTGGTCATTTATCAGGTATTTTTAAGATTAAGAATGCTGGATTTTAGGTTTTGGTGTTAGCTATTTGGATTACTCTTATTTCTTCCTTGATATTGTTGGCAGGTTATAACAGGGAAGTGACTTTTTGATTTATTATTACTATTATTATTATTAAACAGGACACCAAAATTTACATATTTGGACTATTTAATTAAATAACAAATAACCTGAGAGTAGAGGATTGATACTTTGTAGAAATGGAAGCTAAATTAATATACTCAATAAAAGGCAACATAGAGGAAAAGATTACAAGGCTGGTTTTGTTAGTTCAAACAAGATTATATCTTGTCATCATTAAAAAAATTATTTGATCTAAACCAAGATAAAGCAGAAGTTCAGGAAAGACTCATAAAGAATTCTCTACTGAAAGGAAAGCGTTCAATCAAGGAATTTGCTATAATCATCCTGACTCATTCCCTGTTTTTATGCAATAGCTGAAGTACCATTGTAATGACTATTTCCATTAAATGGAAGACAATAGGGAAGGATAGCATGTGTTTTATGCAAACTTCCTATGCATGACAAACATCCACATGCATAACATGCACAGATGAGCTGGACCACTCTGCTCCTACCTTCAGTCAAGAAGGTAATGACCTCATTCTTATCCAAAGACTCTAAAAATAAAGCTCCATGCACTAATGAACAGAGGTGCTATGAGATGGCTCTGTTTGGCACATGTCCCCTAAGCAGCTTTATGTGCTCAATCTCCAGTGGCCTGAGGAATGTTCCTTGCATGCACAGATCACCTCCTGCACAGAAAATGGTATTAATATGCAGAAACTGTGCCAAGGGGATAGCCCTTCTCCTTTATTAATTTAAACATTTTAATATTCTCTATATGCAAAACTTAATTAGAATTAATGGACTTTAGCACTAATGCAATGCCTGAAGCTAGCTAGAGCATCTATCTTGTGCATATGATAAACATGAATTCAAATACCTTACCACCAGCAAGGCTGGGAGCTCAGCTCAGTCTGCTGATGTAGTTTGTGTCCACATAAAGATCATATCATCTGACAGACAGAGGGAATTATCATCCTTTTGATGAGATAAGCAATTGGTCCTCCAGGGAGGCAGTAAACCATGACTGAGTTGCACTGATTGTTAAACAAGATCTCATTATAAATCTATAAAGACAGTGTAGCTGGGTTACAGTAGTATATATCAGACAGAGAATAAATGTCAGATTTTAGTCTGTTGTGCCCAAACTGTTTAGAGTTTCCTTGCAAAAAATCACAAATTACACATGTGACAGAATAGAAAATAGGATTTACATTCTGTCTGTTATTTCACATTCACTTAAAAAACAAAAACTTATTGGGGAAAATATCAGAATATTTGATTTGAAAGTAAGCATGAAAAAATGTGGCAAACAGAAGCAGAAATTCAGGATGTGCTGGATACAAATCTTGAGAAATTACACTGACTATTATTAAAAAGCCAGAACAACTCCTCTGTAGGGTCATATTTACAGGAAAATGTACATCTATTAAATGAACCAGCCTAATGTTTTGGAGCTAAAGAACGAGGTCATCTTTGTGAATAAAATCTCTGATGTTGCAAGAAGAAATAAGAGGCAGAAAAGTTGCTGACAGACACAGGGGTGTCAAGAGTAAAATGATGCTTACAGTATCAACCAATTAGGTTAAGAAAAAGATGTGTGCTTGCCTTGTGGACAAGATAAAAACACCAATCAAGAGATCCATGGACAAAGTGAAGCTGCCAATCAAATAATGCATGACTGTGTAAACCAAGATAAGAAGTAAATATAAATAATGTTTAGAAGCACAATAAATGTCTTTTGCTAGATTCGGATTGAATCCTTTGTCTCCTCACTCATGGACTGTTTTTATTGTTTTCTCTGAACTGAAAACAGCAATAAAATACAATAATTTATTTTGCCAGTAGTACAGCCTGAGAAGGAAAGAGAATCTTCAGTCTCTCATGGCTATTTGCTCTCCCAAATATGTTCTACTATGGGATTAGTGGGGAAAAAAAAAATCCACCAAACAAAGGTCTGAATTCAAGAGCTACACACAAATACCTTAATCTACTGCAAGTCTTCCTTTACTGATGTTGTGGTTTAACTCCAGAAGGAAGTTAATCCAAACAGAACTGCTCACTCATCCATCCTCAGTGATATAGGGAAGAGTATTTAAATGGTAGATGTGTGAAAACTCATGGGTCGAGATAGACAATTAATTATGTAAAACAAAAGCTGTATGCATAAGCAAAACAAAATAAGAATTAATTCACTGCTTCCCATCACTAGGCAACTGTTTGCAGAAAAGCAGCCCTCCATCATGCATAACAGTTGCTTGGCAAGACAGGTGCTCTAATTCCAAAAGTCTTTGTTCAACAGTCCTCCTTCCTCTTCTTCTTTCTTTCCAACAGATTTTATTGCTGATCCTAACTTTGTATAATATGGAATATCTCTTTAGTCAGTTTGGGTCAGCTCTGCTGGCTATGTCCCTTCCCAACACTCCCAATCTGCCCAGTGGCTGGATAGTGTGAGAAAGAGAGATCAGCTTGACATTGTGCACTGATTTGGCCACAAATCCAAATGATAACACCATACCAGGTGTTATGAATAAAATTAAATCTATCCCAATAAAGTTAATTTTAATAACTTTAATAGATTTAATAGCCAAACCCAATAATCATTTTTGTTGTGACCTGCCATAAGAGACTTGACCTCTGTTTCTCGTGTTGTTATCATACAGGTTTAAGTGAACTGCTATTTTCAGTAGATGTAGGAGGGGAGGGTGTGTCAGCCTGGGCTTTGCAGGATGGGGCTGCAGTGGGCAGAGAGGGTTGCAACCCTCCAACCTGTAAGTCTCATAGAAGGAAGGAAGGGAAGGGAAGGGAAGGGAAGGGAAGGGAAGGGAAGGGAAGGGAAGGGCAGAGAAGGGAAGGGAAGGGAAGGG
>JBBMKD010000170.1:51176634-51220867 GCA_037834095.1 Argya squamiceps | reverse complement strand
GATGCTCCGCCCAGGGGGAGGAGCCAAGCATTCTCACTTGGATATAATCTGGGATTTGGGACAATACAGGGGACCTTCACACTGGATTCCCAGAGGATCAGAGCTACCAGACCTTTTTACAGGATCACTGCATCCATCATCCAACTCAGGTTGTATTCTGACTCTGTCAGTGGTCTTTTGTATTATTGCATTTATTTGATTTAATTTTTTTTTTCTTTTTCTTATTAAATTGTATTTCTGACTTGGAGCCTCTCACTTGTTTTGCTTTCAAACCATTGCAAACACACTGTCACTTCTAAAAGTGCAGCATAATGTAGTATTTTCCATTTTGCCCCATTTCTTGCTTCCTCTATCTATTGAATTCTTCACTAAAACTACAGCATATGATATTAATTTTTTCACAGACCACTTTTTTTTTTCTGGTTTTCACATCCCTATTTTCAACCTTTTCTCAATGGTATCTAAGCAGGATTAAACACTCTTCTAAGTGTAAATATAATATATCCTCTTAATTCATCTGAAATTAATTGCACATATTGGTCTTTCAAAGTTATATGAAGAAAACAAATTTCTCTCAGTTCAACTATTTAAACAATAATAATTTGGAACTTTTTTTTACATACAATAAATTAGTGAACCTCTACACGAATATATGTATATATACATGTATAATTAAAATGATGCATAAATATATATGGATTTGTTTAGGTAAGGCTACTTGCTAAGAAACAATAGTGTTATTCAGAGAAGATTTTTCATAGGGTCTAAAATCCGGTTTTACATATGATGAAAATATATATCCATGTCTTTGTGTTCAAAAAGTCAAAAGAAAGAATAATTTCAAGAATCACTATTTTTTTGTGCATTGTGTTGCAATATTGAAAATAGCTCTTTAATAATTACATTCTTTTCCCCATAAGATAACTTTTCATCCATCCAGAGATTAGTATTTTTTTCCTCCTCCTCCTCAATCAAGCCATTTTAGTTGCTGAAGAAAATGTGTTAAAATTCTTTTCAATTATTAGACATAAACTTGCTTAGTAAAAAAAGACAAAGAGCTTACAGTAGATCTTCCCAGGTAATATAATTTGATTTTGCCTTTTCAACTGATTCTAACCCTTATACGTCAAAACTTCTCAATAGCAAAATCAAAATTGTTAATAAATTACTATTAAAATTTCACACCTATCACAGAGATGAGAAAATATGTTCATAGGGTGATATATTTTTACATACCAAACTTTCATGCACTTTTCTTAATCCATTTCTTCTCCTACATGTATAGAAGCAATGAAAAATAATAGCATTTCTACATCAGCCAATTATTGCTTTTATTTGAAAAGATTTTTATGGTATTATACAAGGTTTCTTTAGTAAAAGTGGGATGACAAGAATAAATAATTTGGGTTTATTGCTGGTTTTTATCTATGAAACAATTACTTGAAGCATCTGATATACCGTGTTATCACGTAACAGCTGTTTCTACATTCCATATTTGAGTCTTGTTTTTTTAGAAAAATAAGCTATAATAATATGAACATAGGAAAAGAAGAAAAAAAATAGGATGCTAATGACCTAGGATCTTGATGACATCATCTAAAATGGAGGAAATAGTTGTTGAAAAGACAGCCAAACTTCTGTGATATTGCCGTTATTTTAGACATGTTTGTATCTATTGCATCTGATACAGAAGAATCCTTTGAAGTGTGAAGTCATTCTTTTTAGTATATTACTTCATTTTTTGGTTTTGACTGTAGCAGGGCCTTCTGAAGTAATTTTAAAGATACCAGGTGGGGCAATAAACAGGGAATTCTATATCTGCCTAAATAGGTCAAATGAGAAAATTGAACAGATGAAGAAGTATGATATAATTTCTAAAACGATCTCTAGTTTAAAATATCAGTCTTTTCTCTGTGCACTTAAGGACACAAATAATGTCCTGACTTCTCTGTCTTTCAATGAAAACACATGAAGAAAATTACAGAGTATAAAAAAGTAGACAGAATTTGTCTTTTTTATTCTGCCACCTTTTTTTAATCCTTACCCAAAACCTTCAGGGACTACATTTGAGCATAATGGCACTTCAATAACACTGAAAGTGCATATTTTAAACTAAGGTGTAATTTACAGTACATTTCAAAAACAGCTACTGAGACCTGGGCATTGTTCCAGTGCTGACACTGCAGTGCAATTGAAAGACACTGAACTATCACACATGTTGTTTCTTTTTGAGTAGTGATTATTAGAAGATCATCTAAATTCCAGGGAATTTCTTGAAGTGAGGTGTTTATAAAATTCTCTTCTTTAATAAAACAAATGGCACTCTTTCAAGGTATGTCTGAGGTATTGTGTATTTAATAACTAACATTTGGCAATATATTTGCATTCAAAACTGTACCTAATTCATTGCTTTGGGAAGGTTGAAAGTTTCTTTATGCTTATGGCAAAACAAAAATTATTACAGATAACTGTCTGTAACATATCTGAATCTTTCACAGTTAGGCATTTTTTGTGGCAGTATGAACCTGTGTTTATGCCATTATGTATGCAAAACTACATATCAGTTAAGACAAAAATAAAAACCAAAAAAGGATGAAAATTCATAGTTTATTTGACGGATAGCTATGTAGAGAGCAACCCAAGATTAAGTTATAAAAGTAAGCATCAAAACTGACAGGAATCATCATAGGTTTCCTTTTCTCTTCACTGTACCTTGAACATTTTACTGTATGTGATAAAAGTAATGCTTTCTTAATAACTGCAAAAAGCTTGTATAGATATACAGAGCAATTTATATATGATTCACTGAAATTATGCTTTTGATATTCATTGCTATTTAGACAATACCATCATTCATTGATAGCTTCAACTGTCTCAAATATGTTTAATAGAAGAATGGAAGTATTCAAAAAAATCACAATCTTCCATAATTTAGAATATATTTTCCAATATATAAAAGTCTTATTGTCCTACCTGGCTCTGTGCTATGATAAACTGTTAAAGGAAGATTATTACCTGTTTTTATTAGCCTCAGCACCAGTGCCTTGGCCAAAAGCAGCACCCACAGAGATGGAGTTGTCCCTGGCTTCAACATCCCCACAAGGTGCCAGGGAGACCCTCTCCTGGTCACCAGCAGGATAGGGCTGCCCAGCACCATGCTGGCATTGAGCACTCTCCCAGCTCTGGCAGCCAAACTTTTGTGGGTGTACACTTAGGAACCTTCCAACAAGACTGGAGGGTTCATTCTGCACATTTCCTGTTCTATTTTATTCTACTGTAAAGCTTCACTCGTCATTTTCTCTCATCCTATCACTTGTTACTAGGGAAAACAGACACCCACCTCACTACAACCTCCTTTCATGTAGTCCTAGAGAGTGATAAGGTGAACGACATCCACTGCTCTCCCCTCATCAACCCATACTGCTGTGCCATCATAGAAGGCTATCATATTGGTCATGCAAGATTTCCTGTGGGTAAATGCATGCTGACTACTCCCAATTATCTTCTTTTCTTTTACATGCTTGGTACTGACTTCCAGAATGATCTGTTCCATCACCTTTCCAGGGATGGAGGTCAGACTGGCTGTTGAGTAGTTTCCCACGCCCTCCTCTTTTCCCTTTTTAAAGATGGGAGTAAAATTTTCTTTCCTCTAGTCATCAAGTATTCATGTTATCCATTATTTTTCAAAGATGATGGAGAGTAGCTTAGCAACCTGTGTCAGACGCCTCACACCCATATGTGCGTCTGGTCAGGGCCCAAGGATTTATGGATGTTGAATCTCCCTAGCCTATGTCTAAACACCAAGAAGTCTTCATTTCTTCAGCCTTCCTCTCTTAGCTTCAACATCCAGGATTGCTGAAGGCTGGCCTTAGCAGCAAAGACTGAATCAAATAAGGCATTCAGTAATTACACCTTCTCTTTGTCTTCCATCACCAGGGTGTGACCTCCTTGACTTTCTAGGGTTAAACTGCACATTGTTGTCTCATATCCAACTTTTCATCCACAAGTATCCCCAAGTCCTTCTTGGAGGGATGTCTTTCAATCTGTTCATCCCCCAGTCTGTATTGATATCAGGGATTGCCTCAATCTTAGTGCAAGGACTTGTAGTTGATGTTGTTGAAATTCTTGAGATTAAAAGAAATTTACAAAGAACAGCAACATTAGGGAATTTGTTAGTTATTTTTCTAGTTTTGTTTTGCATTTTAAAAACAAATCCTATGTAGATCATAGGCATTACTGACATTTGCATACTTTAAGACTTTATGACAACACAAAATCCTTTTAATCCACTTGGTTGTGATGCATAATTTCCTAATACAAAACTCTAGAGAGATGTTATGTTAATCTAAGGTCAATAAATAGTTCGTCTAACAGCTCCATCATTGCTGCTATGGTCAGTCAGTAGCACCATTAGAAAGCAAGAATCAAACTGCTGGAAATATTCCAACACAATATTGTTGGATGGTTTCCAGAAAGACTTTTCCAAAAGACATTAGTTATTCCATCTTCTTGTGGACTGGCGGTTATCCAGATAATGTCCTATACTCTGTATGGTGTTACCTAGTGACTCACTGTGCATTATCCATGCCCTACTGCATCATGGATTGTCCTTCATATCTGACAGCAATCAACTGGAAATCTCATAATGATTTTGTTACAGATTCTTGTGCTGTTTTTTGTCTTCTGCTACATGAGAGGGTTTGCTTAAGATTGTATTTTTATCACAAGTAGATTCAGAGAGGGATTCCATGGCTCCCAGTATTTTCTGCAGGTCATGATTTGGGTAATGAAAGAGTTGTCTCAAAATCTAAAATTATGGCGCATCAATCACTCACCACCTGAATAACAAGAAATAATATCGGAGAAAGTTTTAAAGAGAAGAGGTGAAGATAACTTTGAAGAAGATTAAAGTAGTCACAGTTGTATTCATGAAATGAGATAGAGTTTGATTGACTGTTTGCAGGAAAGTACTGAAATCTTCAACCAATTGTTATTTTGAGAATTTTATGAGCTTTATTGCACATCCTTTTCTCGGATGATATAAGAGAACAATTGGCAGATAGACCTTCAAATATTCTTTTCATTTATTTAGGACTTTTTTTTGTCATAGAGAATGAGTATTTTTGCCTAAGTGATGACTCAGGAATAAAAGTTATATATTTAAACTGATGAACTTTATGCCAATCAGCATAATAGCTCTTTTACTGGAACTGCATCAGAAGTAAATGGCTCTCATGATTCTCTCTGAATTAAATCCAAGAACAAATTCATTTTCTGTTGTGTTCCAAAAAATCTGTCCCTCTGCAGAGTAGAGTACAGTGTGTAAAATTGAATAGTGGAGTTTTGCACATGTATTTTTCTTCATACAGTGATTTAGAAAATTGATTTTTTTTCTTCATTCCCTCTTCTTATCTCCTATGTTGACTTTAATTTCTCAAGCTATACTTTCTATGTTTTTTCTTAAATTACGGATCAAAGGATCCTGTGATCATTGGAAAAAGCAACATATTTAACAAGCTTCCATAATTTTCTTGTTCTTATAGGTTATATATACTTTTCTTAAGTACCATTTTCACCACTGCAGTGAAATAACCTGCAATTATTTTAAAGAACAAGACTTAGTGTATAGGTAGTACCTAACTTTTTTTAAATTAAAAACATAAATGTTTGAATATATTATAAATTTTTACAATGCATTTTGATGAAAACAAAGGTAATATTATTATGATCAGACGCAGCGTATGAATTCAAATTTAGGTAAAACAAACTCACCCACCAGCTTAGAAAATGGAAAAAGAATCAACTAAAGTTCCAGATGACAAGGAATCAAATGCAATCCTTTGACATACATCTTCTTGACTTTCATTTCAAGACACAGATAATTTTTTTACATCTGCACTTGTTTAATGTGGCTACACAAATATGCAAATGAGGTCTACAAACATACTTTTAAACAATCTGGCTGTGACAGAACCAAAAGACTGCTCTGATAACTCATTTTAGAGCTCTATGCTTTGTTAATCAATCTGATCATATAAACAAAAATATAGTTGTTTAACTCTTAGCATAGGCATTTTTGTTGGACTAAAATATCTAAAAGCATAGGTGAGAGGTATTAGCAAAGCCTTATGTCTAAGGCAATTATTACTGTGATACTTATATGATTCTACTTGGTGATCACATTGGTGAAATTAATTTAACTGTTGTGTTTGGTTGTTTTACTTTATAAACTGCAAGAATCAGCATTTCACTTGGTTCAAAAAAACAGACTCATAAAATCTTTTTTTGCATTAATTAAAAAGGGACATTTTAGTCTTTGAACAAAGTGCAGCCTGTGTTAGCAGCTGAGGTAAACTGCAAGCTGAATCTTCTTTTCGTTTAATCAGAAATTGTTTTCAACAATAAAAGATAAATTAGTACTTGGATCAAATTAATTTGGTGTTGATTTTGCAGACATTCTTTTGCAAAATTTATGCCAAAAAAGAGTACTGAAGGGAAAGTCCTTTCTCTTGCATTTTTTCTTTTTCATCATATTAAAAAATCTCATCCATGTTCATGGACTATAAAAATTTAATAATTCCACAAGGTTGCTTTACATCTGTTTTAGCTTGCTTTGCTTATATACAAATGCATAACTTCTGTGATCTCATGCACAATCTTCATACCAAGTCATATCTGCTGAAAACACAGAATGAAGATCGTTGTAGTCAGGATTTTTTCTTCATATTTAATTAGCTGTGAAAGTAGAGCTCTCCTTTGAAGCTTCTGCTGTTTCCCTAGACAGGACAAATTACTGCTTGTCCTGGATATTGAGAGCTGTTCTTACTTCCCTGACTCTGGCAAGGTTGTCTCTTCATTTACACATTTGTCCATTGAACTGTCCATTTTATGGTATTTAGAGAAACTTGCACAAAGATAATTTCAGCTCCTGGATAAAATTATGGAAGACTTTAGCAGCATCTGAAGGACTAACAAGTGCCTGAAAATACATCATGGTAAATTGTGTTTGACCAACCTGATGCTTTCCTATGAAGTAGCAATTTATAACATAAAAATGTGAAACAGTAGAGCTGTGGATGTCATCTACATCATCTTGATTTTAGCAAGGTGTTAAACTGATAAGAAATAGAGTGACAATAAATGAAAAACTGGCTCAACTGCCAGACTTAAAAAGGGCTATTGTGAGTAAGGAGAAAAATTATGGAAGGAAAAGAATTCTCAAATGTGTCATAAGCTGAAAAAGATATTCACATTCAGGAAGCTCAAGGGGAAAAAAACTCCACTGTGACTGTCAGATTCATAGGACTGTGTAAGAATTCTGCACATAAAAGAAGGAAAAAATTTGGGGAGATTAGTTAAGAGAATTTAGTATCATTATTCATCTGAGGGTTCTGTCTGACACAGGAAAAATACATACTGTTTTTTTGCCACTACTATTACAATTTCACTATAAGCAAACATGAGCAGCACAAAATATCTGTTCAGCTACTTAAAACACTTTTTCAGTGCTTTAGGTAACAAGTGAATTTTATTTTTACTGCTATAATTCCATAGTTTCAAAATTAAGATTATTAGATCAACTACACTTCCTGATGAAAAAGTGTAGAAGACTACCTTTGGCCAGATATACTAACAACTTGTGTAATTTTTAAACTTATAAGTTAAATTTGTAATTGGAATGAGAACGTAATTGATTTTGGTTTTATCACCCCTGGAAATTGCACCAATGTGGTTATAGAATCATAGAATAATTTATGTTGGAAAAGGTCTGTAAGATCACTGAGCTGCAAACTAGCTGCAAACTAGCACTGCCAAGATCACTCCCGGAACACTATTATGGCACTTGGGGACATGTGCCTCTCTCAAATACCTCTGGGGATGGTGACTCAACCACTTCCCTAGGCAGTCTGTTTTGATGCTTGGCAACCTCTGTGGTGAAGAAATTTTTCTTCATATGCCATCTAAACTTTCTTTGGTGCAACTTGAGGTCATCTCCTCTTATTCCTTTGCATGTTACTTGGGAGAAGTGTTCAAACCCATGTAGCTGTACAGAGCAGTAAGGTGGCCCCTGAACCCCCTTTTCTCCAGTCTACACAAGCCCAGCCCCCTCAGCTTCTCCTCACAGGACTTGTGTTTTAGCTTTTTCATGAGAGTAATTGCTGCTCCTGTTATACCAGTCTTTTGCATTTTAGTACATCCTAAGCTATTTACAGCATGTACTTAACATCCTGTAAGTATGTTTCAGGATGTGCTTAACTTTCTGATATTTGAGAATTTTATTTATGAAAACACTCTTACAGTGTTCTCAGTGTGTTAGGGAAAGAATTCACAGATTGCTGTTACCAACATGCATTTTTTGCCTATTAAATACTTCATTGTTTCTAATGTCTGTAAGCAGCATAAAAACTAGGTCTTCTGTCAGTCACTGAAACCACTGTGTCTCACTGCTTTCAATTTCATTTTACTTATATCTAGACCTGATGTGCAGATTAATTGACAGTGCCCGGTCTAACATGCATTTTCAACTTTGATTATGAAAGGAAAATTGAAAGATGTTCAAGGTGCTACTAGTCTAAGCAATAAGTGATATAATATCTGGAAAATTCCCTTGCAAACCTTTAATATATTTAAAAAGTGCCTTATTGTTTAAAAGATTCCCAGTCATCTAGTAACAGGGAAAGTAATAGTTTTATGGATATAAATTCTTTTACTTTCCAACATCTCTAAATGTTTCATGTATTAAAAGCATTACACACATTATGACATAAATGCTGAAGTATCTAGACAAGACTTGCAGATACTGTCACACTATATATGTGAAAAAGGCATTTGGTGAAGGGCAAACACCCATGCTAGAAAAAAGACTATGGAAGAGATACTGTTAATTCAGCTAGAGATATTGTTAATTCAACCAACATGAGGCCTTGGATTTTAAATCTAAATCTGATACTGCATCTGAAGTATTCTCAGCATCTGTTTAATCTTTTTTTTTTTTTTTCCTTTTTAGTATTTTAATTTTGATTCTTCCTCCCTTATGTCTTTCACTTTTAGCAATGAAATCTCTTCCTTTTTTTCTTTTCATCAAAGTTGCATTTAAATGACCCTTTTCCCAATGTCTGGATAATTTAATTCTACTTGATTATCACAGGTATATGACTTTCACAATGAACTGCTTCAGGTATACCTTGAGAACTGCAGATTCTAACCTTTGAGGCTTTATAATCAGGACATTACAAACTTACCTCTAATTACTTATTTTAAGTGACAGTGAGTGGTGTCATTCAATTCATTAGATATCTTGCCTTTCTATGGAGCAGGCAAAACTTACTCAGAACTCTAAGATTTAAATGAAGAAACCATAAAGAAGTAGTGGCAAAAATAACAACTATATATATTCTTGTAAATAACTTACCTACTTTTCAAGATGCTAAAAATAATTTCAAAGATGGTAAACTATATTTTAATACACTTGAGAACATTCCTCTACATGCTGCAGCTTTACTCGACTTTTAAACAGTTCTGATGATATTCACAGTTTAATCTAGTTCTTTGTGATTTTTTGCAGTGTCTCTCCCAGGTCAGAAGTTAGAAAGAATGTCATTAAAAGCAATATTTTTAGAAGGAAAATTGGTTTGAAATAATATGTGCATCATCTGTAAATCAGCTTGAATAATTTCGTTTTTTTCTTGAATCAGAAGGGAAGCTATTTTGAAGTCCTTGCTGAACCAAAATCAGAAACCAACATAACACCCTTGTCCAGTTACTGATTCAACTAAAAACTGACATCTCCTGGCAAGCTCTGAATCAGCATGAAGCCTCTGTGTTTACCACAGCCTGCAGGGCAGCCTCATGTTCCACCTGCCTTTTCATCCACTCATCATTCCCTCAGTTTTACTGGCAGATTTGCCATCGTGTGCAGTGTGATCCCTCTCTTTCCTTTCCTTACCCTGGTATTGCACTGGTTCTGTTTCTAAAAAGATATTTAAGCTAAATATTCCAAGTGAGTTGTTATTCTTCCTCAGTGGACGGCTAGTTCTGTTTCTAGCAGAAGAGCCTGCAAATGCCTGATCAATCCAAGGTCTGTCCTAGATCTCGCAGCATGAACATCACTCTGTGTGTAGGCATTGCCAAATTCATGTGCTGTGCAAAATGCAGAGTGTGAAAAGAGATTTTCCTCCTCACCCCCCAAGCCCCCCAGTTTTGTTAATCACCACTATGGTATTGATAGACATGTAGCACTACAGTTCAGTGTTGTTTGTATCCCAAAATACTGTGTGTTGTATTTAGGAAGCTGGAAAGATGTTGAAATATTGTTTTGAGAAATATTGAATTATTGTACTCAAGCACTGATGACCCCCACATTGGCTTACCAAAGCAATTACAAGAAATTATTTTGATGTGAATTAGAATTCAGCCAGGCCAATTTCAATTAGAATTACCTTAAAGCAGCATTGAAATGAAAACAAATCTCTAAAATTCAGGAAAAGGTGGGAGGAAGCGTCTTAGGGAAAATCACTTAACAGAAGTCTCCTGTTTGTATTAGTGAGCCAGCAGGTTAACTGCTATTGAATTTTCAGGGAATATTAGAAAATATTAACTGGCTATTGTTCACTTAATAAGGATGTAAGCATCTGAACCTAATTTCAAGTCCAAAGAAAGATATCAGTTTTATTTTGCAGAATTCTTCAAAATCCAAATTTATTGGCCAGTTCTCTTAAATTTCTAGTTTCCAGGGTTACTATGTGCCATGTGTTTCCTGAGTAGCTTTTTCTTCAGACTAGATTTATATTACAACTCAGGTTTAGACAGACAGCTGCCTAAATTCTATCTCAAAAAGTAAAAACAAACAAACAAACAAGCAAACACAAATCCCACTGGAAAATCAACCAACAAATTAGAAAATTTCATAACCATAATTCTAGTTTTTAAATTAGGTATTTATTATAGTTTTGATGAACGTTCAGGCATAAAGTCAAGCAAATAGGTAGGTGCAAATAAGATATCATTGCATGTATATCCACCCCAGGGAATTTTTTACTTGTCTACCAACATTAAATCTGCCTTCTAAGCAAGGATATGCATATTTATTTGTATTTGGTGTAATAAGCGCATATAAATTGAAGGTGTCTGGGTTCACAGTTAAGCCTACAACTTTTGGATACTGTACTGACATATGCCTGATGTTGTGCCATTAGCATGGTATAGGCTGGCAAAACTACTTTGAATGTCTATGTTTTATACTGTCTATTCCCTTTATGCCTCTTCCTTTTCCTCCTTTAGGTTACTTCATTTCATTCCAGCAATGAAATTTCATTTGTTACCTTTTAAATGCATATTTTATTAAATTAACTTATGGCAGGTGCCCATAAAAAAGCAAACATAATTTTTACAGTGAATTTGAACATAATTTTCTGGGTAGCTTACTATACATATAAGAACAAAAAACAGTGCAAGGAACTTTGTTTAGCTCAACAGCTATTTTTATTGGAATTTTTTTTTAATTTGAATACCTTTTATTTTGATTATCCTGATCATCTTTGACCTCTTCTTTTTAAATTTTCTTTTAAGATGTTATTATTCACTTTTATAGCTGCTAAATTGTATTTTACAGATCAAGGATGTTTTATTTTTAGCCTGGATATCTAACGGTGACATCAAGGGTATTTTAAGTTAATATAAGGTTGGGATACCACAAGGACTAAAGCCGATTATTATGTCATTTTTGCATAAATAATTGGATCTTTACCAAAAGAAACAGAAGACTGAAAGACACCACTATTTAAAGAAAATTAAAATAGCTGCAAAAATGGTTTTCACTGAATTCATTAAAACATGAGAAATTAATAATTTCCTGCAGAACTGGAGTTTTTGTTAAAAACAATAGTAGCACCACATGAAAACTTGTTATGAAATTTGTAGCCTGATTTAAACAATGGCAAAGCTAGGATCACTGAACTAAGTTAGGAAGTTGAGTCCTCAGAAAACAATCCTTATGGTATGAGATCTCTCTGAAGGGAAAGGTAAGAAATAACAAAAAACCCAGAAAATATGAACATTACTTTTGTTACCCATATACTTTTTGCTGTCTCCAATCTCCTGCTCACACAACTGTGCAAAAATAATAAAGATATTTACAAACTCTAAGCAAACACATAGAGTTTACAGGAAATTACTTTTGACAAAGCTTTATTCTCATCAGTAAAATGAGAGTGTTTTACAAGAGTTTGATGATAAGTATTGCAGTATGCCTTCTGCATTTTCTATATTAAGAAGCATGACAACAACAGAAACAAGAGAAAAAAGCTCAGAGCCCAATTATCAGAGCCTGGAGCACCCAGCCCTCAGCAGTTACAAATACTACATAACTTATTGTTGTGAGCAGAAAATCTGCCCTGAAGAATTTGCAATCCCAGATCACTAAAGACCAGTTCAAACTCAGGTGATGTGCCACCTACTCATTCAAAAAATCAAATTACTGGTGATATTAAGCCTGATGAAGAGGAAATTCAAGAACAGTTCCAGAAATTAAAACCTACCATAAACACAATCAAAAAGCAATCAATAGAATCTCGTCATTGTCTTCTTTATCTATAATTTAAAAAAAAACCCAAACAACAGCAACAACAACAACCACCAAAAAAAAACCAAAACCAAACCAAAACAAAAAACCACCACCAAAATTAAAAATTACATGCTAAGTTTAAGAATGGAAATAAAATGAAAACTAATATAACTAGTTCTTTCACTGTGTATTTTTTAATGACTATGATGGTATTTAAATTATTGCTTTTCTCATAATGTTTCTTGATTTTCTTCCTTCTCTCTAACTCAGTATGATATAAATTAAGAACCACTCCTTCTCCTTCTATTATTCCTTTAGTAGCTGTTCTGTTTATAGACAGAAAAAGGTCTAAATGGATGTCTGACTTAGGATTACAAAAGAACTTTTGCCATCCAGTACCTTACTCTATCTTTCTGGTAATTATCATATATATTTCCCTATTCTTATTCTTACTGAAGCCCAGGGACTTGGACTGGAGTCCAGTGACATGAAAAGTCTTATTAATTCAAATGTTTTTTAATTAAACTCTGATTACTGTACCTTTGTGGACTCAACACCTTTCTTGTCCTAATTTAATCGTTTCCCTCTACACCTTTATTGCCACATTGCCATATGTGACTATGTCAGTGAAATTGTTGTCCACTGTGGAATATTTTCCTCAAGAGGTGATGAATTTCCCTCAAGAGGGAATTATTATTTTTTCTGAAAATATAAGCTGAAGCTTTCTTAATACTCAAAATTTCCTATTTCAGAAGTGAAGTTTGATGTTAAACCAAAAATACACTTTTCACCTGAAGCAAGCGTTCTTCAAAGGTGTTGTTTTACTAGTAAAATTAAATTTGTGTGCTCATGGGATACTGGTTTATCCAGTTTCTCTGTGTAGAAAGTGCCTAATTAAATTGATCATATGCTAAGTAATATCAATCAAAAGTCAGATACATGCTGAATTAAATTATCATGAGAAAGGCAATCAAAATAATGTAGTTTCTCATTTCTTTTCTAGGAAAATAAGGAAGCAGAAGTTTATAAAATAAGTGAATGGTAAATGCAGGATTTAATTTAATTTAGTCTGTGAAAGAAGAAGCAAAATTCATTTCCTGTTCTTACCTTCTGAGTACTTAACCAGTTCCTACACGATAGTATTGGGTTCTGAAAACACACTACCTCCTCAGTTGGTGGTTGGTCCTTGTTAGCTTATATCACTCAATTAGTGCGACTAACATATAAGATTTCCAGAATACTACTGATATTTTCACTTATTTTCTGATGGGACTTAGAGCAATTCCTGCATATTTACATTGCCCACTCCCAATATCTAAAGTTTCCTACTGATTTCATCCCTTTTAAACTCTGTAGAATTTTTCCAATAGGATAAAAACTGTCTTGTGTTCCAATGTTCTGAATACCAAAATACTACTAGTGATTAGTTTTATTTTTGACAGTGGTTTGAAGTAAACTTTTGCATGGATCATTAACCCAAGAATCTTATTAAAATATCACAGATAAGCAAAAGGAACATTTCCTAATGACACAGTCAACTTTTTCTAGTTAAAAAATAAAATTAGTTCTACTAAATATTACCACTCAAAGAAGTAAATAAAGATGATTTTATAAGTTTAGATTCCTACTTCTCCCACAAAGTTACAGAAATTAGTCACTTCTGATATTTTCTGAGTTTTTTCTGAGACTATCCACATGGATTCTGAAAATATTTGGGGATGGACAAAAAAGGGGCTAGAAGCTAGAATTATTAAACATGATCATTGTACAAGTAAAATTGTTAGTTAAAACTTTGCATCATAAAAATTTCATATTCATTAATCCAATCTATAATGAAAACAACCTGCCTTATTTCTTCTTTAATATATTAATAAAATATGATTGCTTTCTTTTTCCTGAAGCAAATAAACCTTATCTCATTTTATAGGTTATTTTATCTTTCCTAAAGCTGAAGAATTTTGCAGGTTACAGATAAAAATGAAATTATGAATATTTTTGGTTATCTCCTGCTAAGTACCATTTCCTGTGTTGCTGCACTTCTGAATATGTGAGTGATACTCTACTGCTACACAGGAAATCTGCTGTCACAATTATCCTGGACTGAATTGCAGCAACTTGTTTCTAATTTTGCTAAAACAACCAATGTAATTGTTAATCCTTTAGCATCTTCTCAAATGATCTGTGTGATTTTGTCCTAAAATCCACTCTATTTAAGCTTGTTACATTGCTCAGCATGTTCATTATAAGTATTATATCTTGGTATTATTTAATGTGTTGTAAACATTTTGTCGGGAAAAGACTAGGAAGATAATATATTAGGACTTTAATTACATACAGAATATTAAGTATTAAAACAAAACTTTTTTTCATATTACTGGGCTTGCTATAAATATTCCATGAATACCCAATATAGGAGTACTACCCATTCCAACTTCTCCCAGAGAAAGTGTAAGAGTTCACTGTATGGATGAGTTAAAGAAAAAAGCCAATATAAATAAGAGTCCAACACAGTGTAATTCCTAAGGAGCTTTGCATCAATCAACTAGCTCTCCCAACTCGTGGTTAGTACCTGAATCCTCAGGTAGACCTTCTTAAATATTTCTAATTAACATTAGGAACTGTTTCACAATATATCCATGAAATAAGAAATAAGAGAATCGTGGGAATACAGCGAGAGAGCCGAGCTGGGAGCACTGCTCAGCTCATGACAGAAATGGACATGTTAGCATTGGTAGGCCACAAGCCTTGGCAACCAAAAGCAGAGGTTTGAGAAAGGAATGTAAGAGACAACGATGTTCTTGGTATGATATGTGCTCAGCAAGTGGAACTTAGATAAGGCAGCACATACCTGTGTTAGTACAAGGCATGACTTAAGTCATGTACTTGGCAATATTACTTGGTATATAATTTAAAAGGTATATAAACTCAGCTAGTTGTATCAATAAAAACGGCTTCATGCATGCAACCCATGGAGTTCATGTCTCTCTGTCAATCATCATCAGAAAATAATCCACTTCTTAGAAATGAAAATTTCTATATTTTATAAAAAACAGAAAATAGAGAGAAATTAATTATAATTAACTTTTATTTTATGTCTAGAGTACTTTGAAGACAATTAATTAATAAGAGTAGTGACACTGGTGACACTGGTGATAGAAATGAAGGGGTTTATTCAAAAGCACACATCAACACAGCTGAAAAATTCATTTTGGTACTGATATAAGTGATTCTCTGGACTTAACATTATCAATTTTTTCAGAATCTTAGGGCAATTTCAATGAAATACCTCAATTTCAAACCTCTTTCTATTTTCATTTCTGCTTCTTGGCATTGTAGGCTCAATATGATTCTATTTCTTAGAAAATTCCAATGAAAAGTTACTTGTAAGAACTACTAGCATCTTCTTCAGCATTTCTCAGCTCAGAAAGGGACTGATAGAGAGCTAATACAATCTCAATATCCACTTTATATAGAGAAATTTAACTTTCAGCATGTGTATTGAATATTTATGTCATTCTCCAACAATTTTTCAGGAAGTCTATTGATATTCACCAAAGATAGTTTTATTATTTTATGTTCTAAAATTCCCTGTGTCAAGTAATCTTGAGATTTGAATACAAAGATTTGCAGACAAAATACTTTTCTCTTTATGATTCTAAGGAGAATATATTTAGTTCTAGTGATTTCTTGTTCGAATTCATTGTGCTAGCTGAGAGACAACCCATTATAAATGACTCCCACTCTTTCTGCTTGACCAGACCCAGGTAAAGCGAAAAAAATCTCAGAAAATATTGGGTTTGAGGTGTAGAGGTACCAGTGGGAGTTTAGTCATGCAATTTTAAAAAATGAACAGATTTAAAATATTCATCAAATCTAATTTGGGATGCAGAACTTATTCTAATCTTCTTTCAGTGCAATTATTGCATATGCTTCAAATCAACAGCATATCTTTGCTTCTACCCCATGCTGATTATCCACTTCTGCATTTGTTTTCTCATTGGACTGTAAACTTGTTTGATTGTTGCCCTATTAATCCAAGTATTTTTAAAGCCTGAAAGTTTTGAATGTCTGCCAAATTGAGGCTCTATTCTCCTGATGCCTTTTGCCAGCAGAAGAAAGAAAATATCTAATCTTTTTCAAAGCTGGACTGAGAATGTAGGCTCTCAAAAATTAAAGATGACAAACCAGAAGGAGGTTTTGTCTGAACAGTATTGATGAGACCCATGGTACAGTACTCAGAAGGTGAATCACTCTATTCTTTTGTTTAATAAAGCAAGCCAATTCATAATATGTATTGTATGTTATACAGTATAAACTTATGTCACCCTCCCATTTGGATTGGATACTATTTGTTCTCATTTGTTTTTATCTACATTCACCGATCAGCAACACACACCTGTACACATACATGTCTTACCTATGCATGCATGTCTTTCTCCAAGTACTAGAACTAAAAGAAAATCAAAATTTAACTGACTGCTGAACTGAATGCACCATTCTAAAAAGAGTAAACACCTATAATGTTGGGAGAAAAACATTCAACTGAAAAATTTTTGTATGATCCTACTTGCTGAATAACTAATATTTAAGAGAAAATTGCTATGAATCACAAACATATTGAGCATTTTGTGAGCATTTGAGATGTTTTTATTTCTTCTTTCAAAAACAATGTGGAATTTTTTTTCTGCTTGTTGATTTAGTCATTTCCTCTAAACCACTACATGAAATTTTCACAATCAAGGTTTTACAATGTGGAAACTGAAAAGAGCCAATTATACCTTCCAATTATTCTAACTATTCTAAACTATACCCAAAGTAATAATAATATGACTAAGAGCAGAATTTAGTCATGAATTCCCATGGCTGTGAGTAACATATTCTTATTTTTTATGCGGTTGAATAGATTTTACCCTACATTTTCTGAAAATACTGCTTTTAAAAACAGATGTGAGATGATCATTAGAAGTTTATATCAACAAAATCAGTATGTATGTATGTATTATTATTATTACCACCTATTACTTAATGAGAAGTGGTCCCATAAATAAAAGTGCATGCTCTGAAGCATTAGAATAGGATAAATGAAATCAGCATGCTCTTTGTGGTTTGTTTTTTTTCCTTGAATCATTAACCAAACATTGTTATGAACTTCCCTGACTGAAAGTATTCATGACAAAATGGTTGGATTTTCTGCTTCCGAGCTACACAGATAAATTTTAATGCCAAAAAATTCCTTTATATAAAGCAGAATATTATTTTACTTTTTCCATGACTGGATCAGAGCTGTGATTACAGAGTGGAAGATTCAAAGGCACATATTTAAAAATTAAACTTTGGGGCAACCAGTAACCTTTTGTTGCCATAAAACTAACAGACAGGTTATCAGAAAAGAAAAGAAAAATATTAAAAATGGAAACAAAATTTAAAAAAAATATATTTTTCCCTATATGCGTAAGTAAACAACAAGATTTTTTGGTATGATTTCTAGGAAGAAACTTCTTATATTCATAGCTTTGTTAGTGCAATAATATATGCTGCAGGATCTCAACAATGGTACAATTTTTAGAATTTGGTTTTGGAAGCTTTTTACATTCATTTTATTTCTTTCAAGAATGAGAAGGGATCTACTACCAGAATGTTCTATTTGTAGATGTTCTCAGAAGTATAGAGCAAGAAATGCTTAGAGGGTGTAGATTTACCTCTGTGGTTATTAGCTTTTGTGATTATTGTCACAAAATAATCAGTGATCATAAAAGATATAGAGTGATCCACTTTAGGAAGGCTCTTACTTCCATGGCACTACTGACTGTGCTTTTTATAGATGTTTTGATATTTCATAATAAATTATGTCAAATTATCTACACAACTAAACTATCTAATTTATTACATAGAATTAAGAACATCACTTCTCAAAAACATAACTGTAAAATAATAAAGACAAAATTTTGCTGTATATTAATTGAGTGAATATTGAAATATTTCTAACTTTAACCCAATCCTTTTGTCAGGGACTGAAACAATCCTTAGGTTGAGACTTTCAAAGAGATGATCCTACAGAATTTAATGGATACAGAATTTCTAAAAGGACCAGAAGCAGAGTGCCAGTGTATCCTCCAGTGCAGGGCTGAGGTTTCACTGGGATATCTGCAGGTGGGTGGGGATCAGGATCAGTCCCACTGTAGGGATCTGGGGTCAGTCACAGCCTTGGGATGTCCAAGCTGGATTGTTGAGATAAGGACGGGCTGGGACATCAGTCCAGAAGTCACTTTACTTGCTCTTAAACACGTCTGAAGAGCAACCATCCCTTGTGGTGCTCTGTAATTTTTATGAGATTGTACCATGTTTCTTATGGTCAGAGGTCTCTCTTATCATCTGCAGAATTTTCTCAGTCTCTTCCATTAGCTAAACCTCAGACAGCTATATAAACATAATGATATATTGTCTTATGTTAGTATGGTGTATTTGTCTAATAATTATTGTAGCAAAATGTAGGTGTCAAATATTGCCTTCTCAAGCTCTAAAAATAGCTCTGTCTTATTTTTTCTTTCATATAGAATTTCTGTTTGGAAATGCATCTAAGCTAGTTTTTTTCTCATACCTATACCAAGCCCTAATATTTTGCAAAACCTCTATGGTGTCTTTTGAAATATGGCAAATATAGGGATAATATACCATCAACAAAGATACGTTTATGTTTACCCTAATGTGTATTGCACTAGTTGAAAAAGTACCAACTATTCTAAATATTTCAGTAAAAGTGCTTATGTTATGATTCTACAGATCAATACTTTCTGCTTTGTTTACTGCACAAAAAAAAAATCCCAAAAAACAAAGCTTGCAATCTGTGGAGCAGCTCCCCCCAGCTGCCGCCTACATCCTAAGCAATAAAAGGAATTCCATGTGTCGAATATATTTTGGCTACAAATACCTCTGCCCCTTCTCTTTCTTCACAGACTCAACTCAAAAGGGTATTTTGAGACTACAGCAGAATGGAATTACTCCTTTCCAACAAGGACAACATGTCCTTTAAAGTCAAAATGACATTATTTTGCAGTATTTAGAATCTTGGAATTGATTGAGGCTGCCAAGATTTATTGCATTTATTTTCTGTTTGATTGCTAAGTGCAAAGAGACATTAAACCCCTACATCCAAGTGGAGGAATATTTTCTGGCACATAGATGAAAACAACTGTTTTTATGTGCATTATTTCATAAAATGGGGACAGGCCTCAAGGCGCATAGGACACTTAAACCAGAATTCCTCAGCTGACAAACTCTGGATTTTCCAGAAAGTATGAAAAAAGATTAAACTAAAAAGAGTCTACTTAAATTCGGACAGTTTCTGCTAGAATATCAAAAGTAGGACAGAATGAGATAGTTGAAAAAGTATGTCTGGACAATGTGTATTCTTTACTGTTCTTCCAAGAAAAATAGACTTCTTGTTTAGATTGTCATAGGTACACAGAAATAGCATATTACTTTTCCGTTTAACACTGAAGAATGATAAAGGTTCCATAGTTTTAATGTCTGGGACAGTTTATACTCCTCAATGCTCTCAGGAATATAGTGATCCCCTAAGAACATGTGAAAAATGAGTTTTATGATTTTCAACTCTAGTCAAATAAGAATGATGGAAATTTGGAATTTTATCAATAAAGCATTGGTTAGCAGTTTAGTGCTAGCATGGCTACTGATAGCAATCCCACCTATATATGATTTCAGACATACTATTTTCCTTTAATTTCATCTTCAGTTAGGAACTGGATTGTAAGGATTGTTTCATATCTAGGAGCAAATCCAGAAATTGTCTGAGGTGCCTAAAAGGAGGAAAACTTCTATCTCTGACCAAAAGTGTGATTATAAAACAAAAAAAAAATACTAACAATTTTGGACAAAGATAAATGGGCTGACTACTCTCTTCTTGATATGAGTACTTGGAAGGAGACATTACCAACTTTTGGGTATTCAGAAAATTGTCTTGACCCAGAAAATAGTCAATTTATGTCAGCCCTCTATTGTCAGCTCACTCTTCACCCTGCAATGTGTGCTGAGATGGGTATTGCTCTTCTGAGAGTAGGCAGTAGTTGAGAATCATATCAATCCTGGTTTAAAATGCAGTTCCCTATATGCACAGAATAGATCTTTAAGGTTTATCTTTGATAATATCTTGACAAATGTTGGGGTTTGTGGAATTTATTTTTTTTTCTTCTTTTCAACTTCATTTGACCAGAAGCCCATAAAATAGTAGAAGTGATGCAAAGGTGGAAAGATTATTGAGATGTTCACATTCCACACTCACAAAGAATCCAATGTAAGGACTGTAGAACCATAACTCTCCAGAAATTCCCTAACCATGCGTATCAATCCATGTTAGAAATATATCTCAGAAGAAGATCCTTTCTAGCAGTGGGTTGTTGCAAATTTTGCCATATAATTTGGCAAAAAACAAACAAAAAGTTTTGCAAAATAGATTGATTTGTGTTAGTATGCAGGACAACTCAAGATATTAAGTCAGAAGTATCTGCAAACTGTTAATATTTTTGTTTCACAAGGAGCCAAATTTCTGTAAGCCATTTAGTCCTGTAGTTCTATATAGAAAAAGTGTAAGTGCATAGACATATGTACACCCTTACACATACAATAGAAAATCTGCTGAATTTCAGTGACATTTTCTAAACAGTTTCTACATAGAAATTTTGACTCCATTATCTTTCATTTATTTTGTCCATTATTACCATGTTTGTACACTTCTAAAATATAAGAAGAAGTGGAAATTTAAACCAGTTCTGTTTATCAAATGACAAAATAAGTGGGGAAAAAATCACAATTTATCACTATAACAGTATGGATTTTAAACATAAGTCCCATTTATTCACCTCTTTCTCAAAAACATAAGCAGAATTTGTCTTTATCTTTTCCAATTTCATATACATAGTATATGTATATACATATTCTCATATACATAGTATATGAAATTTTCCCACTTCATATACAAAGTATGAGCCTGTATATAAACCACAGCAGGTTTTTTACTCTTTCCTTACAGTGACTTTATATTTTAGCATATGATTATATCTTTGGACAAAACTAAGGGAGCATACTGAAGCAGCTGAAAGAGAGATTACGTAATTCATTAACTGTGGTTTCAAAAAGTGGATGTCTATTCTGTAATCTTCTTAAATATATAGAGACAGAAGTCCAGTTTCAGTAACGCTGTCTTTATTTGCAAATTAGGCATTCTGTCTTACATTATGACTTCTTGATGTATATCTGCTTAATAAGTAAGGCAGAACTCCTAATCACAAAGCAACAAAGAAAACATTCAAACATTGAAATCTTTTCTTGGTTTACTGGGAGGGGAGGGTGTATTTGAAATTTCAGTTTCAAACATTATATTTACTGAGATTTATTGGTAGCAGAAGAACAGTGTGAAACAAAATGCTTTTGGCTTTATTTTATTCATAAAAACATAATGCTTTCCAGAAAACAATTCCCATAATATAGAGAATAAATTAATTTATGGCAATAGTTTTTTTCTTTTAAAAAAATGGCACAAATACATCAATATTTTTATTAAAAACTTATACCAAAAATTAAAGTATGTAAAGGACTTAAATGTACTATAACTTTTCCAGTAGAAGCATACATTTAACACCTATGGCTGATGTATACTAGAATAGAAATTATTTATATATAAATCTGTTAAAGTGTTTCTTCCCACACCTGTTTTAACATCAACCTTTCATACTTAATATGCTGAGGAAAAGTCATACATTCAAGTGTCCAAATGCCTTTGTAGCTGTCATTTTTCCAAATTCTCACGTAAATGAGCCTTTATGTATTACTCCCAGTATCAGTTTGTACTATTCTGATGGAATCCACCTTCGATTCAGAATAATTGATTTTTTGTTAGGATTTTTTTAATGTCCCTTTTGCTTTATTTGTTCACCCATTATCCATACACTATATACCTTATGTTTTACATGCCATGTATTTTGTTCTCATTGATCAGACCACACAAGGTGCAAGAAAATGGAGTCTGCAAAACTGTCACCACATATTTGTCAAACAGGTTATCTATAGTGAAAAACTCTTGAGTTTGATATTTCAGCCTCCACACATATAAGCAACTCTGCATAATGAGAAGACAATTAATAGAGCTGAAAATCCTTCTGGGTTTCAGTACAATAAACAAAGATCAACCTTCTCATTTTAACTGTGATCATATAATAAAACTGCTAAAAACTAAACTTGTCAAGAAAGCACTAGATGTGCCATTTTTATGGTTTATTTCTTTTAAAGCTGAGTAGAGATCTTCAGCCTAGGACATAGAAACACAATTTTTGGGTTTTCAGCTGCAGCTTAACCTCATATTGTTAGAGAAATCAGGAAAAGGTTTTGATCTTCCATCTTCCTCTCTAAGTTTAGTGTGGAAAAGTTCCTATTTGACCAAAGATACAGAGTCATTTCCGTTCTTCAAATAATTAAAGATTTTGTGGAAAAAAAAAATATATTGTTTTGTGAAATTTATATTTGAAAAACTCAATGTTAACTTCCTATACTACTTCCTATACTAGTTGCTTAACAACTAAAATTGTATCACTTTTGAAAAGTGTACAGAACAACAGTGTAATAACCTTAAGATAATTTTCAATGTAAATAAAATTGGTATCTATTGCCATGAACTGTACTGATGATTCTGAGAAAAGTCCTCTACCTTTCTGTTGACATGCTTTACATCGCTTCTAAATATCCTACTGTTTGTTAAAGGCAGGCAGAATCAAGGAACAAAAGGTACTTCCTGGGTTGTTTGCTGAAGTAAACTTACCAAATTCACACAATAACTGTTTACTTAAAGAGAATAGTGAATTCTTACACATTATAAATTGGTATCACTATTTACACAAAACTGTATTTGGCAACCATGTTATAAATTAGATGTGAATATACAATGCCATGAAGCAAGTAAAATTTTTAGTAGTGGCAGCTAGAGTCCTGGATGGGCCTGGCAATCAAGGCCCAGATGACCAGGCTTGAGTACTCCTTGAAAGAAAACCAAGCTGGGCTTGTCTTCTTTTTTTTCCCATTTTCTTAATTTAATTCTGATGTCTAATGTCTTCATGTTCCTAAGCCAAAAAATGTGTTTTCTGATTCCAGTAAAGCTTTCTGGTGTGCATGGTCAGAATATCCTACCTCTTTGTGGTATCTTGTGCTTATCTTGTGTTTGTCTGGCAGCTTTTATCCCTTCATTTCTTCCTTGTGCAACCACACACAAATATTTCCCTTCCATGGCCACATTACTCTCATGCTTATGTAAAATGCTAATGTATTGTGTTTGACTATTCTATGAAAATATTACTAAATTCTGTTATTAATTGCAACATTTTGGCCAAACTTGGATTTAAGGAAAGCTGACATTAACAAATCAAATTAAATAAGTAGTTAACATTTTAATTGGGATATCTTCAAACATCCAGGTGTCAGAAGGCCCTGCTTTGACTACATTGTCCAAACAAGAAATTACATTTGGTGGTTTCTGAAAGAAGGATATTTTATTGTGCGGTTAGAAGTAATTTAAATATACTTATTAACACTAGCAGAAATGTCTTTAGTTTTCATTCTTTTCCATTGTAGACCTACAGTAGATTATTCATTGTCCTGCTGTGTTAACAGAATTCTTTGTCTGTTGTGGGACTGCAGGTTTCATGCTCCAGTTTCTATCACTAAGGGTTCTGTGTGATGCCTTGATCCAAAAGCACACATAATTAAAAGGAGTCACACACCCCTGTCACATATGCCATGTTGAATTTCATAATTCTACAGTGCCCTCAGGCACACAGCAGGGCTTACTCTTCAAAACCCCATGTCCTCTATGTTATTACTTATCTAATAAGTAACATCAGTGCTGAATTCTGCTCCAGGGTGCTTTACATCAGAAAGCTACCATTTCAACACAATGGCAAAGTGGCAATTCCTGAGTTAACAATAATAGCTCCTGAGTAAGGTAGCTATTTCCTTCATCTCTTCTCATGCAAACAAAGGTAGGCATGATGTGATGGTGCTGTTATTACTGTTCTTTATGCTGTAAAAATATGTAGATACTGAGAAAAAAAAAATACAAGTAATAATAAAATAGTATATTTTTTCACTTTTCAAACCAGAACTTGAAGCCCTCTTCTGGAAGGTTAATGGTGCATGTTTCAGAACAAAATGCTAGATTAAATTCTGAAATATAAAAAAAGGTTAGAAAAACTAAATAAACAATTCTCTTATTTATCACAGCTCTCCATTAACCAAACATTAGGCCTATAAATTTATAGTTTTCTAGGAATCCAAAGAGTTTGCAAAGTCATCTAGAATTAGAGCTACCAGAATGTGCAGTTTCCAGGTCTGAATTCCCTGAAAATGTTTTTCCTTATTTCTAAGACAGAAACTGGACTAATACTAATTTAACACAATCCTGAAGTGATTTGAAGATTTCTAGAGATCGACTTTGAGCCATGGATAGAATTCTAAATCCTTTGACAACTAGATGACCAAAACCAAATGAAGTCTCTCTCATGTAAACACTTGCTGACTTCTATCTTAATGTGTTTTATAAACAGATTGCTATTTGAGCGGTAAAAAAGGCACAAAATAGCCACCCAAACCAACCCATTCCCTATCCCTTGACCCATTTCATTAGATCCCTTGCCGCACTGCACAACAGGTCTATCCATTCTTCTCCTGATAACATACTTACAGAGAGCTATTTTATTACCCTTCACCTCCCTTGCTAGTTTCAACCCAGACTGAGTTTTGGCTTTACTCCATCCATTCCAACAAGAAGGGAATGCCTTTGCATTCCTCCCATGCAGCCTGTCCCCACTTCTGTCATCTGTCCACTTCCTTTTTGTAGTTGAGATCAGTCAGGACCTCAGTTTTCATCTATGTTGACCTTTTCACAGACTTGCCTGACAAGAACAGACTATTCTTGTGCCCTGAAGAAGTTGCCTTTGAAGATCAAACAGCACCTGTATTCAGCAAATGTTCATCTTAAAAATACAAAATGTTTGTCTTAAAATAGCAACTTTAATATTTTTTTTTTCTATGACAGTTGTTTGGTTTTTGAGTTGGTTTGGTTTTGGTTAGTTTTGTTTTTGCTGGAAGCTTGACACCTTGCCATCTAATTTAATTTTCCAAGATGCCAGCAGATATCTAAATACTTGTGTATCTAAAAACATTGTCCTCAGCCTTCTCTTCTATATTCCTGCTTTCCCAGCTGGGGAGAATGATAATCTTTTTTCAGTAATGAAGTACATGTAAATACTAAGAATGGTGGATAGCTTATATTACTACTTGTGTAGCATTAGTCTCATACTCTAAAATCCAGTTGTTAATTGTAAACTGTAAATTGTAACCCATAAATGTATGACCAATTGTTGTACAAATAAAAACATTTAAATGTTACAATGTTTCTAGATCCCAACTATACATTTCCTTTTTTTTCTTATTAGATTCAAACTTCGAAAATCCATCCTCCCAATAAAGAAAGAAAAAGCAATGGTAAAAACCTGGAAAACTTACCTAGGATTAAAAGCCAATTACAGCTTCTTGTCCTTCTTACATTATGAGAAAGTTATGGACAGATTTAGAATCACAGCACAGCAGCATGCTGTGAATGATATATAAGATGAAACAGTCCTGCTGATTATACTGCTGTGCTGTTTGCTATGACCCGTAGACATTCAGGTGCACAATATTCATATTGTGGACAGAAGAATAGTCATGCAATGAAAGACTTTAGAAGTGTGTGTGAGAGAGCTTTAAATGTTCAGTGTATACTGTATTTTCCTCTTCACATTCTTTCCTTTAAATACCCTGTTTCCAGACTAAAGCCCACGAAGAAAAAAATAAGAGCTTATTCTCCAAAAGAAGTTACTTAGCATAGTAAAGACCCAATACAGGATATTTTTTTTTCCCTTTCTCATCCCTAGGCAAGACATAAAATTTTGTTTTATGCATGAAGATGAATGGAAACAGCTTGCAAATGGAAAGGAAAATAGTTTACAAGTGGTTTTATTTGCCTAAATTTGAAAGCTCTTATCATAGAGACCTTATGGATACTATCAGATATCACAGGCTTGTCTTGTGTTATCCAATGGGCTGGACCTTTCTTCTGTGCTAAGTGAAACATAGGGATTTACCACCGGATCATACAGTATCAATTAATGGAAAATCAAGCCTACAGATATGCAATGCTCCTCAGTAAACAAATAATCTCTCACCAGAAATTATCAAATGTGTGCTGATTTTACTTATGATATATATTTATCAATAGTGTGGTGTGAATTTTAAACTTTTTGCTTAATAAATAACTTCTTTCTAATTTTTTTTAAATTTCCATCTCTTCATCTAAGGATTTTCAGATAGCACAGACACATATTGTTAGGTAGCAAATACATATCTCTCCCTAATCTCCAAATCCACTCAATTGCTGCACTGCAACAGCAGTAGTCCTTTTACTAGAAAGATAATTTTTGGGGATTTTCCTGACTTATTTAAGTTTATTTTAAAAATTAGAAGTAGGTTTTCCAGCTTGTTTAGACCTTTTAATTTTTTGCCAAAATATGCATGGGTTCAGAAATGACAGCCATGCTGACAGAGCCCGGAGTGCCATGTTGACAGTGATGAGACGTGGAAATTGCTGTTATTGGATGGATAGCCAGTAGAGATTACTGATGTAATGTCTAGTACAGTGAAAAATTGTGGATTTTCAGTTGGGGTAAATTTTAAATTGTGAGTGGAAAAGAAGAAGTCAATTCAGAAAAATGTTTTACTAAATATAACAGGCTTTAAAGCTGTACTTTAATATGACCTCTTTAGTATTTTCTTTAGTAAAAGCTTGGGATATGCATAATTCATCTGCTGCTTGATAATGTCTTCATGGAGATTTCAATGTTCTCCCATCCCAGAGATTTCTGAAGTAGATTATTCAGTAATCTTTCTGACAGGTATTACAAGTAGCAATTGCTGCAAGATTAGAGAGGTTTTATCACTGAGGAAGCCTATGGTTAAATTTACACTTGTGTTTTAGGCACTTCCAAATCCCTCACAGTTATAGTAAAGAATCTGACCTCCCCTTTAACTAAAATTATGGAACATGTCTTCAAGCTTTTGCTTTTTGCACATGAGTCATTAAAATGGTATACATGTAATGGCAGAAATCGTAGGGGAGCAATGGCACGTCATTCCCAGTGCTAGGGCGCAGTGGGGGCTGTGGCTCCCTGGGTACCAGTAATCCAGGTGGGCAATCCACCAGGGCAGACAGGGCATTGCCTCACAGCCAGAGCCCACCCTGCCACTGCAGTCAGCCTTGGACACCGTGGGGCACCTCACCAGGGGTGGGCTGCAGCTGGGGCACAGCTAAAGCTGGGTCAGGACATCATCCTGTGAGTGAGGATCAGAGTCATGCCTGGGGAGGGGAGCCAGGGACAGACACAGCCTTGAGGTAGCCAGGAGACTCTACATTAGTGTTTCAGCTTATTTTTATTGAGAAGTGTGCTTTTGAATTGACTTGTTGCTCTGCTCTGATTCCCATTATGCTTTCAAATCACTATTTCTTGGTTCCTTTCTTTTCAATGAAATTATTTAGAAAGATGGTCTCCAGAATCACACTGAATGTTCTCTGATTGCCATGGGTTATCATGCTCAAGTTGCCAAAGTAGAATTAGTTCAAAGTTAAATTTCCTGTCTTCTTAACACTGTTCCACTGCATGGAGACTTAAATCCATTTTGCTATTTTTCACCTGTAACATGTATGCAGACCTAGGCTAGCTTTGATTTCTGGGAATATGGGTGTCCTTCAACAAGCATAGAATTCATGCAACAATCTGAGTCAAGCATATTTTCACATCACTAGTTTTGCTATTAAATTTCCTCTTACAGCATTGAGAAAGCAAAAAAAATCTGGTTATTTTTTCAGTAGTCACTAAAAAATTACTACTACTAATTTAGTAGCTTAGCAGTTACTGCTAAGCAGTTACTACTGCTACTTGTCTTAGTATTACTTGTAAATTGTGGCCTGTTTCTATGTTTTCTGACAAATACTTTTTTAGGGAACCACAGGGAAACAATCAATTACCATGAGAGTTCTCATCTGTCTAATTATCTAATGGCCAATACTCAAAATAACATGTAAAGGATCCAAAGTTCTCATGCTTTTTTACCTGAAACCTTACACAACTTATTTCAAATTACACCTTTTCATTGCATAGACTACAGACTCAACTCTGACCTCTACTTTTCAGGGAAGTGCTTCAGCTCCTATGAAGTAAACAGTTCACGCTAGAGACAGACTGCTGCTATTCAAGGAGTGTAGCATGATGTCATACCTGAGATTTCAAATCCTTCCTCACTTTGTTGATTCAGCTATTGTACATTTTGTTCCATAGTTGGCTTAGTCATACCTTCTATTCTCTTGCTGGTCTCATTTGAGAGCGCCATTCATACTCAACAGATAGCAGAGAACCTAAACAGACTACTAATACTGTCTTCCAGTGTGTCACCATCACAATAATTTCACATAGTTTGAAAGTCAGTGACACGTCTTACCTAAATGATAAAATAACACCAGTTATGTCTTCTGCAACAATATTTAGTGTCTAGACTACTGTGGATTTGTTCCTGTGGTGACATATAAATATCTTAATTACTCATCCTCATCTGAAAATCCTAATGCATAACTTGATATACGTGGAAAGAAACACCAACTTATCTGAAGACGTCAGAATCTGTCTGTTCATTCATGTAATTGCTTATTCCTTGCATAGCTATATATAATCAATTTTCAAAGCCCTTAATTAAATCTAGATCTAATGTACTTACCTGATTTTTAATTTTTAAATGGACCATTGATTTAGGAGCCACTAAACTCTGCTGATAAACCTAGAGTGAATACAGCAGTAAAGTAATACCAGTGGATCTATGTATGACCAAGTTTAAACATGACTCACTGACGGAAGTAGAAATTCCTTCACTTCAGTCAAGATGAGAGATTTGATTATTGCATTTTTCGTTATTATATGGCTTGAAGAGTTGTGTATGAAACCTTCATTATCATTATTGAAAACGAATGGCATTGCCAATTATTTAAGCTGAAATGATTTAGGAACTGGCTGAGCAGAAACTAGCATGAACAGAGCCAAAAAGCATTACTTACAAAACAAAATCAGGGTCTCTAGCAGAGTTATTTAAATATTTTCATGTGTTATTACCAAAGGCAGAACAATTCATGGAGGCTAGACTTGGATTTTTTAATTGATATTTGCTTTAAATTTTCATTGATATCCTAAAATACACCAAAAAAAATTCAAATCCCAGTGTCATTAGACATCAGTTATATGAGACTTGAATACTAATGGAGGTAAAAGGGTAAGCACAGGAAGTGACAGGTTTTTTAAAAGACACAGTTTTTTCATTTTATTTTGTGGAGAAGACAGGATTTACTGCCTAAAAATGTGCAGAAGAGACAACATTATCTGCTACAGGGTTTTCTTGGTGTCATATTAAACAATGTAGCCCTTGATTACTTTGTCCTGTTTCAAAAAAATAATTTACGGTTAACTTCTGCAAAGTTTTATTGTTCACAGAAGTAAACAATTATTGTGATAATGCAATACAGAGAAATAGCTATTTTGACTGATGTTTTTAAAAGTATTTATATTATCTATACATTATTTTCCATTTTTTTTCTTCTAGGTTGAAACAAGTCATTGTCCCTGCCCATGGCAATGGGTTTGGAAGCAAATGATCTTTCTGGTCTCTTGTAATCAAAACCGTTTTGCAGTTTTATGATTTTTAGAGAGACTGACTGCTTCTGTCATTATTAATTATGAATTATGCAAAGTTCTGTGTGTAGATGTAGTGTGGTTTAAAAACTGGAAGGACTTCTGGTTTTGTCTTGCATTTTCCTTAGCAACAATTATTCAAGTTGTTTGGGTTTGGGTTTTTTTGACGAGAACTGATTGTTGAACTAATGCAACTGTTGCTAAATTGGTGCAGTGTTTTTCTTTAGCACCTAATTTTGGAAACAGATATGTAGGTAGCTGAAAGTACCTACACTTTTCCAGATCTCCTCTCTAAAATCTATCTTCTGGTGATTGAAAGGTATTATAAGTCATACACATCTTCCAGGATTGTCTATCGGGCCTGCAAAATCACTATAAGGATCTAAAAATCACTATAAGGATCTAAATGGCACTTAATTTTTTTTCTCAAATCTTATCTTTATATTCTGCTAACATGAGATATGTACAAAAAAAACCCCCAAAATAATAAGAAGGTGCAGGTATGCTGGTACTACTGCATAGAATGGTGACTGATAACATTATGTGCTTTGATGTGACTCAGACTTTACACATACATATTATTCTTACTATTTTTTATTTGTATTCTAGTGACAGACATAGTAAATAATATGATCTTGGGAATTATCATATTTTTCTCTTAATCATTTAATTTAGAATAGTTATGCATAATAATGGTGAATGTAAAAAAAAAAGCACATCATCATCATCATATTTACTTTTCCTTTAGAAGCTGAATTAAAGTATGAAATAGGCAAAAGATATCTAATCTGTTTTTTAGGACTGAATCTACTGGTTTTCTACTAGTATAATCTTTTAGTGTTTAATTACCCTTATTATTAGGGTAATAGGATAATTACCCCTATGTTAGGGAACATAAGTGCATTCAAGGTGGAATTTGAACCTATTCAAAATTTCACATTTTGTTATATCTCTGAATCAAATAATCAAGTACTTTGTCAAAGTTCTCTTCAATAAACCAATGAGACTGAGTTTATTGAATCTCCCAGTGTGAATCTTGTTTTCTGTGCTTTGGATTATTTAAGTGTCCTTTCTTCAGTGTTCTGCAATCTTTACAAATTCTAAAAGCAAAACCAACCATTTGATATGGTGATGTAATGTACAAGGAGAAAATCATACCCCTGCATGTACTCTGTATTCTCCCGAGCCCAAGGATCACATTTCCCTGCTTGACCTCTGCAGTATTTTCCCACCTTATGGTAAGTCTTTAGAGGTGAGATTTTCCTTAAAGAAGTTTTTCTAACTCAAACAATATGCATAGGATTTTGGTTTTAGATTCTACATTTTACACTGCTACTGAAGTCATATGTAATGAAAAAACTTACAAAGTTTTAATTTTTTCCAATGATTTTTCAGTGGTGGTCCGATAGCTGAGCTTGATGTGGTATTCAGAGTGTGTTAGACAAATTCAAAATACAAGCCTAAAATATACATTTCTCCATTCTTGCTTGATTAGTTTGGTAATAAGTATACATTTGGCTTCAAAATTTAGTCCCTATTGCCAATGTTCATGGCCAAGAAAGTGTCTGTTATTGAAGATTGTGTTCAGAAGTGTGCATGTGCAAATGAAATAAATAAATATTCAAAAATATTGGATGCTGGAGTGGCAGGTAGGGTAACTGTCATATATGGCATGCTGAATTACATAACTGCATCATATCTGTAGGCATGCAGCAACATCTACTTTTTCAACAACCAATGTGTCTCTTTTACTGCTCATCTAATAAATAAGTGCTAAAATACTGCTTCAGGCTTGTTTGCATGACAGTTGACATTTCAAAATACTGACAAAAATGACATATCTTGAGTAAACCCTTCTAAATAAGTTGTCTCTTTCCAACATACTTTTTTTTCATATAAGCAACAGTAAGAATGCAACCGTGCCACTGTCATTACTGGAATGTGAAGAAAATATTTCTTTAAAACTAGAAATTGAAACAAGATTACATGAAGTGTCACATCAATGTGTTTTATAATTGAGAACACAAAACTTGACATTTACACTAGTTAGGTTTGATATGCAGAATAGAGAGAACTACACACTAAAAATGTTCAGCTTTTACATGGTTACAGGCCAATACTTATCACTAAATGAGATTTTTCTGGGATTTAACCTTTTATTTGCTCTGCAGGGTCTAGGAGAGAATTTTCCCAGCTATTTGACATTTTTTCAAACTGAATTTTTAAGATGAATAAACATTTTACAAAGAAATGTTACATAACAAAGATAAAGTGAGCTCACATTTTAGAAAAAGCCCAGTTTAAGAGAATTTTTTTTTCTGTATCTTATTTCAATTTGTAGACTTGTATTTTTTTCATAGGACATAGTTGACAAAATGTCCACTTTTTGTTTTCTGCATCTGTCCTAATTTTTCTAGCATAAACTTTGTTAATAATTTCTTAATATTTGCCTAAGTTGCATTCCATATACCAGTAACATGCAAAAGCTAATTGCAGCAAATTATCAGTATTTTCAGAATCAAGAAGGCTTAATTCTAGTGAGTCTGGACAGAAAGCAAATATCTTCTGTCCTAGAGAATTCAGTATCTTGTTTGGCTCACATCTCATATTCTTTAGCTTAAACCTGGGCAAGGAACTCCTATTCTGCACTGACATGAATCCAAGACATGAAAATGTTAACAAAAATTAGATTCACATCCAAAATAATCTTACAGCACTTTATTTGTCTTTTAGCAATCTCTGTTCAAGACCAGAGCCTAAATCAGGGTTATTATTATCATTCAGTATCATTATTCTTTTACTTTACATCTCTGTCTTCTGTTTTTTTACTCTACAACTCTCTGTGTGCTTCACTAGAAATTGTATTTTCAACGTGACAAATGTTTTCATGTGTTCAGGAAGAAAATCACCCATCTAAACAAAGTAATGATAAACCATTTAATCAGAACATTCTTGAACGGTTTATTCTACCTTATTTCACATGCCAGCTTTCTTTGTTTCATGGGATAAGATTTTGAGATTTTATTTTGCTTTCTTATAGTTATCATTATTTACTTGGTTTGCAAGAGGGAATCATTTTAGTCATAAACGGTGATATTCCACACTAATGCTAAGGTTTAAGGTTCAGCATCTAAGTAGCATGTTTTGGAGTATCTCTCCTCAGATCGAAAGGGGAAAAGGAGTATCAACTCTCCTGATTTCCAAATAATATTCGTTCCATTCTTAATTTACATTTGTACTATATTTAAAGATTTCAGGGTTTAGTCTGTCACCAGAAAACCTGTTCCCAACAAACGAAACAGCATCTCCAAGTTCTTGAACCACTGCTAATTCTGCAACCGTTTTCTTAATGCTGTGCATTTCCTTCCTCCCTCCATTTCATTGTCCTCTGATGGGCACAAGAATACACTCCCCACATTTGCTATTTGTTTTAGTGAGAAGTATGCCTGACTGAGATTAAAAGCTTAACCATATATTCTAATATGACACAATTTTTGGAGGTGTTCTAAATGATACTTTCCCCAAGAGAAAATTGGAGAAAGTGTCAAAATTTTCCTTTTTCCAGCTGCTAAACCATCTTTTGAATCATGTTAGCAGACACACTTTCAAAGCATCCTGTTTTCGTTCTTCAAAATGTGCCAGAAAAGCACATTTTTAGTAGAGATAAATAAAGTATTTGGAAAAAGCTTGGATAATGGGGACAAACCAATGGAGTTATTATTTTAAAATGCATGGGTATTGTTGTGATATTCTACAACGATGATTTAGACTGAATATTTTAATACCAATACTTTCTTCATATCCTAAATTTCCCAACAGAACTTTAGGCAGAGTTAACTTTCAGGCTGCTCTCAAGTAGAATACTTTTTATTTGTGATATTTTGTAGTTTGTTTCATTTTGTTCCCTTTTAAAACTTGAAAGAAGAAACCTTTAGAAGAAGGGATGGCATTAAAAACTGTGGTTTTGGCTTGTGTGTCTGGTTTCTTAGGGTTTTGGTCAATATCTAATTCCTTTTCTGTATGATTCTAAATAAAATATAATTTTCCATTTGAAAATATTTAACCTATTCATTGATTCATATTCATTTATGCTGCTATTTTTTTTAGCCCAGAGACAGAAACACTAAAGTTTCTTGAAACAACTAAAAAATTGAGTGCCATTGTCATATACCTCTTCCTATGCCCATAAGACAAAATATCCTACAACAGCAACTGACAATCTCAGTTCTTAAATGCAAACAGCATAAGATTTCTTTGCTGTAATAAAAATCAAGCACTTGCATGACTGTAAAGTGATTTATTTGACTTCTGGGATTAAGTTTTGCTAATATGGAGTTCAAAACATCCAGTGAAAACAAATCTCCTCTGTTACTGTCTTTATCTGAGAGGAAAAATAAATAAGCACTAAAAGGAAAGTGCTCAGTTTTGACATTGTTAGTGGATGCATCAGCAAAGCTGCAGGCCTATGACAACAAAGTGATGGCACCACTGATAGGAAGGAATTTATTCACCAGAAAACTGGTATTTCTTAAATGGACTGTAAGAGACAGCAGAACAGAAGGTGGAGGACATCCTCAGTGTCGTTAACTACATTTTGACTGGATCAAGTGTTTTCATTGAAAACTATTGTTTTTCAATTTGCATCATTAAAACAATGCTAAAAACTTTCAGATGTAAATGAGAAAGAGGACTATTAACTCTGGTTGTTCTCATTAGAAATTGTTCCAGATGTTTCAATATCATTCAAAGAATCTGAATTTATGATCAGAGTTACAAACTGCCACATATCCCACCACAGTACTTTAAGTTAACTTCACACAACGGTTGCTTGCAATTGCATATGGACTGGAATAACCTCTTGAAGAAGGTGTCTTCTTGTTAACTTGAAGAATAAATTCAGCTACAGTGGACCTTCAAAAATGAAAAGCGAAGACACTGTAGAAAACAATTACTCTGCAAGTTTATTTGCTTTCCTATTTAATTATGGATCAAATTTGGGATTGATAAACCATTTATTTACATGCTGTGTCAGTTCAGTTTGCATGGAAATAACCCTATGTTTTTGACTGTTGCTCTTCAGAGAATCGTTTCTGAAAACGAATGTATTTTCAAATATAATTGTGTTAACAGTTCAAAAAAATGGAAAAAGGCCCTAAAACAAGTAACAGAAGCTCAAATCCAATATCTAACTGGGAATAGTTTTCTTCCTTTTCCATCAACACAGTGATTGTAAAAGTCATTAAAAAATATCTACAAATATAATAAACATCATGGAAGTAAAAGAGGAAATTTTTAGTCTTTCAAGCTCTGCCAAAGAAGACCCAAGGAATGTTTATGTATTTCTTTAAAAAAGCCTATCAAATAGGTTAATACAATTTGAAAATTTCCTTGTTTTAGAGGAGTAATAAAATGTCATTTCAAACAAGTTTTCCAGAATTTAAAAAAACTCCAAATCTAAAAGGCTATCAAATTCTTTGAGCTCTCAGAAACCATCAGTAGTCACATGTCTATCAGCATACAGGAAATCTTCAGCATTTAGATCATTATGAAAACATGATTAAATGTTAATTGAAAGATAATACAATCAGGATTAAATTTGCTATTGGTCTCTGTTAACTCCTCTGTTGAAATCTGTACTTGTTCCCTTGAAAAAATCAAAATGGGATATTGTTCTTTATAGTTACAACTCATTTTTGTGATTTTTCATATAAAATATAAACATAGCTTGACAAAAATACTTTTTTATGCCTGAAGAAACAAGAACAGAAAAAATACTGAAGCTTACATTTCCTTTGGGGGATAATTTTTATGGGTTTCCTCAACCAGGGAATCATTATTCTTTGAATCAAGCTCCTGTGATAACTTATTAAGATTTCTATAAATTGTTCTTAAAATTTTCCCAAAAGAATGAAGGTGTTTTTAGTTGTCTTTAGTCATTCTTTTTATCTATTGTCCATGCCCCCATTTCCTTCATGTTATTTAAATAGGATTTAAATCTATTGACAGAATCAAAGGATTTGAAATTAAAACTCTGCCTGATTCCTCTGTTTATTTGCCAAGGTGGACACTGCCAAACTCTGTATTATATATATGTAGGTAAAATAAATTAATAACACTTATGAAGTCTGAAGATGACTTGTCAAAGCATGAAAAAGTCATATATAATCAAAAGAATCCTATGGGATTTAATCATCAAATTAACACATCATCAGGATACCGATTCTTAAAGTTTTTAAGAAAATATAATTTCTTTACCATTTCAGATAAAAGATAAACAAAATTTTAAAAAAACCCACAACAACAACAAAAAAACCAGCCAAACAAACAAACAAAAAACACCATAAATCCCCTATAACTGCAAGGATATAGCTTCCTTTTTCCTGAAAAATTCTGAAATAATATAATATCTGGCAAATCTAGAAAAAATATTTATAGGAACTTTTTAGTTGCTTAATATGGAATCAGTGGTAACCAATCACTGGATTATGATGATTATATATGCAATCTACAAGAAAAGGTAAAGGGGGAAACAACCCAAAAATGACAGACACTCCCTGCATTTATTTTATGTCCCAAAATACATAATTTTTAACGAGCATTTTTCATGAAACTTATGTGCCTTGCTAGCTTTTCATCTAAATAGAATGATAATAATTTGAATGACAACACTTATTAAACTGACTAATATTTAACTAGCTTGATAATCATGGACTAAATTGTTTTGATTAATTGTATTCAGATGGTTTTAAAAAAAGCAAAAACTCTTTGATCATATGCATTTCACTCTTAAGTAAGATAAAAGAGAAGAGTATACTCAAACAGTTATTAGAGAGCAATCAATGCATTGTTAATCACCACACTTACCTTGGGATGTGAACAAACCTAAAATTATCTCTCACTTATGAATTTCTGTGAAGAGTCATGGAAATAACATGAGAAGCTGAAAAGAATCACAATGTGATTAGGAATACCAACAGCAAATTTAACATTCAGTTAAAATTTCACAATAACTTTTTTCTTGTTTTATGTCATTCAGTTGTTTTAACTGAAATAATATAAAAGAGAAGGCAGGCATATGGAATGACTTATCTTTTAGGATTCCTCTCTGGTTCTCTAAGGTTCTGTAAAATAATATTAAGAACTTTTTTTACCTATCTTGACAAATCTCATCTATTTAATCAGAACTTCAATACCTGAGTTTTTTTGACCCTATAAACCCACTCTTTACCTACGGTTCCATTTTCTGAGGAACAAAAGATTGCTACATGTAAGGAGTTCCTAGTACAGCACCTCCTTCCTTTGTCAAACCGCAAATAATTTCATAATCCCTGAAATCATAAAAATTTTCTTATCCTCTATTCCTGTGATACAGTATGGTCTAACTTCTGCCTTGTTGCCTGTTTTGACCACTAACACTAGCGTGATTTGGGCTTTCCTTTCATTGCCCACATAAAATACAAAAAAGTCTCTGTTTGAGTGAAAGTTCATGGTCAGACAAAGCAGAACTTATACCACGAAAAAACACACTCAGTATCAAGTTTAAAATTTATCTGCAACTTTCCAGATTGGATTACATACAACCAACACCCACAGGCAATTTTATTTTTCTTAAAGAAAATATTCTTAAGCACTTAAACTAGAAGCACGTATAACTAGCCAACTGGTTGCCAAATATAAACTTTCCTCCATTCCCTTTGTTTTCAAGAAAATATTCAGGCCACATCCAACAGCTCAGCACTTGCACTTGGCCTCATATCATTCAATCCCAATTGACTCTCCTTCAGTTCCAGTGAAATGCCCCAGGCACCTTCCAAAGATCAAAGTGCATAATTTTCAGCCTGAATGTGCAGTCACCAGACTAGAAGTTTCATTGTGAAAATGTATAGGTTTATGCAATTTGGAGGAAGGAACTTTATAGCACTCATTTTGCTTTCAATAACTATATTTTCCTCTTTAACCAGTTTTGTTATTGGTATCTATTGTCATCATCTTTATAGCATATACCTAAAAATTCTACATTTTAGAATCTCAATCCCATCCCTATGCATATCTTTAGAATTAAAAAAAACTCAAAAAATTAATTGTTTCTTCCTTTTTCAAAATTATTTCATGTTCCTACCTAATATGGTCTATTATTTTGGGATAAACTTGCTCATCATTCAGATAGCCAAACTACAAGATATGATTTCCTAAATCTTATGAACAAGTAGAATGATGTTTTTATTGACAGAACTGAGTATTTAATATTACTTATTTCTGTAAAATTATCACAGTATACACAATCTTCAAAAACTTGACCTCCTCCTTTTCAGAGAAGTCTTCACTTCTGAAAAATTAGTAAACTCATTAAAACAAAGAAACTAGAAGTGGTATTAACTATTAATTCCATTTTATTTTATGCTAGTAATTTTCAATAAGTAATCTATTACATTAAAAAATGAAGTCTTTTTTGTGCATAGCATGATACATTATCACTCCAGATGAAAACCTTAACATGCTTTATTGTTTTTCCTTGTTTGTCTGGATTTCTCATTCTGTGTTGTTGCTGCTGCTGGATTGACGATAATACCAGTTTAATATATTAAAAGATTTTTCCTAGCAAAATTGACCAGTCTAAACTTTTAAGGACTGTTTCATGTAATTTCTATCACTTTCTAAATTCCACACAAGAAATGCCTGTTTCACCACAACTTCTGGAACTCTTAAAAAAGTTAATAGTCATTTATTTTAATTCAATTAATAAATAGGTTTTGAAGGAATAAAAATATCTTCTAATCTGTCACATGTAAATTTTTACCTGAAGGAAAAAAATAAGTTAATATATTATTTTAATAGTTAAAGACCTTATTTCTTGAAACAATTACTTTATTTCAAAGTGGTCAAAACAAAGAAATAAGGTAACAAAATCCTTTAAAAAAGAAAATTCCTCTTATACTTTTCATTTAATTGTCAAGCAGGAGAATTCATAGACTCAGAGTTATAAATACGTTGGCTTGGAAGAGAACTGAAAGATCATCTAGTTCCAACTCCCCTGCTATGGGCAGGGACACCATCCGCTAGGCCAGGTGGTTCAAAGTGCCATCCAGCCTGGCCTTGAACACCTCCAGGAGTGGGGTATCCACAGATCCTCTGGGCAACCAGTTCCACTGCCTCATCCCCTTCAAAAGTGAAGAAGTTCCTTCTAATGTTGTGGAGGCCAGTGCACCTCCTAAACCAGTGTACCTGAGGCTCCCTTGGAGGGATGCCCCTTAATGAGGACAAGTCTCTTCCTGTTAGAAGGAGAAGCAGCTGCCTCTTCCCAGAGTTCTTTGGTTGTTATTCAAATATACCCCAGTTCTGCTCTCCCAGTTGGCCTGTTGGGCCTCCCCACCCCTTTCTCCCTTATATGTCCTTCCCCTTGAATGTTCTCTCTTCCCCAAGGCCCCATTGGCCCTGATTTGGTGAAATCCTCTGCCCACATTACACCCCTGTTACCCCATTGTTCCTCCTTGTACATTGCCCCACCTCTGCACCGCTTTCCCCTTCACCCATTGGCTCCTGTTACCAACTCTGCCCCATACACAAACCCTGGTCTCTCACATGTGCCCTGTCTTCATTTCTGGACCCCTTCATGTGAAGGTGGAATAAAACCTCTCTGTGGAACTCTATACGAAGACCCTTTCCTTTCTTACTGCCAAGAGATTAATCACAGCTATCTGGTGTGAGTGGTGATTGTGTCAGTGTGCCTGTGACTCCTGGCAGCTCTCCACTTGGGGACCCTTCCAGAAGGTTGTGGCATCTTTCCCTCCACCTACCACAACATAATATCTCATCTAAACCTGTCCTCTTTCCATTTAACGCCATTGCCTTTTATTTTATAACTATATGCCCTGATAAATAATCGCTCCCTCACCTTTACTTTGGTTACTAGAAGGCTCATCTAAGGTCTCCCAGGAGCTGGCTCTTCTCCTTGCTAAACAACTCTCTCTCAGCCTGACTTCATCATTAGCCTCCTTTCACTACAAAATTGCCTTTCCCTTCCCAAACACAAGCCTCAAGTTGCCAGATTTGCTGTGTAGCATTTAAAGAAACAGCTCTCATGTGACCATTATAACCGCACAGAGAAACACCTTCTTCTGGAATTGGGAAGAGCTGTATTACAGCAACCAATAAACTGATTCCCCACCATTAAGAAATGCTGTACCACTTCATAAACCCTCCCAAAATGCTGCTGTACAGAAGAAAATTAGAAGTCCTTAAAATTTTTACTAGTGTGGGTCTAGAAAGAATTTATAAGGTTAGTATGTTCTTTGTACTTTCAGTAATTTCAGCAACTAATGAATTTCAGAAGATTTGTGTACTAAAAAGGACATGTACAATTCACAAATGGAAATCTTACATGTTAAAAATTTTGTGCAGCATCTCAGTACGCCAATTACTGGACTTGTATTACAGCTTATACACTTCTCCATGTTACCCTGTTGATATTCTATTATCCTCTGCATATTTTTCATTATATTTTTCTGACATATGAATTTTGTCTTTTAATTTTCCATTTTTGTTTTCTAATATGTTTATTTTCAAGTTTTTCACGTGTACTAAAAGATTAAAAGAACAGACATATCCTATTAACTACCATTTTAATTTTAACATGTTGCAGCAACCCTCTTGTAAGAGAGTAGAAGTGAGCCAAGACATGGAGTTCTTGTTTATCACAGCACAAAAAGGATCCTGGTTTATTCCTCTTTACAGCTCAGCCATCCTGACTCCAACTATTCACTGAGCCTGGCTGCAGCAAGCCCCTCCTACTATAAGTTTCACTTGCAGCCTCTGACTGCTGGTTATTTCCTGCTAAACTATGACTGCAGGTATTGGTTTGCAGACTCTGACTGCAGGCTTTTACCCAGCTGGACTATGACTGCAGGTTCCAATAACAGGCTATAACTGCAGAACCAGAGTGACCTCACAGCAGCAGTTCTCCCTCCCCAGGATCCTTCTTCATGATTTCCTCAGTCTCGATCTCTCAAGGTTCCTCCACCTTCATGATTCGCATGTTCATGAGCCTCTACGATGATCCCTTTACCAGCTACCCCACTTCCTTTTATCACACTTATCTTTATTGGATATAGCTGTGACTCATCAGGGTGAGGCTGTATTGGGTAATTAACACAGCTGTTACTTAACAGGGGTGAGGTCACCTGTATTCCCTTCCCCTACAATAATGAATCCTTAATTGCTTATATTGCAAAGAGGATATTTATAGTATGTTTTGGATATTTTCTTGTCATTCTGCTCTATGTGTTTATGTTGTATGCTAATTCCTGTATTTTAACTTTTTATATTATATGTAGAAGAGACTGAGGCAAAGCTGACTCATTAAGGAAGAAAAGCATGAGAAATTTCACCTTGTTTAAAACAATCATTGCGATATAGTAAAACTTTTTAAAAATAAAGTCACAAAGAAGAGAATATAAATTTTGGCTGGTGAATAAACATAATTCAAACATCTGAAATACTTAAAGAGAAAAAAACCTGAAGTCTTTCATACCTCTTCTCGTCTTTTTTTCTGTTGTTTTTCAGAACATAAAAAGTCACACCCAATGATTTTATTCTGGATGAAAATACAAATGCTTATATTCCCTTCAGCAAAACTATGTCTTTTTCCTCTTCAAACACCTAAAAGTTTTATTCTGTAAAGAGAAGACAAATGAAACCCATTAACTTAAAAAAGAATTAATTATTAATATACTTAAATAGTTAGGTGTTATTATTCCCTGGACATAATGGAATATTTTAAACATAGGGGGCTCTCATTTTTTTGGCCTTAAGTTTCTCCAGTTTGCTCTCAGACTGATTTTCCATACTATGAACTTTGCAAGTCTCAGAACAAAACTCTGATAGTCGTTACTTAGAATTAAAAAAAAAATCACACACCAAATTAAAATACACACATACACACATTAAAATAATGCTTACAAATTCCTTTCTTCATTCTGATTATTTAGTATAATGTATGACATTATATATTACCTGAGATTTATAGGTGTCTCTGCTCCTGAGAGACATCAATTTTATTTATCAAAAACTATTTTTAAAAGTTTTTCCCCATTCTGAAAATAATTTATAACAGCAGGAAGAATAATGAAGATAGGAGTGCAAAAAGGGTTCCTTATTTTGCAATCCTTATTTATTTTCAAGAATTTTTATTATATTCCCCATTTAGGATTGGTACAGCTCAATCCTATACTTCATTCTTAAATCAGTATACTAAGTTACAAGTATTTTATAGATGCATATGATCCATATGCTATTCTTAAAGCTAATTTTTGGGCCTCACAGAGAAAATCTTTCAGTGTCCCAGTGAGTCTTACAATCCGTTTTACAAGTCAGTACAAGTTTGTATAGAATATCATTATCCAACTACCCCAAAGACCTAATGCTTGCCAAAACAGTCTCTATTTTCTAATCTCATAGAACCTGTCTATCAAAATCAGGATTGAGTAATAATTCTAGAGACACAGGTTTTTCCTATGCTTTTACTTCATCTGTTAGAGAGAGATATTTCATAATACATTACCTTTCAGTAGAAATATTTAGAAATATTTAGAAATATTTAGTATGAGACAAAATGATTTGGAGGCCCACCTTCCCCCTAAGATTATAGTGCAAGGAAAAAAAAAAAAGAAAAGAACTTACCAAGCACTGAAAAAATTATTAGTTAAGTAGCATAGCAAAGAGATTGATTCACTGTTTGAGTTCAATATTGACAAATAGGACAAAGGGGAACCACACCTGAGCTCAAATTTTATAGCAGTTTATGAAAAGCTACACTTCATAACCATTCCCTCTGAGAAATATTCCTGCCTTGGGAGCAATTTTCTGTGGATTCCCTTAACTAGCAGCTCGGTGTGGACTAAAGAAAAGAGAGTTCCTCCCTAAAATACATCCAGCAATAGATGACAAGTATCACAGTTCTGGTGAACATTGAGAAATATCTATGCTATTAGTTACACTTTTTTTCCCCCTTCCTTTTAAGACTATACAAATCCCAAATACCCTACAGTCTGTCTATACAAAAATGCTCCTCTAGAATACTTAAATAGCTCTCTATGAAAATTGGTTCTTGTGGCTTAATGGCAGAACTTTGAGCGTTCAGTTTCAGCAGTGACAGACAGTGACAAACATTTGGTTTGAAAGAATCCTTAAGGAAGTAATTAGCTACTGAATGCACAAACAAATCCAAAAAATGAAGAAAATATATGGGGAGAAAAAAGGAAAAAAATAATTTACATATGCAGTGTGCATCTATTTTTAAAAGCATGATTCTTTTATTTATCACACAATAGATGGAGTTTCATATCCTGTTCTACCAAAATAATTATTCTTAGATTTTTGTCTCTTTGAAGCCTTAAAGAGAGATGGTTCTGATTAATTAAGAGGTGACTTACACCTGATATTAACCTAAACTCCTAAGCTGACAATTTAATTGGCTTCATGGCATATGATAATTCTGGATTTAGGCTTTGCTGTGTTCTGGGAACATTGTCACAATTTCATCAGGTCACTGCTCTCCTTAAGTGTTCAGAGTTCTGTGGCAAGCATGAAGTAGTTCTGCTGTAGATTGTTGAATGGAAAGTCTCAGAGGAATAGTTCTATCTCTCTCTCTATCTATCTATCTATCTATCTATCTATCTATCTATCTATCGTGCATCATCACTCTTATCTATAAGTTGCACATTTCATCTCAGCTGTTAGATTTGATTTAAAATATGTATATGCATGCTGCTTTGTGGGATTGCTGAATTTATTTTTGCATGCTTTAGGTTTTTATAGGTTTTATTATAAGTTAGAATAGCCTCTTTGT
>JBBMKD010000170.1:51145953-51176602 GCA_037834095.1 Argya squamiceps | reverse complement strand
TGAATGTAGAGGCGTACCCCAAAAGCAGCCGGGTGGGCCAGCAATACAGCAGGCTGGCCAAGGGGCACGCACCCCTAACACTGCTTATCAACATCCCATTACTGTAAAATAGGGCCTCTTGATACGAATCAGAAAACTCGTTCATATAGGTGCCTTCAAAATTTTACTTAGGATATTTCAATCAATGTTTTGAATATAATATGAAGTAACATGGACCCTTATAAATTCATAGGGAAATATGCAGATGATATTTTATAATTATTTTACAAATGTATGAAAAAGATAAAAACTCCAGGAGCAATATGTTTGACAGATAACATCCAGTATTACATTCACCTTTGGAATTCTATCCCAGGATTGTCTAAGTGAAAAAAAAAATAATTTTTTTTTTTTTTTTTGAATTTTTATCTCTGTACCCTAACTTTCCTATTACCATTTTATCTCATGAACATAAAGACAAGATACCTCCATTTTCAGAAAATGGACTGACCCATATAGGAAATAACGGTTAGGTCAATGATGAGACAACACAACAGGGAGGGTGAGACCTTGGAGCCTTCAGAATTTTGTACCAAATATTTTATAAAAATTGTAATGACAACATATATGGAAAAGTTATGTGAAGCTTGCTTGTGACTATTGCCTGTGACTACCTATCAATGAATTTCATCCCATGAATTCCAAATGGACAAAGGTCTTTTTCAGTAACTTTCAGCAGGAGATATGATTTTGTACATTTCAAAATTATTTATTTTTGGATGAACAAGGATATGCAATTTTCTCTAGGCTAGTCTGCTTTTAAGACTTGGCTAATTTTGAGCTGCTTAGCTGTATGGGCCTGCACTACTGTGTTTCATGTGTACTAGATCCTTTCTAACACTAGTATTCCTAGAACTGTTTGTTCATATTCCCACCCCAGAAGACCACTAGGAAATTTTTAAAGAAAAAATTCAAAAGAGCTGGTGTGATTTGTCTTGTAGTTCTTGATATCAAAGGCAATGCTGTGCAGAAACAACATATTTCTGTAGCAGAAATATATGCCATAGAGTTACTTCATATTCTGCATCAAATTGCAGAAGAGGTTAATAACACCCTAATCTTGTTCCCTGAGTACATTTTCAACTAAATTTCATTTTTAAAATACTTTTCATAAAAGCTAAAAAGTAAGGGCATTCAGATTTGCAGTATTGTATAATACATCTAATAGGGGAAAACAGAACATCAGAAGAGAGGAAACAAAAATTGGGTACCATGTGACTGTATAATATTTGCAACAAATAGATAAAACTGTTCTAATTACCAACACAATACACTTTTCTTCAATAAAAGCACAGAAATATTTGTTCGAGAGTCATAGATTTATTTCTTTAATATCCTTTCCCTAGAGAGTTATCAGAGGTTGTTCCCCTGCTGGAGTATATTCCCTTGTCTTGAGCTCTGAATGTCAAGATTTGAGTGGAAAGCTGATTTTTGCCTGTGTCTGAGTAGACACACATTGCTGAAGGAGTTGTTCTCCACTGAATCACCAGTGTCCACCTCAGCACTTTCAGCCTCCAGAGCAAGATTTTGGTATTAATCATAAATTGAATACATGAAGAATAATAATTAAAGACCAAACTGTAATTATGAGGAACATCCAAAGGGAGCAAAAAAACTTTGAATGTAGGTCCTAGGTTTCCTATTAGTGCATTTAGGATTAACTATAAACAGTCTTGTTAAACTCAATTAAATAGTCAATTAGATGGATTTTTCCTATTAGAACAGGATAAGAGGCTTGACTTTTAGAACTACACTCTTTGTAGGTTTTCCTTTTCTTAACTGTTACTGTGTATAGATTTCCTTTCCCTGGGAGACAGTTAAAAAAAGACAGAGATAAAAATTCCTTAGAATGTCTTTAGGGGGCTTTGGCTTTTTTTTGTTTCTTTTGATCACTGTTCCTCCTACACCCCAAAAGTAATTAGTGACATGTCAAATGTATATCTGCTTTAAAAACGGTGATATCCCCTTGTTGGTAGGGCTCCTAGCAATTAGGATCTCTTTTCTTCATCTGCAGTTGTCTATTTTACTAAACTTGGATCACATGTTTGCTGTCACAATTTATAGTAGATATCAGTGTAGAAATAACTGGTTTCTTTGTATGTTTGATGAGTCAGAATGAGTTATATTCTGGTGTGTTTCTTCATGATATTTCCCCATCCTGATTTTGTCAGCTGTTGCTAATGTGTGACAGCAAAATTAGATAGAATGAAACAAAGTGCATTTATTGCAGTACAAATGTTGTCACCTGTTAATACTTGATGGACTTTCCTGAGGCTATTTTTGAACACTGCAGAAGTATAAGTGCAAGTAAACTGAGAGAAAAACTTACAAATACTTTAGGTTTCTATGCTACAGTGCTAAAATCTCTGGTCTTCAGCAGTTGTATAACTGCTGATTAAAATTTAATTTAAAAATCACTTTGATTTTTAATTATTCTTCACCTATGATTAAGTGAGTTCTACACTGTGTCATGGATAAAGAGACTTGACATCTGTGAACAGCTCTAAAATGGCCAGCCAAAGAAATACAAGAGGTGGACTAAACTGCTTTTAGGAGTAAGAAGCAGAAAACAAACATGGTGTTTAACACACATAGAAAGTACTTGCATGGTAAACTCAGGTATGAATTACAGGTCAATTGAAAATACTCAGAGGTATAAAAGCAAATATATTAAAATAGCCACAAGCAGATCTTAGAGTGAAGAAGGACTTCCTTTTGAGTGTTGAATGTTGTCACCCTGTAGCCAGTGGTAACATGGACCTCTAGAGTCAAAAGAGCAGTGGAAGGATAAGGATAAGCATAACACCAGCAAAGGGGGTAGGTACTCAGAATTTTGTGTGCTTAAAAATTTTTGTGGTTCAATTTTTGTGGTACTATGACACAAAATTTTTTGTGTCATTTTGACCATCAGAGATATAACTTGTGGAAGACCAATTTCCAATTAAAAACAGATTAAAATTGTAAAAAGCAGAAGCCATAAAAACACCTTCTCCTCCCAGCACCCACCACAGGTTCTTCTTCTCAGATTCATCTTTACTTCTTTTGTTCCCAACTATGCTGGCTGTGGGAAGAATAAGATGGAGGAATGTGTTTGTGGTCATGTTTTGAAACACTTGATGTCTGCTGTTCCTTATTCTTCACACAGTAAAGCTCTTCCTTATTCTTCACACAGAACAGTTGATGTCTGCTCTTTGTTATTCTTCACTCTGCTAAAGCTTGAGGTCCCCCGATAGTCCCATAGACTGGATACAGATACAGTCAATAAAAGATTCCAATATGTGTCCTTCCTACCGGCTGCAGTACTTCAGGAATTACTCCACCACAGCATCTCTGATAGCCTTAATTTTGGCCAGTAACAGGTCCATCTTGAAACCTTCTTAGGCTCTGTCTAACATGGTTGCAGCTCCTGCATTCCTTTCCCAGAGGCTATCCCTACAGAGCTCCTCCTCTTTCTGCTGCCAGAAATTTGCCCTGCAAAGGCAATGAAGAATATCGTCACAGCTACAGCAGGTCTGGAGCCGTACAGATAAATTTGGCCATAACAAGAAACCCAAATTGGCTAGCCTGGTTCGTTAGAGAATAGAAGTAAACAAGTCTCCAGGTGAGGCAATGATATGTTGAATTTGAATGCAAACAGGGTTTTGAACCCCAGCCAATCCCATTCAGTCATGAATGCAGACATATCACTGGCCAGTCAGCTGGGCGGTGCCTGGACCCCAACCAATCAAATGTTCAAGTATGGGAATTTTGAACTCTCTATAAAAGCGGGCGCCCAAAAATAAACTTTGGCTCTTGTTGCATGACCTTTTGTGTGTTCACCTGTGTGCCTGTCTCTAAAACTACAACCCTAATGTAATAGAATACTAACAATAATTTTTGTTCTTTATATTTTATGTCTTTCCTTTCTGCCCGTTAATAGGTCTGAGAGTAATAGGGTGTGGCATTTTTATCTAGAGGGCTTAGAATAGCATTTGAGAAAATGTCAAAATGTTATTTAGACATTGGTATTTCTAGCATTTATTCAAAAAAGCAAAAGTAAGAGATCATTGAAATCTTGTTCTTAACATTAATTGAAATCCAAACTCGCAACATGCTATTATCATGTTTAACTTGACCAAAACTGTGGATTATATTTAGCTCAAGAGATCAGACTAGATGGTCTTGAAAGTAAATTTTGGGTTTAACCTCTCTGTATTTAGAAACTTGCCCCTTCATTGCATATCCTCTGATAATATAGCTGCTGGCATAGCAATAGTTAGACCTCAAGTTCTTTAGAATTCCACTTTCAGAAAGCATTTTAAAAAAAAATTAATCAGATGAAACTTAACAATTTTTGTAACTGTTCAAGAAATCAGTTTTCTGGCAATCATTGAATGTCATGTCTCTTTCCTAGTAGTTTATTTTAATAATGTATTTTACACATAGGTAATCTCTTAATTTTTGTATCTGAAAGCGGTTTTTCCCCCCCCCCCCCAGTTTTAAATGTCTTCGCTAATCCCATTCAATTTTCTCTACCCTGGAATAAACTTACTTTTTTCAAAAAGGTAATAATTGTTGGTATAGTAGGTGGTCAACAACTAATGCCCTAGGCTAGCTGCAAAGACAAAAAATAAATATGTATGAGATATAGAACTTAATTTCAAATGCCAGGTGCAGCCTGCTTCCTTTTTTGTCCCCCTAGAAATTCTATTGTGTGCTATTCATACCATAACTTTATTCAATTCGATGTAGTATGAAATCAATCTCTTGTGATCTTTCTGGAAAACCAGAATGCTCATTTTTAGCATATTTTAGCATCTTTAAATTGATGGGAATTTTTTAGATGTACATACTCTGATTAACAGGGACAAAACTATTTTGAATATCTACTTCTTCCACTCTGCATTAAATTGTAATGATTGCTATTAAGGCTCATTAGATAATTCCATCATGTATAACTCATTTAAATGAAATCATGTAAAATGCACATATAATCCAAGAATCAAAAAAAAATTATTTTATCTATTTTTGATCTTACTATATGAAAAGCATAAAACTTGCTGCTGATAAAGCTATATGGTGCCAGTTTAAAACTCCATCTGACTTGTCAAAAGCTGCTCTCCATTCCCAAGTCCATTTTGTCTGGATTTTCATTTGATATGTTTTGTACAAGTGTGTAGATCACTTTAAAATATTATTTTGAGAAAGAAAGGTTTTAAAGAGCTTTTGAAGTCCTACGCAATTTCTGTTTAAAGAGTCATAAGGGAAATTAACTTATGTCATTCCTGCATGGACATTAAGTGGATAATAATAAGTGGACATTAAGCAGATCTGTGGATAGTATTCTACCACTAATTAAATAGAAAGAATGTTGACTTTCAAATTCCACAGAAAACAGAGAGAAAAAATGAACACAGAAAAAAGGATGATAATGAAAAAATAGTTTTGAACTTCAGCTTAGGACTCCAGAAGGCGGAATAACATTATAGTCCTTTTCTTAAATTACAGAAGTCATATACAAATTGTTTTACATTGTTTGTTCTTGTTCATTATTTCAAAAGTCACTCCCTCTCTTACGATTTTTCAGTATTAATTTTTTCATAATTGTGTGTCTTCTGTTTTGAAAGAGCTAGTGTAGATGGTTCAAGGATAATTTAATCTGTATCAGTATGAATTATCTCTCTAATTTTATTGAATGCTAGCTTCGTCTTGCACATTCTTTTCCCACCAGCTCATTGTAACACCATAAGATTTAGAAAAAAGAAAAGCTGCATGCTTTTTCTTGGCCATTTTCAGTTGTTTGCTTCACAAAGAGGTAATATAATTTGAACTGGATTTATCTTTTATCTTTTATCTCCTCAAATTTCCTGTAAAGACATAGTGCATTTGAAAAGGCTGTTACTTTCCAGCTAAGAAGTATCTGACTTTCAGTGATAGATGAGCTGATGCTTCTGTCAAGAATCTGAAACACGTTTATATACTTTGCAAAGTGCTTTGGTTTCTTTAGCTAAAGGTTAAACAGTGTCAGTTATTATTATGTTGTTATTATCATTAATAATTTGTTCTTTTCATGAGTGCACCAATGTGAATACATATTTTGAAGTGCTGGGTGTTGATCTGTAACTGCCTCTTACTACAATCAGAGCAGAAGGACATGAAGAGACAGAAAATGACAAGTAGTTATAGATAAAGTGAAAGCAAAACAAGTTAAAATAGCCTATTTTGAGAAAAAAAAAGTTAACATGCTGTCTTATTTGTTATAATAAAACATCCTTTTTCTTTGAAATAAATACAATTTTAATTTGAAACGGAGATCCATGTCACTGTCAAAAGGGTCTTTCCCTTTCAGTTGTAGTGACTGAAAATATAGATATATATATTCACATAAGGGCTTTTTAATATTTATACAAACACATCAGAGAGCTAGAAATTACTATGACAGAGTAATTAGAAGACTGCTCAGTCAGGTCAGTTTTAAATTTTAAAACTGAACTTTACTGATTACACTCATTGAGCTGGTACTTATAAGTGATGATAATTTCTTGCACAGTATTAACTATTTTCATAACGAATGCAAAAATCTTAGTTCATAACACTTCTAAACTGGCTGTGAATTTAAGATACAATGGGTGATGCAGTGTGGTGGGTCCATCTGCAGTTCTTCGTAGTTTTTAGTGACAAAGTGTGGTTGTTCCAACTTGAAAGGTCCTAATCAGAGATAGGTGGGATTGTTCTTGCTTTCCAGTTTTCATTTGTTTAATTTTTTTATGCCTGGTGGTTTTTTAAGCCTGTGCCTCCATCCTCTGCTTCTGAAACTGTTTTTCTTGTTTTCTGTTTCTTTGCTAGTCTCTTTGTATACTTGAGGAAAATTACTATCATTTTGCAGTGTTTCCTTTTCCTTGTTCTCTGGAAATTTCTTCCTTCCACTTCCTACATGCAGCTACCCTCAGCTTCTTTGATGATCATATTGCTTACATAATTATGTAAAATTCTGTTTGATTATGACATTGCAGTGTTACAAATTCCTTATACATTATTGTTAGTTACACTGTTTCAGTACACTTTTATTCGGGTTCAAGACTGTTAGTCACCCTGTTTATTTATGTTGGGATTGCTTGCTGGTTTAGTATTATGAAAGCATAAAAACATTTTAGTTGTCAATAATCTTTGAATGTACATCAGGCTACTCAAGATTTTTCCTAGACAATCAGGAATAGCTCCTTGGGTGAATATTCCACAACCTCTCTCAGCAACCTTCTCCAGTATTACACTATTCTTATCTTGCAGTGTTTTTTCTTATGTCTCATCTGGTGTAATTGGTGTTCACTGCCTTTCAACTGTGTGCCTGTGAGAAGTGTGTCCCTTCAATTTAAACTTTCATTAGGTATCTTAAGACATCTTTTGTCTTTTCTTTGGGCTGAATGAACCCAAATCTGTCTTACTTTTCCATGTAGCTCACATTTTATGACCACTGTCATGGACTACTGCTATATTTCCTCCAGTTTTTGAGTTTCTTGTATGAAATAGTCTAGCTTTGGGCACCGTATTCCAGATTAAATTGCAAAAGTGTCAAGTAGAGTGGAATAATTACTGTCTTTGACCTGTGACTATGCTTTCCCTTGCACAGCCTAGCATGAATATTGTAGGATCTAGTTAATTCCTTCACTTAAATGTCTCACAGTTGCATAAGATTTCTTCTTTTGGTATATCCAAAAGGAAAAGAGACATAAAGCATGGATAAGTAATATGTGTGTGAATAAACAAAAGTTCCTTTCTGTAGTTTTATAAAAAAATGAGACAAACTTATTGACATATCAGCTATACAGTTGGGTTTTATATGGCCTTTTGTTTAGACTTTTAGATACTTAGATGGTTGAAGCAGGCACTTCCTCCTCTCCTACCTTTCCCCTTTAATGTTGTGTCTTTGATAAGGGTTTAATCACAGTAGGTATAATACAAGTGTGTTTTCATCTGTGAACTGAAGTCTATCAAAAAAGACAACTTGTTAAATACTGAAACACTGATATTAACATCCCCTGTAAATTAGTAGATGATAACAGATGCTGTGATAATGGATATGAATTAAAACTGGAATTGAATGCAGGTGCTATTTTCAGAATGCAGGATTTTCAAATATACAAGAAAAACACAGGAAATTCAGGCCTTGAGAATAAATTCTGGTTATTTCTGATTTGAAAATTCAAGTCCATTAATTCATCAACAGTATTTAAAATGCCTCTGACCTGTCAAAACATTTTCTTTCACAGAAATGGTAAAAATATTTGAAATAAGAATGTAGTCATAATAATTTATGCTAATTTGGTGATCCCTAGTCTATGTCATTTGTTATACTATCATGCTATACATTGTAAAAATCCATCCTCTGTAAAATGATTTCTTCTCACTATAGAACAATACATGCATTTAAGGCAGGAATATATTTGGAACCTTCTCAGTCTTCCTTACATCCAGAGCACTGTGTCTCATACTTCAAACTTTAGTGTGTTAGCTGTAAATTGAAGTACGTGGAATTTCTCCAAGAAGCGTGAAATCAAGTTCCAGTTTTGCAAGTGAACATTTTTCCCCTTGAGCAGAAAATAGAGTGTAGAGGGTGCATGGTCAGCACACCAATAGAATCTTACTTTTTTTACAAGTTAGGAAGTTAAAACACAAAGAAACGACCATATAAAAATATGACAGTTCAAGGCCAGATGAGAAATCTGCATTCTGTCATTAAAAGCAAAGCTGCTAGATCATGAATCCCTGAAGTTGCTGTTTTTCAGAATTCATGTCTGCAAATTGTTGAAGAAATGTGAGAAAGCTGTCTGTTCTTGTCAGAATCCACAGCTGGAGCTTAGCCTGAGGTTTGGAGGGGAGTAACTCTGATGAACTCAGCATAAGCTTTATTGGCTAGTTGTAAATATCTCTACACCAAAACACTTGGGGCATATTTTCCCCTAACAGGCTAACTAAAGTGAAGTATTTGCTGTGAAAAATTGGATTTCTTCCCATATTGCAATATAAAGATTAAGAATGATCCACCAGGGATAAATTTGTATCATATAGGTTACCTCCTGCAACTTGCCTGTAATATCAATTGTAAACACATATTATATTTGTGTCTTTAGCTGGCTAAGTATTTCCATCCATTTTTAACAATTGTTTGTTTCAATGCAATTATAATATTGATTTAACCACTGAAAAAAACAATAACAAAAAATCTTGGAGTCTTAGAACTGTCTAAATGAGAAAGACAAAAGGAATGCTGCTATCTCCCATTTACAGATAGGGAGCTGAAGCACAATACAATTACTTAGTTTGCAAATGCTTTTCATCAGCAATGTATACATAAGGCAGTGATGCACAAATCAGCTCTGAGCAAGATGTGTCTAGAACCTGAACTGATAGAGATTGTTTTTTCAATAAGATTGTTCTAGAATAATAAAAAAAAAAAATTATAACAACATTAGGCTTTTCTCAGCTGAGAGAAAATAAAAGGGCAGAACTGCACAGTAGCATAGGTTATAGTTATCCCAAGATATTAACTAGCAGCCTTGCACTTTGCCATGCAGACTTCATGCCTGATAGTGATACTTCATGAACAACAAACACCAAGAGCTGAACATAAATCTTAGATATCCATTGCCATAATGTATTCTAATGCATGGTTCTAATGCATATTCTAATACTTAGTCCTCAGATTGCAAGACTTTGTACTCTCACTGTCTCATGTAAAAAAAAACCAAGACTCAAACCCAAGAAAATAACTTCTTTCAAGTTCTGATAAGAAAAATTCTGTTTCCAACTTCAGAAGAGATTTAAAGCTGTGAAATGAGCAAAACACAAACACATGGATTATTTTTATACTAAATAGTCAAGATATAACGCGTAGCTTTTTGTTTTGGACAGCTTCCTTCTGAGAAATTTTTTTATGGAAACAATTCTCAGTCAACTGATTTTCTGCACTGTACCTCATTTTGGACTGTAAAAATACTGGGAAGAAATAGAAAAATTCCAAAGTACGTTTCAGGTACTGAGTGATTAAACAACACTACAATTCCTACATACCATGATGAAAATAAATGAAAGACTGAAAAAGATCTCCCTCTCACACCTTCCTGGCTCATGGATTGTGGCAAGGTAATTTCATTTATAGGTAGGGAATCATCAAGATTGCAACAGACCTTTTGCATCATCCAGGCCAACTGTCAATGCAGTACTTCCACTCTAACCCCTAAACTACTGAAAAAAACACACCACCCAATGTTAGATCCAGAGATGGTGACTCCAGCACCGCCCTGGGCAACCTGTTCCAATGCCTGACCACCCCAACAGAGAAAAAAATGTTTCTAATATCTAATCTGAATCTCCTGTTTTAGGTTAAGGCCATTTCCTACAGTCCTGTCACTGTAGGCATGGAAAAATATGTGACATTCAAGTATGTTCTACAGTAATAACTGTAATGTAACTGAGTATCAGAGCAGGCCCCATGTATGAGCAATTAATTAGTTGGATGAGCCAGATACTCTGTGTCTAGTCATCTGCACAGATGAACTAATGGACTGATTTTAAAGATGGAAGGAATTGAAACAATGTAATTGAAATTACACCCACCTGCTCAATTAAGTATTTGATTCATTGATGAAGGAGCTCTTTGAGAGGGCATTTTAGACAGTCCTGAAGACTCTGTCCAGTCATTTCCTGCTGTGCCTACACAGATTTTTTGGTTTCAGTGCGTTAATCATTCTGGGAGAAAAAATCTGCTCCTTTCAGCAACTTCTCACATGGCTCTTGTTGGATAATTGATCAAAACTTGTGTAGGGAGTAGAAACTGTTCATGGAAATGCAGACATAGTCATGTAGGACAGTCCTTTATGCATAATTTGCATAACTGGGTGATGTTTTGTATGTGTTTTCAGATCAGCCATAGAGATAGATTGTGTATATGCAAGAATATTCATGTATCAGCTGGATTCAGCAAAACAAAGGCTGTGTGCAGTCTTACCTGATCCAACTCAATACCTTCCTGAGGCATTCAGAGAACAGTCTTTGAGGTACCTGATTCCCCAAGCATATGCTACCCTGTGCCAAGATGCCTTTTGTAAGACTATCCGTGCAATAGGAAGATTATGGAAACGGAGATGGATTAAATATTTTGTCTTTTTGCTTCCTCTAGCTACTCAGAATTAAAATTCTGTTTCAGTATTTCCCAGAAGCCATCAATGTAAATATCAGGTCCTTGAATGAGCAAGGCATGGCTGGATTTTTCAGAAGGTATAGAATTAATGTAGTTATCTTTATTTTCTTATGAGAGTTGAAGCAGCTCTGGTAATCTGAAAGTTAGAGAATACCTTTTACTTTTTAGAATGGCTTTGTTTCCTTTAATTATAACTATTTTTCTGATTTATACCCTTCTTGTTAAACTTTTACTCTTCTAATATAGTAACCAAATGGGATGAAAAAAGCTTAACCAACAACAATTTGATGTGAATTAGCAGACATTCCTTTATTCAGAGTGCTGGGGAACATGGGGGACAACTCCTATGAAACCGTGCTCCACCCAACAAACAAAACTCAACCCTTTCATATACTTTTATATACTTTTCCTGCTAAACCATTGTTACATAATTTTTTTACATATTATGCATGCTATGTAAGCTCTTTAATTTAACTTTTACATTGATTTGTTCCTATAGTTAATAACTTCATCAATATTCTTCTCCTAAAGCAACATTAGCTGCTTCTACTGAGGTCTACTGATTAGAATCCTTGATATTAAAATCAAGATGGGAAGGGTAGTGGGTTTCCAGGCATCATAATTGCTGAGCAAGACAGTCTCCATATTTTCTTGACTGAAACATAAGGGTCCAGTAACTTCTTGGTGAGGTTTCTGTGGTTACACATTCCAAACACAGCATTCCTGATATTTCTATACCTTATACTTCACAATTTTCTATTTAAAATCACAGCTTACTCTTTTATATTATTTAATTGATTATTTGATCAAAATATTCATAACAGTACTACTGTTTTTATGCTTAGAAAAATGTCCAAAACTTTCTTCTTGTTTGTTTTTGTTTGGGATTTTTTTGTTGTTCAGTCAGACTGTCTTAATTCCATTTCCTCTTCCAATGCTGCTGCATTAACACATCTACAGTTTATTACGTATAAACCTTCATTTATTTAGTTGCGTAGTTTTTCACGTGGACTAGTTAACTACATAGTGCCTCCTGAGCTAATTTAAACATATCAGCATCTAATCCACTGTTTTCTTTTAAACTGAAAAAAAACCCATTGAAACACACAGATATAGAAATGACATAACTAGACCACTGAGAATTAATTGCTGTAGAGTACACTGTCACTTTTCAAAATATATAACTTAATTAGCAATACACAATACTTTTCTATCACCTACTATATACATACCTAAATTTTTATCAATGTCCAAAACTACAGGTAACATTTTCATTTTGTAACACACTTCTACTGACAGTCCTCAGATACTGGAGAAATCAAAGCTAATTTTCTCTGTTACTAAAATGAAAAAATCAGAGGTATGGGGAATAAATACAGACTGCTGAAACAATGTTTTTTTAATGCGAGTTGCAAATGCAACTGGGCAATCTTCTCCAAAGACTATTTTTGAGACTTTCTGTTGTCAACGTTATAGTTGTTGTCATCTTTATCACTGTCTCACACATCTTTATCACAGTGGAATCTAAATTTCATCTAGACAGCATCTATCTCACTAGGTATAATAAATATCTAGCACTTATGTCAGTCTTTTTTCAGAGAAATGCACAAAGGAATTAGGTTTTGTCTTTACAAATGACTATGTAACACAGAAAGAAGTTTCTGTTTTCCTATCAGCATACAAGAGCAGGACCTTTCTTTTGAACTGTTTTTTAATTTTAATAGTATTAAGATCATCTAAGGTCAGACTATTATCCTCTTACCCATCGTTTTGAGAAGTAATCAATGGCACTGCTTATGGGAGTAAAATCTCCCTAATGTAGTCACATGCAGGGCTCACAGCCTGGTCTATGAATGTCAGCATCACATTAATAAATCACTTCTGAAACACTTATCAAGTTACATGACTTTGAAATGTACTGCAATTTTCCAAGAAATAAAAACTGCACAAATCCTCAAAAAGCAAACCAAACCAAATAAAACCCCCACATCACCAGAGAATCTAGAATAATCTTAAATCAAAAGCAATACTCAATGATAATAGGGAGGTCATATCAAAATTGCACAGGTTCAGTATAAAACAAAGAATAGAACACATAATATTTAGAGGGAGTGAATAGTTTTAATTCTCATGGTGACAATTGTTATGAAAGTAAATGATGTTACGTTCTGAGTAAATTTTATACAACTCTAAAAATCCTACTTGAATAATTATATATTCTGCTTGTGTATTAGTTAATTATCTATAATTCTGCTTATCATTATAATATTACAAATTCAGTTTTGTTCTCACTGAAATTATTAGGCAGCCTGTCTTTCTTGGTATAACTTTGACATAATAAATGTAGTCAAAATGCTAATAAATGGTAGTTTTTTATACAAATGCATTTCCAGACATCAGTGTTGGACAAAACAGTTTAAAAAATCTGATATCCAGTGAATATGGAAATATTATCTTAAAAAAACAAATCAACATTTTAAAATTATTTGTCAGGACTACTTGAATTCTTTTCAACTTTGTTGTTCAGTTTGGGGTTTTGGCTTTGTTTCTTCCCCCTTGCAGTGTTCAGTGAGGAAGAGGTCAATAGCAGAAGGATCAATGTCCTATGTATATGTTCCTGACATGAAAGACACTGAATCAAGACCTTGGGTAAGATAGGGCAGGGTGTGAACTGGGCATGAACTCTCACTAAGTCATTTAAGAAAATAGAGCTATATATTGCACTTCAAATTCTACTCATTCTAGTATATCTCTAAGGAAGCAATTCATTTCGCTAAACCCACATAAAAATGTACTTTTGGAAACCTCCCATATGGTTATAAACACCTAGAAAAGCAAAGATTTTTGGCCAACTATTCTTTTTAAAAAGTTCCTACTTCAATTTCAAGTTTGAAGTTTATAATGAAAGATTACTGGCTTGAAATGTACAACATAGAAATGTTTTTCTCTAAGATCTCTATTCAAGTTGCTGCTTACTATCTTTTACACTCCAGGTTATAAATGTTTCACTTTGTAACTCTGAAAAATGCACATGCCTCTTCTAAGATATATTAGCATACTGCTACAGAAATCTATTAGCTTCTACCAAAAGAACAGATAAACACACAGCCCCAAAAAAATTAAAAAACAAAGCAAAAGAACCCAAAACAAACAAAACACCCAAAAAACCAAACACCCCTCCAAAAGCAAAACTAAAACAAACAAACAAGCAACTCCCCTCAAGAAACAAAAAGCACAAACCAGTCTAGCATGATTATATTGCTCTGTGCTACCTTGTTGATTATCATAATCACTATAAAATGTTTAGTATCTCCATGAAATAATGAATGAGACAGACAATTGATATTGACACCTACTTAAAAGATAGAAGTTTAGAAATTTGATTACAGTCCTTTTATTATTGAAAAAATTATATATTGAAAAGAGTACCTAAAATGAAAATATGGAAATATTTGTAGACTTGAAATGGAATGTCAGGATCAGTATATAGCAAATGATGCAAGCATTAACAGCAGCTGTCAGAATGAATTAATATGTCTGAAATCTTAAAATCAACAATAAAGAGAAAATACTATTAAGAATAATACCATTAAGAATAATTAATAGATACTGTTAAGAATAATGTTAGGTATATCATGTCTAAAAATGTCACACTGGCAACCCTGAGTTTCCTTGTTTATTCAAAATATGGGCAAATCCTATCTTGAGCAATTATTGGATTATACCAAGGCAGTGTCCTAAGCATACAAAAAAGTATAGTAAACCCAGCTCCATTGTCTCCATTGCAGCAATCTGGAGTCATGATGTAGCCAAGCTATTCTTAGGCAAGAAAATGTGGCCAAGGGAGGAAAAAAGGGTTTTTTTTTTTCCATAAAGAAGTGCACAGAATTTCTTCTAGGGCAATTATTTCTAAACCCAGGGTAGAATCATGCATCTGCTAAACACTCAGAGACGTTTTTTCTTTTTCCTTTTTTTTTTTTTTAAGTAGACATCGTTTTTTTATAAAGTGTCCGAATACTACACTATCAGAGTATGGGGTGAATGTAAACACCTCTCCCCACAGTGTTCCTACACCAGATTACCTTTTTCGCTTGCTAGTTTATGTTGTCATTTCATTTTTTTTTTCTCTTTTTGACCCTGCAAAATTAGAACCTTAGAAGTTTAACAACATCAGATATCAGATCAGATTATTCTGTTTCAGCTTCCTAGAGCTGCTTTCCAGAAAAGCAGGGAATTAATTTCTTTACTGCTTTCTCAGCTTTCCTTTCTTTTCCCAAGACAAACAGGTAATAAAACAAAGCTTTTTTGATGAAAACCAAGCATATAGACGAGGAAACAGATTAAAATTCTTACCACTTCCCAAATAAAACATGTACTGAAGTGCAGGAATCAGCTGCAAATCACAATTTTAGCCTCAAAGACATAATTAATTAATTTTTCAGATAGCTAACTCTGTCTTGGAAGACAGTAGCATTTCAAATAATTCCTCTTTTATATCTTCTATTTTCCAGTTTAAGTTTTTTTCTGTATCACAGTCTGAATCCATTTCTCAGATATGAAAATACTTTCTCTTTTCAGTTTTTAGTTAAATGTGTGCTAAATCTGTACTGTAAATTCAGCTATTGATTTCAGCTTTATATTCTGCACATGCTTCTGGGGAGACAATAAATTTCAAGTAAGTAATCAGGTATGTTTCTGTATGTAATTATTCACTAGACACACATTAATCAATATAATTGTAGTTATACAGACCTCCATACACCCTACCCATGTACATGTGCACTCACACAAATACACACACCCACATTTATTTATCTGGAGAAAAATCATAGAAAAGCAAATATTTTTCAATATACAGAGATATTTGCAAGCAACAGAAGTAATATATGTAAATATTATTAAATACAGTAAGCAATGTAACATTTGTATATATATATGTGTGTGTGCATGATATCTTATGAAAAATACTGCTGTTTTTTCTTTTGTGTTATTTTCATCCTTTCTGATTTTTTCTTCTAAAGCACTGCTTAGTGGACACCCAACTGTTACATGATTCTTTCTTTGCAACTATTGCATTTTAAATGTTTCCTTTTTGTTGGCATCATTTCTAAATTAATATAGTCAATAACAAGTAATAAAACCTTCAAGCAATTAATCAGTAAAATAAATAGAACATATATGCAGCTTCTAGATTTAGACCCTAAGAACTGCATCTGTAAAACAATTTTCTGATTTTTTAATGCCAAACTAGATCAGTTCTCTTTCAAGAAAAGGTTCACACATCTTACCAGAATAGCTTTCTATCATTTTTCACAAGGTTGATGCTTTGATGCATTTTATTTATACAGCTGTGTATTAAAGTGTTGTTTAAGGCAAAACTATTTCTAAATGTGAAAAAGCAGAGAGAAAATATATACCCATTAAGATTTTTATCTTCTTATTTCCCTAGCCTGCAGGGAAGAACTCTTTATCAACTTTTTTTCTCCTAAGCACTTACAAATTTTTTAATTATTTGCTGGAGCTCTAGAGTTGAGGACACCAAAGTAAAAAGCAGTCTATGATTCCCCAAGATTTTCTTTTTTCTATTCTTTGAAGAACTGACACTATATCCTCACTTCATTCCGTACAGTTTCAAGTAGTTAAATCAAAGACTTCTGAATTAGAAGTTTAGTCATAGTGTCTTCTCTTTGCCCTGTCATATAGTTTCTACAAATGTTCTTCCAAAAGAGTATTCAGTTATTTTTATTGTCAATCTACCTGAAAACTAACCAGAGGGAAAAATTGTGGCTAGAGTGGGAACATACACTTTAGCAAACCAGAGTGAGGTAAAAATGAGAAAATAAAATATTTGTGTATTTTTTCCCCTAGACAGTAATAAAGTAACTACTACTACTACTACTACTGCTACTACTACATTTTATTATTATTATTATTATTATTATTGATTCTTTTAACCATCTATATTTCTTACTAGTTTATTCTGATTTTTTTTGTTTTGTTTTGTTTTGTTTTGTTACACCAAAGTTTACTTTTTAAACTTATATCCAAATTAGTAATTTGAGGGTTTTTTTGTTTGTTTCGTGGGGTTTTTACCTGTTTCTTTTCAGTTCATTGCTGAAGTCCTGATTTTTCCAAGTGGGTATTTCTGTAATACCTATATTTTTCTTCCATTAGTGTGTGCTTGCACTAGTTCCAATGTTCCTTTGGGGAAACAATCAGATCTGCTTGTTTGAATTTATTAATTTTAATATGCACATTTTTCTGTATTGATAAGTAAATTTCAGCATTCACAATGATCTTTTTTACCCAATTTACCTTCTCATTTCGTATTCTCAGTCATTTCACACTTTTTGATCAGAATCAAAGACAAAAAGGTTTAGATTTGTTTTCAACTTCTGTATCCAAATGTTGGGTCCGACAGACTCCAAGAACTTGCTTGATGATCTCTTACAGATTTCTGTATCTGATTTCTGTATATGTCTCTCTCTTTCCTTACAGAGGCACAGCTGATAGTTCATAATCTTCGACTGACTGTGCAACTTCCTGAATCCAACTGACTGAAGCACCCGTTTCTGCACTGTGTACTGCAATTCTCTTCACGCACCAGCTCTCCAGGTCCTACTACTGTCATGGTGGGCATTCTAGGGACAAGCTGGTCACAAACATCATTTGGGTTAGTAATTTACTTCTTTTATCATGCCAGAATCATTACTAGCACACATTCCTCACTCTGTTAGAAACAAACAGCTTGCAGAAATCCAGGTTCAAAGAATTCTGGTGATCTTTTTCTTTTATATTATTTTAGCTGGTTTTCTATACACTATGTACTTTTCTAAAATTTACAGTGACTCTGTGGTTTCAGTTTTAATTGCAAAGTTATCTTACCTGTCACCCAAATATGAATTCTCTTTAATCAATAGGAGACACTAGGAATGCAGTGAATTTTATATATTTCTGAATGTTATACTTTGGTTTTACGTCAACAGGCCCTCATCCTACCATATACAGTTGTAGATCTTCATGAACTATTGGCTTACAGACACTCTGCTTCTTAGCTCTTTTTTTGTAAATTTGTCACCTTTTAAATCAAATGTTACTCTTATTTCAATTTTCCAGTTCAGAAATCCTCTTCTTCAGCATCATAGGGCATTGAATTTTAGTCTATGCTTATGACTTGATTTTTTTTCCCCACAAATAAGTATTTCAGTACCTAAATTCCCCTTTAGCAATAATCTCATGATATGATCTTCCTGCATAGTCTTTGTCACTCTTAAGGGTGGTATTTTTATTCTTTTCTCCTTTCTACTTGGTCCAGCCACAATCTTATTATTTTGTAATACAGTAAGTCCTTGATTTGTCTCTCAGTTTTCCCATTGCTGCTCTTTCCTAAACTGCATATATAGCAGAAATCTAATTTAAATTTGGTATTCCATTCAATTATGCACTAAGATGTCCAGTTTTAATATTCAAAAAACTTTGTCACAATTTTAAACTTGAAGGGATTGGTCCATCCAATGGTCCAGTGAAAGGAAGACCAGGGCTTTTGCTGATGGAGTTAAAAACTGAAGAGAGTTTTGCATATGAATAATTTCCAAGGAACAGGACTGACTGGATTTACAATGCTAATCCCTATTTCTGAGAAAGCAAACGGAAGATGCAGGATTGCATGTTTAAACTGGGAGTTGTGAAATGTCAGACAATTTGTCAGAGAAAACTTTGCAACAAAGTAAGTGCTAGGTAGCTATATATATCACCGGTATAATTTCTATGTATTTATATACCTTTGGGCATTTATATGCCCTTGGCCCTGTGCCACTCATTTCAGATTTTGTTGGGGGGAATTTACTTTATATTTGGAAGAACTGCAATTTTAAGGCCACTCACTAAAATCAGAATAACTTTTCCTGGGTTTAATTAGAACTAGAATACTAGAATACTCTAGACATATCTAACTCATAATCCAAGTTTTTTAATAAAATAACATGGTCAATAGTTTAAATTCAGGGTCCACTCTAAGTGGACATCACATCCACTTAGAGTGGACTCTGAATTTAAACTGTTGATCAGGCTGCCCCAGTGCTGAATGCAGTGGGATAATCACTTCCGACCGGCTGGTGATGCTGCGATTGAGGCGCCCCAGGATGGGTTTGCTCTCTGGGTGACCAGGGCACACTTCTGGCTCACACTAAGCTGCTGCTGACCAGGAGCCCCAGATCCCTTTCTGCGGGGCTGCTCTCCAAGCAGTCCTCTGCCAATTTGTACTTCTGCCCAGACTTATTCTGTCCTAGGTGCAGAATCCAGGACTTGGACTTGCTGAATTTCATCACCTTAATCATTGCCCAGGGCTCTAATCCGTCTAGATCCCTCTGTGAGGTAAGTCAGCTGTCCTTTCCAATTTGGTATGGTCAGCAAACTTACTAAGGCTACATTCAATTCTTGCATCCAGATCATTGATGAATATATCAAACAGAACTGGCCCTAGAACTAAACCATAACAATGTCACTGGTGACTGGTCCTAGGTAGATGTAGCCCCATCCCCACAACCCTTTGAACTCTGCCCTTCAACTCTGCCCAGTGCACCAGGAACCTGCTCATCCCACAGCTGGACAACTTGTCCAGATGGATTCTGTGAGGGACAGTATAAAAAGCCTTAGTAAAACCCAGAAAAACTACATCCACCGCCATCCCTTCATCCACTAGGCAGGTAACCTCTTTAAAACAGATACATGTCCCTGTGCATTCACACATCTGGCTATAAAATAAGGAATACATGCAGATTTATCAAAAGCAGGAAATTAGTTTCATTTTAGGATTTAACTGGGAAAACAAGGGGGACCTGCAGATTTTGTATAGACTTGTAAGATTCCCTTACTCCCTTGAAGTACAGGAAAAATATGTTTGTATGTAAAACCACGATCTCTGTTTATCATGGTTGAAAAAGCTCTTCACACATTCTAATGTTCCCCAACAAAATAAGAGGTTTTCTTCCAAAAGATTTTTCACAAGTCCTCTGCATACCATGTGGTGATGCAGACAGACTATAAATACGTATATAGCCATTCCAATTATGACATTATATATATAAGCATATAGAAATTGATACGTTTGAAAGTGCCACTGAGCTGTAAGCAGTTGCCAAAACTTTTCCAGAATAGAATTAGATGTTGTCGCCCTTTGTTAAATTGGACAAATATTCCAAACCTGGCAATGAAGAATTCTATAACAAACTGTAAGATATTGCATTTATGAAATGAAAAATTATAATTATATGAAGTATAAAATTGATGACATCATATTGAAACTGTGTTAAAAAAAGGCAGGAAGGTTAATGAATCAATAATCACATTGATTTACAGCTGTATTAGATTTACATGGCAAGATTTCAGTAGTCAAGGGGGCTGCAGGGGTTGCTTAGAGAAGACACTACAAGTCGTTCCCAGGTCCCACAGAACCAGTTCCAGATCGACCTGTCACTGTGAAAGCTGTACCAATCAGGGATGCTGCACCCTGTGAAGAAAACCATGGTGGAGCAAGTTGGCTCCATGCAGTCAGTGGAGATCCATGGTGGAGCAAACATCCCTTCTGCCAGCTGTGAAGGATCCAGTGCCAGAGCAGATGTATGTGTCTCAAAAGAAGCTGTGCCCCTGAGAAACCTCCTTGGTGGAGCTAGCTCTTGTCAGGATCTGTGATCCTAGGGAGAAAGGAAACATAAACAGAGTAGATTTTCTGGCAGAACATATGATGCCATAGGGGACCCATGCTGGAGCTGTCTGACAGAACATGCCCTGTGCAAAGGAGACACATGGCTGGAGCAGTTCTTGAAGAACTGCAGCCCATGGGAAGGATCCACACTGCAGGATTCTGTGAAGTAATGTATCCAGTGGCAGGGACTCCACTCTGGAATAGAGAAAAAGTGTGAGGAGAAAGGAGCAGCAAGAACAGGACTGTTACTTTCATTCTCCATTATCCTCGTGCTTTTCAGGGCTGGTGGGGTAATTGTTTAATTGGCAAAAAATTAAATTAATTTTGCCAAGTAGAATCTGTTTAGCCCATGATGGTAATTGAAAGATCTTGGTGCTTCTATCTCTACCTATAAAGCTTTTTTAAGCTCTTCCTGTTGTGTTGATGGAGGGGGAGTGACAGAGTTGCTTGGTGGGTACCTGGCAGCCAGACAAGGTCACCATACCACCCCAGCTCAGTATAATGCCACTGAAGTAAAAAGGAGATTCTCATTTGTGATTTAATAATAGAAGTTCTGCACAAGAGTTTTTCAGTAATTATATTTTTAAGGCCTCAGTGAGTACTGTGTCCTACATTTGGCATCTAAAAAGAATACATAGAGAAATGGGGGAAAGGCTCAGTATGAGGTCAGAAAACATGACCATTGAAGGAAAGAAAGAATTTAAGGGATCAAATAGATCATGTCATCCTAAAACTAACTGTCATTATTTGTGCCTCATCTTCACTGAGAGGAAGGGAAAGAAATATGTACACTGAAACAGTAGCATTAGATGCTAAACATTTTATTTTTTAACTATTTGCCTATTTAAATTTTAGAATCTCTTCTACTGAAGTTCCTTAATATTCTATTTGCATAACACTTTCCAGAGAAAGATGTACTATTTGTGATCTTTACCAGTACATAAAAAATCTGTCAAATTACTTTTAATGAGTTTCAGACTTTATAACTTACATGAAAAACTGAGGATTGGTGACAAAAACATAATAGATCTATAATATAGTCCATAGTGGTTATAGAGAAGAATAAGATCTTAGCAGTTCCATAAAAATTTTTAATCCTTTAAGTCTCCATTTCACTGTCACAAGGTTACAGAGTGCAAAAAGAAAAAAAAAAAAATCAATTTCCAGTGAGCTATTATTTTATACTTTAAAGAGAATATTTCTAGGTTTTAATATTCCATGGAGGCTATCAGTGGAAAACAAAGAATCTGTTACAAAGTTGTTTATATTTGGTGGGTAACTTAATTAGACTTTCATTCCTATAAGACTTGGGAAGGCTTTCTACATAGATAAAATGTTGACTTTACCTCAATAAATGCAGTTCCATATATTACATTCTACACTGAAATATATCCATAATTAGAATTCTAACGAGTGATTTAGTAAATTTATAGGATGCATTACCACTTTATGGACATTTTAATTTACTACTTGAATTAGTAGTCCACATTAGTGACAATAGAAAAAAAAATTAAAAAACACAAACAATTATAAACACTAAATGCGATTAAGTAAGCATTTTTGTTAGCCCCAAAGCTGTCCTGATATAGCTTTATTGTCTTAATCAACTTAGTTGACTCATTTTACTGCTCTTTTGAGGTGGATGTTGTGGACACATGCTGGGGTACTAGTTCACTTCTGCCAAATTAAAAATGATAATTCTCATGCGTGAAATAACTGCATGGACTAATGACCAAGTCTCAGCATAATTTGAAGTGAAGCCCCAGCAGGTGGCAAACAATTAAACACATAATATAACATAGTCACAAGTATTTTTTTCCTTTTCTTTTTTAAATATAAAAGGAAGGGAGGGAAATAAAGAAAGCAAATACTCCTTTCCTTGAAGAGTGCTAAACTCCACGAATAAAGTCAGAGGGATAAATGAGGAAGAAGTTAAAAATATGGCACTGGAAAGCAACTTAGTAATAGAACTCTTCCAATTCTAATCCAGAATTTTAAATACGAAATAATTGTTTTCTTATGAAAGTGTAGACATGATTCTACTTATTCTGGAATAATAACCCACAACTATAATCCCCAAAAATTTCCTCAGTAGCAGAATAAACCTTGAGAAACACTTTGGCATTTCCTAAGACTCAGAAATAGTTTTAAGCCAATTTGAAAAATAAATATGTAATAATTATTATTTAAATGAGAAAAGAAACCTTAATACTAAACCCCAAACCAGAATAACTCTCCCCTACAGAACCCTATTTAATTTTTCCTTACTTTTACACTGGATCACTTATTGACAAGATTTCTGAAAGTATTATGTGTAGGTGCTGAACTTGTGTCTCTCAGACAATGATGAGCAAGGTTTTTCTTGAAAAATATGTTTTTTGAAGAACAGGGAATGTTTTCAGGGGCTCATTCCTTGTGCCTGCAGGCATTTAAAAATTAAATAACTCAATTGTAATTTCAAATATGCACTTAATCACCTTATAAATATTCATAATCTGAGTTTCAGCTTATTTAATACAAATTTCTATTTCATTGTGAAATTTCAGGTTATTTTAGGAATTTGGTGACTGTCTGCTTAAGGTTATATTTCAACATATGCTAAAATATAAATAGTTAAGTACTTCTATAGAACGGGCATTTAAGATGCCAGGTAGCTCTTAGCAAAAGAATTAGGGTGCCTCCTATGTTCTGGAACAGGCCACAAACAAAGCAGAAAGGATTGATTTAATATTAGCCCTTTAAAAACTCTGTATATTTGTGTCACTGATGAATTATTAAGTCAGGTACTTTTAAAGGGGCTTTTAACTAAATAGCTGAATTATTTTTAAAATCATGAAAATAGAATAAAAACTGGCTCAAAATCAGCAAAATATTCAGTTTTTGAACTCATAGCTACTATAACATATATAACTTAGTAGTAAAATGAAGTTATTTTAAAAGCAATACCTTCTGTTCTTGCTAAATATTATAACTTTTTAAGACAAGAATAATGCTGAAGATAAGAATGAAATCAAGCAGTTCAATTAACACAGAATTTTTGTACTCTGTGAAAGACCCTGAATGTACTTGTTATTTTTATTTGAAGGCTATCAGAGAAATGTTGGTTTGCAGGAGTAAACAAAAGAAACCTCGGACAAGACATTGCAGTTGCTGTATTTGCTTGTTTTTGTCTAATGTTAAGGGGCAATTTGCAGCTGCAGCTATCATTTTAAAAGGCCTCTTTTGGAGAACGTCATGCTGGGAAAACAACTAGAGATACAAACTTCAAAAGAGCAAACGAGTACCTTCCCAAACACAAAGCACTTCTGATAAAGGGACTCTCTCCTTTTAGTCACAGTGTGAGGGGAAAACCTGAACAGAAATTTTGTGAAAGGTTTTTGTCTGAAGAAACGCAGAATCAGAACAAAGTGTGTTGTACTAGAACATGGTTTCTTGGAACCTAGTGTTTGTATTCTCTGGTTGTTCAGGGTTGGTTTTGGGGTTTTTTGGTTGTTGCTTTTGGGGGGTTTCTTGGGTGTTTTTTTTTTTAAAGCTTCGGCAATTACTCCGGTAAACAATCTTTAAGGCCCACAAATGTTTATAAATAATTTTCTGCTCTCTCTCCCCAACCCTTTTCTTTTTTGTACTTTTGTCTGGTCAGCTCTGCACAGATATCATACAATTACGTCTGAAGAAAACACACATTGTTGCATTTCATTTGAAAATGTAGGGTTTTTTTAAGGTGAATAATTATACTAATTTCACTGAAGATTGAGCTTAGTGTTTTCATACCTCTGCAATTACTCTCTCATCCACTTTTAATCTAGTGCCACTGCATGGAGAAAAATGTATTTTAATCTATTCCTTTCTTCTTCTTCTTCCAAGAGGACACCTTTTGGTACTGATGCTTGCTTCTTTTTTCCTATTGCAAAGATCTCCCTATGAAGAAGCATGCACAAAGGAATGTTATTCTCTTGTACCATCATCAACTTCAGCTTATCTCTTGTAGTGACTCACTCTTTCAATTTTCTCAGAGCTTGAAATAATTTCCTCCATGAGGCCTGAATTTTGCTATTGGCAAGGAAAGAAAGAGGGTTGAAAAGACAAGACAAAAATAATTTCTCCCATCTTTTTTGTGAAACCATCATCAGGGCAATATTTATTTCTTTTGCTTTGTGAGACACTTTTGGATACTGAGAAAGGATAGTTGTGATTTACTCGTAGTATTCACTTGGAGCTATATAGAGATGTCAGAATCCTCCCAAAGGAGATTAATGAAGGGATTAGACAATATGATCTGAAAACTACGCCTATCCAAACTCATTAGCATGGATTTTCCTGAATTTTTCCTTTTCAATTATTTTTATTAACATTTTTGACAAAAAATCCACAGGAAAAAAAATCAAGCTGCACTTTACAAGACATTTCCTGTTAACTCAGTGTTGTAGATGTTCAACAGCAGTACTCAGCAGCTTACATTTTCACATAAATGTAAGAATGAGAGCCTGAGGCAATCTGAATACAGGCTTTTCAGACTTCAAAGGAGTAGTGAATGATTCTTGCCCTGCTTTTGCCATCCAGAATTGGCCTAAGCTTGGGGAGCAATTAAAATTAAATGCCACTGAACTGAAAAAAGTGAAGATCGGCAGCTCTGGGCACGAGCAGACTTTTATGAAGTCTCCTGACTAATTCATTCCTTGGTGTCTGTAAAGCAAGGAAGGGACTCAGAGTGAGAGACCATTTATACAGAAAGAGAGCAAAGGGCAGCTGCATTAACCTTGAACATAATGATTCATATCTTTGTTACAAATCAGATGTTTTCAGTTTCTGGTTGCCACATTTTCAGGAGAGGAACCCTCTGTGAAAAGAATTGGCTACCAAAGATCTGAGTGCCTCTTTAGTCCTAATCCATTCTTCTGTAAACAGCTCTCAAGGCACCTAAACATATAGACAGAGCAAAATGTACCAGATCTCTGGCTGTGCTGAAAGGTGAAGCTTTTATTTTAAAGAATGTGATGTTATCTTTTTAACAGAGGTTTTATTTCTTTTTTTTTCATAAGTGCCAGAAGTAGTTTTAGATGGATATCATGAAAATCACAAGAACATTTAAGAATTTCTGCAGGACTGCTGAGTTAAGATGTATATGTATATAAAAACGTGTTTCCTGATGTAGTTTTGAATTTTGAAGTTAAGGGGTGTATGGATAGGTCACAAATTTGTGAAAAAATAACAATTTATTTTCATTAAATTGTTTCATGCATCTTTAGTTTGGCAATAAATACCAGAACATCATTTTCAGTAAAAGTTCAGAACACATTTTAAAAAAAAAAAAAAAAAAGTAAATCAGTAATCTGATAGACACAGATGAACTCTGGTGCATTTAATTTAATTTCATTGTCTTTGAAAGCAAGTACATTCTGATACTTCATATGTCACTGACATTTTATATAGTTTGTAATAGCCTGTCTAGTGTTCCAAATTATATTTTGAATGGTTGACACAGGCATTATTTTATGAAAGGAAGTAGAAAACAGGAGAAACATGAAAAATTTTAGGAAGACTTGCCAATACAAGAAAAGGAGGTTTTCAAGTATATTCCTTTTAAAATCTCAAAAAATACATAATCTGCAAGGGATTCGTTTTCCAGCCTTTTTTTTTTTTTTTTTTTTTTTTTGTGGGGCAAGAAAAATACATTTTATTTGTTGTGTTGATGATAATAACTCCACTGTAGAAATGGAAACCGCATAATAACTTGTGTTTCTCATCTACATCAACTCTTCATAATTGCTCAATTAACACATATCACCCCTACATAGCTGGTGTTTAATAAACACTAAAAGTCCCATTTTCTTATTCAATCCATGCTAAATGTTCTCAAAGAAGTTAGCATTTTTCTGAGTACAGACCCCTGATGCTGAAAAATGTATTTGTAAAAATCATTGGGACACTTTTACATTTTCCTCAAATATTTGCATTGGGATACAGGCATGTATGGATCCCCCTTTGCTTCTTAAAAGGTGCTCTGCAATTCAGATGTATTTTGGTTTATTGTTGGTTTGCCCCTCTCTTTCCTGAGTATACAGACCAATACTTGTCACTGAGTAGTTCTGTAATATGGTATTGCTATTGCTAGCAACACATCATTAGCTTTGTACTGAGCTGACAAGGCCTCAGGATAAAGGCTAAAGCTAAAGCTTGTTCTGTCTGCTAGTTCTTGACCTGTCCATACATTTACTTTACTTAGTTTAGTTGTAGCAGCAACTTTTCACAGAATGGCTGGAGTTGGAGGGGACCTTAAAGGTTGTCTGCTTCCAACTCCCCTGCCATAGACAGGGACACCTTCCCCCTAGAACAACTTGCTCAGAGCTCCAGTGGTGGGCTGGCTCCTGGTGGGAATGGACAGTGACAGAATAGAACAGGCCCTGAAACTAAAGAGGAGTCAGCTGTTTTTTGACTATTTGCATGAAAAATTAACAGAATCCTGTGGGAATGGTGTTATCTTTCACTAAGGACAATGTTTGTGATTACCTAAGACTCCTGGGTGAGCCACCCAAAACTCAACAGTGCCCAGAGCATGGTCTGCTCCAGAAGTTCTCCATGAGAGAGATTTCAAGTGAATCACCCTCTGAAACAACTCATCTTTCCTTCTTGACCCACTGAGGACATCTAGGCTTAATTCAGTCCTTCAGGTAAGACTAACATAGAGGTGACATTCAAGAAATGCAAGACACCGCTCCAGTGGTGCAACAGTAACATGGCAAATAGACTTCACGGACTCACAAAATTTTCTAATCAAGCAGGCCTCCACAGTGATTTCTTTTTTACTCTTTTTTACTCTTGTTCACCTTTTATGGCTTTACATGTGTGACACAATGATGGAAAAAACAGATCCAATATGACAACAGAGGGTCTGAGAAGCGGAGATGCAAGATGCATTTTGGAGGACTGCAGTCCTGGGATGATAAGGGATAGGGAATGGGCCTGGCACTGAAAACTCCACAGGCATAAAAAAACTCCCACACATGATAGGTTAAAGAAAGATCTGCTTTCAGAGGCAACAGAAAACAACAAAAGTTCTATCTACACATTGTTAAAGTCACCATGTAAAACAAATTTGTATATAAATTGGTATTGCAGAAAAAAATGTAAGAACAAAAAGTATAAAATCATCTTATCAGACATAGAAATTACACCAGCTGGACCATACAATGAGGAATAAGCCATCATGTATGTCATGTATATCATATTCATCACAACCTCAAATCTTCTGGTGCTAAATAATCATCAAAACACCAGAATGAAGCCACAAACTTTAGGATCCAGAGAAGCAGGAGAACCATGAGCATAAAAGCAGAGTAGAAAAGAAGTCCTTGTATAATACTTTTAACTACTACACTGGTAATTTCAGTAATACTGAAACTTGTTTTGGCATGCACATATTCCGTCTTTTCTTGTAATAATTAGATGTGCATTATTAATGATTTTTGGATTAGACTGGTAAGACTTCAATTATAATACATTTTGTTTTATATATCAGGTTTCATCTTTGCTTGTAAACAAGATTTTTAGCATAGCATACTGTACATTCTTGCTTTCAAAAATGTAGTTGAAGACTATATTTCTTGTTATCCAAGACAGTGCTATCCCTCAAGAGAGGCTGGAGAAGGTTATGTTGCTGCCGTTGCTATCTACCCTTAAGCATTCTTTTTGGAGACAGACATATACTTAATTCTGTTTGCTTGTCAGTTGTGTCAAATTTTTCTGTGATTGTTTTCATAATTTTCTGTTGAATATATTGCTTATGGAAACTTTTTCATATATTGTGGTTTCTGTTTGACAATATTGAAAAGACATCCATGCTCATGTGATGGTAACGAGCATCTTAATTTTTTAGGATTTTGCTGAATATTTTTTATGTTTTGAGTTTGCTTTTTTTTTTTTCCCTTTGGATGAGAACAGAGAGAGATTCTGTATCCATGCTCAAAGGCAATTATTCACTTTACTTCAGAGATGTTTACATTAGAAAAGTCTGCTGCTGTCACTATTTGGGCAAAACTATGTCACAGAGATCCTCAAGGGAATGTTGTAAGTGCCATCAGAGGGATTTCTGGTGCATCTTCATTTTCTCCCCAAATTTCACAATCCACACTAAAAATCAGTAATTTCCTGATGTATCTGCATTTAGTCTTCAAGTTTTTCTGTCATAACTATGTCATCCACAAATATGACTCAATTCTTTTTTTCTTAGAGCATATAGCTAGAGTTTGCAGTATCAACCTTTTGTACCACACATTCATTCACAGTAGGTTTATTCCCAAAAGTCTGCATTTTGTCACCATGCCCAAAGGCCCTCTTTTCTTCACCTGTGTGACAGGACCAAGACATTTGAACATAGGAGTGAAAACTGGGACTACTAAAATGGTTGCATGTATCAGATATAGAAATGCCATACCGTAAAAAACACTTTGTAATGGAAATCACCTTGCCAAGGCAATTGACTCTTATTCCAAAAAAGCTTTTCTTACTGTAACAATATGTCAGTTGTTTACAAAAGCAACTAAGAGTCATTGGTAAATTGCTTAGAATTACAGATTGAAACAGAGTTTTCAGGAAGAGTTGAGGACTAACAAGATCTGGAACTTAGAGAAGACGTTATAAATTGTTATGTGTTGCTATCACTTATTAATTCATCAATGATGGAAAAACACAAAAATGGAAATTTCATGCTGAGCTCTTAAATTAGCTCTATATTTTAGAGAAGTTTATTGTGCCTGCAATATTATATGATATATTTGACTGAACGTATCATTAAACTAGCAAAAAATATATCTAACATAACTTTTACAACTTGGTTTAAAATAGAGTAAAAGAGATCCTAAGAAAGGGTATTTCTCTGTGTATACATAAAATAACAAATTACAACAATTGATAAATTAGCTAAAACTAAGCAAAAGGTGTTGGCCTAATTCCTTTTAAATTATTAACAGTCACAGGCCTTCAAAGGGCTATTTTCTAAATAAAAATACAGAGACGAAGTTCACAGATGTAAGAAAATTTGAGTTTATGAGAAACAAATGCACAGTGCAGAGAAATGCAGAACCATTATTCACAAAAATAGATGATTTTGTAGTGCAAAACATCAGTCAAGGATATGTACAAAAATGTCAGTGGACCATTTTCAGCTGTAGAAAAACTATTTGTGGCTGAAAGCTGTGGAAAGAATATGGAAAATGGCTGCATCTCTGCATAGTCCTTGATAGCTTCCAAAATGATCTTAAGTGACAGAGAATTTAACTGTGGAGGATTGGGGCTTTCCAGCAAGTGTGTCATAAAGTTGAAGACAAATTGTAGTGCATTAAAGCACCATGGTAATTTAAAATCTGATGTCATTAGATTTTGGGTGAAGAGCAAAATGCTGCTTGAATACAAGTTTCAAAATGCTGTAGCTATATACTTTGAAATTGTGCCTGGTGGTTTTCAAGGGACTAAGAGCTCTCACCTTATTTGCCATTTTATATTTAGTCTCTTGTGTATGCTTAGTGCTTTATCTGCACAATAATTTTTCTTTAATTTGTTATTTTGGGGGTTTTTTTTGCCTTGTATGTATTTAGTATTTTATGAGAAGAGTAATTTTTGTTTAATGGAATCAGATAAGTACAGAGATACTCTTAACACAAACTAAATTTGCTACACATTAAATCATCTTATTACACATCAGATAAATAAATTGATCAATAGAAAGAAAAAAATCC
>JBBMKD010000170.1:51127218-51145853 GCA_037834095.1 Argya squamiceps | reverse complement strand
AAACTAAATTTGCTACACATTAAATCATCTTATTACACATCAGATAAATAAATTGATCAATAGAAAGAAAAAAATCCCCAATATTAATAATGTCTGCCTTTCTTACCTACCTTAGAGCTTTATAGATGTCATTTACTGATTGAGCACATTCTAATAAAAACACTAACAACAATAGGCTAGTGTGGAATTTCCAGATATTCTGCTTTGTGGTGAGAACACTGTTTAGGAGTTCTATAAATAATATTAGTAAAAATTATTTAATTTTTATTTATTTATAATTTAATTATTTCATTGAGAAAAAGGAATTGATATATAATCTATGATCTACAGAATGTCCTCTTCAATGTTGGAAGGGAAAGCTTCACAAACTCAAAACTAGTGATTATTGGAGATTTGCTTCAAAATCAGGTAAGCTTTACTGATACTGATTTGAGCACTACCCCCCAAAATGTATTCTCCCTCTGACCTTCACATAATTATTTCACCCTACAAAGGAACTCAATTGCTATAAAGGCTCATAAACAATTGCTTTAACATTAGCAGAGCTTGTTATGCATAACCCAGTTTCTACCTTAACTGGGATTTTTGTATTGATAAAAAAGCAATTGAAAGTAAAATGTTTTTAAAACTAAAGAAGGTGCAATGCAGCATGCAAACAAGCTGGATGGGGTACATTACATCTAATCCATCTTCTATATTTGCCACTCAATATGATTTTTCTTTAAAAGCATAAGGTCTTCCAGGAGAGGTGTGAAGCAAATACCACACCTCTGGTAGAAGGCAAAAGGTATGCCACCTTATACATTTGTCCAACTAAATGGGGAAAAAGTTTTTGGAAAGTTTAGGTTTTGAAAACATACCTGTATATGTTAAAAAAACCCTGAATTGATACTTAAAGTTTGTCACACAGTAACTTATGCAAGAATATATAACTGCATCTGTATGCTACACATTCAATGAATGAAAACAAATGTACTGGGAAGTAGGAAAGGATAATCAGTCAAAAATTCAGTCTCTTCATTTAATTGTAAAAATAGGTTGATTCTGTCCCTACTCACTAAAATCAAAATTTTACAAGAACTAATATAGGCTAGGTAATTCCTGTTACATTTTTGGGACAAGTCTGTTCACATCTCACAATTATTAGGTTTTAAAAAGCATGAGAAGAATTGCTCAGGAATTTTCTATGAATTAAATAATTTCTTTCCAGGAATCAGCATTTGGAAAAGGAAAATTTTAATTTTTACATATTTGGTTTATTCTGTTTTTCAGTTTTTATAGAATATATAGGTTATCTCTTTTTTATGCAGAATTTTGATTAATTCCTTGAGGAAGACTACAATGTAACAGAAAATAAGCTGAGAATTAAAATCAACAAAAAAAGGAGGTTTTGTGAAACATTAATCATCTTTTAAACACTGACAGGTATAACATAGTAAAGTTCTCATACAAAATATCAAAAATTCTAAAACTAGATAGAACACAAGAAAATATAATAAATAATGTAATACTTTACTCTAATATTGACTTCAAACTTGTTAAAGGAAATTATCTCTTACATAAGCTAATGCTCTAGGCTGATAATCAGTCTTTATAAAAAGAACAGTCTTGTGGAAAGTATTTTATTAAAAAATCATAATGAAATACTGAATGCTTCAAGAATACAATGCTTGATGCAATATTTGTCTCTGTGAAGGCTGCATTAGAATGTCAAAGAAGATACAGTGGAGCATGTTTATATAAATTATTTCTCTTTGACTAGTAAATCCTGAAAGCAGGATTTCAGGTGTGATCCTACTAATATCCTTTAGGAGAAACCTCAATATTTGATAGAAATTAAAAATATCAGGAAAAAGAAAGGGAGTCCATACAAATAGTAGAAGCTATTTAATAAATATTTAATAGTTCTGTGCAAGTATGTTGCACAGTGCCTTAAGTGTCAGTAGATTTTTATATTGCTGAAAGTCCTTCATTTATACCTCAGTAGCCTGCCTTTCACTTGCAGCATTACTGCTGTGGCACTTTATTTTCTACATCTACTCTGGGAGCATTTTTTCCTTATTCTCGTGGCCTTGGACCTGCAAACCATTACTTTTATTATTGTGGGCTCTCCTGGGAAGTGGCAGTCGCTGGCATCAGACAACTCTTCCTTTCCCCACTGTTTCTAGCACAGAAAAATTTGATTTACATTAGGGGACTTAATAGTGTGTATGCACACACCTTAGTCAGCTGCTGGCATGTGAGCAGCTGCTCCTAAGAAGGGTGTTCTCCAGCCATTGAGAACAGTATAAGTAGATATATACAGGTATGTATAAGGAGACTGACCAGGTAGTCAGGCATTTCTGTAGAAAATTATGTACTTTTTCCTTACATTGGAAAGAGACTTTTGCTCCACATAACTTAAAACTGCAGAGTTTTTAGTCTTTATCCACAACTATTGCAAATGTTTCTTACAAGGCAAAGTTTAGCTGTTTCTAAATATGTCTCACTATGTGAATTCCATCTTTACTTAGACCATCAGGGAAACATTAGTTTGTCCATGTATGTGTGCATATTGTGTGGGCTGTAACTGCAGCAAGTTTTAATATAGTTTTAATAGAATACTCTTAAAAGGACTGTGCTTTAACAATCAAGTCAATTTATGCCTGCAAGTCTTGTGTCTTATGGAAATAGATAATATACCTAAGGCACACTCTTGTAATCCATTATCTACAGAACCTGAAGAAATTTTTAGTTAGAGTATCACTCAACTGTGCAAAATGGTTCCAAGCCCTGAAAGCATGTCACACTGAAAGAAATCAAGCAGAGAGTTTTGCTGGCATGAACATTTCATGTTAAACACTAGGCTGTCTGAAAAACAAGTATAGTATATTCAGTATCACTGTGGGCTCATAGATATGTGACTATTAAGATTATAGAGCAAGGAGACACTGGTGTAATGTGAAAGAATACAGGTCAGCTTTAATGTATAAAAATACAGATGAATAAAAAAAACATATGTAACTCAAGATTCAGTTATGAGGAGAGCATACAGGAAAATAAACCCCCCAAATTATAGCCCAGAGACACAGCCATGAGATCAGGTTAAAGTTCCAACATTTTTTCCTTCATTTAAGAATATTGTCACTAGAGGCTTTCTAGTTCTGTCACTTCCATTTCTCATTAAAATGATTGGCACTGAAACCTTTGACTAGAATTTTAAAACTATAATTTGCAAATGATGCCTGCAAACTGTACTGTTTCAACATTCTAAATATACTTTTATTAGGTTTAATGGTCTTTCTTATTAACCTACATTTTCAGTTTTTCAGTTAAAAGAGCCATCTGAAAGATTATCAGTTTCCTGCATCTCAGAACCAAATACAGAAAAATCTTATTTGTATGCTTTATTTTAAACAGACCTTTATCTCCTTTCACATCAAGTTTACACAAAATTTTGTTATTGATGAGGTGCAGCAATTTAGAGGAAAAAGGATCATTGATTGTCAACAGTAGACAAAACATTTTTGTAGTGTTGATTGTTTGCATTTTGTGTGCTCGAGCTACTGTGTCAATAGCATGCAATTTTTTTTATATTCTATAGGTTTCCAGCCCTAAAAAATTAAAGAAATTGATGATGTACTCTTAACTTCTATTATAGAATATACAACTTAAGTTTGAATTAATGTAAAATTTTATTTATGAATTTAGCACTTTAATCTGAGTAGTTAGCCGATAGTGGTCTCCACACCCCTGGCCTCACTGCAGCTGCTGGCCTCAAATCTACACCTACTGCTCCTCCCAGTAGTTATCACTTAGTCCCTGCAGAACCCCTCCACACACAAATGGGACAGGTACTGAGATTACACATGCAGATAGTCAAGGATAAGAAGACAGGACAGACTGAAACCAGGCCCATGGCTCAGTCAAACAAATGAGAATTATTTTACACGATAAGCTCCTTTTATATCCACTTCTATCTATTCCTATATTGCTTCTTCCCCATTCCCCTCCACTGCACATTGTGCCATCAGTTTACACAGCTCCAAGATGCTCCACATGCCTCCATACCTGTGACTCTCCGATCCACATCCCCATCACTTTCTAAGGCCCTTTTTCAAGGTACCCCTGAAGTTCCTTGATAGCCCAACAGTTATTGTCATTGATTTTATTGGTTTCTTGTCATTCTATCCATTGCTGGTTTTCAGGTCTGCATTTTTGCAATTTTTTTTTAATTGTTTTCTCTGATCTCATAGTATCCTGTTTCAACAAGAACCTCATCGTGTAATCCTACTGAAATAAACATTATCACACTCCACACATACTTAAAGAATCCACTCTTTCCATATTACTGTATGAAATTTCATTTAACTTCTCCCTGACTTTTAGAAAAAATTAAAAGATGTATTCTCTATGAAACTCTATCCGCTTACCTACAGAAACAGAAGGAGATTCTTAGGAAGCAGTGATTCAGTGGGTGGAAATTAACCTGCAAGGCAGCTCTCCATTTTATGAAGCATCTGCTATCTAAGTATAGAGTGTCTTTTTTGGTTGTAAAGAATTGGTATTGTATTTCTCTTGCTACTGGGGAGATGTAAGCACTCAGTCAGCAGTTCACAAAGCAAAACTCTGCTATCACCTAAAAGCTGACAGCAAACTATATTTGAGGGTTTATTGAAGTAAAATTAACTTATCTGGAAAGCAAAAATTATTTTGGCACCAAAACATAGATGAATAAGTTTCATGGAATAAAAGTCAATTTTAAAAATGTAAGGTTTATCAAAAATGTAAAATAGTGTTCTTTTTAGAAAAACAGACCTACCCAACTTAAAAATTAAGTTGAAATGCTTCTAACATGTAACTTTTTTGTTTTATTGTTTCACAATATTGTAAATTATCTAGTCAAGAGAGTTAATCCATGCAGTGAAGAGAAGGACCTAAAGAGGGCCTACAAGAAAGGTGAAGGACCTTGTACAAGGGCATATAGTGATAGGGTAGATTTAGATGAGATATTATGAAAAAAAATTTCATTGTGAGGGTGGTGAGGCACTGAAGAAAGTGTGGGTGCCTCATTACTGGAAGTGTTCAAGGCCAGTTTGGATTGGCTTTGAGCAACCTGGTCTAGTGAAAAGGGGATGAAACTGGATGATCTTTAAGGTCCTTTCAAATGCAAATTATCCTATAGATACCATGACCTTGGAGAAAAAAAGATAAAACATGTAATTACACTCCATTGGATGCCTGCAAATTTTCAGGTCCACAGAACACGGCAGCCAACATACAGAAGACAGACATTAAAAAAGAAACCCATAAAGTACACATAGCATACAATCGGTGTTGATTTTACCTAGTTAATTTTTAGTAGAATGTGTTTATCCTTAAATACTTAGAGTTATAGAGTAGAGAACCAGAATTAATCTAACAATAATAACCACTGGGTCCCAATGGATTACATTCACTATGGCACCTGACACAGGTAAAGGTAAAATTATTGAAATGCTGCAATTTTATTTCAAAAAACACACAAAAACTGAACAGAGAAAAAAAAAAGGGTAAGCAACTGTCTGTGAAGGATCAAAAGTAAACTTGATATAAACAGTAATATTTTCACTCAGTGTGAATAGGCAGATAAGAATTTATCCTAAAAGCAAATATTTTACATGGATACAATCTTCCCTTCTCTAAGTTTCTAAAGAAAGAGTCTCAAGTCTTAAAAGTGTTTCCTTTCACAAGACTTCTGCATAGAAAATCTTCTGCACAGATGACTAGGTTGATTGTGAAGAAGCAGTGATTTCAGCTGCTTTGAATTTCTACAGAAGTTACCCTGAATGAACAACGTGAAAAAAACTGTATAATTTTAAGAGGTAATTATAATATGAAGAAGAAAACAGTTTTCAGAATCCACAGGAGTTGCATGAGGTGGGTCATTAATGACAAACTACAGTGAAAACATTAAGTACTTATCTATATTTCTATCAGTGAAAATATTAATCTGAGTATGAAATACAAAATACAGTTTTTCTTAATCAAAGATGTTATATTATAGACAGATTAGTCTACTATACAACCTGCATTTTTAATCACCACTTAACAGCAGTAACCCTTACATCTGCTTTACATAAGTATGTTGGGACAGGGACACAAACAGATTTAAATCTTTAAGTACACCTTTCTTTTTCTTAGGGAATTCACATTGTCCACAGGAAGGTTGTGCTCTCTATCGATGTATTTCCACAAAAAGATTGACAAGAGCTTGACAAGGCCCTGCAATGTGCACTTGCAGCCCAGAAAGCCAAATGTATGCTGGCCTGCATCAAAAGAAGTGTGAGCAGCAAGTCCAGGAAGGGGATTCTGCCCCTTTATGCTGCTCTTGTGAGAGCTGACCTGGACTACTGCACACAACTCTGGGGCATCCAACATTAGAAGGACCTGGACCTGCTGGAGTGAGTCCGGAGGAGGCCACACAGATTTTGAGAGGGATGGAGCGCTTCTATGAATACAAGCTGAGAGAGTTCATATTGTTCAGCCTGGAGAAGAGGAGGCTCCAGGGAGACCTAATTGAAGGTTTTAAGACCTAAAGGAGACCTACAAGATAGAGGGAAAGGGACTTTCTACAACAACAGTTTGTACGTAGTAATAGGACAAGAGGGAAAGGCTTCAAACTGAGAGTAGGTTTAGACTGAATATTAGGAAGAATAATTTTTCCTGTGAGGGTGCCAAAACACTGGACTGGATTGCCCAGAGAAATTGTGAATGATCCAGTCCTGGAAGTGTTTAAGGCCATGTTGGATGGAGCTTTGAGCAACCTGGTCTAGTAGTAGGAGTCCCTGCCCATAGGTGGGTGGTTGGTGGTAGTAGAACTTGGAATTAGGTAATCTTTATGGTACCTTCCATCCCAAAGTATTCTATGATTCTATGATCCCATGATCCTAAAATACACTTTTGTTTTTCAGTGTGTTCTCATGGGAAAGAGTTATGGCAGCTCAGAGAACTATGTGGAAATTACTTGGCATGCCCAAGCTATTTTTGCAAATTTTTTTGTGGCTGTGTTCATTCAATTTGCTAACATCAATTTTTTCTATGGAGTGCTTTGATATTACAATCTTAGTATTTTAAACAATCTGCTCCATTTATTTTGTGCACAACATCAAGAATTTTTCCACACAAAGTGTCAGGAAAAAAAAAAAAAAGGACATGCATCTTTCAGTCCCTTTCCAGATATCAACATTCTGCTGAGTACAGTCCTTTTAGGTGGCACTAACATATGCATCAGCCATGGAACATAGGCTGTAGACAGTAGGGTTTATAAAAAGAAAAAAAAAAACTTTAATACTCACATTATTTTTTGCAAGAAGTTCAATTACAGTGCCCATTTCAATATAAATAAAGTAATTTAAAAGTACTTGTTTTGGTTCTAAAGTACACTGCTTAGTTTCTGTTGTCTTGGAAAACTCACCAGGTTACTGAAGATATGTCCACAAATTATGATTTTATGATTAATTATGATTTTGTATAAATAATTTTTATTTTTTGTTCATGATTGGAAAACTTTTTGGTAAACTAAGAAACAAGAGTTTTGTGTTCTTTTTCCAAGATTCATGCTATTTGAGGATTTGTATTTTACTCAATATAAATGATACTTTTTAGTTGTCTTCTCTTTAAGTTTCAAATTTACTACCATAGTGATGCAAAAAAAGTAGGTGCAAGTCTTGCAAAGGAATTTTCAAAATAGAACAAAGAACTTGATCAACAGACACACGTTGATCTTACATGTATAAAAATAATTAAATACCAAATCAAATATTAGCACAATAGATATTTATCAAATATATGCAGTTTGTCTAGATTGGGCTGTGAAGAGTCAGGTTTTGGAACTTGTTTCAAAATAAGATGATTTCTTTTTCTTAGTACTCAAAAGAAAAGATTTATTACACTGAGACTGGCTGAGAGATAAAGATTACTGTGCCTTGCCTTCAAATCTATCAGTGGGTAGCAGTAGGTATTGTAAGTTATGAAGGGTGCAAGGATTTTTCTCACATAGTTATCTTTTCCTGATTTTATCAGATTAGAGACAAATCAAGTATAAATTTATTTCTGGATATTCACAATCAATAACTTTCAACCATCAGTGAACCACTTCTTTCTACCAAGTACCAGAGTTATTTTAGCTGCCTTAATGGCTCTTATAAAATTGTGTGTATTGAAAATGGCAAATTTATTAGAAATGGCACAAAAACCTATTTTTATCATTCTCTAATAACCTTTTTTTTGAAAATGGAAAAAAAATTTATTCTATGATATGCCACCTCAATTTGAAAAAAATGTCATACTGGAAGAAATTGCAAATATCTCTTTCATTTTTCTATGTAAGGATAAATGCATGGTACGTAGTCTCTGTGAACATCTGAAGATTTTTTTAATGTTTCCTCTTGTGGCACAATTAAGTAAAACTATTTTGATTAAATGGCTCCCAAGATAATAACAATTATAATGCAGCAGACGTGGGAATAGTTTAATCTGAAATTCACATTGATGTACAGTGTGCATAAAATATCTGTACTCCATTATGTTTGTTTCTATGAGATCTCTATATGAGAGGAGTATAACATAGATTATCCCTGACATGACTGAACTATAAATAATAAACTGGAAGATAACTTGTTTATTTGCTATGGAACAGCTGTATGAATATTTCAGTAATCTATGCTCTAGTAGGCCCTAGAAAAGACAGTATATTTGAAATAGTAATACATTTAACTCTGCAAGGGCATCTTTAGATTAGATTATCTGTAAAAGTAGACACAAACCAAATTCCGAATATGAAAATGTTATAGTAAAAGTTTTATCATATTCTTGCTAATTCATGCCATAAAATCAGAAAAACTGCTTTAGAACAACTGAGGTATTAAATCCTGATAGTGAGGAGGCTGATATGATTAATCAGTAACAATATGAGGAAAAGCCACACAAAATCCTTTATATTTCTTACACATTTTAAAAATTTATCCTAGGAGGAAAAAGAAAAAAACAATTACGTCAAAAGATCAGTACTGTAATATTCTGACAGACAAAGTGCTACTTAATGTTTATTTTTGTGAGTTTATTTATTTATTTATTCTTAATCTGCTTTACTGCCTTTGAAAATTTCAGCATCTTTGCCATGCTTTTCTCATACTACTTTCATGACTGCTTAAGCTAAACTGGTGGCACATTTCTTACATATATAGGTTACTCCTTTAAAGTAGATATCACAAAATTGTATTTCTATTTTGCCTGTTCAGTTGGCTTTAATACAAAAATGAAAAAGCAGCAAGCCAAACTTCAATCAGTAGGGTTTCTGAAATTAAAATGAGGGGAAAAAATGCTTGTAAAGGGATTTCTAAGAACTAGAAAGCAATATGTAAAATTCTTAGGCACTAGCAAAACATCTTTAATAAATCTTTTATGACTTTTAGCTAGCTGTCCATAAACCCTTGACTGAACTTTCAATCAAGACCAAAGCAACACAAGAAAGAGACTTTTAAGCACACTCAGCAAAAGAATCACTTGGACAATAAGACAGCAGTGAAGAAAAGGCAACATAAAATATGGGTTTTATTTAGAACTGGCAAATAAATAAGTGGTTGAATTTGCCTATTAGTGTTTATGGGAGGTTTTTTGTACTGCATTGCCCAAATAAGGACTGAATTATCTCTGTGAACTATTGTCAAAGGAAGAAATATTGATTTCCTTTAATGTTCTGCAAATAATATTTTCTGGTACAAACCCGTCCATAAATATTCATCTAGAAAAAATAAAATTTAAAATTTTTTTCAAGGTTTTACATATCAGGCTCTGGTTTAATGTTGGAATATTTTCGAAGGAAAATTTAAACACCTTGAGAACAGCGAAATTAATGCTTCTATGATTTGAGATGATACATGCCTAAATAATTCTGATAAGTACAATTAAATAAAAATAGTAAATAGAAAGCGTATGTATATTATAGAGTCATTAAGGTTGGAAAATCAACATCACCATGCCCACTATACCATTTTTTGAAGTGCCACATTCACATGGTTAATTTAAACTTCCAGGGATGGTGGCTCCATCACTTCCCTGGGGAGCCTTTTCCAGTTTTATCACTCCTTCAGTGAAAACATTATTCCTAGTATTCGACCTGAACCTCCCCTGATGCAACTTGAGGTCATTTGCCCTTGTCCTATTGCTAGCTATCTGGGAGAAGAAGTTGATTCCCACCTTGCTACAGCCTTCTTTCAGGTAGTTGTAGAGTGTCCACTGAGCTTTTTTCTCTTGAGGGTAAGCAAACCCAGCTCCCCTAGCCGTTCCTCACAGGGCTTATGTTCCAGACCCTCCACCAGCTCCATCACCGTGCTTTAGATTTGCTTCAGCACTTCAGTGTCTTTCTTGTACTGAAAAGCCCAAAACTGAACACAGTGCTTAGGGTGGAACCCCTTCAATGCTGATGACAGGGGGATGATAGCTCTCCTGGTCCTGCTGACCACAACCCTTCTGACACAGGCTGACCTTGACGTTCTTGGCCACCTGGGCTCATGCTGGCTCGTGGTGCCTGTCGACCAGCACTCCAGATCTTTTCCCAACAAGCAGCCTTCCACTTCTCTTCCCCAAGCCTGTAGTGATGCACTGGGTTCTTGTGACCCATGTGCATAATGCAGCACTTCACCTTTTGGATGTATGTATCCATGGCCCTTTCTATATTTGATTGCTACTACAAGTCCTCAAAAATCACTTAGTTTCATAAAATTATCTTTGGCTGTTTTCATATTTATGAAAAATACTAAGTTAGGACTATGGTCACCTGGATGCCTGTAATGACTCTATCTCCAGTCCAACATTTATTACAGAAAGTGTGAACATATTAAATGTTATAGTAGTTAATTGTTACTCTGCTTTCCACCTTATACCTGCTTAATCCAGCCAGAGCTGGACTTTATCTGGAAAGTGCTTTTGGATAGGCCCCACCTTGTGACAGATAATGTGCACTGATTCAGAACTTTCTGGCATGTAAATATGAGGACACAGATCTCACAGGTACTGTCAAACAGAGAGAAATCATGGTTATTTAATATATGGTGAAAATATCCTTATATTTTTGAGACAGTTCCCTTTCTTTTGGATTGGGATGAGTAATGAAAGGTGGCAAGTTGTACAAAACAGAATATGGTGAAATGACTACAGGGAAAAGTGCATTTCAAAGGAGAATATGTCAATTACTAGAGACATTAGTTTTATCTAGTGAAGCAAAACATGACAAAAATAAACATGGAGATTTACTTCAGGAAAAACACAAATGAAATAGCTATGATGACATCAAATTAAGATATCGGTCTGACTCCAGAAATAACTAGGAGAAAAACAATGGCTTGTGAAATATAGGCTAGGCAGATTTAATGGTTCTCACTGGTCTTAAACTTTGATGAATTGAAATCATTGTTTGGTCAGTGTTTTAATTATCTGCACATATTTTTTTTGTATTAGTTGAACTATTCAAAAGGTGGAATACTTGTTGGCTGAGAGCCTGAGGCTTCTTTCCCCCACAGGAGCTTCATTAAATCTTTTCAGTGCACATGGAGAATTACTCCTTGCTTAGCAAATCCTGTTTTGAAAAGCCTAACACAAAAAAAGCAAGTTTGCTTTTACTGTAATGTCCTTCAAGACAATATTTTTAAATAGAGATGAATGTTCTTATTTACAAAGCATTCTTCAAAATATACGCTTGCAGAAAACGGATGGAATTCCTCTTTACACCTGCAAGATTCACTAACTTATGCAATTAAAACATTCACAGTTTGTAATGTTCATATGTTATTCAAATTTGATATACTCTAACAGGAAGATGTAATCAATGAAGATTTCCCCTCTGTTACAAAGAAAATGTTTCTTAAGAGGAGAAAAAAAAAGAAAAATTATGAATTAAGCATCCAGCTTTCTCTCCCATGTCAGGCCATGCCAATGCAGATTTACTTCACTGTCATTAGTCTTTCGTTGCTTTCCTTCTAACCCTTCATCATTTTCTTTCTGACCTCTGTATTATTAGTCTTTTTTTACCTAATCAAACAAGAATAGTCAAAAAAAATCCCACACAGGGTAGGTCAAAATCAATGAACTGAGCCATAAGAGGTAGTGTTTCAGTCAGTTGAGAAATATTTGCTGTTATAAAACAGGGGTATATCGAAGGTTAAACTCCTTTGGATGAAAAGCACATGTAACTAAAATAGTTATGATCTTACAGTAGCTCCTTTTAATTTTTAATTTTTTTTCTGCTTGCATATTCTGACTATTGTACCTTTGGGAGCACTGTAAGGAAAAAGCAGTTTACTTTGCTCCCTTTCCTTTAGTTGTCTGACAGCTCCTTCAACACATCCCTCACCACAGCAGCTGTTCACCAGCATTTTTAATTCCATTTCTGGCTTTGGTGATTTTGGAAAGAGAAGATGAAAAAGTTTTTAACCTGATTTACTTTTTTTTTTTTTTAATCCTTTCTCTTAATGTTTAACACATACATGGCAGTTCCATCCTCTTCTTCTTTTGCTAGAGACAACAGTATCTAGCTATGCTGGCCACAAAGTTAGCAACTGCATGACCACTGTTCCCTTTTTTTCCACATCTATGGAATCATTAAATGGCTTTGAGTAATTGTCCTTTCATTGCTGTGACTCCGATTATTTTTAAAATGCATATTTTTAAGCCAGGATGAATCTCAAGAACATAGATGTATCTTGTATGAATGAATGAATGGATGAATACAGATACCAAACTATATATATATATATATATATATCTGTAGACACACAGATATATAAATATATGTGCTTATGTATACACACATATAAAGACACATTATATTCATTATTAAATCCAAAGAATTATTATTATTCAATATGATTATGCATTCTCTTCTCCTCAGCATGTTTTCCATGGGTCTGTGTGGCCATGTTTGACTATAATAAACCAATATTCTATTCCTCAGCAGTATTGATATTACATTGCAGATAATTATTCTCCAAATAATTTCCCAGTCTAAATTACAAAGTATTTTTAACCAGTGCAATATAATTTCAAAAAAATAATAATTATAAAGTGGCTCGTTCGTGGGGGTGCTATAGCTGGCTAGCCAATCCCCCAGGCCAATTTATAGAAGTTCATGAGTCCTCCAAACAGCTGGCTGAAGATTGGATTCAGGCTTGGAAGAAGGAAGCGTGCTCTCTCTTGGTTGGGAAGATCTTTATTGCAGTGCAGGCCATGTGGAAGAGGCTTGGCCAGAGCCTCTTCTCAGCATGGAGAAAGCACGGAGAGCGAGTGGAGAGAGAGAGAGTGACTTGGCCTGTCTGTCCACTTTTCCCAGCTCGGGGCCTGGGCGGGGAAACACTCTGACCCAATGGGGAAGGGAAGGGGGTGTGGTTACATCAGGATGAACCAGGTATAGGGGTAGGAATGGAGGGGGGTGAAAGGAACATACCATTACAGACAAATAGCAAAATACAAATACAAATTCAAAAACCTGAAACTCACGCCGCTACAAATAATACAAGCAAACATGTTTAATTCAAGTCTCTACTGGGATAAGTAATATATTTACATGCTGCCAATTTAACAAGCTGGGCAGTTATGAGTGAAATTATCTATTAGTTCAATATTGTAAGTGATTTTTCTTTTGTCCAAATGTTAGGCTTGAAGGGGTTTTTTTGAGCACCACTAAAAACAACAATAAAACCTAGAGAACCCAAATTATACTCACCTTTTCTAAAGCTGTTCCTTTTTGCAAGAAAGAATCAACATGACCTTTTAGGCTGTCTTCTGAGAATACAAATTAGATAGCTTAGATTGTTTTTTTACTGTAGTCTAATCTCTACTGAAGTTGAATATTTCTCACAGAAAAGGATGATTTACTTCATTTTTACTATATTTTCTTCTAGAGAAATAAAATTTTTGCTAACTTCTTCTCTAATGGGGATATTTGTGTGAAGTGTGTAGATAAATCCTTAATGCTTTACTATCAGAAGAAAGTGTTAAAAGCATATGGCCTATTACAAAGTCTAATTTACCTGTAACACTCTCTCTAAAGGAGTAGACATTAAAAGTAGCATCATCAGATGCTAGAAATTACCAGTGGGGAACTAAAAGTCAATTATGCATTTTCAGGCATATGACTGTAAGAACATTATTATAAATGCATATCAGAGAGAATAAGATTCATAGAACTCTGCTTATGTCCTTGCAACCCAAGAATTACAAATTTAAGACTATATTAAACTACTACTTTGTACTAAGGAAACAATGATGCTTGATTATCCAAGAGCACACTCAATTGACACAACAGGACTACAAAAGATATACCCAAAATTCATGGTGTCACTCCTAGCTGCTCCATGAGCCATGTAATACCATCTCTCATGCATGATACTAGATCTGAATAGTCCAAGATATGTGGTGGTGCATCTTTTATCTGTTAAACATTCCTGTTTTGTTCACATGCTGTTTTTTTGTAAAGTGGTTCATTCCATGTGCCCCTTCAGTTCCTTCCCCTTTGGATTCTCCCTGACTTCTCCCCATTTACAGTTATATGATTGGTTTCTCCCTGACTTTTCCCCAGTTACGGTTATATGCCAATCACTGTGTTATGTAACTCCCAGGTCCTGTCCATCACTTCAGGGCCTCTCCCTGCTTCTGGAAAGTTCCAGGGAGAGCGTTGAGTGATTGAACAGGACCTCAGCTTCCCCCTCCCACCTCCCTGTGGTTTGTTACTTTGTATGTCAGTTAAGTTCAGTCACTCCCAGGTTGCTGCCGATTGGATCCTTGCTGAACCCATCCCCCTGTGACACCCCTCAATAAAACATACTGTTTCTGAGTGCTCCTCGGCACTGTCGAGGCAGATACTCGGAGCTCCTGTTGTCTCTCCTGTGGAGCAGTAAACCCAGTTTGTTGAACCCTCAACAGTCTCCCTCTTTCTTATCCAACCATTGTTGCCTTCCGTCTGTCCAGCCTGAGGACAAACCAAGGCCCACAGGATCCCGAAAGTGATCCAGTCACCAGAAGGTACCTCGCTTGCCGTGGTGCCAGAGCTGGCCGGAGTGAGAGAGAACCAGCACATCGCAACAAAGATATTTCCTCATTGTTAAGGCTTTCTTTAATAGTAACAAGAATTAAAAAAACTTGCTCATGCATAGAAAGATAGAGATTTAATAACTGGCAGAATTTCATGCTGTTTTTAAAGTACCATGTGTTCCATAATGTATAAGTAATGCCTATGAGTGATAGCTTTAAAATGGTATACTACAAATCCCAGACATATATATTCCCAGGTTCTGTATTCAGAGGCTTAAAATCCTATTTTGCAGTATATTAGACGTTTTTTCTCTTCCCTTTATCAATAAACATATTCTTACATTCAAGATGTTTTTGTGAAGTTCTTCAGAAGTGGCTACAGAGAAAAGCTTTGTTTTGAAGAACAGATTTACTAGTATTTATAATCTTTTTTTCTCTCTAAAGAAATTGCAGGTTTATAGTTTTGTTCCTTTGTATCTGAGAGAAAAATATCCTATGATCATAATTTTGGTTTGTTTTTATTCAAGTTGTTAATTAATGACACGTGGGGAAACACCCGCCTCTTTTGCATTCACCTCACTGGCTGAATGACATATTCTACTCCTTTTTACTTATTTCTCTTTAACAAGACATAAGTAATATTTTTAATATTCTATCATGTACAGAGGATAAGGGGTAAGATCCTGAGCTAGACACGTGTTCTCTTTATCTACAGTCATACTTTGTGATTTTCAGTAATTTTCTTGAGGTAAGGTTTATCTCAGTTAACTTTAGACTGCTAAGTTCAATCAGTGGATACAATGGACCAAAGATCCAGGAGGCAATATTCCTTGTAATAATGAATGATCCAGAATAGGAAAGTTGATTCTTGTATGAAGATCCAGACTGAACTTTTACATGACCTAAGTTGATGTAGGTGTGTCTCATTTTTCAGTTTAGCTTCTTCTGGTGGTTTTTTGTTTTGTTTTGTTTTGTTTTGTTTTAAGCAACACCAGTGTTTACCAAGGGAAACAATATTTGTCCAGCAAGGGTTTGCAAGATCAAAGGGATATTTGAAAGACCTAATGAGATATCTTAGCTCTTTGTCTGTAAAATTATTTTTTCCCAAATAGAACAACAAAGTGATTAATGAAAATGCATAGTAATTATTAAGCAATGAGAATTTCAGTAAGAAAATACGTAAAATCGCCCTGACATACATGCTCAAAATTATTCTAAGATTATTTGAATGTATTTTTAAACACCTTTTAATAAATATCCTCCTACCTCTCAATTCATATTTGCATTAAGATGTTAACATCAAGTATCATTTACGTAAAAATTATTTTCCTTAAAGCATAAAACTGTATCATTTCACTAGTTCTTATTTTTGTATCTTTCTTCAGGACATAATCTAATTTTTTTACTATTTAAATTCACTGCTGTGATGTCATATCTGAACTTTTTTTTAGGTTTTTATGTAGGCTACTTTTGTTATGAAAAATTTCTCAGATACTAGTGTAAATAAGTGATTCAAATTTGTCTGAGAAAAATATATGAAAATCATAATGATCATCCAGTTTTATCATTGAATTATCTAGTGAAATATTTCTCATGACAAGAGTTGTGTTATAGGAACAAGCAAGCTGACACTATGGTTTACATCTAAGGTGAAGTAGAATGTTGGACATTTTAATTGAATGTTTGTTTTAAAAAAGCAAATTAACAGTACTTTTATAAAATCATAACTGAAAGACAGTAGTGAATTCTTCTCTTCAGCTTGATTAACTGGACTGTAACTCCCATCTAGAAAGTGTTCAAAACTTGCTGTAGTATGTGAATACGTTCTGACAAATATACTTTTGGAAAGTTACTGAATGATTTTTCAGATACCTCTCTTTAGCTGTGCCATACATAAGGTACCTTTACAGTATGACTAAATGGTATTGTAAAACATTATTTTATTGAAGAGAATTTTATAATGCATCTAGGTCTTTTGGTTGACTTGCTTGGGTTTTTTCTATTTATGCGTTATTTTATTTGTTTGTTTTCAATTTTGCATTTAGCACTCAATATAATCTGGCCTTTTCTTTTTCTTTAATAGAAGCCTTTCATACAACTTTAAGTTAAAAAAGCAGGATTCAACAAATTACAAAACATTAATCTTACTTCCTGAATTCTGATAAAAGGTTGAAAACCTGAAAATAAAGTCCAAACTCACAGCACAAAAAAGTAAAACCACCATCATCCCTATATTTTACTACATTTAAGTGAAAGAACTTTAAATGAGGACTCACATAATTCTATTTAGCTGTTTTTTGTGTTTGTCATAACTCATCCTTCTTAAAGATATGTGGGAAAAAAAGCACAGTAAGCAAATAACCATGAGGCACATCATGTGATTCTAATGTAAAATTATATTAGATACTAGAAAATATTAGGTATTTTAATTGCATTCAGTTCAAAGACCATATACAAAATTTTATTTCCCTTAATATTATGAGAGTATTCTGGCCTTTGAAAAGAACACAGTACATAAGATTTTTAAGATGTAACAATGTTTATCATTGTGCATCTGGAATTTCATTGTTTGATAAAATTGGTTTTTTGTTATTCCTTCAGTTTTGCTGCAAAATCCATAATTTTTTTGATATACATCTGTTCAGCAAATTCAGTAACTGACTGTAAATGCAAGCACATCACTTTTGTAGATGTACTTATTAACAGGTGCTATTAAAACTATGTACTAAATTTCCCATTAATAGACTGTGACGGAATGTGGAATGTGAGAACATCTGCTTCATTTAGGTTATCAGATCAAGATCCCTTTCTAGTTCAACAGGAGTCAAAAGTGATGAATGAAAGACAGAGACACCAATCTGACAGACAAGTGACAAGGGGACTGAAGACTGGCTCTTGAAATGGTAATTGATGGCCCATTAAGAAACTCCAGGCTTAATTTTGGAGATTGTCAATCTGGAGTCCGCAGCTGCCAAGAACAGGGAGGCAAGAGAACATAAGTATAGGGATATCTGAGGCAGGCTGTGGCACTCTGCAAGACTTGCTAAGGAATGCTTAGGAAAGTTCAAAGGGAGAGAAAAAAAAGGGACCAGAGATATAGAAAAGGAGGGGGCATGATAAGAGGAGGGATAAGAGGAGCCAGTTGTCTGCATGCAAGTCATCAGTAAATTTGTCTGACCAAGCCCTATGTGTAATCATCACTGTCTATCCTGTCTTCCTATGAGATATTTTCTAAACTGTCTTTGTAATCTCACTGTTTGTCCCATATGTGAGTGCTCAGACTGCAGCTGGAGAGATTGCTGGTGAACTCAGTCTGCAACTAGAACGACAGGTCTGACAGGATCAGTGTCCATGGTGTGCGCAACTGGATTGGGAGAGTGGCTCACAGAGCCTGTCTGCCTGGGTTTCAGCAGGGGTGAGGAGAGGAAGGTGCATTTTTCTCAAACGTGGGACGTGGGATGTGTGAGTGCATCTAATTTACTAGCAGACTTCAAGCTGTCACAGATGGCATAGGAGGACCCAGGCCCAGGCAGGGAAGGGGCTCATGGAAAGATGCACAAACGTGAAGTACCTTAGAAATGAGTGTGTAT
>JBBMKD010000170.1:51106469-51127118 GCA_037834095.1 Argya squamiceps | reverse complement strand
TTTTTTCCTTTTTCTTATTAAATTGTATTTCTGACTTGGAGCCTCTCATTTGTTTTGCTTTCAAACCATTACAATGGCATAAGAGGACCCAGGCCCAGGCAGGGAAGGGGCTCATGGAAAGATGCACAAACGTGAAGTACCTTAGAAATGAGTGTGTATGTATTTGCTAGGCTAGATCAGCCAGTGAGTAGGACACCTATGGAGTGAGTAAGAGGGCTCAAGATCCAGGCAGAGGTATTGGACAGAGAAATTGTTGTGCTACTTTAGGGGTACGTGAGCATGTGAACATGCTCGTGAACCTAGAGAATGAGTGGGGGGGGAGGGGGTGTGTATTCTCACTAGTGAACCCCAGTACTCATCAACTGGAGTGGAGAAAGGCTATTTGTACTTATGTTTTAGGGACTTCTTTATCTGTACTTGTGTTTTCTGTGAGTCCTGGTGGTGCCATACTGGGGGATTGTTAAAGACAGTGCCCTGTCAGAGTTGTCATTGCAGCCAGCCATGTCAGTGTTCCTGGTGTGTGCAGGAGTGGGTCTCTGGAAAATATGCTCAGACTCACTGCCTCCAAATGGGAAAGCAGCAGCTGCATGCATCCCTTTGGGAAAACAACTCCCAGGCCTCCAGGCCATGAGGCTGAGCTCCAGCAGCCAGGACAGAGAAACACCTGGGCCCCAGAGCCTGCCAGAGTCAGAGATTTCGTAACATCCCTTAGCAAAAAATATTGTTTCAGCCTTACATCTATTACAAATGCCTAAAATACTCCTAAATAGTAAAGACACTAAGGTTTTATTTCACAATCAGTATTCTAAGGAAACATCCACCTGTTCTCCTATTTGTTAAAATTAAAAGCTATTCATAAAAATCATTTGTGTAAAACTTTTTTAATTAAGTCATTTGCATTCCCTTATGACACAGTAGTCACACTTGATAGAAGACAGAAGCTGAATAAGCATAATCTTTTTTAATAATTTCAATATATTCTGCTAAGTATTACTGATGATTAAATTATACTGTCTGACATGTTTTGTGAAGGCATATTGCAAAAGTGAGTATTGCACTGGAATAAATCATTGAAAGATGTATGCCATTAGGCATTCAGCATGCATGAAGGAAGTGTTTGTGGGTATCAGGTTAATCCAGGTCAAGGAAGGACAATGAAGGTCAAGGACGCAGAGCCTTGAAAGCTTTTTAAGATATTACGTATCTTAGAAGTATTACGGGGGATTGATACGATTTGCAAAGCGAACAAGATAGTAGAGTGTTTTCTGAACAAGAGAAAATCATAAGATCTTTGTGGAAAGAAGGCTAAATTGTTCTTCACAGACATAAATCATTGTAATGTTCTCGACAATTCTTATTACAATTACCATATTGCACTTACTTGCTGCTTTCTCTATGAAGCAGCAAGAAAGGATATTCTGTGGTGAATCCGGAATGAAACACTAATGTCATTCCACAGAGAACAGAAAGTAGAAAATGACTACTCTGAAGGGTTATAAAAAAAGAACCACAGGGCACACAAATTTCCATAATCAAAATAGATTAATATTATCTCCTCCCCAAGAGACATTTTTTCCTTTTTTCTTTTTTTTTTTCCTATTTCAAGCCAAGAGTGTGGATGTTATGAATATGATTCCAAAAATCTTCAAGAAAAACACACTTACAGTACCTAACAACTACTCTAGTATCATATTATTTTCAAGCAATGTAAATAAAGCTTTAAAACATAAATTGAAATACTTTTTTTGTGATCTGCCTAGTCCAAGATTCTAGCACAGCTAATATGAACTTATTTTCATTTCCATACAGATCAAAGTTCTGTGTCCCCCCATATATAAAGGTAATGCTATAAAAAGACACTAAATTGAAAGACAAGAACAAACCTTATCACATATTAGGTAAATGCAGTTACAACTCAATAAAATAATGATTTTTTTTAACAAAAATAATAACTTAAGAGTGTAAGATAGCTCTTTAAAGCACCATGGTTTTGATATATTATTTATTTAATAATAGATTTGACAAATAGCAAATAGGAACAAAATATATAGCACATAAGGCTCAAAGACAATGTAACTTCCCTGTTCTTTCATAATAAGAAAACCAGCTAAGAACATTCAAAATACAGATAATTGGTTACACTGCTTCTTCTTTATAACTTTTCGTAGCAAAACTGATTTTTAATGGTAATATTTGGTATAAATCTAAAGGAATAAAGAAGAGTAATTTGCATTTTGAACTGCATTATTCAGTTGTTGAAATGGGGCAATAGTATTATTCAGAAATGAGATGGACATCCATTTTCTCAAAAAATTATCTTACACCGAATCATTATGAATATTTGTAATAAGGTAAAAATTATTGCTATGCACAGGGATACTGGAAATGTACCAGGTTGAGATCCATATTTTGACTCATTTTAAGCAACTTTCATAGGTATTCTATAAGGATTCCATACATAGACTTCACAGTATGATTATTATTAAGTACAAACATAGGCATTAGAAAACTGAAATATGAGAATATTGTGTTCACTAGAGAAATAAAATTGAAGTTTTTGAAAACATAATTAATTTCTTTTTTTCTTCATTGTGAATTTTTGCAGCTGTCTTAAAGGGGTAATGTGTTTTTTTTTTTTTTGAACGTTGGTGTCACACAGTTACTGCAGTTCCATTTTTTGCAAATAAATATGATTGTATTTTAATTTGTGGTTTCTCTGTTCACTCAGCATTTTCCTGTTTGGTAACTGAGTGAATGGACACATTCTAACTTGATATTTAATACACTTGTGTGTGTTTAAGGGGGTTTGGGGGTTTGGAGGTTTTGGTAGGATGGTTTTTCCTTTTGTAAGAATTGATCTTACAAGAGCTTTATGTCCTCTACATGAAACATAAAGAACTTCTTATAAAGCTCCCCCAGGTATAGGGATAAGCAGTAGAGGTTTAGAGCTGTTTATTCAACACCACACATATCACCATGGTGGGGACAGTTTTTGGCGGGGAACACCGAGCGCCAGAAGAGAGACTTTTTATCTTATCCCCTCGCAGAAGGGATTGGTTTTGTGCCCTTTAAAAACTGCAGGCAGAAACGCTGGGCTCACTATGGAGAAAGAGGGTCCCACAAGCCTCCAGCCTCTGTCTGACTTTGCCATTGCTGATGAAAGCCCCTGCCCGGTGGCATGGACTGAGCAGCTTAGTAACACAGTTCCTTCTGAATGAAATAGCCTTCCCGGTTTTGCTGTGCCCCTTTTCCATTGTTTTCTGGCTGGGTGAGGGCTTCAACCACAGAAACTCTTTTGTCACATTGTTTTTCTTTTCCTTGAGCCATGTGATCCCATGTGAGAACTCCCTGCCATTTTGCCTTTGTTCCCAGGGGACCTATGTGGCACAGAGGGCAGGAACGGCCACAATCCTGTCTTTGTCTTAGGGGATCAGGCGACATCTTTTGGTGGTGAACACCCTTTTTGTGGGTAAATAATTCACTCTTTTGTACAATCTTTTATTAATAGTGTTATGGGTTTTCTGATTTCTTCAGTCATAAATTGTAAATTATTATTGCAAATTTATAATCTCTCCTATAATTTTTTCTTCCCTATTGAAAGGGGGTGGTTTGAGTGGGCTTAATATTCTTGCTAAGTTTTAAAACTAGAACAAAGACAAAGAGTACAAAAGGAAAAATTAATCTTATGATTTTTGATGGGGACTTTTTTTTTTGATTTTCTTTGTTATTTATTTGGGGGTTTGTTCGTTTTTAGAGAAACATTTCCCTGCATACCCACAAACCACAACTATATTTTTCTGTTGAATAACAAGTACCAGTCATACTGCTAAAGATTATCTCACAGCTGCAATGCATTATGGTTATATTAGACTAAAATATATTAATGTTGATGTTATAGAGAATATGAAAAGAGTTGGAAACAACCTAATAGCAGTGCTTCATCTTGGCTGAATTAACAAATCTATGTAATTAGTGAGATAGTATAGAAATTTATCCCAAAAACTCCATATTTTTCAACATTTTTCTGCAGTGGGGGTGTAATAAACTTCACATTTTAAACTCTAAACTGGAAGGAAATGTTATTTTTTTTCTTTTTTCTTTTCATACCCAAAGTTTCTATAAATAAATAATGTTAGACCCATTCTAATAGTTCCTTTTGAAATCACAGGAAAATGCTTGCTTATTTTATCTTAATTTGGTCTTTCACTCATATGAAATTAATGTAGAAATGCATTACTTTGATGTAATAGTCTATTACAACAAAATGAAAAGTTGAAACCTCATATTTCAAAATAATTTAAATGAAGCAAGGATATGAAACAATGTCAGTCTTTTAACTATTTTAAAAATAAATATATTATCGTGAAGTGTTATTTTCTTAAGAAAATGAGTTACTGATGAAACTAATTCTGCAATTATTTCTTCTCAGTTTTGTGCAGTTCATAGGACATTGTAGTAGAATTTGTTTGCTTGCCAAAACAATTGTAGCAAAGGACATTCTCTTGTCTATTTCAGTACAAAAGTTACAACAGGGAAAAGTACTCAAGGTACAGCTATGGAACATATATGTAATAGAGACAAGAAATATCACAAAGGGGTTTTGAATTAACAGAAGTACATGATTTGGCCTTCATTTATATTACCCTTCAAGATGGCTTACAATTCATTCAGTGTATTTAAACAGTTCCATTTTTTCCTTTCACTATTCAAAGTCCTGGATTATAAAAGGATTTCTCAGAAACAAGGTCTAAAAAATATTTTCTCAGCATATTTCAGTCCCTCTGGTCTCTTCCTTTTTCATCTGTTGTGTTCTGTGTGACAGAACCATCAAAAATTCAAAGGCTCTGGTGGATATTCTCTATGTTATATTCTTCCATGACATAATTCTTCTAAAAATTCTCAAAAAGAATCAGACAATATGAAGGAGCACATACCAACTTTTTAATGGATCTTTAAATACTCCTTTCATATAGTTTTTGTATGTCTTGTTAAATTACTCTTTATGTGTGACTAAATAAATAAAAAAGAAAATTATTAACATTTTTGAGGAGGAGGACTTTTCAGTATTCCATAGTGTTCAATGGAGTCTAAAGATTTATTAAAAGGATCACCATATTGCCAAAAAGCATCAAAATCTAAATAGCAGGTACCTTTACTAAGAAATACAAAATCATTAGTTTAGCATCTAATAGAATTATGGAAAGTGAACTTAGAGCACTGATTTGTTTAAGTGCTTAACAAATAAATGCTAAATCACAATTTGTTCATTTTTTAATAACTAAGTGATTAATGAAAGCAAATTATATGTGCAAATGGAAATACTTGATCATGATTTCAATAAAATATTAATGAATTTTTTGTTAAGTGAATTCAATTTTGTATCAAAATTGACGAGGAATATTTTGAGTCATGTTAATGGGATTTGAAACATAGATGTGTTTCTCAGCTCTCCTATTTGAAATTCTGTGTACTTATATTTTGGAAACTAGAAATAACTCAAAATATTTTATATGAGGAGAATGTTGTCTTTTTTTGCCCTAAATAAATAAAAAAAATCCCCCAAATGAAAATATTGTGAAATTTTTTTTTAAAATTCTTCTGAATTGATCTCTATTCACTTGCCAAATATACCAAATATATTTTTTTAAGACTCAGTGGTGAAATACATCCACATGGCAGAATTTTTTGTTCGGACTTTGTGGTTTCTAATTTGAGAAGTATCAGTATCTTTATCACAAATCCTTTACTAACTAACTCTAGTGGTCTAATTTATTCTTTCTGTTATACATAATCATATTACTTTCCCAAGAAATGCACTTTCTTTTGTAATTAAACTAATGGGTAGGCTTTGCTGACATCAAGTATGCATATATCAAGAAAATTTCCAAGTGACACATGAAATTATCTAATCAGTTCAACTCAAATTTTAGGTTGACATTCTTGCTCCATGAGGATCAGTTCAGTTTTTAGTACATTTTATTTCAACTTCACGCTCATTATGTAATTTGATCTGCTTTTCTAAGTAGAATATAGTTTATGCAGAGAAGGAATTATACGTTGTAACAACTCTGGGGATGGGACATTCACAACTTTTCTGGGCAAAAACTTCCAGTGTCTCACCACCCTCACAATAAAGAATTTCTTCATTATATTTAATCCAAACTGATCTCTGTTCAGGAAAAGGCATTACACCTTGTCTTATCGCCAGATACCCTTGCAAAAATTTCCTCTCCACCTTTCTCATAGGACCCCATCAGGAACTGGAAGAACTCCATGAGGCCTTTCTGGATCCTTCTTTTCTCCAGGATTAACAACTCCAGCTCTGTCAGCCTTTCTTCATAGCAGAGCTGCTCCATCCACATTTAAGTATCTAATTCCTGTTTGCATCCCACTAGAAATTGGTGCCTTAAGTTCCCCGGAAAGTAGAATAGTTTAGACACGTGAAAACCCCTGTCTTTCTGAGCCTTACCTGGTATGGCTGACAAATGTGGCCAGATTGCAGAAAAAGTTTATCAGCTGTCCCTAAAGTACATTCTAATGTTTAAATTTCTAATCTATACCAGTATACATTTTTCCTTATTAGGAGTTATATAGTCCATAAAAATTAACTTCTTTGAGGTTTTAAGGATTAATTTCTAACATAATTCCTTTTAAGATTATCCCTTAGAATATCCTAATGTCTTTTCTGAAATCAATGCTTTTTGTTTTCTTTTTGTTTAATTGTCTAATGTAGTAGTTTAAAAGAATAAAACAAGTTTACTCTTTCATTAAAGACAATTCATAGAAATTAAGCAGGCTCACAATGGCTGATATCACTGCACTTATTCTTTTCTTGCTTCTAGCTCCTCAAGTTAATACACTGTTTCAGTTTACATAATTCTTAAAGCAGACTTACCCAGACTAAATAGAATAGAATGTCTGAGTCAGTCCGTTACGATATAAAAACACCTCATGAAGTCTGAGTTTTGAAAGATCCATGGAGAAAGGTCTCTTATTTCTCAATTTTAAATACAATAACTGAAGTAATTTTAGACAAAAGAATAGTTTATGTTGGATTAATTTGTTTAAAGATAAGAGACTGAAGCAAATTTCAGGTTTTGCAATTACTTTAGAAAAAGATATTTTTAAAGTAATTTTTTCACTGAAAAAAAATCCTTTTAATTATATTGATCAGTCTATGAAGCCATCACTCCTGTCAGAATAGGTGGGTTTTGGTCCCCAAAGAATGAAAAAATGTCATTCCACCTTGCTATCAGATGCTGCTCTAGAAGCATATGTGTTTCACACAGGTCTTTCTGTCATGTCTAAAAGAACAGTGACGATGGCTAAAATCTCAAGGCATCTCAGCTGAAACTCAAAGCTTGTCTTTAAGCAACAGAATTCTTTCATTCAGTATTTTATGTATATTTAATCACTTATTATACACAGAGTTCTCAGAATTCCCATTCTTGTTTCTGAAGTATTTAGAAATGTAAACAATCCTTATCCATATAATTCCCTTAAAATGCACTTTTTTTCTTTCTTAAACTAAAAATGTTACTGTTTCAGGTAGTTGTTTGGTTTAGAAATTATATTCTTGTTCTAATTCATCTAGTCCTAAAATACTCTTTCTATGAACTCTCTTGTCTAACAGCAGTCTGGATAAGGAGTATTAACATTTCTTCAGGCTTCCTCTTACCCTAAAAGACTGATCAACTAGTTGAACTGCCTGGCCACTTCAGAGCAGACCAAAAGTTGCCCAAATATCTCTTAAACACTGTTGGGGCATTGACAATCTTTTTAGGAAAATGTTCTGGAGTTTGACCACCCTATCCTCTCATAATAAGCATTACTTGAGAATTCCTGAAAACAATAATGTTTTTTTAACCCCAGTGGTGTTATTCAGCCTCCTGCCTCCCACCCTCAGCCTTTAAATCCTTTTTGACTGCATTCAGGAGGCAGATCTTACAGTGTGATTTACATCACTTTAAGCAACTTGATCTACTGGTAGGGGGTTCAAAGGAAATGATCTTTAAGGTCCCTTCCAACACAGATCCTTCTGTGTATAAAGTTTAAACTGTAGGGTAGTTACTAGTTTTTATCAGTGAGGAAATTAATTTAATATACTATACATAGCAAATAGCTAAATCCTTTGCACTTATTTAGAGGCATTTTCATCAGGAGAGAAAACATTTAATTTGAGAGTAATGATTAGGATCCATGTATTCTATTAAAGCTTCCTTATTTTTGTATCCTCTGTCCTTTGAAGTGATAACTGTTGCTAGTCACACTGAATAAGCTAATTATTGCACACTTATGTTTCTGTTTAAACACATCTGCTCTGACTGGAATTGCAGAAGAAATACACTTATGGCACTCTATTGATTGGTGAGCCATTAAGGTTCCAATTCAAGAAACACCTGCTAGTTACTCAGCCTCAGGTGTCTTGCTTGATTAGGTATTAATTCTTAAATTGATGCCAGATTCTCATTAACTGCCACATGAATAAAGATAAGGACTAAATAAACCTGCTCTGTAAAGCAAATTTTAAATGTGCTATAACTGACCTCTTCTTAAGATAATTATTATCTCAGAAGGATCATTGAGAGCAACTCCTGGCCTTCCTTAGGACAACCCCAAGAGCCACACCATGTTGTTATGACCTGCCTCAGGCAGAGTAACTGAGGTTGGTGTTAATAGATCCCTTGGGGTAAATTAAAATGAAACAACACTGAATGGCCAACGTATATATGAGGCAGGTATATTTCAAAACTATTTGGTTGCAGCAGAAAAGGAGGGATGTATCTGGTTTTGTTCTTTTCTATTAAAATATCATGGAGAACATATATGAGGAAAAGCTGGAAAGAGATGAAAAGTACAAAAGGAGATAGAACAGAAAGATACCGCCTCCTGTGGACCCACTGATGATCTTTTCTATTTTGATGTCTGTGTGTAGAGTGGGGGTTGCAATCTCAATCGATTGGGGATGCAGCCTCTGAAACAAAGAGTTTTTCAAGTTACATACATTTGGTTTTATGTGGGAACACCCTGATATCTCCACTCGCGGGGGAGTTTACACTGTCAGATGCAATTGTGTTTTATCTGAAGGGAGGAGATTAGTATGATAAAAAACATAACCCCATCTCTACAGGATCTGCTTCTTATCAGCCTTTTCCCTTATCTGGAATGAAAACACTTTGCTTAAGACAAAGGCAGCAGTGCCTGGTTATCAGGGATATGATAGATACAGGGCTCAACCAGCCTGTCCAAGCAAAGTTACATACATTCATAAGGTTGTGTCAATGCTTCTTGAATTCTGGCAGGCTTGGTGACCACTTCCTTGGGGAGACAGTTCAAGTGCCCAGTCACCATCAGGATGAAGAACCTTTTCATCACCTTTTCACCAGGTCATCATTAGGATGAAGAACCTTTTCCTAAGATTCAATTTAAATCTCCCCTAAAACAGCTTCATGTTCTTCCCTCAGGTCCTAAAATTGGTCACCAGAGAGAAAAGATCAGTGTCTGCATCCACACTTCCCCTGATGATGAAACTGTAGACTGAAATGAGGTCTTTCCTCAGTCTCCTCTTCTTTAGAGGAGCAAACCAAGCTGCTTCAGAAAAAGCTTTCCCTCTTTATATCAAATTCTTTTCAATTTAAATGTAAATATTTTTTCAAAGCTGGCTTTTGGTATTAAACATAGTATAAAAGTACTTTCCTATAAAGAAAATGCAGTTAGTCTCATAAAATTAAGATGATCTTGTAAGCAATTGGTCAGTTGTTCTAAAAGTGTGGACTTTTTCCACAAAAAAAAAGTGAAAATGTGAGAAAAATAAGGGACTGTGTCATTTATGGTGCCTTTTGGAACAGAAATATAGTTTCATGAACCATTTGAACTAACTATCCAAAAAAAATTTGTATTAGTATAGTCTTCAATTAATACTCCTCTTGCTGTGGTTCTGAAGCTTGATTACCATTGGAACAATTTTGCTAGTGCAAACTATCTGGAGAAGATAATACACATTTTACTCTTCCTTTCTCTACGCTAAGGAATAACAAGGAATGCTAAGCTCAAGTTTACAGCTTTGTTTGAGAGTCTGTTAATGAAAATATATTCACAAACTGTTTCATTAGTAGGTTTGCTACTTGGCCTTTTCTCTGGTCAGTGCCTCCAGAGATCCACAGGCTGATGACGTCTGTCTCTCTGATTTAGGAAATCAAGGTAAAGATGAATGGCAATTAAGTGCAATATAGAAAGATGGAAACCAAGCTGGAAGTGTACAGGCCCTCAAGCTGGAGACTAAAACTGATTTACAGGATTCCTAAATGTGGTTTAAGACCTTGGCTTTGTCATTGGTGCTCCTACGTTAAGAATTAGACTTGATTATCTTAGAGGTCTTTTCCAATCTAAATTTTTATATGATGATATTAATGAAAACTAAAGTTTTTTGTTTCACAAAAAATTATATCAGAAGAAAAGGTACAACAAATGTCAACACATAAATGGTAGAATGCAGTTGAATGACACAGTGTGGTGGATTCATCTTGGCCTATTACACTGGGCTTGGACTCAATTTTTTAAAGTACCTTCCAACCAAACCATTCTATTGTGGGAGAACGGATTGTAAGAGAATAGGTAGTGCTGAAGGTAATCTCACCCCTTATGAGTTGCAGCTGTACTAATTACCAAAGAGTGGAAACAGCCTTGCCCTAATAGGTCACAGCTATGTCCAATAAAGGGGATGTTATAAAAGAGTAGTTTAGCTAGTTGAGGGAGAATTGGAGCTTGCTGGTTGTGCTGTGGGGAGGGTTAGGTGGTTGTGCAGAAGAAGGAAGATAGCAGGAGTCAGAGCTGCATGGTGCTCCCTGTGAGAACTCACAGAGAAAAGGTATGAAGGTTTTACTGTAGGATAGTGAACTGGTGGTGTCAATTTTTAAACAACTGCTGCACTGTGTGAGGAGGAGCACGGGCAACATTCTATCTTCTGGAGATAGCCCTGCCTGAGTAGGTGGAAGTAGACCAAATAACCTTCAGATGTCCCTTCCAACCTCAATCATTCTGTAGTTTTATGAAGACTAATTTATTACCAAATAAACCACAACAGGAGTGCTAAATAACAATAAAACAGGTTCTCACCTCCCCTCCATTTTTGCTGACATTCAACTCTAATCCTTCATTCCTAACTTTTCCTCCCTTGTCACCGTCTCTGCTAAGAATGGCACAGGGAGGATGGTAGGTGGAGGGGTGAGGGGTAAGAATAACTGCTGCAGCATGTTATTCATATATTCAAGGTCTTCAGGAACAAAGATCTCCTTCAGCATGGGACCTCTGTGGGCCATGATCCTTGTCAGGTAATATCTGACTGCTCCTTCATAGACTGCAGGGAATACCTGCTCTGCCACATGGATCTCTGTCTTCCCCCACTTCTTCTCTGAGCTTGATATTTATTGCAGAACTGCTTGGTCTCTCTCACTGAGGTCACCTCTGCAAACCTCCAAGGGCAATGTTTTGCCATGGGATACCCAATGCAGTGTTGTATCCAGTAGTGTTAGTGCTGTTCTTACAGAAAGAAAAATGTGATCCAAAACTCTTAGCTATCTCTCTGGAATCTTACAGAACAATTACTAATACCAGTATTAATATTTTAATTTCTATTATTGTTGATAATATATTTTTCTCTGTTTATTAGGATTTAAAATAATGATATACAATTACCAGAATGTGTAAGAAATGGAAACTAGAACAGTCTTGAAACTAAAGATAAGGAACTTAGAAATTTTCTCTCAAATCAAACACAAAGGAATGCAAAAATATTCTTTGACAAAAAGATATCTTTAAATGGCCTGAAATGTCTAATTGTTTATATTTCCTAATCATTCTAAAACATGTCTTTGCACAACTTTCATTCCACTCACTCACTGCTGAGTTGCAAAAATCTTTAGTGCCAGTAAACAGGATATCCTAAGAAACCAAAAGCATCTCAATTACAGAAAATCCTTATGGATAATAGTAGTCTGCCTTTTTCTTGAATATTGTGAATATCTGAATATCTTGACTCTAAATGATGTGGATGAAAATGATTGTGGCTTTATGGTTTCTTTGCACTAGGATTTTGTTCAGTGGTGTTTTGGACAAAGAAAATAATGTATATTGTATTTCTATAAAAATTGTTTTTTAATATGAGCATAATAACCCATAATTTCAAGTGTTAAAGTTTCAAACAAAAATATCCAAAGTGTCAATTAAGGCTGTCTTTGAAAACAACTCATAGCACATTTCATTAAAGCTGCATCATACTAAGCAGAAGTGTAAAAACAAATTGGAAATAATTTAGTCATTACTTCAATTTTTAATTTTGTTCATGTCTGCCACTTGAAACTCAAAACTGTTTGAAGACCAAAAGGGTTCTTTAAAAATGACACTTTGATGTGTCACTTCCATCAAAACAGCTTGGGAGAAGAAAAACATGAAGACAGAGGTAGAAAAAGAGTGACTAAAAGTGTATTGAGATTTTTTTGCCCGTGCTTAGTTGTACTTTTGTTGCTGCTTAGTCTAAATCCTGTCCATTGTTTGCATCAATCGTCCCTTCCTCTTGGCTACATGATAGTGTTCCCTTGCAGTAGAGATTTACATTTATAAATCTGCATCCCATTCTTGCCTAGAATCACAATAATAAACCCAAAAATCTTTTTATTCTTTGCTTAAGTCTCTTCTGTCTCAGTGTTCAGAATGCTCCTCTGACACGCACTTCAACAGACACCAAATCCCTGTGCAATTTTATCTGAGATGGATTCAATTCACCTCTGAAGACAATATTTATTAGCTCTCCAGACAAATTAAAAGACCCTGACGGTTAAATGAAGTCCCATTTAATGTCTTAACATATCTCCATAAGGGATGTTCATGTCTGTAACTTCATTATCTGCGTGCATTTCTCTAATACAAACAATGACTATCAATTAAAATGAGATTGAAGTGGGGCTTGGGGCAAGTATAATTTTCTTTTAATATGCAGTTGAAACATCATTGCAAAAGGAAATGGTTGTGTTTTAATGGCTTCTCCTTTGAAGTTAAGGAGATACAAATCTGGGACTCGGTTCAGCTGCTTTGCAGCAGTTCTTCCATAGTACAATGCTGGAAGGAAATGAACTGCACCACTGAGAGAATTTCACTGCATAGTCATAACCCCATAGGATATTAAAACCTCTGTAGCAGTTTCAATAAGTTCATTTTTCTGTCTCTAAGTAAAGGGGATATGACCTGAAGTCCCATATGCCATGGGTATTCTGCTTATAATATCAGCTGGTCTGCATTACAGAAGTGTGAAATAGCTACAAAATAATTGTCATTTAATTCACTATACTTTTAAAAATCACTGAAGAGAACTGAAGAGAGGAAATGAAAATAAAAAGTTGCTTTAAAAGGAAAACCAAATAAAACACTTGGGCATAGCTGAGAGATCTTACCTTGACTAAGTCACTAAATTATATAATGTAATAGTCTGAAGTTTTTAAGTGTCTTTGGTCATTTTGTGATGCCCTTGAATTTATCTAGAAATAGGAATAGAAACACTGGGTAATAATTACTTATTTTGAGTTCACGTGGATTTTTCCAAACTGTTCTCCTAATCTATTCCAGATTGAAACTCTGAAGGACTTCAATCAAAGGCAATAAATGAACTTACTTTGAAGCTCTCTAAGGCATTCTCAATTTGCCATCAAACTATTACTGTAACAAATTATATTTGCGAACTCTGCAAAAAGGCCTTTTGTGTTGGATTCCTTTATAAGTGTTTCATCTGAAAGGGAAATCTGCTCCAAAACAGAAAATGGACAATAAAATGTTTTTCTGAAGAAAAGGTTTAAACTCGAAGTATTTAATGTCAGACTACTTATTGCTACTTATTGACATGATTTTTATCAATTGCTTCTAATGTCTTTCATGGAAAATCCAAAATTAAAGTTTTCAGAGCCAGAAGAAAAGCCAAATGTTGTCTATGATCCAAATCCCTAGGATGAAAAAATTTAAAGTGTTAGAATAAACAATGAACTAAGGTAAAATAAGAAGCAGAGAAAACTGCTCTTCATAATTATATTCCTTCAGCATGTTTGAGTAAAAAAAAAAGTCCATTTCAAAGCCCCAGATAGTAGTAACATAGCAAAGCAAAATTCCTGTCAAGAAAGTTTGGTTTTTTGGTTTGTTTTTTTTTTTTTTTTTTGGCATTGATTGTGGGGATTTTTGGTTGGGTTATTTTTTTGGTGGCTCTAACTTAAAAATACAAAAAAAAAGGTGTTTTTCAAAATTACCAAGGAATACTTTTAATTTAATGGTATTTCTGCTCCAAAATGGTCTTGAAGTATCAGTGAAAAGTGTTCAGTTGGGGAAAATATAATCGATTTAAAGCATAACTATTTTATTTAGCTGAGACAGAAGAACTATTTTTCATGAGTACAGCATTAGGACCTTGATTATCCTTTAAAAGATGTAAAAGTAGTAAATATAATTATTCATTATTTTAACTGGAATTATACAAACATAAACTGAATGTGTTACACCTGAGGGTCATTAACCCAAAGCTAGACTTTAAGGTGAAACTGCATTTATAAATATTAAGTACTATATGACATGTATTCTTGATATGGTGGTCCTGTTTTTAAATTGAACTTGACTCTATTTTATATGTGCGAAAAGGGCAAAATCAAATGTAGATTTTCACTGACATAATAAGCAACACTTTGGTCTGTTATATGACTTTCTGTATGACAGAATTAAATGGCATTTTATGCAGGCTGTGCAGAGAAATTGGCTTTTGTGGTGGGATGGGTTTTGGTTGGGTTGTTTTTTTTCTATAATGTTAGATTAAAATTAATATTTTTATTATAATCTTAACTTTTTAAGAGCTTACTGTATTTTAGATTAAGTATAATTATAAGGGATTTGATTAAATATAGATAGGAGTTATAGATTATATCCTTCATTTATGAAAAGAAAAATACATGATAAATAATGCCAGCCATAAATGTCTACAGGATGGGGACTGGCACTGTACTTGTATGTTTGGAAGTGACTGCAGCCCTATTATTATTATTTATAGAAAAAATGCAGTAACTTTACTAAAGTATTTTATTTCTCACAAACATGCATGCTAAGATACACATTTGTTGTTTTCTGGTGGTATTTCTATTAAGAATGAGTAGAACTAAGTGAAGTTATATAGGGGGCAGGAACAAGGAATTAAAAGTAAAAATGTTAAACCTGAATTCTGGTTGCCAGTTCCATGTAGTGGCTTGGAAAGAGATTAAGACTTAAGAAGGACATGTTTTTAATTGGAGTTTTACTGCTGAAGTAGTATAATGACAATAAGAATCTAGAATAAATCTCTACTTTCCATTCAAGAAAGAAGGTTGAAAGAACCCAATAACTGAAAAAGATAAGCATTTGCTGGTCTTTTTTTTTTTGAAGAGCAGCAAAAAGTTCAGTAAAGAGATAGATTTCAATGAGAAAACAAGGCATGATTTCTGTAATTTTTTTTTCCTTTTAGATCTTTTTTTCCATTAGCTTAATTATTCAAAGGTTCTGCTGACTGCTTTTGTAAATGGCAAATAACATGTACTTCTCAGTTTGCGGACCTCACCTGTCATCACTTGACACATGACTAACATTTAGCAAAATGCTCCTTTCTAAGTATTTTAGGGGTTTTTTGCACATAGTTGTTCAAATGAATGATTTCTGGCAAGTCATTTTCTTAGTGTCTTTTCTCCCAAGCATGGGATAATGTCCATGTTGTGTGTGTGTTTCAGATGTATAATCTTTCCTCAAACAAGTTAAAACTCTTTAGTAAATTAGATTTAGTGATGTAAAATAAATTTATGATTCTTCCTGATTAGTGCAACTAAATGAGCTCAGCCTATTTCATTTATGCAGAAATTTATAATATAATTTAATAATTGTGTAGAAATTCCTAGAGAAGGAAAGTTACTTCTAATAAAAAAGATCATCTAATAGACAAACATTAGATCTGGTGATCTGGTGACTAGAAAATTATATCTGGTACACAATAATTAAAAAAAACCCAAACAAAACAACAAAAACAACCTTATTATTACATTTCCTCCACAACATAGTAACTGTTTTGATAGTTTCTTCATACAACATCAAAGAATCAAGAGATCATAGGAAAAAGTGAGGACAGCTCCTTGCTTTCTAGCTGTAAATTTCTGTTGATCTTCCAAATAAGATGCTTATAGAGAAGAATTCAAATAAGATGATGGGAATTGATTCTGTGTTTAGAGAGAAAAGCTATAAACATTAATGACATGACCTTAAAAGAGGGGATAAGGAATTAACAAGTTTCTATTTTTGTTTGGGATGGGGAGGAATATGACATGCCAATTATTCAGGAAAAAATTGTCAGCAACCTGCTGCACCACTTAGACCTGCACGAGGCTATTGGGCTGGGTGGAATCTACCCAAGGGTACTGAGAGAACTGGAAGAAGAGCTCACTGAGCCACTTTCAATCATTTATCAGCAGTCCTGGGTAACTGGGTGGATTCCAGTTGACTGGAAGCCAGCAAATGGGTTATCCATTGTCTTGGGTTGCAATGGAAGATGTAACCAAAAGTATGCATTCTATTACTGTCTGTTGAAATTGGTTGGGGAAGTGTTTTTTCTCTTCTATGACCCATTCCTGGTGACTCTAGGAGGGAGGCAGGGGTGGGTGTTAATGGGCCAGCTGTTAAAACCAGGTGGGACAGTGTTTCTTTATCTCTTCTGTGACCAATCCTCCCTCAAGGTGGATATCTGCTGTTAGTGTGCCAGTAAGGCTCACGGCATGACTGATAACATTACATCATCCCGTTAGGAGATGCTCCACCCAGCGGGAGGAGCCAAGCATTCCCACCAGAATAAAACCTGAGCATCAGAACACCAAGGCAGCCTGTTTTCCACTGGATTCCCAGAGGAAGACCGGACCCATCTCACCACCACTAGACCCTTCTACAGGATCATCTCTGCTCCAACAGAACCACATCTGTCACTCCAGGAGGACTTAATTTGACTGCTACCAACACCCTGACCAACAGGGTGTCAAGTTGTATTCTGACTCTGTCAGTGTTTTCTTTTTTTTGTTCGCATCATTTGCACTACTACATTTTTAATATTCTTAGTAAAGAACTCTTATTCCTATTCCTATATCTTTGCCTGATAACCCCTTAATTTCAATATTATAATAATTCAAAGGGAGGGGGTTTGCATTCTCCATTCCAAGGGAAGCTCTGGCTTTTCCCTGGCAGACACCTGTCTTTCCAAACTAAGACACCCATCTAAAAGAAGGTCCAGAAGGAAGATTCAGGGAACTGCAGAGCTGTCAGAAGTGCACTTTACAGAAAGGAAATCAAATACTGGTGCTTTCTCTTGTTCAGTTGCATGTTATAGTTTCTTACATAACCATAGGTTTTAATCCTCCCAGGATTGTCAACAAAATAGATTGTAGAAAATAGACTTTATGATCTCAAAATTTTTATCTAGACTCTTAGGACATTACTGTTCTTTGAGGGACCCTCACCATTGTTTTACACATCCCCGTTATTCATAATCATCAGATGGTTCATAATTCTATTTTCTGCTACTGTTATCTAAAAACAGTAAAGACAAAAAAACCTAGAAAGATGCACCTTTCTTTCAACAAGAAAGGTGCATCTTTCAACATTGCTACTGAACCCTGATGATAGAAATGGCTGTAAGGGAATGATGGAATGTTTAAAATAGCTGTGTAGCTCTTCAGAAGGACCTCGACAGATTTAGAGATGGGCAGAGAACTGTCTGCAATTCAACAAAAGTAAATGCAGGGTCCTGTACCTGGAGAAAAGTAACTCCCATGTACCAATACAGGTTGGGGGCCAACCTACTGGAGAGCAACACTTTGGAAAAGGATCTGGGAGCTCTGGTGGACAACAAGCTGTCATGAGCCAACAGTGCCCTTGTGGCTAAGATGGCCAGCAGTATCCTGGGACGCATTAGGAAGAGCATTGCCAACAGGTTCAGGGATCCCTACCCTCTATTCTGCCCTGGTGAGGCCACATCTGGAGTGCTGCTCTGGGCTTCAGAACAGCAGAACATCTGGAGCCAGTTATGGGCTCCTTAGGACAAGAGAGACATGGAGCTCATGGAGTGAGTTCCACTTAAACATGAGGAAGAACTTTACCATGTGGATGACTGAACACTGGCACGGGTGACCAAGACAGGTTGTGGAGTATCCTTCTCTGGAGATATTTAATAACTGTCTGAATGCAATTCTCTGTTCTGGGATGATCCTGCTTCAGCAGGGAGGCTGGCCTAGATGACCTGCTATGGTCACTTCCAATCCTACTCATTCTGTGATTGATTCTCTAATTTTGTCATTCTGTGGCTGCTGGCTAGGTGCAACCCACAGGAATTATTCATTCCACCCTTCTAGTGTCAAATTCTCTTACATTTATAAACAAATGCAATTATTTTAAAAATCTTTCTATACATACACATAGGATTGGTATTTTTTTTCCTTTTTTATTTTTCCCCTCAGAAAAGAAGAGGGAAGAAATATCCCTAGGTTTCTAATCTAAAGCATTATATTAATATGTTTCAAGGTTACTTCTGTACTATTTGTGAATCAAACTTTCCTATAAAAAAGTAAGATGAAAATGTAAATATCAAGCATGTCCTTTGCTGTACAAGCACAGCAAACAGCATTAATTTTTTTAAACTTATTAAACATAAGGGAGAGGCAAAAATATAAGGGACAGTTGATACAAATCAGCATGACTTCATTGAAGTCAATGCAATCATGAAACTTTAAAATTTTCCCTTTTTCTAATTTCCCCCTGCCACTAGACTGTAAAGTAGAAGCAGAAATGCCATTATTTGGGGTAGTCAGAGTGGACAGAAAAAGAGAAAGCAGTTATATTACAAGCATACGCACTAATTTTAAAATATGCTGATAGCTCTAGAAGATTGTTTTCTACAAGAAACTATTTAATGATGCAGAGAGGACCAATGAACTTTTTTAGAAATGCCTAGGCATTTGGTTCCTCCAAAAATTGAACCAGATTAATTAACTATTCCCATTGGAGTGAAAAACAAGGAAAGCTACCAACAACATAAAATTAACCAATACAAAAATACTCTAGTTGTTGATCCATAGCTTTCACATTTTGGAAAGTAGTATTTTTTTAAGATGGTTCCCTTTAGATGCTGCGCAAGGATACAAGCTGGGGTAGGATCTTATGATCAACATTTCTTGATCAAGAAGGTACAATTTTTTCCATTTGTTGGAATCAACTGTCCTGCACAAAAACATCTGGAACTGTTCATCTGTTGCCAAACAGGAGAATAGAGACTGCAAAATTTTTGGGCTTTGCTAAAATGTATTTCAAGTGTCTCCTTTGAAAATAGGTCATTAAATTAATTTATATTTCTGTTCCAACTCTTGAATACAACAGTTCCAGTGTCTGTCAAAGCTGTAGAAGTAGTAATTTTTTTTTGTTTCCATACTGTGGGTAATGACAAGACATAAGAGTTTTTATTGGGCAGGATCAGCCCAATAGGCCAGATTGGTGTCAGCTAACTTGGTAGTCATTGTGATAAATGTCTACCCCAATGCTTAAACGTACCCATTACTTTTGATGTAGCCTTTAACAGTCCATTGTATTGGTCGATTTTTTCAGAGGTTGATGCATTTACAGGGGATGTAATATACTCACTCAATGTCATGATCTTTGGCCCACATTTTTATGAAGTTGCTTCAGAAATTAATTCTGTTGTCTGGCTCATTTCTTTCTGGGATGCCATGTCTCCATGGCACTTTCTTTTCAAGGCCCAGGATAATAACATAGGACAGAGAATGTGTTTCCAACTACTCAGTGGTTCCTTTCCCCATTGTAAGCACATGATGCTTTCCTTGGTGGCGTGTTTTGGAGTGCAATACAATCAGTCTGCCAGGCCTTCCCATATTTATATTTCAGATAATCCCCTCAGGTACTGGATAACTTTCTCTATTGGGGTCCACTTGCCTGGCTGGCGTATAGAATTGTCCTTGAAGAATGCCTTTCCTTCACACTTAGATGGGATTTACCTCCAGAGGCCAAGAACTTGTGTGCTTTTTCCAATCACCTTTTCAATACCTTCTTCTATAGAAAGTTATCCCAGTGACTTTCCTACCCTCTAACTCCAGGCTACTGATCTCAACAGCTAGAGTGTGTTCAGTGTGGGTAACTGAATTGCAACTTCATAAGCATTTCTTTGTTCCTTCAGGACCAGATTAATAAATAAAAACATTGCCATTACTTTGTTTGAGTTACTTTTGCTGTGTTTTATATTAACAGTATTTTGGCATCAAAAGTTATGCAGAGACAATTTTTTAATTTTTCAAGCAGTGAGGGAGAAATATTTTTGAAACTTCATTAATCTATAAATTGTTTCACATAGCTGTTTTCTGTTCATGCATAAAACTCTCATCATATATACATCACAGGGTCTTGAGAAAGTGTAGATTGTTGTGGGAGTGTATTTTTTAATTTTAGGTTTTATTTATAGGTTAATGTTCTATTGTAAAATGGCTTGTTCTCTGTACCCCTATTTCTGTTACCCCATTTGGTTCCTTCCTGAGTTTCCCCGCCAAAACTATCTAACTGTCC